>CM038143.1:516743884-517943884 GCA_021437245.1 Aegilops speltoides | reverse complement strand
TGTCTTTTTCCAAATTTAAAGAAATTTTTAACAAAATAATGCGAAAATGCTCGCATTTTTTAGAAAAAGAACCAAGATTTAAAAAATTGTTCACATTTCGAAGAATATTCAGAATTTCATAATTATTACTTTATTTTTTGAAAAGCTCAAAAAAGATCAGAAAAACGAAAAAATGTTTCGAATGTTATGCTACATTATGTTCTTAAACATTCATGTTGTCCATTTTTTAGCAGGAGCTGTTTGTTCGAGTGTCTATCACCACGTGGTCGAGATATTGAGGTCATGAGTCTAATCCTTCAACTCGACGGTTGTTTTGGTTTTTATTCGTGTCTTACAAACACATGTTGTTTTGGTAACTACCAGTGGCCAAACCTAGACACGAACTGTTGTGCATCTCGCATGCCATTTGATGATAAAAGAGAATATTTTGCTTGGCCATAATTAAAAGAAATTGTAGGCACATGTCAATAAAAGAGGATATGCTAGTTTGGCTCTGATTAAAGGAAATATAGGCAAGTAAGCGCTAATATAATTAAAGAGAATAAACCCTGGTAAAGCAGGGACTACCTGGTTATACACTGATTATGGCAATGAAATGGGATCCATTAATTAATAATGCATCTGATTACGCCATCGTAGGAGAGAGTGGTCGAAACAACTATGCACCGAAGGTCACCGTGCAGTCACAAAATGAGGAGACAACCATAACCTAGACACGGAGATGGACCCGGAGAGAAAAAAGGCACGAGTTGAATGGTGGCTACCACACCGACCAACCCCACCACTATCAGATCTCGCGGGCCAAACATCACCCATGAGAACACCGCAACCCCTCGCTCTATCGCTCCACCGCCGCGAAGACTGTTTTGATGGACACATCAATTATCTCTCCTGATGCTTCTTGCAAAAAAAATCTCCCGTTGCAACACACGGGCATATGTGCTAGTGGATATAAAAAATGACGCACGCTGTCACACAGCACATGTTTTATGTCTTTTTCTCCCGTTGCAACGCACGGGCATTTTTGCTAGTATGTATAAAACAAACTTATCCTATTTTGTTTGACTTTAGGAGTGTCAGAGCATCTCCAGCCGCGCCCCCAGAACGGCCTCCCCAGGCGATTTTTTTTGCGCCGGTGCCGAAAAAATGGCCCAGACGCACCCCCAGGAGCCCGTTTTTCGCCGGCTTGGGCCGAAATCAGCGCCGTCGGACCCTGGCCAAACATGACGCGCCGGGGGGGCGCCCGGGGGTGCCGGGGCGAGTGTTTTGGCACGAAACAGCTGCGGGCCCGCCGAGTCAGCGTGACGGCCGCTTCTCGACCTCATCGCCTCGGTTGCCGCAGGAATCAATGCGAAGGCTGCCCTGGGCCCCAGGAGTGGGCACATATCGAGGTTGCCCCGTGGCGCGCCCTGCGTCATTCTCGGCCGCGGGGGTAAGGATAGCCGGCAGGGGCTGGGCTGTTGCGGCCTTGGCAATTGGACCCTCTCGCAGCACTGGAGAGGCGTTGGGCGCCGCTGTGGCGCCCGCGGGGGATGAGCGTGACGCCGGGCCGGCGCAAGGCACCCCCACGCCCCGCAAAGCTACGGCCAAGTGCCGATGCCGCCTTCAGGACGGAGGCCACCTTCGCCCCGGCAGCTACCATCTTCTTCTTCTCCTCGCCGCCACCCTGGCTCTTGCACAGGCGAGAGGTTAGCATGGACATATAAGTATTACGTTTCAATTGTCTACTAACGTAAACATTGAAACTTTATTGTTTAATAATAAAGTTATCAAATTCATCCAAGAATTGACTAGCAGACTTATTATGAGGAATATCACCTTCATCAAATCTATAGAGAGAATTTACCTCTACTACCTGTGTCAGAATATTAAGGCCATGTATTTCTTCAATAGGTGGTAAGTTCTTAACATCTTCAGCTTTAATACCTTTTTCTTTCATAGAATTCTTTGCCTCTTGAATATCTTCAGAACTGAGAAATAGAATACCTCTTTTCTTCGGAGTTGGCTTAGGAGGTGGTTCGGGAAGAGTCCAATAATTATCATTACTCAATATATTATTCAATAGCACTTCAGCTTGTTCAACAGTTCGTTCCTTGAAAACACAACTAGCACAACTATCTAGGTGATCCCTAGAAGCATCGGTTAGTCCATTATAAAAGATATCAAGTATTTCATTTTTCTTGAGAGGATGATCAGGCAAAGCATTAAGTAATTGGAGAAGCCTCCCCCAAACTTGTGGGAGACTCTCTTCTTCAACGTGCACAAAGTTAAATATTTCCTGTAAGGCAGCATGTTTCTCATGAGCAGAAAAATATTTTTTTAGAGAATTAATATATCATATCTCGGGGACTACACACACAACCAGGAGCAAAATAATTAAACCATATCTTGGCATCACCCTTTAATGAGAAAGGAAACAACTTAAGAATATAGTAGTAACGAATTTTTTCCTCATGAGCAAATAGGGTGGCTATATCATTCAATTTGGTAAGGTGTGCCACAACAGCTTCAGATTCATAACCATGGAAAGCATCAGATTCAACCAAAGTAATTAACTCAGGATCGACAAAGAAATCATAATCCTTCCACTACTAGGAAAAGGCCTACTAATGGCGCACCTAATTTGGCCATTAATGGCACATTAGTGGTGCGCCATTAGTGCCACGCCATTAGTATATTTTACTAATGGCGCACCACAGGTGCGTCATTAGTATCTGGTATACTAATGGAGCACCTCAGATGCGCCATTAGTATATACAACAGTGCGCCATTAGTATGCCTTCCAGGGGGGCATGTATACCCAGGTGCTTTGGCATACTAATGGCGCACAACAACAAGATGCGCCATTAGTAACTTCGGCATACTAATGGCGCACTGTTTAATGATGCGCCATTAGTATCCTTTGGCATACTAATGGCGCACTGTGATGTGATGCACCATTAGTATGAATATTAGGTTTTTTTTATTTTTTAATTTTCTGTTTTTTGCATAGGTAACAAAAATGTATAATTGGACAAAATATAGACAGCACACATCAACAACGGATTCATCGAATACAAAAGAAGATTAGTCTCTGAATACAATTCATCATATTAGTCTCCGAATACAATTCATCATATTAGTCTCCGAATTTAAAAGACCGAACAAAGATAGAACATTATATTACAAGTCTCGAGACCGCGAGTAGCGAGTTTGTCTTCACATTACAAGTCAATATCGATCATCTAAACTACCATCACATAGAAGAGAGTTGCGGTCATCACGATCAAACTCGTCTTCATCCGGTTCCTCCAACGCTCCCTCCCCTCTCCCGCTAGATAGCGGGTGTATCTAGAAAAAGTCCTAAACTAAACCTATACTAAACTATCTAGTTCTTCATCTTCTGCTTCTTTCTTCCAGTTCATCAACCTGCAAAACAAGAAACAACAAACATGAAAAACTTGATTATGGTTTAAATGTAGCATTCCCCTTAGCAAAATGCCTTTGCTGTAGGAGCTAGCACTTACGAGTTTGGAAACATTAGTTAAACCCCAATCAGATTAAGTTGATCAAAGAAACAGTAGAAGAGAGCCAACACTGCATAAATGGAGCCAATAACCCAAAAGACAGAAGTAGAGCCAGCAAAGTATAGATCAAAGCCAAACCCAAAGATCAACTCAAACTAGAACTAACTCCATGATTAGGGGATCCCTCAATTAAGCTTGGGTTAGTTTTCAGATGAAATCCAACAAACCCACTACTAATCAACTAGCCCAGAGGTAGGGTTTGAAGTAGGGATTGTCCTCGGGCAGCCTAGTAGTGCTAGGACTATTGCATCATTGGATCAAGTAGTGCAACATCTTTAAGTAACGATGAGAGCCTCAGGACACCACCATTGGCATGGCAAGATTAAGGAGCACCTATTCTTATCAGTGAGAGTAGGAGAGAAAGAAAGAAAGTAAAGAGACCAGTGCAGCATCTGTTCAAATCAGATTTAAGAGAGAGGGAATTGGCAAGGAAAGATATAGTCCATAACCTGCAAGAAGAAATAGGCCATTGATAGCACATTTACTAAACATCTGCTATAAGCAGAACACATACACCCACTTACACATGGGTACTATTCTGTATATAGGTACACAAGCACAACACATGCACCTGTTATAGATAGGAGTATAAGCATGCATCTAAATTATCTGAAACATATGAAATAGCTAATGCAAAGAAAGAATTATCACTACATGCAACCGTCAGGACTATGTCCTGTACAATATACAACTAAACCACCAGTAGATGATGTACTAAACCATACAAGAAATACCAATACATGGTATTTAGATAAAGACTAGTATATATCAAACACAGATACCAGCTTGAAAGAGAAACTATAATTTTATACCACTACAGGAGCAAATCATGAAGTACACAGAGTAATTGCAGTAAAGAGATGAATCAGTATATGTTGATCAATAAGAGAGTTACGGCTATATACAAATGAAGGACTATATCCTTTATAAGATAACAAAGAAACAGTAGCACTTATGCATATGAACAAACAGAACCAGCAGCCAACCAATAAAGAAACTAGCATGTGCTATATGACAGGAACAATAACATCTATAAGACCAAGATAATTGAAATGATAGGCCAACATTAGGGTCATGCAATCATTCGATCCCATCATTGCAGCACTAGTTGAGCAACAAATCAAATATAACAGTAGTTCCATTGGTTCAACCAACAAGTTAACAAAAGTTTACTTCCCACTACTAATTTTGCAACTCGTGATAATAAAGAAAACAGAGCACAAATAAATAGGAATGATCTTTTCCATGACACAAGCACAAACAAAATCACCCATACGCATGAAACAGAGCAAGGTACTAATATAGCAGCACAAGAGCGAGAGCTACAGGTAGGAGACGAATTCACAGGAGAGGAGGTTGGTCGATGCCGCACACGACCACGTCGCCGTCACGCGGTGGATGTTGTAGTCGAGTTGGACCATGTGCAGGGTGTCGTCGTGGCGGTGGATGACCTGGTTGTTGTCATCGTCCACGGAGGATGCCTGCTGCTCTGAATCTAACAAACAAGTAAGTGCTAGTGTCGTTGATCTAGTACAGAAATTAAGCAAGCTAGTATAGGAGACACGCGTGCTGCTGCTAGTATCTACAGAAATAAATCAAGCTACATGTGTGTGTGCTTGAGCTAGCTTAGTACGTACAGTCCATGGTTGGGCTCCAAAACTAATAGAGCATGCTAGCGTCAACAGAATCAATCACAAGATTATTTTGTTGTTGTTGCTAGCAGTGCTAGCTGTATGTATTGATCCATCCATCCATGACCTAACTAATGTTGTTGTGTCTCTAGACTAAGTGCAGCAACACAAGAAGGACTAAAACTACAGAGCACATGTGTACGTAACTACTATACTCATCCATGGCAAACTGTACCAAACCATCCATACATAGCCAGATTGCAATGGAGTGGATTTAACACAAGACATGAAAAATTGATGAGCCAAATGATTTTTAGTATTACTAACTTGAAAGGAAGCTCACTGTTTCCATCTTCTATCTATCCATGATTTTATTTTTCTGAAGCAAGCATCAAAAAGCACAATGACAATCGAATTTCACACAAAAACTGAACCAATACTTGCTGTTATGTAGTGTCCATGACAATTGCAATTCATGTCCACTCCAGATCAGATTTGCAAGGGCTAGAAAGAGAGGTTGTAGCTCACCATGTATGGGGGTAGGAGGTGGATGCAGGGGAGGGGTGGAGGGTGTCCTGCAGAAGAAGCTTCGCCATTAGAGCAACCTGCACAACACAGAGGAAGGGAAGATGAATAAATCATGGTGAGGAAAAGGGCCTTCCACATGATTAGATCGGGAAGAGAAACAACAACAAAAATACCAAAAAAATCCCTTCCATGGCGTGCTGTACTAGGAGCAGCTCCTCTCTCTCCGCTAGGGTTTGGGGCGCTGGGAGGCTCCATGGTGCCGCTGCGTGGTGGCGGACAAGGGAATCCATCTCCATGGCGGCGTCCCGCCCCACGGAGGTGCGCCCCTCCTGCCGCCGTCGTCGGCACGCCCATGGCAACCTGCAGAGAAGGAAGAGAAGATGAGGTGAGGTGAGGAGGAGATGGTGGGCGAAGAAGGAGGAGGAGGGGCTTACCAGTGTTGGATCCGGTCACCTATGGCCTCGCCGTGGCCTGGCATGGCGTATCCCGGCGAACAAAAGGGGATGCAAAACCCTAGCCAGTGGGGGAGCCGCGGATCTGCATGGAGGTAAGCGGATCACGGACCAAGGGATCTCGCCGGCGTCTGCATGGCCGAGCTCGCCGGAACAGGCGGCGTGGGTGGCGACGGCGGCGAGGGAGAGAGGGGTTCGTGGGGGAAGAGAGGAGGCGACGAGGGTTTGGGTGGGTTCGAGTGAGAGAGAGAGAGAGAAAGAGAGAGAGAGAGTGTGTGTGTGTGTGTGTGTGTGTGTGTTGGTGCGTTGGGTCGGATGGATGGATGGATGTCTAAAATATCTTGTTGCTACCCACTTACTAATGGCGCACCAACTCTAAATGCGCCATTAGTAATCCAGGTTACTAATGGCGCACCTTCTGGTGGTACGCCATTAGTAGTTTTGCAAAAAAAACATACTAATGGCGCCTTTGTTCACAAGGCGCCATTACTAGTTTAAACTAGTAATGGTGCACGGTGGAACAAAGGCGCCATTAGTAGTTTTGCAAAAAAAGGAATAAAAAATATAATAAAAAAACAACATTAGTGGCGCACTTTCCGACAGGTGCGCCATTACTAGTTACAACTAGTAATGGCGCACTGTGTCTGGATGCGCCATTAGTATGTTTGGACCGGCGCACTAGTTCAAAAAAAATTTGATACTAATGGCGCACCCTGGGCCAGGTGCGCCATTAGTAGTTTCAACTCTAATGGCGTATCAGATGGTGGTGCGCCATTAGTATATACTAATGGCGCACCGCTTGTCTGGTGCGCCATTAGTGTCAATCCCATCTATAGCCCTTTTTCTAGTAGTGTTCTCAGTAACAAAGATAGGTGAAGTAGCAAACTTAGAATCATATTGCATTCTAGCATTCAAAGATTTTCTTTCCACTTGCATAGTAATTTCTTAAGATCATCTCTATCTTTACAAGCAAGAAAGTCCCTAGCTATCTCTCTATCCATAACATAACCCTCAGGTATATCAGGCAACTCATATCTAGGAGATCTAGGTCTATCGGGTGTCTCAAAGTGTTCAGTTTCAATAATTTCATCAGTTTAAGAAATATCATCAGTTTCGGCATTAGCTCTAGCAAGTTGTTCATCAAGAAATTTACCCAGTGGCACAGTGTTATCAAGCAAACTAGTAGCATCATAAGCATCATGCATAGCAGAAGTAGCATCATGAATTACTTATGACATATCAGAATGAATAGCAGGTGTAGGTGTCGCAAGCTTACTCAAAACAGAAGGTGAATCAAGTGCAGAGCTAGATGGCAGTTCCTTACCTCCCAATGTAGTAGAGGGAAAAATCTTGGTTTTGTTATCTTTCAAATTCCTCATAGTGATTAACAGATACAAATTCCAAGTGACTCAGAGAATAGAGTTATGCTCCCCGGCAACGGTGCCAGAAAAAGGTCTTGATAACCCACAAGTATAGGGGGTGGCAACAATTTTCGAGGGTAAAGTATTCAACCCAAATTTATTGATTCGACACAAGGGGAGCCAAAGAATATTCCCAAGTATTACCATCTGAGGTGTCAATTCAACCACACCTGAAAGACTTAATATCTGCAACAAAGTTTTTAGTAGCAAAGTAGTATGGAAGTAACGGTAACGGTGGCAAAAGTAATAGTAGTAGTTTTGTGATGATTGTAACAGTAGCAATGAAAAAGTAACTTAGCAAAGATCAATATGTGAAAAGCTCGTAGGCAATGGATCAGTGATGGATAATTATGTCGGATGGCATTCATCATGCAATAGTTATAACCTAGGGTGACACAGAACTAGCTTCAATTCATCAATATAATGTAGGCATGTATTCCATATATAGTCATACATGCTTATGGAAAAGAACTTGTATGACATCTTTTGTCCTGCCCTCCCGTGGCAGCGGGATCCTAATGGAAACTAAGGGATATTAAGGCCTCCTTCTAATAGAGAATCGGACCAAAGCATTAGCACTTAGTGAATACATGAACTCCTCAAACTACGGTAATCACTGGAAAGAATCCCAATTACTGTCACCTTGGGGTATGCAGATCATAACTCATAATAAGTGTCTACAACTTGCAAGATCTGATCAAGAACACACATATATTCATGAAAACATAGTAGGTTCAGGTCTGAAATCATGGCACTTGGGCCCTAGTGACAAGCATTAAGCATAGCAAAGTCGTAGCAACATCAATCTAAGAACATAGTGGATACTAGGGATCAAACCCTAACAAAACTAACTCGATTACATGATAAATCTCATCCAACCCATCACCGTCCAACAAGCCTATGATGGAATTACTCACGCAAGGCGGTGAGCATCATGAAATTGGTGATGGAGGAAGGTTGGTGATGATGATTGAGGGAGTCCTGGATTAGGGGGTATCCGGATAGTCGGACTGTGTACAACGTCCGGACTATTGAAGCGTGAAGATACAAGACTCAAGACTTTGGCCCGTGTCCGGATGGGACTCTCCTTTGCGTGGAAGGCAAGCTTGGCGATCCGGATATTGTGCTTCCTTCCTTGTAACCGACTCCATGTAAACCCTAGCCCTCTCCGGTGTCTATATGAACGGGAGAGGTTGGTCCTTAGAAGGGCGATCACAATTACAATCATACCATCATAGGCTAGCTCTTAGGGTTTAGCCTCTACGATCTCGTGGTGGATTTACTCTTGTACTACCTATATCATCAATATAAATCAAGCAGGAAGTAGGGTTTTACCTCCATCGAGAGGGCCCAAACCTGGGTAAACATCTGTGTCCCTTGCTTCCTGTTACCATCAGCCTAGACGCACATATCGGGACCCCCTACCCAAGATCCGTCGGTTTTGACACCGACATTGGTGCTTTCATTAAGAGTTCCTATGTGTCGTCACTGCAAGGCTCGATGGCTCGTCTTGTCGTCAAGCACGACATTACCTCGGGTTGAGCTCTGGCTGTAGGCCAAACTCTCCGACTTGGTAGCTTTACCATGGCTGCCCCATCGGCGGTTGTGCCGACGATGGCCTCTCGGGTCATCAAGCATAACCTTCGCGTCAGTTTGGAACTTGCCAAACAGATGGATCCGATAGAGCTCTCCTCCCTTAATGAGCTCTTGGATTGCATCGCCGCTTTGGGAGTCGCTACAGACTATGACCGGATCGGGCTTAAACCCGACCAAAGGGACATCAGATCCCCGCCGGCCACCCATGAGATAGCGATAGTGGAGGAACCACACGCGGATTGCCCCTCAACTTTGAGGACAAATTATGTTCGGATCACCGGACTCCTTGAGCCGAACACCTGCTCAAAGGAAGACATGACCCGGGTCCCGGACTTAGAATCGGGCATTGGGCCAAAAAAATTGGGCAGCACTCCGGATTCTGAGCTGTTAAGCTCGAAACCTCCCGCGCCCTTGGGTGTTAGATCGGATCAAAATCCGGATTCAGCTAACAACGCCCACCTGGACTTAAACCGTCTCTCCCGCATTAGGCAAGAGCCCCAGGAGACTGTACATTGCTATTGGGCCAGATTCCTCCTTGCGCTTAACAAGGTCAGGGACTGCCGCGAGGAGAACGTAGTCTCACTCTTCTGCAAAAACTGTACGGACGAAGGACTCCCTAATGCTATAAGCCGTTGTGACATAGTACACTTCGCGGACTTGGCAATCATAGTACGGCAGTACTGTGCGATGGAAAGCGCCTGGAAAACCCAAACAGAATTTTGGGATAGTACTGCTCTCACCAAGACCTTTGTCCGAACTAAATGGGCGAACTCTCATAAGTCGGCCGATCCAATCCCCAAGAAACCAAAGCCCACCCTGTATGGGAACCGTATTGGAAGAATGGCTCGACGGGCCATGTAAGCTCCACAGTACTCCGGATACAATACCAACTCATAGCCTTAGGGCATGTTGGATACTCCGGCAGGTAGCAAAAAGTGGCGAGGATCTTCTTGTAAGCCATAAAGCGGAACAACATCCTGCCAACAAACACAATACGGTACTAACAATCTTCGAGACTTTTGCCTTGAAGAATAGGCGCAAGCGAGCTCATCGAAGCTCCACTGAAATTTGCCATGTGGCAAAAATAAACCCCTGGAATGACACTGCTATAACTTTCAATGCCAGTGATGAACCTCGATTCCATACTGTCCGGGCACCAGCCGCTCTGGTCCTTAGCCCGATCGTAGACGGCTTTCGGCTCACTAAAGTACTCATGGATAGCGGAAGCGGATTAAATCTGATCTATGAAGAAACACTCAGCAAGATGGAAATTGATAAAAGCCGCATTGAACAAAGCGGCACAACCTTCAGGGGAATTATCCCTACTCGGGAGGCGCGGTGTGTGGGAAAAATCACACTCGATGTGCTATTCGGCACCCCGAAGAATTATAGGTCCGAAGAAATCACATTCCAAGTGGCTCCTTTTAGCAGCGGATACCACGCCCTTCTAGGGCGGGACGCATTTACAAGCTTTCAAGTTGTACCCCATTACGGGTACATGAAGCTTAAAATGCCCGGACCCAATGGAATCATCACTCTAGCCAGTGATCCGGACATCGCACTTCGCGCCGAAAACAAAACCGCAGCACTAGCCCTGGAAGCATTATCCGAAGCCCTAGCAGTCGAAGAGTTAACGACACTGCAGACCACCGTGGACAGGGACAACGTGATACTCGACAAGCGACCCAAGTCCACCTCATTTAAACCTGCCAACGAGATAGTCAAATTCCAAGTCCATCCAACGGACCCCACAAAGACAGCTTCCATCGGGAAACAGGTGAGCCCCACGATGGACGCCGCACTGTGAGATTTCTTACGCGAGAATTGGGACATTTTCGCCTGGCACCCATCGAACATGTCGGGCATCCCAGCAGATTGGCCGAACATAGCCTCAATATTCTAAAAGGATACAAACCGGTCAAGCAGACTCTAAGACGGTTTACAGAGCCCAAAAGGCAAGCCATGGGGGAAGAGCTAGCCAAACTACTCGAGGCCGGATTCATCAGAGATATCAAGCATCCGGATTGGCTGGCAAACCTAGTAATGGTACCAAAGAAGGACAAATCTTGGCGCCTGTGTGTCGTCTTTAAAGACTTCTACAAGGCTTGCCCCAAGGATCCCTTTCCCCTCCCTCGCATCGATCAAATCATCGATGCCACAGCTGGACACGACTCGCTGTGTTTTCTCGACGCATACTTTGGATACCATCAAATAAAGATGGCAGAGTCCGACCAAGCTGCAACAGCTTTCATAATGCCATATGGCCCTTTTTGCTTCAACACTATGCCATTCGGGCTTAAGAACGCCGGCGAACCCTATCAACGCATGATTCAAACATGCCTGGAAAAATAAATCAGCAACACAGTGGAGGCATACGTGGACGACGTGGTCATAAAAACAAGACACGTCGAAACCCTAATAGATGAATTGAGGCTTACATTTGATAACCTCCAGACATATGACATCAAGTTGAATCCGGAAAAATGCGTTTTCGGCGTCCCCTCGGGGAAACTGCTAGGCTTCATTGTTTCCAATAGAGGAATTGAAGCGAATCCGGCAAAAATCCGAGCTCTGTCGCAGTTGGCTATACCAACAGACCTCAAGCGCATCCAGAAACTAGCTGGATGCGTGGCCGCTTTGAGCCGCTTTATCCCCAGGTTAGGAGAAAAGGCATTGCCTCTTTACCGCCTCCTTCGGCGCACCGAATACTTCGTATGGACGGATGCAGCCGCAGCCGGACTCGATGAAATAAAGACCTTACTGGCCAGTAATCCAGTCCTAACAGCGCCAAATATCGGCGAGCCTATGCTACTGTACATAGCTGCAACATATCAAGTTGTAAGCGCAGTGCTCGTCGTTGAACGAGAGGTGAACGGATACATATTCCCGCTTCAAAAGCCGGTTTATTACATATCCACGGTCCTCACCCCATGCAAATCCCGATACCCACACTATCAAGAAATAGCATACGTGGTCTTCATGGCATCCCGGAAGCTGCGACACTACTTTCAAGAGTGTTCAATTACAGTGGCCTCCGAAGTACCACTCAATGACATAATAAATAACCGCAACGCTACAGGTCGGATTCCTAAATGGGCTATCGAGCTCCTTCCTTTCGACATAATATACAAACCACGGCGAGCCATTAAGTCGCAAGTACTGGCCGACTTTGTCGCCGAATGGACAGAAGCCGAACTCCCTAAAGAGTACGGCACATAGTCAAATTGGATCAATCACTTCGACGGCTCTAAAATGCTGGCCGGATTGGGGGCAGGTGTAGTCCTGACATCTCCCACCGGAGACATGGTCCAGTACGTCCTTCAAATATTATACACAGACTCCAATAATGCAGCCGAATACGAGGCGCTCTTGCACGGTCTTCGGATGGCAGTCTCTATGGGCATCCAACGCCTGGAAGTGCGCGGGGATTCGAACCTCGCAATATCACAAATAAATAGAGACTTTGATACCAAGGATCCGAAAATGGCGGCCTACCGTAATGCCGTCCTCAAAATGTCAGCTCGGTTCGAGTGGCTCGAATTCCACCATGTGGCTCGAGAAAACAATCAAGCGGCGGGTGTCCTCGCCCGCATCGGCGCCAAACGCGACCCTGTCCCACCTAACATATTCCTGGAAAGGTTGTTCAAGCCATCTGTGGTATGGGAAGGGGAGTCCGGCAATACTAGCACGAATCTGAACACACCCCCAGATCCCGAACCATCAGACACAATCGGAGGCTCTACCACCGAAATAACATCTTCGGCCCACGAAATCATGGCCGTAATCACCCCATGGACTGAGCCTTTCTTGGCCTACCTAAATAGGCACGCTGCATAGTCTGGCGTTCTAAAGCTTACAAAGTCCACAAAGGGGAACTCTACAAGAAAAGTGCTACTGGAGTGCTCCAAAGATGCATCTCCGAAGAGGAAGGGCGGTAGCTCTTGGCTGAAATCAATGCCGGACTGGGCGGGCACCATGCCGCGGCTCGAGCACTAGTCAGCAAGGCCTTCCGTATAGGCTTCTATTGGTCGACGGCCCGAGCAGACGCACAGGACCTTGTCCAACATTGCATCGGTTGCCAGCTCTTCGCCAATCAGAGTCATATGCCCCCTACCGCTCTCCAAACAATCCCCATAACTTGGCCCTTCACGGTCTGGGGGCTGGATATGGTCAGACCTCTTAAAGGGGGAAGCCATAAGAAAAAATACTTATTAGTCATGGTGGACAAGTTCACCAAATGGATAGAAGCCAAACCAGCCAAAACGGCTGAATCCGGACCAGTAATAGACTTCATATCCGGGGTCGTACACCGCTACGGTGTCCCCTCACAGCATCATCACTGATAATGGCTCAAATTTCACAGCCGATGAAGTGAAAACTTGGTGCGAAAAAATGGGCATTAAGCTTGATTACTCTTCCGTCTACCATCCCCAAACAAAAGGCCAGGTAGAGCAGGCAAATGGTCTCATCATGAGCGGCATCAAACCCAGACTAGTGCGATCCTTGATAGAGTCGGATACCTTTGGGTCGGCTTCGACTCCGTACAGCACTGGGGCTGCGGACCACGCCGAATCGCACTACCGGATATACACCATTTTTTATGGTATACGGCACGGAGGCAGTACTACCATGCGACATAATACATGATTTGCCACGCGTAGGCATGTACGAAGAGAAGGAAGCCGAGTTAGATCGGCAGGATAACTTGGATGCCCTGGAGGAGGAGCGCGACGTCGCAAAAGCCTGCTCTGATGGATTCATGTACCTAGGGTAGGGTCATAGGCCTGATCTAAGTACCCTGCCCAAGGACACCCTTAGAAGAGATCGCCTTCCAGTTGACCTATGAGGAACCCACTCGACTGACTTGAAGGACTCGACCATGAAGACTCACTCGACCACTAGAAGGTCAAGAGGCACTCTGCACTGCAACGGCCTGTAATTGAATAGACTTTATGATAGTTAAGACACTTTATGTGGGGCGTTACCTGTAACGCCCCAGACTTAATGTACTTAAACCCTTCATTACGTGGGCTGGCAGGGGTCCTGGCGCACTCTATATAAGACACCCCGCTCCACAGGCAGAAGGGTTCGCACCCCTGTAACACATACACATATAATCCACTCGACCGCCTCAGGGCTCCGAGACGTAGGGCTTTTACTTCCTTCGAGAAGGGCCTGAACTCGTACATCGCTTGTGTTTACAATCTCTCCATAGCTAGGACCTTGCCTCTTCATACCTACCCCCCACTCTACTGTCAGACTTAGAACCACGACAGTTGGCGCCCACCGTGGGGCCGGTGTTTTAGCGATTTTGTGGAGAAGTTGCGATACTTCCGAGTACTTTCATCGTGATGACTGCTGGAGTTTTGGTCGAGGGGCGCGAGATCCGTCTCGGCGCTCTCACCTTTGTCGCCGACGACTCCGCATGGCTCCAGGATGCTCCACTCGACGTTGATGCGCTCCCCGTCCGCGGTGCGACGCATTTTTGTGTTGGGGAACGTAGTAATTTCAAAAAATTTCCTACGCACACGCAAGATCATGGTGATGCATAGCAACGAGAGGGGAGAGTGTTGTCTACGTACCCTCGTGAGACCGGGCGAAGCGATCACAACGTAGAGGAAGTAGTCGACGTTCTCCTCGCGATCCGACCGATCCGGCGCCGTTACTCCGGCGCCCGAGTTCTTGACACACGTACAGCTCGATGGCGCTCCTCGGGCTCCAATCCAGAGAGCCGGGGAGGAGAGTTTCGTCGACGACGGCGTGGTGACGATCTTGATGTTCTACCGGCGCAGGGCTTCGCCTAAGCTTTGCGACGATATGACCGAGGTGGAATATGGTGGAGGGGGGCACCGCACACGGCTAAGGAACGATCCGTAGATCAACTTGTGTGTTCTAGGGTGCCCCCTGCCCCCGTATATAAAGGAGCAAGGGGGTGCGGCCGGCTTGGAGGAGGCGCGCCGGAGGAGTCCTACTCCCACCGGGAGTAGGACTCCCCCCCTTTCCTAGTTGGAGTAGGATTGGGGGAGGGGAAGAGGGAAGGGGGGCGCCTCTCCTTGTCCTATTCGGACTAGGGGAGGGCGCGGCCTCCCCTGGCCGGCCCTTCCTCTTCTCCCTCATGACCCACTAAGGCCCAATAACCCCCGGGAGGGTTCCGGTAACCCCCCGGTGTTCCGGTAAAATCCCGATTTCACCCGGAACCATTCCGAACTCCAAATATAGGCTTCCAATATATCAATCTTTATGTCTCGACCATTTCGAGACTCCTCGTCATGTCCGTGATCACATCCGGGACTCCAAACTTCTTCGGTACATCAAAATACATAAACTCATAATATAACCGTCATCGAAACCTTAAGCGTGCGGACCCTACGGTTCGAGAACAATGTAGACATGACCGAGACACGTCTCCGGTCAATAACCAATAGCGGGACCTGGATGTCCATATTGGCTCCTACATATTCTACGAAGATCTTTATCGGTCAGACCGCATAACAACATACGTTGTTCCCGTTGTCATCGGTATGTTACTTGCCCGAGATTCGATCGTCGGTATCCAATACCTAGTTCAATCTCGTTACCGCAAGTCTCTTTACTCGCTCGTAATACATCATCTCGCAACTAACTCATTAGTTACAATGCTTGCAAGGCTTAAGTGATGTGCATTACCGAGAGGGCCGAAGATACCTCTCCGACATTCGGAGTGACAAATCCTAATCTCGAAATACGCCAACCCAACATCTGCCTTTGGAGACACCTGTAGTACTCCTTTATAATCACCCGATTCGTTGTGACGTTTGGTAGTACCCAAAGTGTTCCTCCGCAAACGGGAGTTGCATAATCTCATAGTTATAGGAACATGTATAAGTCATGAAGGAAGCAATAGCAACATACTAAGCGATCGTGTGCTAAGCTAACGGAATGGGTCATGTCAATCAGATCATTCAACTAATGATGTGACCTTGTTAATCAAATAACAACTCCTTGTTCATGGTTAGGAAACATAACCATCTTTGATTAACAAGCTAGTCAAGTAGAGGCATACTAGTGACACTGTTTGTCTATATATTCACACATGTATTATGTTTCCGGTTAATACAATTCTAGCATGAATAATAAACATTTATCATGATATGAGGAAATATATAATAACTTTATTATTGCCTCTAGGGCATATTTCCTTCAGTCTCCCACTTGCACTAGAGTCAATAATCTAGATCACATCACCATGTGATTAACATCGATAGTTCACATCATCATGTGATTAACACCCATAGTTCACATCGCCATGTGACCAACACCCAAAGGGTTACTAGATTCAGTAATCTAGTTCACATCGCTATGTGATTAACACCCAAAGAGTACTAAGGTGTGATCATGTTTTGCTTGTGAGATAGTCTTAGTCAACGGGTCTTTCACATTCAGATCCGTTATGTATTTTGCAATTTTTCTATGTCTACAATGCACTGCACGAAGCTACTCTAGCTAATTGCTCCCACTTTCAATATGTATCTAGATCGAGACTTAGAGTCATCGGATCGGTGTCAAAACTTGCATCAACGTAACCCTTTACGACTAACCTTTTTCACTTCCATAATCGAGAAACATATCCTTATTCCACTAAGGATAATTTTGACCGCTGTCCGATGATCTACTCCTAGATCACTATTGTACTCCTTGCCAAACTCGGTGCAGGGTATACAATAGATCGGTACACAGCATGGCATACTTTATAGAACCTATGACCAAGGCATAGGGAATGACTTTCATTCTCTTTCTATCTTCGCCGTGGTCGGGTTTTGAGTCTTACTCAATTTCACACCTTGTAACATAGGCAAGAACTCTTTCTTTGACTGTTCCATTTTGAACTACTTCAAAATCTTGTCAAGGTATGTACTCATTGAAAAAACTTATCAAGCATCTTGATCTATCTCTATAGATCTTGATGCTCAATATGTAAGCAGCTTCACCGAGGTCTTTCTTTGAAAAACTTCTTTCAAACACTCCTTTATGCTTTGCAGAATAATTCTACATTATTTCCGATCTACAATATGCCATTCACATATACTTATCAGAAATGTTGTAGTGCTCCCACTCACTTTCTAGTAAATACAGGCTTCACCATAAGTCTATACAAAACTATATGCTTTGATCAACTCATCAAAGCGTATATTCCAACTCCGAGATGCTTGCACCAGTCCATAGATGGATCGCTGGAGCTTGCACACTTTGTTAGCTCCCTTTGGATCGAAAAAAAAAACTTCTGGTTGCATCATATACAACTCTTCCTCCAGAAAATCATTCAGGAATGCAGTTTTTACATCCATTTGCCAAATTTCATAAATTATGGCAATTGCTAACATGATTCGGACAGACTTAAGCATCGCTACAGTTGAGAAAATCTCATTGTAGTCAACATCTTGAACTTTGTCGAAAAACCTTTTTGCAACAAGTCGAGCTTTGTAGACAGTTACATTACCGTCAGCGTCAGTCTTCTTCTTGAAGATCCACTTGTTTTCTATTGCTTGCCGACCCTCGGGCAAGTCAACCAAAGTCCATACTTTGTTTTCATACATGGATCCCATCTCAGATTTCATGGCCTCAAGCCATTTTGCGGAATCTGGGCTCACCATCGCTTCTTCATAGTTCGTAGGTTCATCATGATCTAGTAGCATGACTTCGAACAGGATTACCGTACCACTCAGTGCGGATCTTACTCTGGTTGATCTACGAGGTTCGTAGTAACTTGATCTGAAGTTTCATGATCAACATCATCAACTTCCTCACTATTTGGTGTAGATGTCTCGAAACCGTTTCTGCGACAAACTACTTTCAAATAAGGAGAAGGTACAATTACCTCATCAAGTTCTACTTTCCTCCCACTCACTTCTTTCGAGAGAAACTCCTTCTCTAGAAAGGATCCATTCTTAGCAACGAATGTCTTGCCTTCGGATCTGTGATAGAAGGTGTACCCAACTGTCTCCTTTGGGTATCCTATGAAGACACATTTCTCGATTTGGGTTTGAGCTTATCGGGATGAAACTTTTCACATAAGCATCGCAGCCCCAAACTTTAAGAAACGACAACTTTGGTTTCTTGCTAAACCACAGTTCATATAGTGTCGTCTCAACGGATTTAGATGGTGCCCTATTTAACGTGAATGCAGTTGTCTCTAATGCATGATCCCAAAAACGACATTGGTAAATCGGTAAGAAACATCATAGATTGTACTATATCCAATAAAGTACGGTTATGACGTTCGGACACACCATTATGATCTGGTGTTCCAGGTGGCATGAATTTGTGAAACTATTCCTCATTGTTTTAATTGAAGACCAAACTCGTAACTTAAATATTTGTCCCCGCGATCAAATCGTAGAAACCTTATTTTCTTGTCACGATGATTTTTCCACTTCACTCTGAAATTCTTTGAATCCTTTCAACTATTTCAGACTTATGTTTCATCAAGTAGATATACCCATATCTGCTCAAATCATCTGTAAAGGTCAGAAAAATAACGATACCCGCCGCGAGCCTTAACACTCATTGGATCGCATACATCAGTATGTATTATTTCCAATAAGTCGGTTGTTTCGCTCCATTGTTCGGAGAACGGAGTCTTAGTCATCTTGCCCATGAGGCATGGTTCGCAAGCATCAAGTGATTCATAATCAAGTGATTCCAAAATCCCATCAGCATGGAGTTTCTTCATGCGCTTTACACCAATATGACATAAACAGCAGTGCCACAAATAAGTTGCACTATCATTATTAACTTTGCATCTTTTGGTTTCAATATTATGAATATGTGTATCACTACGATCGAGATCCAATGAACCATTTTCATTGGGTGTGTAACCATATAAGGTTTTATTCATGTAAACAGAACAACAGTTTATTCTCTTACTTAAATGAATAACCGTATTGCAATAAACACGATCAAATCATATTCATGCTCAACGCAAACACCAAATAACATTTATTTAGGTTCAACACTAATCCCGAAAGTATAGGGAGTGTGCGATGATGATCATATCAATCTTGAAACTACTTTCAACACACATCGTCACTTCACCCTTAACTAGTTTCATTTATTACGCAACTCCGTTTGAGTTACTACTCTTAGCAACCGAACCAGTACCAAATACCGAAGGGTTGCTATAAACACTAGTAAAGTACACATCAATAACATGTATATCAAATATACCTTTGTTCACTTTGCCATCCTGCTTATCCACCAAATATTCAGGGCATTTCCGCTTCCAGTGACCATTTCCTTTGCAGTGTAAGCACTCAGTTTCAGGCTTTGGAGCTTCTTCGTGGGAGTGACAACTTGCTTGTCTTTCCACTTGAAGTTCCCTTTCTTTCCCTTTGCCCTTTTCTTGAAACTAGTGGTCTTGTCAATCATCAACACTTGATGCTCTTTCTTTATTTCTACATTCGTTGATTTCAACATCACGAAGAACTCGGGAATCATTTTCATCATCCCTTGCATACTATAGTTCATCACGAAGTTCTACTAACTTGGTGATGGTGACTAGAGAATTCTGTCAATCACTATCTTATCGGAAGATTAACTCCCACTTGATTCAAGCGATTGTAGTACCTGCACAATCTGTGCACATGCTCACTAGTTGAGCGATTCTCCTCCATCTTTTAGCTATAGAACTTGTTGAAGACTTCATATCTCTCAACTCGGTATTTGCTTGAAATATTAACTTCAACTCTGGAACATCTCATATGGTCCATGACGTTCAAAACGTCTTTGAAGTCCCGATTCTAAGCTGTTAAGCATGGTGCACTTAAACTATCAAGTAGTCATCATATTGAGCTAGCCAAACGTTCATAACGTTTGCATCTGCTCCTGCAATAGGTCTGTCACCTAGCGGTGCATTAAGGACATATTCTTCTGTGCAGCAATGAGGATAAACCTCCGATCACGGATCGAATCCGCATCATTGCTACTAACATTTTTCAACACAATTTTCTCTAGGAACATATAAAAAAACATATGAAAGCAACAAAGTGAGCTATTGATCTACAACATAATTTGCAAAATACTACCAGGACTAAGTTCATGATAAATTTAAGTTCAATTAATCATATTACTTAAGAACTCCCACTTAGACAGACATCTCTCTAGTCATCTAAGTGATCACGCGATCCAAATCAACTAAACCATAACCGATCATCACGTGAGATGGAGTAGTTTTCAATGGTGAACATCTTATGTTGATCATATCTACTATATGATTCACGCTCGACCTTTTGGTTTCCGTGTTCCGAGGCCATATCTGCATATGCTAGGCTCGTCAAGTATAACCTGAGTATTCTGCGTGTGCAAAAACTGGCTTGCACCCGTTGTAGATGGACGTAGAGCTTATCACACCCGATCATCACGTGGTGTCTCGGCACGACGAACTTTGGCAACGGTGCATACTCAAGGAGAACACTACTTGATAATTTCAGTGAGAGATCATCTTAAAATGCTACCGTCAATCAAAGCAAGATAAGATGCATAAAGGATAAACATCACATGCAATCAATATAAGTGATATGATATGGCCATCATCATCTTGTGCTTGTGATCTCCATCTCCAAAGCACCGTCGTGATCACCATCGTCACCGGCGCGACACCTTGATCTCCATCGTAGCATCGTTGTCGTTTACGCCATCTATTGCTTCTATGACTATCGCTACCGCTTAGTGATAAAGTAAAGCAATTACAGTATGCGTTGCATTTCATACAATAAAGCGACAACCATATGGCTCCAGCCGTTGTCGATAACCGGTTACAAAACATGATCATCTCATACAATAAAATATAGCATCACGTCTTGACCATATCACATCACAACATGCCCTGCAAAAACAAGTTAGACGTCCTCTACTTTGTTGTTGCAAATTTTACGTGGCTGCTACGGGCTTAAGCAAGAACCAATCTCACCCACGCATCAAAACCACAACGATATTTCGTCAAATAGACTCCGCTTTTAACCTTCTCAAGGACCGGGCGTAGCATACTCGGTTCAACTAAAGTGAGAGAGACAGACACCCGCCGGTCACCTTTAAGCACGAGTGCTCGTAGCGGTGAAACCAGTCTCGCGTAAGCGTCACGCGTAATGTCGGTCCGGGCCGCTTCATCTCACAATACCGCTGAACCAAAATATGACATCTTTGGTAGGTAGTATGACTTGTATCGCCCACAACTCACTTGTGTTCTACTCGTGCAAAACATCAAACCATAAAAACCTAGGCTCGATACCCTTTGTTGGGGAACGTAGTAATTTCAAAAAATTCCTACGCACACGCAAGATCATGGTGATGCATAGCAACGAGAGGGGAGAGTGTTGTCTCACGCCCTCGTGAGACCAAGCGAAGCGATCACAACGTAGAGGAAGTAGTCGACGTTCTCCTCGCGATCCGACCGATCCCGGCGCCGTTACTCGGCGCCCCGAGTTCTTGACACACGACAGCTCGATGGCGCTCCTCGGGCTCCAATCCAGAGAGAGCCGGGGAGGAGAGTTTCGTCAAGACGACGGTGTGGTGGCGATCTTGATGTTACCGCGCGAGGCTTCGCCTAAGCTTTATGACGATATGACCGAGGTGGAATATGGTGGAGGGGGCACCGCACACGGCTAAGGAACGATCCGTAGATCAACTTGTGTGTTCTAGGGTGCCCCCGCCCCGTATATAAAGGAGCAAGGGGTGCGGCCGGCTTGAGGAGGCGCGCGGAGGAGTCCTACTCCCACCGAGTAGGACTCCCCTTCCTAGTTGGAGTAGGATTGGGGGAGGGAAGAGGGAAGGAAGGGGCGCCGCCTCTCCTTGTCCTATTCGGACTAGGGGGAGGCGCACGGCCTCCCTGGCCGGCCCTTCCTCTTCTCCCTCATGGCCCACTAAGGCCCAATAACCCCGGGGGTTCAGTAACCCCGGTGTTCGGTAAAATCCCGATTTCACCGGAACCATTCGAACTCCAAATATAGGCTTCCAATATATCAATCTTTATGTCTCGACCATTTGAGACTCCTCGTCATGTCCGTGATCACATCCGGGACTCGAACTTCTTCGGTACATCAAAATACATAAACTCATAATATAACCGTCATCGAAACCTTAAGCGTGCGGACCCTACGGTTCGAGAACAATGTAGACATGACCGAGACACGTCTCCGATCAATAACCAATAGCGGGACCTGGATGTCCATATTGGCTCCTACATATTCTACGAAGATCTTTATCGGTCATACCGCATAACAACATACGTTGTTCCCTTTGTCATCGGTATGTTACTTGCCCGAGATTCGATCGTCGGTATCCAATACCTAGTTCAATCTCGTTACCGGCAAGTCTCTTTACTCGTTCTGTAATACATCATCTCGCAACTAACTCATTAGTTACAATGCTTGCAAGGCTTAAGTGATGTGCATTACCGAGAGGGCCCAAAGATACCTCTCCGACATTCGGAGTGACAAATCCTAATCTCGAAATACGCCAACCCAACATCTGCCTTTGGAGACACCTGTAGTACTCCTTTATAATCACCCGATTACGTTGTGACGTTTGGTAGTACCAAAGTGTTCCTCCGCAAACGGAGTTGCATAATCTCATAGTTATAGGAACATGTATAAGTCATGAAGGAAGCAATAGCAACATACTAAACGATCGTGTGCTAAGCTAACGGAATGGGTCATGTCAATCAGATCATTCAACTAATGATGTGACCTTGTTAATCAAATAACAACTCCTTGTTCATGGTTAGGAAACATAACCATCTTTGATTAACAAGCTAGTCAAGTAGAGGCATACTAGTGACACTCTGTTTGTCTATATATTCACACATGTATTATGTTTCCGGTTAATACAATTCTAGCATGAATAATAAACATTTATCATGATATGAGGAAATATATAATAACTTTATTATTGCCTCTAGGGCATATTTCCTTCATTTTGCGCATGTGTCCGCGGCGTTCTGCTGCGGCAACCGTCGGCCCCGTATCGGTCGACTCCCCTATCGGCCACTCATCCGGTCTCCCACCAGCGCAAGCGCTCTGGTCGGTCGAGACTCCAGCGGTGGGTGAAGCACGCGGTGGCTCGCCAGGCGGCCATCGCCCAAGTTGCGGCAATTGAGCCCGACGAATCTCTCTACGGCCTTTTCGATCTGTCGACTGGCTCCATAGAGACTGCATCCGAATGCGATAACAGTGATCCGGCGGCTGAAATCTTGATGGTCAACGGACCCCGCAGTCCTCCTGGCTTCGCCCATGAGGGCGGGGCGGGCGGCGGAGGCGACCCCGTTCGAGACCATGAAGAGTACCAGCCTGAGACACTCGACTCTCTGCAGAGGGAAGAGCTTCACCGCAGGAACATGGATGCCCTGCATACTCCCATCGCAGGAGAAACCCCCGAGGCTCGCGCCTTGGAGGAGGCACGTTTGACCAATCTGGCTGAACGCGCTCGGCTGGAAAACCTTCAGCGAGCACTCGACGAGCGCGCACGACAACGAGTTCCCGACGCCAATCGACTTCAACTCTTCCCGTCGACTCAGGTATATCGAACCCCAATCCAGAATTTAGCAGCTGCAACCCGTATAGCAGAGTCCATCCAGCCCTCTCAGTCGGAAGCCGGCAGAGGCTTGATGCAGATCAGGGATTTGCTCCGGGCAGCAGGGGACCAAAATTCAGCCGTGTCGCAGTCGCGTAATAGAATTCACAGTCGATCCGTCGCTGCGAATACGGTTCAGTCGGCTCACAGTCCCAGATCGCCTCCGCGGCGGGAAGGGCGCGAGAATCGGCGAGACCAGTATGGAGACCGACACGACCGAGATGACAGGCGTCGAGTGCCTGCTTCCCCTCCGAGGGATGGGTCTTACGCTCCTCGGCGACAGGATGACAGGCGTCAGCTCAGTGTGGGGCGAAGAGCTCCAGTCGACCCCAGGGAACCAGGCTTCGATGCGCGATCCATTATCGTGCAAGGCTTGGTCGACCGGAACAGAGCCCATCGAGGCGGAACCGAGAGAGATGCGCCCACGAGCAGTCAAGTGCATGTTTCTGGTCCAGAATGTTTTAGCAGGGCTATCAGAGCCGCTGTGATTCCCCCCAATTTCAGGTTGGCAACAGGAGTCAGCATGTTCACTGGTGAGTCCAAGCCTGAAACTTGGCTTGAAGATTACCGAGTGGCTGTTCAGATTGGTGGTGGGAATGACGAGGTGGCCATGAAGCATTTGCCCCTCATGTTGGAAGGTTCAGCCAGAGAGTGGTTGAATCAGTTACCTCCTAGCAGTATTTACACTTGGGAAGATCTGTCCCGAGTGTTCGTCAGAACCTTTGAAGGAACTTGCAAGCGACCAGCTGGATTGACAGAGCTGCAAGTCTGTGTGCAGAAAACCAATGAGACTCTCAGAGAGTATATTCAGAGGTGGATCACTTTGCACCATACTATGGAAAATGTGTCTGATCATCAGGCAGTCTGCGCCTTCAAGGATGGCGTCAAGAACAGAGAATTGAGTTTGAAATTTGGTCGAACCGGAGACATGACCCTGAGTCGGATGATGGAGATTGCTACCAAGCACGCATGACGGCGAGGAAGAAGACCGACTCGAGCGGCAAGTACAAGCCGAGTCAGTCGGAGAAGGGAAACTCCAGTCGGAAGCAGAAGCGGAAGGCCGAACCAGCAGCTCCTGGAGAGGCTCTGGCCGTCACTCAGGGAAAGTTCAAGGGCAAGCCAAAAGGATCCTGGAACCCTAAGAAGGTGAAGGATAAAGAAGGAAACGACGTGATGGATATGCCGTGTCACATCCACACGAAGAAAGATGAAGAGGGCAACATCATTTACCCAAAGCATACCACTCGCCGATGTCGACTCTCGATTCAGCGGTTTCAAGGAAAACAGTCTAAGGACAAGGAGAAGGAGTCGGACAAGGCCAAGACAAGGAGGACGGTGGGGAAGGATATCCGCATGTCAACTCCACTGATGATCTTCGCGGATGTGGAAAGCAAGAGTCGACTCAAAGTCATTAACCGTGAGGTGAACATGGTTGCCCCAAAGAAAAGCAAGTTATCTGAGATGGTCCCAAACACCCATCACATTCGACCAGTCTGATCACCCGACTCATATTGCCACCCCTGGGAGGCAAGCTTTGGTGCTCGACCCAGTTGTCGAAGGCACTCGACTGACAAAGGTGCTGATGGACGGTGGAAGTGGGCTGAACTTGTTATATGCAGACACACTGAAAGGAATGGGCATTCCGATGTCCCGACTAAGCACCAGCAACATGAGCTTCCACGGAGTTATACCAGGAAAGAAAGCCGAGTCACTCGGCCAAATAGCTCTGGACGTGGTGTTTGGTGATTCAAAACATTTTCGCAAAGAGAAGTTGACGTTTGAGGTCGTGGATTTTCATAGTGCGTACCACGCCATTTTGGGGAGGCCAGCCTATGCACGGTTCATGGCTCGACCATGTTACGTGTACCTCAAACTGAAAATGCCAGGTCCCAAAGGAGTGATCACCGCCACCGTGATCGGAAAAGGCGTAAGAGTGCTTTCGGAAGGGCTCAAGATTGCCGATTCGTGTGACAGCGGTCGAGTTCAAGAGTACAAGCAAAGCGCAGATCCGAGTGATTTGTTGCGATCCAAGAAACCCGCCACAGAATCTGCATTTCGATCGTCGGTGAGACGAAGCTGTTCACATTCACCCGACCGACCCCAATGCAGCCCCGACCCACATCTCCACAAAGACTCGACCGAAATAGGAAGAAGCGCCATCCAGTTCCTCCGTGAGAATCGGCACATTTTGCATGGAAGCCACCGACATGCGGGTGTTCCTCGGGGATGGCTGAGCATCGCCTCGAGTCGACAAATCAGCAAAACCAGTCAAAGAGCATCTTCGGCGGTCCCCCGTCCAGAAGAGAAAGGCTATTGGTGAGGAAGTGGCTCGACTATTGGCGGCAGGATTTATCCGAGAGATATACCACTCCGAGTGGCTCGCTAATGTTGTCATGGTTCCCAAGAAGGAAAAGTCACTCTGCATGTGCATTGATTTCAAGCACATCAATCGGGCCTGCCCGAAAGATCATTTTCCTCTCCCTCGCATAGATCAAATTGTTGACTCGACCGCGGGATGTGAGATTGTCTTTTCTAGACGATATTCCGGTATCATCGATCCGCTCAGATGGACCCGACGAAATAAAACAGCTTTCATCACTCCATTCGGGTGCTTCGCTATATCACCATGCCATTCGCCTCAAGAATGCCGGAGCCACATTTATGCGAATGATTGAAGTGTTCGCTCACTCAAATCAGTCGGAATGTGGAAGCGATATGGATGATATCGTCGTCAAGTCGCGAAAGGGTTCCGACCTGCTTGCTCGACCTCGCCAAACATTTGCCAACCTCGGAAGGTATGATATCAAGCTCAATCCATCAAAGTGCACATTCGGGGTTCTGGTGGAAAGTTACTTGGTTTTCGCTTCGAGCGAGGATCGATGCTAATCGAGAGAAGATCGGTACTATTCTCCTAATGAAACGCATACGCGCTGCGTGCACGATGTCCGAGCCATTGGATGCTTGGCTGCATTAAGTCGATTCATCTCACGACTTGGTGAAAAGGCATTGCCTCTTTACCGATCGATGAAGAAGGCGCACAAGTTCGAGTGGACTCGAAGTCGATGCAGCGTTTGCCGAGCTAAAAGCTTTGCTCTCCACCCAGCCGGTGCTTGCTGCTCCAATCAGCAAAGAGCCTCTGTTGCTTTATATCGCAGCCACAGGACAAGTCGTCAAGATGAAAGGCTTACGGTCGGCGGGAGAGGAAGGAAAAGCCTTCAAAGTTCAGCGCCCGTGTATTATTTGTCCAAGTCTTGACTCCATCCAAGCAGAGATATCCTCATTATCGAAGCTTGTGTATGGAATATACATGACCACGAAGAAGGTTGCTCATTATTTCTCCGATCATTCCATCACGATCGTCGACGACGCCCACTATCAGAGATTCTGCACAACAGAGATGCAACTGGTCGAGTGGCGAAATGGGCGATTGAACTTCTTTCCCTTGATATCAACTTTGAGGCAAAGAAAGCCATTAAGTCCCAGGCAATAGCAGATTTCCTCGCCGAGTGGATTGAACAACAGCAGCCGACTGAAGTTCACTCGGAGTATTGGACCATGTTCTTTGATGGCTCTAAGATGCTGAATGGTTCCGGTGCTGGGGTTGTTCTGGTTTCCCCCAGAGGAGATAAGCTTAGGTATGTGCTCCAGATTCACTTTGATTCCTCCAACAATGAGGCAGAGTATGAGGCCCTTTTATATGGATTGCGCATGGCCATCTCACTCGGCGTCCGTCGCTTGATGGTCTATGGCGATTCAGATTTAGTTGTCAACCAGGTGATGAAGGAGTGGGGCGTGAAGCCCAGCCATGATCGGATACTGCAATGCAGATGAGGAAGCTGGAAAAGAAGTTCGAGGGTTAGAGCTCCATCACATCCCCGACTGAAAAATCAGCAAAGCAGATGATCCGCAAAGATAGGTTCCAAAAGAGAAGCCATTCAGTGGTGTGTTCTTGGAGCATATACACACTCCGTCGATCAAAGAAGATCCTTTCACGTAGAAGCTCCACAGCCCAAGAGTGCCACAGATCCGACTAAGATTGAGGTCCCAAAGTGGTCGACTTAGTCATGGAGGTCTTAGTGGTCACTCCCGACTAGACAATTCCTATATCGCGTATATCCCGAGAAAAGAGCTCCCAGAGGATGAGGAAGAGGCTCGGCAGATCGTCTGTCGATCCAAAGCCTTTACCGTTATCAAAGGACAGTTGTATAGAGAGAGCGCGATCGAGTTGGTCAAAATGCATAACGCCGAGAAGAAGGTCGAATCATTCTCAATGATATCCACTGGGACTGTGGTCACCATCGTCCTCTCGGACCATCGTAGCCTAAAGCATACCGAGCCGGATTTTCTTGCCGAGGGCGAATGAGATGGCAAAGGAAATAGTGGACAAGTGCGAAGGATGTCGGTTCTACTCAATATGTCACACAAGCTGCGTCGGCTCAAGACCATTCCACTCGTCGGCCTTTCGCAAAGATGGGGGTTGGACATGGTCGGTCCCTTGAGAACAGGTCGAAGTGGTTTCACGATGTTTGGTAGCGATCGACAAGTTCACCAAGTGGATTGAGGCTAAACCAATCAAGAATCTTGACGCCGGTACTGCTGTTACCTTCATCAGGGAGCTGACGTACAGATATGGAGTCCCGCACAGCATCATTACAGATAATGGGTCGAACTTTGACTCGGAAGAATTCAGGGATTTCTGCAACTCTCAAGGTACCAAAGAAGGACAAATCTTGGCGCCTGTGTGTCGTCTTTAAAGACTTCTACAAGGCTTGCCCCAAGGATCCCTTTCCCCTCCCTCGCATCGATCAAATCATCGATGCCACAGCTGGACACGACTCGCTGTGTTTTCTCAACGCATACTTTGGATACCATCAAATAAAGATGGCAGAGTCCGACCAAGCTGCAACAGCTTTCATAATGCCATATGGCCCTTTTTGCTTCAACACTATGCTGTTCGGGCTTAAGAACGCCGGCGAACCCTATCAACGCATGATTCAAACATGCCTGGAAAAATAAATCAGCAACACAAAGGAGGCATACGTGGACGACGTGGTCATAAAAACAAGACACGCCGAAACCCTAATAGATGAATTGAGGCTTACATTTGATAACCTCCGGACATATGACAGCAAGTTGAATCCGGAAAAATGCGTTTGGCGTCCCTCGGGAAGCTGCTGGGCTTCATTGTTTCCAATAGAGGAATTGAAGCGAATCCGCAAAATCCGAGCTCGTCGCGATTGGCTATACCAACAGACCTCAAGCACATCCAGAAACTAGCTGGATGCGTGGCCGCTTTGAGCCGCTTTATCCCCAGGTTAGGAGAAAAGGCATTGCCTCTTTACCGCCTCCTTCGGCACACAGAATACTTCGTATGGACGGATGCAGCCGTGGCCGGACTCGATGAAATAAAGACCTTACTGGCCAGTAATCCAGTCCTAACAGCGCCAAATATCGGCGAGCCTATGCTACTGTACATAGCTGCAACATATCAAGTTGTAAGCGCAGTGCTCGTCGTTGAACGAGAGGTGAACGGATACAAATTCCCGCTTCAAAAGCTGGTGTATTACGTATCCATGGTCCTCACCCCATGCAAATCCCGATACCCACACTATCAAGAAATAGCATACGTGGTCTTCATGGCATCCTGGAAGCTGCGACACTACTTTCAAGAGTGTTCGATTACAGTGGCCTCCGAAGTACCACTCAATGACATAATAAATAACCGCAACGCTACAGGTCGGATTCCTAAATGGGCTATCGAGCTCCTTCCTTTCGACATAATATACAAACCACGGCGAGCCATTAAGTCGCAAGTACTGGCCGACTTTGTCGCCGAATGGACAGAAGCCGAACTCCCTAAAGAGTACGGCACATAGTCAAATTGGATCATGCACTTCGACGGCTCTAAAATGCTGGCCGGATTCACTACTGGAAACAGGGAATTTGCCATCAGTCAGCTCTTTGCCATCTGCCAGCCTATGGCAAAGAATGTCTTTGCCATCTGCTTATGAAAAACAGATGGCAAAGAACTGACAGACGGCAAAGAACATGGTTGCCATCAGCCAATTCTTTGCCATCTGGTAGTGGATGGCAAATAATCTTTGCCGGCAAATCCTATGGCCGTCAACGGGTAATGGCGTACCAGCCCCACCTCTTTGCCATCTGCCAGCAGACGGCAACAATTCTTTGCCATCTGCTGGCAGATGGCAAAGAGATGGGGTTATTTTTTTCCAGGTAAAAAAAAGAACTGTGGGGTTATCCTCCTCTCTCCCTCCTCTCCTCCCTCCCACGCATCTCACCCACCGCCCAAGGACCCCGCCGCCCCACCACCCCACCACCCCGCCGCCCGCGCCCGCACCACCCGCCGCCCCACCACCCCGCCGCCACACCCAGAACCCCGCCCTCCCTCCCTCCCTAGCAGCAGATCCGCCCTCCCCTCCCCTCTCTCGCGCTGGAAACCCCTCCTCCCCTGGGCTGGCCATGGCGGCGCCGGCGGCCAGATGACTCCCTCCTCCCCTCCCCTCTCCTCCACTCCCCTCCCGTCACCAGGAGAGGAGAGGAGAGGAGAGGAGATGAGAGGAGAGGAGAGGAGAGGGAGATCCTGCATGCAGGCCATGGCGGCGGCGAGATCCGCTCGGGGACAGGAGGACCATGGCCTGCTCTTCGTCAAGGAGACCGATGCCATGGAGCTGCTCCTCAAGGTCCGACCCTGGTGAGTTCAATCTATTGGTTCCGCCATTCTTCTCTTCCCTATCTCCCTCTACTAAGGCAAACCAGTGTTCTAGCAGCAACGGCGCAGTAAGTCATTGCGCCGGCGATACGGAGAAGTTCCACGTTGTGAGCTTACAAGACAACCAACAGGCAGATTTATCGCAAGGCTTGAACTCATCGCTTGGGCAGCCCTAGCCCATCGAAGTGGATCCATCAAGAAACCAATGGACTGTGCTCTGTCTTTTCGGGGTGCTCGGCTAACACTATGTCCGCACACTTCAAAGAGTTACAAGCAGTTCATCGCCACCGAAGATCTTTTGGAGTGCACTCCGCACATCAAAGTTGGAGCCCATCCATCAATAGGAATACCAACTGCAAGTTCGGGCTGCTTGAAAGGTCATTGGAGTTACCACCGATTTGCGGGATTCTTGTATATGTCGCTAGGTGTGCTCTTCCAATCGGTGATGGGTTTTACGTCGACAAGTTACCGCTTCGCATCCCGCTCGATGGTACCGCACGACAAAACTTGATGCTAGCTTTGTGGTGGAGAACAAGAGATGGACCGAAGGGGATATTTTGGAAAGAATGGTTGTTAGTATTTGTCCTTCCGAGAGCCTTATAGTAGCCAAAGCAATGCCAAATGTGGAGCTAATTCTTGTGGTAGTACAATGCTGCTCCCTCCTCATGATACCGAGAAACATTCAAAATACTTGCAGTTTGGGGTTGCAAGCAACTCTAGACATAGAATGGATGGTGGAATGAGACAAGACCAAAGACTGAACAGTGGAGGTCTTAGCTATGATGGCAGTGCCATTGTGCCTGAGCAGACCGATATGTACGATTTGGGAGTTCCAAAGCTGCAGGGTGGATTCAATTCTAGCAGCTGCAACTTTGATGGTCTTCTCAATTCCACGATAAAAGTGGGAGCTTCCTCCGCGTGCTGCGCTACCAGTATTTTTTGTTTTTAGTGTGAAAACTCCAAATTTTTCACATTGTTAGCCAGATCCTCAAACTATGTTGACGAACCTTTAGTCTCTATTTTGTACGCTCATGGAGATTTTAGCTGGGTACATTTGCATCAAAATATATCTTATATATGTTGTGGACTATTGTTACCTGTTGATAATGCTACTACAGAAAATATGTGAACGCCATCCTAGGACAGAGAAAGAGGCACTATGGACTAGGGAATACTTACTGGCTACCAACGACTGAAAATATGAGACATGGATTGACATGGAAACAAGGTATTACAAATTCCGTACTCCCATATAGTATAGAAAAGATTAGTCGGCCTTTCCTTCTTGAGCTTATTTTCTTTATGGTTCATGTGCAGAGAAAGAAGAAACAAAAATAAGCATTATAGACTAGATGATGAGAACAGTGGTTTCTCTCAGTGCAATATGCTTAGTTGATGGAGCATGCTCCTGGGACATACTAGGCTAAAGTGATGTTCCAGAGTACACATGGAAAGTGACTTGATGGAAGTCAACGACATGGTAACAGGGTGATTGGATTTTGTGTTCTTTTGCGCAGTTCATTTATATGTTCATTTCAAATCAGTTAGCAATGACATTCAATGTGGAAGGAAGGTGAAACAACTTATGATTTCTAAGTAGGAGTATATATTATTTCCAGTCTTTGGTTTTACTTTTTTTGGCTTTAATGGGTCCTACCAGTGTGCATTGGGAAAAAATTATTTCAATCTAAGTGGCAACAGGTTCCAACGTGTATATGTATTATGTGCTAACACACATAAGTCCTCAAGTATATCGTCCATCATGTCACTAACTTCCTGTCCATGACACACCCATGCTGCTGCATGTTGTTAGCACATTGAACTCCTTCCATGACTAACTTAACTCCTGAAGCTGTGGCCTACTCTATTGCCAGTTTCGTAGAGTATGATCCTTTGGTTGCTCGGTTAAGATCTGTTAGATATAATAAGTAGCTTAGTTCCTGCTACTTATTGTATAATCTTCATATTGTATTACTTGGGATAATAAGTAGTGTTCTAGAACAATAATTGGGCTTCCTGCTTCCCCTTTGGTTGCTCGGTTCCTGCTAGAGTAGTTTGTCAATACTATTAATTTGACTTAGACAATTCAGCATTCACCTATGTTACATTGCCTGTTGGCCTTCCCTTTTTAGGCAGCCCAAAATCCATAATTTTCCTGAGTTGTAATGTACAGTTACAGTCTGCCAAGCTATGTTATTCTAAGCTATCTAATCAAGTCTCAACTGGTATCCCTAAGTTCGTGGACAGTTTGTTAATTGTTCGATGCTATGTATTTATTTATGTATTAGTTGCCGTTCTGATGCCCTTTGTCCATGTGGTCTTGGTATAGGATTGTTTTTAGCGCCTTATGCACTGTTGTGTACAGAAATGTGTTCTCTCTCTTCCTCTCATTTATTAACAAGCATTGATTACCGATGTTTACATTATTTGGTAACTCTCTCATTTTGTTAACAAGTATTGGTAATTAAGGATGTCTCTATTATGTGGTAGAATCTAGTTCTTTTGGAGTTTATTGATACTATCTTGAATATTTTGGTGACCTTTTCTTTTATTTCATCTGTATTATTTTGAACGCAAGTTCTGCCGATGTGTCGAGTAGGATTTGCAACAATGTGCGGCGTTAACCGTGTTTGCTCGAGATAACATCAAAGCCACCAATGACGGTGGAGTGGGAATAGCACGATAGTGCACTAAAGGACCCGGAATCGCGAATCATGCTCTGATGTCACATCATCTGAGTGGATGTTCTTATGCTGTGATCATTTAACACATAACGCCAATTACTATATCATTGTCTGGGGTTCCTAGATAAATCTCCTTGCCGTGAAAGATGATCAAAGCTTTGAAACTGCACTTATAACTGTCCTTTCTATTCTTAAGTTATATTTCCCTGCCTTTCTAGAGCCTGTTGGACGGTTGTATCATGCAATTTTATAGCAATACCACATATGTAATGCGAGCGTAATAGTATATGTTAGCAGTGATGGTTTTAGCAAATGCAAAGTTTCTTGTAAACCATGATGATACCACTTTTGATGGCACTATGTTGGCCTAATGACAACTGTCGATTGCACTCCTAAAAGATTTGGGCTGTGCTTAGGGCGCCCCAATACATCAATTAAAGAAAGAGAATGGAGTTGTATGTTAGTGGAGATATGGCTCTAGCAAACATACCTTTTTTATAAAATTGATGAGCTGAATATCGAGGTAATGCTTTGTCTATAACTAATTTGGCTGCTAGATTTCTATGAAGTTGTTAGACTGTAGTTTGATGGTTATGTATTAGGTAATGCTTTGTCTATAACTAATTTGGCTGCTAGATTTATTGAAGTTGTTAGACCGTATTTTCTAATATGTTATCCTAGTTTATTCCTAGTAGCTCCCAGCCAACGTAGTGTGTGAACAAGTACTGAATGTTTTGTTTAGGCTTGGTTCTTATGTGATTTTTTCTTCAGAGACGGACAAGCAGGCCAAGAGCTGGAAGTGAAGCTATATATGCAGTGCTTTGTTTGATGGGGAACTATCTTAGTGTGCTAGTATATGCTATAGTGGTTTGTATTGATAATTCCATGCTAAATTTCTACTCAGTACCAAATGAAACTTGCTACTATTGGTAACATGTGTTGGATACATATGTGTGCATGACTATTGGTAATATGTGTTGAATATGCTATATTGGCCATATAAATATATTTGTGTTTGATTTATGTGAAAATGAGTTGATATAAGAAAAAACAAAATTAAATGGGGCAATATAGTCACTTTGCCATCTGCTGGCAGATGGCAAAGAGCTTTGCCATCAGCTGGCAGATGGCAAAGAGGCCACGTGTCATCTACATGTAAAATTTGAGCTGGCCTATTTAGGCTCTTTGCCATCTTCCAGCAGATGGCAAACTGTTTTGCCATCTGCTGGCAGACGGCAAAGCATGCAGCCTTTCCCATCTGCTGGTAGATGGCAAACAGCCTGCAACCTTTGCCATCTGCTCGCAGATGGCAAAGTATGCCGTTAGCCTTCTAACGGGGCTAACCCCGTTAAGAGGCTTTGCCATCTGCCAGCAGATGGCAAAGCCCTGAGCTCTTGCCATCAGCCGCCAGACGGCAAAGAAGCCTTTACCGCAGGGTTTGGACGACCTGTTTGCCATCTGCTGGCAGATGGCAAAGCCTTTGCCATCCGCCGACCATGCCTTTGCCATCTGCCATGGCAGATGGCAAAGTGCCAGATTCCAGTAGTGATTGGGGGCAGGTGTAGTCCTGACATCTCCCACCGGAGACACGGTCTAGTACGTCCTTCAAATATTATACACAGACTCCAATAATGCAGCCGAATACGAGGCGCTCTTGCACGGTCTTTAGATGGCAGTCTCTATGGGCATCCAACGCCTGGAAGTGCGCGGGGATTCGAACCTCGCAATATCACAAATAAATGGAGACTTTGATGCCAAGGATCTGAAAATGGCGGCCTACCGTAATGCCGTCCTCAAAATGTCATCTCGGTTCGAGTGGCTCGAATTCCACCATGTGGCTCGAGAAAACAATCAAGCGGCGGATGTCCTCGCCCGCATCGGCGCCAAACGCGACCCTGTCCCACCTAACATATTCCTGGAAAGGTTGTTCAAGCCATCCATGGTATGGGAAGGGGAGTCCGGCAATACTAGCACGAATCCAAACACACCCCCCAGATCCCGAACCATCAGACACAATCGGAGGCTCTGCCACCGAAATAACATCTTCGGCCCACGAAATCATGGCCGTAATCACCCCATGGACTGAGCCTTTCTTGGCCTACCTAAATAGGCACGCTGCATAATCCGGCGTTCTAAAGCTTACAAAGTCCACAAAGGGGAACTCTACAAGAAAAGTGCTACTGGAGTGCTCCAAAGATGCATCTCCGAAGAGGAAGGGCGGCAGCTCTTGGCTGAAATCCATGCCGGACTGGGCGGGCACCACGCCGCGGCTCGAGCACTAGTCAGCAAGGCCTTCCGTATAGGCTTCTATTGGTCGACAGCCCGAGCAGACGCACAGGACCTTGTCCAACATTGCATCGGTTGCCAGCTCTTCGCCAATCAGAGTCATATGCCCCCTACCGCTCTCCAAACAATCCCCATAACTTGGCCCTTCACGGTGCAGGGGCTGGATATGGTCGACCTCTTAAAGGGGGAAGCCATAAGAAAAAATACTTATTAGTCATGGTGGACAAGTTCACCAAATGGATAGAAGCCAAACCAGTCAAAACGGCCGAATCCGGACCAGTAATAGACTTCATATCCGGGGTCGTACACCGCTACGGTGTCCCTCACAGCATCATCACTGATAATGGCTCAAATTTCACAGCCGATGAAGTGAAAACTTGGTGCGAAAAAATGGGCATTAAGCTTGATTACTCTTCCGTCTACCATCCCCAAACAAAAGGCCAGGTAGAGCAGGCAAATGGTCTCATCATGAGCGGCATCAAACCCAGACTAGTGTGATCCTTGACAGAGTCGGATACGCACTGGGTCGAAGAGCTCGACTCCGTACTCTGGGGGCTGCGGACCACGCCGAATCGCACTACCGGATAAACACCATTTTTTATGGTATACGGGACGGAGGCAGTACTACCATGCGACATAATACATGATTTGCCACGCGTAGGCATGTACGAAGAGAAGGAAGCCGAGTTAGATCGGCAGGATAACTTGGATGCCCTGGAGGAGGAGCGCGACGTCGCAAAAGCCTGCTCTGATGGATTCATGTACCTAGGGTAGGGTCATAGGCCTGATCTAAGTACCCTACCCAAGGACACCCTTAGAAGAGATCGCCTTCCAGTCGACCTATGAGGAACCCACTCGACTGACTTGAAGGACTCGACCATGAAGACTCACTCGACCACTAGAAGGTCAAGAGGCACTCTGCACTGCAACGGCCTGTAATTGAATAGACTTTATGATAGTTAAGACACTTTATGTGGGGCGTTCCAGACTTAATGTACTTTAAACCCTTCATTACGTGGGCTGGCAGGGGTCCTGGCGCACTCTATATAAGCCACCCCGCTCCACAGGCAGAAGGGTTCGCACCCCTGTAACACATACACATATAATCCACTCGACCGCCTCGGGGCTCCGAGACGAGGGCTTTACTTCTCCGAGAAGGGCCTGAACTCGTACATCGCTTGTGTTTACAACCTCTCCATAGCTAGGACCTTGCCTCTTCATACCTACCCCCCACTCTACTGTCAGACTTAGAACCACGACAGTTGGCGCCCACCGTGGGGCCGGTGTTTTAGCGATTTTGTGGAGAAGTTGCAATACTTCCGAGTACATTCATCATGATGACTGCTGGAGTTTTGGTCGAGGCGCGAGATCCGTCTCGGCGCTCTCACCTTTGTCGCCGACGACTCCGCATGGCTCCAGGATGCTCCACTCGACGCTGATGCGCCTCCCGTCGCGGTGCGACGATTACAAGATGTGTCCGCTGCATTCTGCTGCGGCAACCGTCCGCCCCAGACGGTCGACTTCTATAGGCCACTCATCCGGTCTCCCACCAGCGCAAGCGCTCTGGTCGGTCGAGACTCCAGCGGTGGGTGAAGCACGCGGTGGCTCGCCAGGTGGCCATCACCCAAGTTGCGGCAATTGAGCCCGACGAATCTCTCTACGGCCTGCTCGATCCGTCGACCGGCTCGAGAGATCTGCATCGAATGCGATAGCGATGATCCGCGGCTGAAATCCTGATGGTCAAGCGGACCCATGATCCTCCCGGCCGCCCATGAGGGCGGGCGGGGCGGAGGCGACCCGCTTGAGACCACGAAGAGTACCAGCCTGAGACACTCGACTCTCTGCAGAGGGAAGAGCTTCGCCGCAGGAACATGGATGCCCTGCATACTCCCATCGTAGAAGAAACCCCCGAGGCTTGCGCCTTGGAGGAGGCACGTTTGGCCAATCTGGCTGAACGTGCTCGGCTGGAAAACCTTCAGCAAGCACTCGACGAAGCGCGGCGCAACGAAGTTCAGCGACGCCAATCGTAAACTCTTCCCGCCGACTCGGTATATCGAACCCCAATCCAGAATTTAGCAACTGCAACCCAGATAGCGAGTCCATCCAGCCCTCTCAGTCGGAAGCCGGCAGAGGCTTGATGCAGATCAGGGATTTGCTTCGGGAAGCAGGGGACCAGAATTCAGCCGTGTCGCAGTCGCGTAATAGAATTCACAGTCGATCCGTCGCTGCGAATACGGTTCATCGGCTCACAGCCCCAGATCGCCTCCGAGGCGGAAGGCGCGAGAATCGGCAAGACCAGTATGGAGACCGACACGACCGAGATGACAAAGCGCCGAGTGCCCGCTTCCTCCGAGGGATGGGTCTTATGCTCCTCGGCGACAAGATGACAAAGGCCATTGCAGGGGCGAAGAGCTCCGGTCGACCCTGTGGAACCAGGCTTCGCGCGCGATCCATTATCGTGCAAGGCTTGGTCGACCGAACAGAGCCCATCGAGGGACCTAAGAGAGATGCGCCCACGAGCAATCAGTGCATGTTTCGGTCCGAATGTTTTAGCGAGGCTATCGAGCAGCTGTGATTCCCCCAATTTCAGGTTGGCAACAGAGTCGCAAGTTCATGGTGAGTCCAAGCCTCAAACTTGGCTTGAAGATTACCGAGTGGCTGTTCAGATTGGTGGTGGGAATGACGAGGTGGCCATGAAGCATTTGCCCCTCATGTTGCAAGTTTTAGCCAGAGCGTGGTTGAATCAGTTACCTCCTAGCAGATTTACACTTGGGAAGATCTGTCCCAGTGTTCGCTGTAACCTTTGAAGGAACTTGCAAGTTTACCAGCTGGATTGACAGAGCTGCAAGTGCGTGTGCGTAAAACCAATGAGACTCTCAGAGAGTATATTCAGAGGTGGATCACTTTGCACCATCTTGTGGAAAATGTGTCCGATCATCAGCGATCTGCGCCTTCAAGGATGGCGTCAAGAACAGAGAATTGAGTTTGAAATTTGGTCGAACCGGAGACATGACCTTGAGTTGGATGATGGAGATTGTTACTGGCACGCCAATGGCGAGGAAGAAGACCGACTCCGAAGCGGCAAGTACAAGCCGAGTCAGTCGGAGAAGGGAAACTCTAGTCGGAAGCAGAAGCGGAAGGCCGAACCAGCAACTCCTGGAGAGGCTTTGGCCGTCACTCAGGGAAAGTTCAAGGGCAAGCCAAAAGGATCCTGGAACCCTAAGAAGGTGAAGGATAAAGAAGGAAACGACGTGATGGATATGCCGTGTCACATCCACATGAAGAAAGATGAAGAGGGCAACATCATTTACCCAAAGCATACCACTCGCCAGTGTCGACTCCTGATTCAGCAGTTTCAAGGAAAACAGTCTAAGGACAAGGAGAAGGAGTCGAACAAGGCCGAAGACAAGGAGGACAGTGGGGAAGGATATCCGCATGTCAACTCCACTCTGATGATCTTCGCGGATGTGGAAAGCAAGAGTCGACTCAAAGTCATTAACCGTGAGGTGAACATGGTTGCCCCAGCAAAAGCAAGTTATCTGAGATGGTCCCAAACACCCATCACATTCGACCACCGATCACGACTCATATTGCCACCCCAGGAGGCAAGCTTTGGTGGTCGACCCGGTTGTCGAAGGCACTCGATCGACAAAGGTGCTGATGGGCGGTGGAAGTGGGCTGAACTTGTTATATGCGACACACTGAAAGGAATGGGCATTCCGATGTCCCGACCGAGCACCAAAGAACATGAGCTTCCACGGAGTTATACCAGGAAAGAAAGCCGAGTCACTCGCCAAATAGCTCTGGACGTGGTGTTTGGTGATTCAAAACATTTTCGCAAAGAGAAGTTGACGCTTGAGGTCGTGGATTTTCAAAGTGCGTACCACGCCATTTTGGGGAGGCCAGCCTATGCACGGTTCATGGCTCGACCATGTTACGTGTACCTCAAACTGAAAATGCCAGTCCCAAAGGAGTGATCACATCACCGTGATCGGAAAAAGGCGTAAGAGTGCTTTCGAAGGGCTCAAGATTGCCGATTCCTGTGTGACAGCGGTCGAGTTCAAGAGTACAAGCAAAGCGCAGATCCGAGTGATTTGTTGCGATCCAAGAAACCCGCCACAGAATCTGATTTCACCGTCGGTGAGACGGCCTGTTCACATTCACCCGACCGACCCCAATGCAGCCCCGACCCACATCTCCACAAAGACTCGACCGAAATAGGAAGAAGCGCCATCCAGTTCCTCCGTGAGCGGCACATTTTGCATGGAAGCCACCGACATGCCAGGTGTTCCAGGGACTGGCTGAGCATCGCCTCGAGTCGATAAATCAGCAAAACCAGTCAAAGAGCATCTCCGGCGGTCCGCCATCCAGAAGAGAAAGGCTATTGGTGAGGAAGTGGCTCGACTGTTGGCGGCAGGATTTATCCGAGAGATATACCACTCTGAGTGGCTCGCTAATGTTGTCATGGTTCCCAAGAAGGACAAGTCACTCTGCATGTGCATTGATTTCAAGCACATCAATCGGGCCTGCCGAAAGATCATTTCCTCTCCTCGCATAGATCAAATTGTTGACTCGACCGCGGGATGTGAGAGATTGTCTTTTCTAGATGCATATTCCGGTATCATCGATCCGTCTCAGTATGGACCCGACGAAATAAAAACAGCTTTCATCACTCCATTCGGGTGCTTCTGCTATATCACCATGCCATTCGGCCTCAAGAATGCCGGAGCCACATTTATGCGAATGATTCAGAAGTGTCTGCTCACTCAAATCAGTCGGAATGTGGAAGCATATATGGATGATATCGTCGTCAAGTCGCGAAAGGGTTCCGACCTGCTTGCTGACCTCGCCGAAACATTTGCCAACCTCAGAAGGTATGATATCAAGCTCAATCCATCAAAGTGCACATTCAGGGTTCCTGGTGGAAAGTTACTTGGTTTTCTCGTTTCCGAGCGAGGGATCGATGCTAATCCAGAGAAGATCGGTACTATTCTCCGAATGAAACGCCCTGTGCGCATGCACGATGTCCAGAAGCTTACTGGATGCTTGGCTGCATTAAGTCGATTCATCTCACGACTTGGTGAAAAGGCATTGCCTCTTTACCGACTGATGAAGAAGGCAGACAAGTTCGAGTGGACTCCAGAAGCTGATGCAGCGTTTGCCGAGCTAAAAGCTTTGCTCTCCACCCAGCCGGTGCTTGCTGCTCCAATCAGCAAAGAGCCTCTGTTGCTTTATATCGCAGCCACAGGACAAGTCGTCAAGATCAAGGCTTACTACGGTCGGCGGGAGAGGAAGGAAAAGCCTTCAAAGTTCAGCGCCCAGTGTATTATTTGTCCGAAGTCTTGACTCCATCCAAGCAGAGATATCCTCATTATCAGAAGCTTGTGTATGGAATATACATGACCACGAAGAAGGTTGCTCATTATTTCTCCGATCATTCCATCACGATCGTCGCCGACGCCCCACTATCGAGATTCACTGTGAGAGATGCAAGCGGTCGAGTGGCTAAATGGGCGATTGAACTTCTTTCCTTGATATCAACTTTGAGGCACGAAAGCCATTAAGTCGTGCAATAGCAGATTTCCTCGCCGAGTGGATTGAACAACAGCAGCCGACTGAAGTTCACTCGGAGTATTGGACCATGTTCTTTGATGGCTCTAAGATGCTGAATGGTTCGGTGCTGGGGTTGTTCTGGTTTCCCCTAGAGGAGATAAGCTTAGGTATGTGCTCCAGATTCACTTTGATTCCTCCAACAATGAGGCAGAGTATGAGGCCCTTTTATATGGATTGCATGGCCATCTCACTCGGCGTCCGTCACTCGATGGTCTATGGCGATTCAGATTTAGTTGTCAACCAGGTGATGAAGAGTGGGACGTGAGAAGCCCAGCCATGATGGATCTGCAATGCAGATGAGGAAGCTGGAAAAGAAGTTCGAGGGTTAGAGCTCCATCACATCCCCGATTGAAAAATCAGCAGCAGATGATCCGCAAAGATAGGTTCCAAAAGAGAAGCCATTCAGTGGTGTGTTCTTGGAGCATATACACACTCCGTCGACCAAAGAAGATCCTTTCACGTAAGAAGCTCCACAGCCCAAGAGTGCCACAGATCCGACTAAGATTGAGGTCCCAAGAAGGGTCGACTTAGTCATGGAGGTCTTAGTGGTCACTCCCGACTAGACAATTCCCTATATCGCGATATCCCGAGAAAAGAGCTCCCAGAGGATGAGGAAGAGGCTCGGCAGATCGTCTGTCGATCCAAAGCCTTTACCGTTATCAAAGGACAGTTGTATAGAGAGAGCGCGATCGAGTTGGTCAAAATGCATAACGCCGGAAGAAGGTCGAATCATTCTCAATGATATCCACTCGGGACCTGTGGTCACCATGCGCCCTCTCGGACCATCGTAGCCAAAGCATACCGAGCCGGATTTTCTCGCCGAGGGCGAATGAGATGGCAAAGGAAATAGTGGACAAGTGCGAAGGATGTCGGTTCTACTCCAATATGTCACACAAGCTGCGTCGGCTCAAGACCATTCCACTCGTCGGCCTTTCGCAGATGGGGGTTGGACATGGTCGGTCCCTTGAGAACAGGTCGAAGTGGTTTCACGATGTCTTCGTAGCGATGACAAGTTCACCAAGTGGATTGAGGCTAAACCAATCAAGAATCTTGACGCCGTATCTGCTGTTACCTTCATCGAGCCGACGTCAGATATGGAGTCCCGCACAAGATCATTACAGATAATGGGTCGAACTTTGACTCGGAAGAATTCAGGATTTCGCAACTCTCAAGGTACCAAAGAAGGACAAATCTTGGCGCCTGTGTGTCGTCTTTAAAGACTTCTACAAGGCTTGCCCCAAGGATCCCTTTCCCCTCCCTCGCATCGATCAAATCATCGATGCCACAGCTGGACACGACTCGCTGTGTTTTCTCAACGCATACTTTGGATACCATCAAATAAAGATGGCAGAGTCCGACCAAGCTGCAACAGCTTTCATAATGCCATATGGCCCTTTTTGCTACAACACTATGCTGTTCGGGCTTAAGAACGCCGGCGAACCCTATCAACGCATGATTCAAACATGCCTGGAAAAATAAATCAGCAACACAGTGGAGGCATACGTGGACGACGTGGTCATAAAAACAAGACACGTCGAAACCCTAATAGATGAATTGAGGCTTACATTTGATAACCTCCGGACATATGACAGCAAGTTGAATCCGGAAAAAATGCGTTTCGGCGTCCCCTCGGGGAAACTGCTGGGCTTCATTGTTTCCAATAGAGGAATTGAAGCGAATCCGGCAAAAATCCGAGCTCTGTCGCAGTTGGCTATACCAATAGACCTCAAGCACATCCAGAAACTAGCTGGATGCGTGGCCGCTTTGAGCCGCTTTATCCCCAGGTTAGGAGAAAAGGCATTGCCTCTTTACCGCCTCCTTCGGCACACAGAATACTTCGTATGGACGGATGCAGCCGTGGCCGGACTCGATGAAATAAAGACCTTATCGCCAGATAATCCGGTCCTAATAGCGCCAAATATCGGCGAGCCTATGCTCTGTACATAGCTGCAACATATCAAGTTGTAAGCTTAAGTGCTCGTCGTTGAACGAGAGGTGAACGGATACAAATTCCCGCTTCAAAAGCTGGTGTATTACGTATCCATGGTCCTCACCCCATGCAAATCCCGATACCCACACTATCAAGAAATAGCATACGTGGTCTTCATGGCATCCTGGAAGCTGCGACACTACTTTCAAGAGTGTTCGATTACAGTGGCCTCCGAAGTACCACTCAATGACATAATAAATAACCGCAACGCTACAGGTCGGATTCCTAAATGGGCTATCGAGCTCCTTCCTTTCGACATAATATACAAACCACGGCGAGCCATTAAGTCGCAAGTACTGGCCGACTTTGTCGCCGATTGGACAGAAGCCGAACTCCCTAAAGAGTACGGCACATAGTCAAATTGGATCATGCACTTCGACGGCTCTAAAATGCTGGCGGATTCACCATCGAAACAGGAATTTGCCATCAGTCAGCTCTTTGCCATCTGCCAGCCTATGGCAAAGAATGTCTTTGCCATCTGCTTATGAAAAACAGATGGCAAAGAACTGACAGACGGCAAAGAACATGGTTGCCATCAGCCAATTCTTTGCCATCTGCTAGTGGATGGCAAATAATCTTTGCCATCTGCCAGCAGATGGCAAAGAGGTTGGCAAATCCTATGGCCGTCAACGGGTAATGGCGTACCAGCCCCACCTCTTTGCCATCTGCCAGCAGACGGCAACAATTCTTTGCCATCTGCTGGCAGATGGCAAAGAGATGGGGTTATTTTTTTCCAGGTAAAAAAAAGAACTGTGGGGTTATCCCCTCCCTCTCTCCCCTCCTCTCCCTCCCTCCCACGCATCTCACCCACCGCCGCCCAAGGACCCCGCCGCCCCACCACCCCACCACCCCGCCGCCCGCGCCCGCACCACCCGCCGCCCCACCACCCCGCCGCCACACCCAGAACCCCGCCCTCCCTCCCTCCCTAGCAGCAGATCCGCCCTCCCTCCTCTCTCTGGCTGAAACCCCTCCTCCCCTGGCTGGCCATGGCGGCCCGGCGGCAGATGATTCCTCCTCCCCTCCCTCCCCTCCCTCCCGCCGTCACAGGAGAGGAGAGGAGAGGAGAGGAGATGAGAGGAGAGGAGAGGAGAGGGAGATCCTGCATGCAGGCCATGGTGGCGGCGAGATCCGCTCGGGGACAGGAGGACCATGGCCTGCTCTTCGTCAAGGAGACCGATGCCATGGAGCTGCTCCTCAAGGTCCGACCCTGGTGAGTTCAATCTATTGGTTCCGCCATTCTTCTCTTCCCTATCTCCCTCTACTAAGGCAAACCAGTGTTCTAGCAGCAACGGCGCAGTAAGTCATTGCGCCGGCGATACGGAGAAGTTCCACGTTGTGAGCTTACAAGACAACCAACAGGCAGATTTATCGCAAGGCTTGACCTCATCGCTTGGGCAGCCCCAGCTCCATCAGAAGTGGATCCATCAAGAAACCAGTGACCTGTGCTCTGTCTTTTTCGAGGGTGGTCTGGCTAACACTATGTCTGGCACACTTCAAAGAGTTACAAGCAGTTCACTGCCACCAGAAGATCTTTTGGAGTGCACTCCGCACATCAAAGTTGGAGCCCATCCATCAATAGGAATACCAACTGCAAGTTCAGGGCTGCTTGAAAGGTCTGTTGGAGTTACCACCGATTTGCGGGATTCTTGTATATGTCAGCAGTGTGCTCTTCCAATCAGTGATGGGTTTTCTGTCGACAAGTTACCGTTGCGCATCCCGTTCGATGGTACCGGCACGACAAAACTTGATGCTAGCTTTGTGGCTGGAGAACAAGAGATGGACCAGAAGGGGATATTTTCGGAAAGAATGGTTGTTAGTATTTGTCCTTCTGAGAGCCTTATAGTAGCCAGCAATGCCAAATGTGGAGCTAATTCTTGTGGTAGTACAATGCTGCTCCCTCCTCATGATACCGAGAAACATTCAAAATACTTGCAGTTTGGGGTTGCAAGCAACTCTAGACATAGAATGGATGGTGGAATGAGACAAGACCAAAGACTGAACAGTGGAGGTCTTAGCTATGATGGCAGTGCCATTGTGCCTGAGCAGACCGATATGTACGATTTGGGAGTTCCAAAGCTGCAGGGTGGATTCAATTCTAGCAGCTGCAACTTTGATGGTCTTCTCAATTCCACGATAAAAGTGGGAGCTTCCTCCGCGTCTTCGCGCTACCAAGATATTTTTTGTTTTTAGTGTGAAAACTCCAAATTTTTCACATTGTTAGCCAGATCCTCAAACTATGTTGACGAACCTTTAGTCTCTATTTTGTACGCTCATGGAGATTTTAGCTGGGTACATTTGCATCAAAATATATCTTGTATATGTTGTGGACTATTGTTACCTGTTGATAATGCTACTACAGAAAATATGTGAACGCCATCCTAGGACAGAGAAAGAGGCACTATGGACTAGGGAATACTTACTGGCTACCAACGACTGAAAATATGAGACATGGATTGACATGGAAACAAGGTATTACAAATTCCGTACTCCCATATAGTATAGAAAAAGATTAGTCGGCCTTTCCTTCTTGAGCTTATTTTCTTTATGGTTCATGTGCAGAGAAAGAAGAAACAAAAATAAGCATTATAGACTAGATGATGAGAACAGTGGTTTCTCTCGATTGCAATATGCTTAGTTGATGGAGCATGCTCTGGGACATACTAGGCTAAAGTGATGTTCAGTACACATGGAAAGTGACTTGATGGAAGTCAACGACATGGTAACAGGTGATTGGATTTTGTGTTCTTTTATGCTTCATTTATATGTTCATTTCAAATCAGTTAGCAATGACATTCAATGTGGAAGGAAGGTGAAACAACTTATGATTTCTAAGTAGGAGTATATATTATTTCCAGTCTTTGGTTTTACTTTTTTTGGCTTTAATGGGTCCTACCAGTGTGCATTGGGAAAAAATTATTTCAATCTAAGTGGCAACAGGTTCCAACGTGTATATGTATTATGTGCTAACACACATAAGTCCTCAAGTATATCGTCCATCATGTCACTAACTTCCTGTCCATGACACACCCATGTTGCTGCATGTTGTTAGCACATTGAACTCCTTCCATGACTAACTTAACTCCTGAAGCTGTGGCCTACTCTATTGCCAGTTTCGTAGAGTATGATCCTTTGGTTGCTCGGTTAAGATCATTAGATATAATAAGTAGCTTAGTTCCTGCTACTTATTGTATAATCTTCATATTGTATTACTTGGGATAATAAGTAGTGTTCTAGAACAATAATTGGGCTTCCTGCTTCCCCTTTGGTTGCTCGGTTCCTGCTAGAGTAGTTTGTCAATACTATTAATTTGACTTAGACAATTCAGCATTCACCTATGTTACATTGCCTGTTGGCCTTCCCTTTTTAGGCAGCCCAAAATCCATAATTTTCCTGAGTTGTAATGTACAGTTACAGTCTGCCAAGCTATGTTATTCTAAGCTATCTAATCAAGTCTCAACTGGTATCCCTAAGTTCGTGGACAGTTTGTTAATTGTTCGATGCTATGTATTTATTTATGTATTAGTTGCCGTTCTGATGCCCTTTGTCCATGTGGTCTTGGTATAGGATTGTTTTTAGCGCCTTATGCACTGTTGTGTACAGAAATGTGTTCTCTCTCTTCCTCTCATTTATTAACAAGCATTGATTACCGATGTTTCTGTTATTTGGTAACTCTCTCATTTTGTTAACAAGTATTGGTAATTAAGGATGTCTCTATTATGTGGTAGAATCTAGTTCTTTTTGGAGTTTATTGATACTATCTTGAATATTTTGACTGACCTTTTCTTTTATTTCTGTCAGGTATTATTTTGAACGCAAGTTCCTGGCCGATGTGTCGAGTAGGATCTGCAACAATGTGCGAGGCGTTAACCGTGTTTGCCTGGAGATAACATCAAAGCCACCAGCGACAGTGGAGTGGGAATAGCCTGATAGTGCACTAAAGGACCCGGAATCGCGAATCATGCTCTGATGTCACATCATCTGAGTGGATGTTCTTATGCTGTGATCATTTAACACATAACGCCAATTACTATATCATTGTCTGGGGTTCCTAGATAGATCTCCTTGCCGTGAAAGATGATCAAAGCTTTGAAACTGCACTTATAACTGTCCTTTCTATTCTTAAGTTATATTTCCCTGCCTTTCTAGAGCCTGTTGGACGGTTGTATCTTGCAATTTTATAGCAATACCACATATGTAATGCGAGCGTAATAGTATATGTTAGCAGTGATGGTTTTAGCAAATGCAAAGTTTCTTGTAAACCATGATGATACCACTTTTGATGGCACTATGTTGGCCTAATGACAACTGTCAGTGCACTCCTAAAAGACGCTGGGCTGTGCTTAGGGCGCTCCCAATACATCAATTAAAGAAAGAGAATGGAGTTGTATGTTAGTGGAGATATGGCTCTAGCAAACATACCTTTTTTATAAAATTGATGAGCTGAATATCGAGGTAATGCTTTGTCTATAACTAATTTGGCTGCTAGATTTCTATGAAGTTGTTAGACTGTAGTTTGATGGTTATGTATTAGGTAATGCTTTGTCTATAACTAATTTGGCTGCTAGATTTATTGAAGTTGTTAGACCGTATTTTCTAATATGTTATCCTAGTTTATTCCTAGTAGCTCCCAGCCAACGTAGTGTGTGAACAAGTACTGAATGTTTTGTTTAGGCTTGGTTCTTATGTGATTTTTTCTTCAGAGACGGACAAGCAGGCCAAGAGCTGGAAGTGAAGCTATATATGCAGTGCTTTGTTTGATGGGGAACTATCTTAGTGTGCTAGTATACGCTATAGTGGTTTGTATTGATAATTCCATGCTAAATTTCTACTCAGTACCAAATGAAACTTGCTACTATTGGTAACATGTGTTGGATACATATGTGTGCATGACTATTGGTAATATGTGTTGAATATGCTATATTGGCCATATAAATATATTTGTGTTTGATTTATGTGAAAATGAGTTGATATAAGAAAAAACAAAATTAAATGGGGCAATATAGTCACTTTGCCATCTGCTGGCAGATGGCAAAGAGCTTTGCCATCGGTGGCGAGATGGCAAAGAGGCCACGTGTCATCTACATGTAAAATTTGAGCTGGCCTATTTAGGCTCTTTGCCATCTTCCGGCAGATGGCAAACTGTTTTGCCATCTGCCGCGGACGGCAAAGCATGCAGCCTTTCCCATCTCGCTGGTAGATGGCAAACAGTTTATAACCTTTGCCATCTCGCTCGCAGATGGCAAAGTATGCCGTTAGCCTTCTAACGGGCTAACCCGTTAAGAGGCTTTGCCATCCGCCAGATGGCAAAGCCCTGAGCTCTTTGCCATCAGCCGCCAGACGGCAAAGAAGCCTTTACCGCAGGGTTTGGACGACTTGCTTGTTATCTGGCTGGCAGATGGCAAAGCCTTTGCCATCCGCCGACCATGCTTTTGCCATCTGCCATGGCAGATGGCAAAGTGCCAGATTCCAGTAGTGATTGGGGGCAGGTGTAGTCCTGACATCTCCCACCGGAGACACGGTCCAGTACGTCCTTCAAATATTATACACAGACTCCAATAATGCAGCCGAATACGAGGCGCTCTTGCACGGTCTTTAGATGGCAGTCTCTATGGGCATCCAACGCCTGGAAGTGCGCGGGGATTCGAACCTCGCAATATCACAAATAAATGGAGACTTTGATGCCAAGGATCTGAAAATGGCGGCCTACCGTAATGCCGTCCTCAAAATGTCATCTCGGTTCGAGTGGCTCGAATTCCACCATGTGGCTTGAGAAAACAATCAAGCGGCGGATGTCCTCGCCCGCATCGGCGCCAAACGCGACCCTGTCCCACCTAACATATTCCTGGAAAGGTTGTTCAAGCCATCCATGGTATGGGAAGGGGAGTCCGGCAATACTAGCACGAATCCAAACACACCCCCCAGATCCCGAACCATCAGACACAATCGGAGGCTCTGCCACCGAAATAACATCTTCGGCCCACGAAATCATGGCCGTAATCACCCCATGGACTGAGCCTTTCTTGGCCTACCTAAATAGGCACGCTGCATAATCCGGCGTTCTAAAGCTTACAAAGTCCACAAAGGGGAACTCTACAAGAAAAGTGCTACTGGAGTGCTCCAAAGATGCATCTCCGAAGAGGAAGGGCGGCAGCTCTTGGCTGAAATCCATGCCGGACTGGGCGGGCACCACGCCGAGGCTCGAGCACTAGTCAGCAAGGCCTTCCGATAGGCTTTATTGGTCGACAGCCCGCGGGGCAGACGACAGACCTTGTCCAACATTGCATCGGTTGCCGCTCTTCGCCAATCGAGTCATATGCCCCTACCGCCTCCAAACAATCCCCATAACTTGGCCCTTCACGGTCCGGGGCTGGATATGGTCGACCTCTTAAAGGGGAAGCCATAAGAAAAATACTTATTAGTCATGGTGGACAAGTTCACCAAATGGATAGAAGCCAAACCAGTCAAAACGGCCGAATCCGGACCAGTAATAGACTTCATATCCGGGGTCGTACACCGCTACGGTGTCCCTCACAGCATCATCACTGATAATGGCTCAAATTTCACAGCCGATGAAGTGAAAACTTGGTGCGAAAAAATGGGCATTAAGCTTGATTACTCTTCCGCCTACCATCCCCAAACAAAAGGCCGTAGAGCAGCAAATGGTCTCATCATGAGCGCATCAAACCCTGACTAGTGTGATCCTTGATGAGTCGGATACGACCGGGTCAAGAGCTCGACCAGACTGGGGCTGCGGACCACGCCGAATCGCACTACGGATAAACACCATTTTTATGGTATACGGACGGAGGCAAGACTACCATGCGACATAATACATGATTTGCCCAGCGTAGGCATGTACGAAGAGAAGGAAGCCGAAAGTTAGATCGGCAGGATAACTTGATGCCCCGGAGGAGGAGCGCGACGCCGCAAAAGCCTGCTCGATGGATTCATGTACCTAGGTAGGGTCATAGGCCTGATCTAAGTACCCTACCCAAGGACACCTTAGAAGAGATCGCCTTCCATTAGACCTATGAGGAACCCACTCGACTTGAAGGACTCGACCATGAAGACTCACTCGACCACTAGAAGGTCAAGAGGCACTCTGCGACCGCAACGGCCTGTAATTGAATAGACTTTATGATAGTTAAGACACTTTATGTGGGCGTTCTGCACTTAATGTACTTTAAACCCTTCATTACGTGGGCTGGGGGTCCTGGCGCACTCTATATAAGCCACCCCGCTCCACAGGCAGAAGGGTTCGCACCCCTGTAACACATACACATATAATCCACTTGACCGCCTCAGGGCTCCGAGACGTAGGGCTTTTACTTCCTCCGAGAAGGGCCTGAACTCGTACATCGCTTGTGTTTACAACCTCTCCATAGCTAGGACCTTGCCTCTTCATACCTACCCCCCACTCTACTGTCAGACTTAGAACCACGACAGTTGGCGCCCACCGTGGGGCCGGTGTTTTAGCGATTTTGTGGAGAAGTTGCAATACTTCCGAGTACATTCATCATGATGACTGCTGGAGTTTTGGTCGAGGGACGCGAGATCCGTCTCGGCGCTCTCACCTTTGTCGCCGACGACTCCGCATGGCTCCAGGATGCTCCACTCGACGTTGATGCGCTCCCCGTCCGCGGTGCGACGCATTTTCGCGCATGTGTCCGCGGCGTTCTGCTGCGGCAACCGTCGGCCCCGTATCGGTCGACTCCCCTATAGGCCACTCATCCGGTCTCCCACCAGCGCAAGCGCTCTGGTCGGTCGAGACTCCAGCGGTGGGTGAAGCACGCGGTGGCTCGCCAGGTGGCCATCACCCAAGTTGCGGCAATTGAGCCCGACGAATCTCTCTACGGCCTGTTCGATCGACGGGCTCCGAGAGATCGTGATCGAATGCGATAGCGATGATCCGGCGGCTGAAATCCTCGATGGTCAACGGACCCGCATCCTCCGGCCGCCCATGAGGGCGGGCGGGCGGCGGAGGCGACCCGCTTGAGACCACGAAGAGTACCAGCCGAGACACTCGACTCTCGCAGAGGGAAGAGCCGCCGCAGAACATGGATGCCCCGATACTCCCATCGCAGAAGAAACCCCCGAGGCTTGCGCCTTGGAGGAGGCACGTTTGGCCAATCTGGCTGAACGCGCTCGGCTGGAAAACCTTCAGCAAGCACTCGACGAGCGCGTGCGGCAACGAGTTCCCGACGCCAATCGACGTAAACTCTTCCCGTCGACTCAGGTATATCGAACCCCAATCCAGAATTTAGCAGCTGCAACCCGTATAGCAGAGTCCATCCAGCCCTCTCAGTCGGAAGCCGGCAGAGGCTTGATGCAGATCAGGGATTTGCTTCGGGAAGCAGGGGACCAGAATTCAGCCGTGTCGCAGTCGCGTAATAGAATTCACAGTCGATCCGTCGCTGCGAATACGGTTCAGTCGGCTCACAGTCCCAGATCGCCTCCGAGGCGGGAAGGGCGCGAGAATCGGCAAGACCAGTATGGAGACCGACACGACCGAGATGACAGGCGTCGAGTGCCCGCTTCCCCTCCGAGGGATGGGTCTTACGCTCCTCGGCGACAAGATGACAAAGGCCACCAAGCAGGGCGAAGAGCTCCAGTCGACCCCAGGGAACCAGGCTTCGACGCGCGATCCATTATCGTGCAAGGCTTGGTCGACCGGAACAGAGCCCATCGAGGCGGACCCAAGAGAGATGCGCCACGAGCGGTCGAGTGCATGTTTCGGTCCGAATGTTTTAGCAGGCTATCAGAGCGCTGTGATTCCCCCAATTTCAGGTTGGCAACAGGAGTCAGCAAGTTCACTGGTGAGTCCAAGCCTGAAACTTGGCTTGAAGATTACCGAGTGGCTGTTCAGATTGGTGGTGGGAATGACGAGGTGGCCATGAAGCATTTGCCCCTCATGTTGCAAGTTTTAGCCAGAGCGTGGTTGAATCAGTTACCTCCTAGCAGTATTTACACTTGGGAAGATCTGTCCCGAGTGTTCGTCAGAACCTTTGAAGGAACTTGCAAGCGACCAGCTGGATTGACAGAGCTGCAAGTCTGTGTGCAGAAAACCAATGAGACTCTCAGAGAGTATATTCAGAGGTGGATCACTTTGCACCATACTGTGGAAAATGTGTCTGATCATCAGGCAGTCTGCGCCTTCAAGGATGGCGTCAAGAACAGAGAATTGAGTTTGAAATTTGGTCGAACCGGAGACATGACCTTGAGTCGGATGATGGAGATTGCTACCAAGTACGCCAATGGCGAGGAAGAAGACCGACTCCGAAGCGGCAAGTACAAGCCGAGTCAGTCGGAGAAGGGAAACTCTAGTCGGAAGCAGAAGCGGAAGGCCGAACCAGCAACTCCTGGAGAGGCTTTGGCCGTCACTCAGGGAAAGTTCAAGGGCAAGCCAAAAGGATTCTGGAACCCTAAGAAGGTGAAGGATAAAGAAGGAAACGACGTGATGGATATGCCGTGTCACATCCACATGAAGAAAGATGAAGAGGGCAACATCATTTACCCAAAGCATACCACTCGCCAGTGTCGACTCCTGATTCAGCAGTTTCAAGGAAAACAGTCTAAGGACAAGGAGAAGGAGTCGAACAAGGCCGAAGACAAGGAGGACAGTGGGGAAGGATATCCGCATGTCAACTCCACTGATGATCTTGGCGGATGTGGAAAGCAAGAGTCGACTCAAAGTCATTAACCGTGAGGTGAACATGGTTGCCCAAAGCAAAAGCAAGTTATCCGAGATGGTCCCAAACACCCATCACATTCGACCACCGATCACGACTCATATTGCCACCCCGGGAGGCAAGCTTTGGTGGTCGACCCGGTTGTCGAAGGCACTCGATCGACAAAGGTCTTGATGGACGGTGGAAGTGGGCTGAACTTGTTATATGCGCAACACTGCTGAAAGGAATGGGCATTCCGATGTCCCGACCGAGCACCGCAACATGAGCTTCCACGGAGTTATACCAGGAAAGAAAGCCGAGTCACTCGCCAAATAGCTCGACGTGGTGTTTGGTGATTCAAAACATTTTCGCAAAGAGAAGTTGACGCTTGAGGTCGTGGATTTTGAGTCGTACCACGCCATTTTGGGGAGGCCAGCCTATGCACGGTTCATGGCTCGACCATGTTACGTGTACCTCAAACTGAAAATGCCAGTCCCAAAGGAGTGATCACCGCCACCGTGATCGGAAAAGGCGTAAGAGTGCTTTCGAAGGGCTCAAGATTGCCGATTCCGTGTGACAGCGGTCGAGTTCAAGAGTACAAGCAAAGCGCAGATCCGAGTGATTTGTTGCGATCCAAGAAACCCGCCATGAATCTGCATTTCATCGCCCGTGAGACGGCCTGTTCACATTCACCCGACCGACCCCAATGCAGCCCGACCCACATCTCCACAAGACTCGACCGAAATAGGAAGAAGCGCCATCCAGTTCCTCCGTGAGAATCGGCACATTTTGCATGGAAGCCGGTGACATGCGGGTGTTCTGGGGATGGCTGAGCATCGCCTCGAGTCGACAAATCAGCAAAACCAGTCAAAGAGCATCTTGGTCCGTCCGCCCGTAAGAGAAAGGCTATTGGTGAGGAAGTGGCTCATTTGTTGGCGGCAGGATTTATCCGAGAGATATACCACCCGAGTGGCTTGCTAATGTTGTCATGGTTCCCAAGAAGGACAAGTCACTCTGCATGTGCATTGATTTCAAGCACATCAATCGGCCTGCCCGAAGATCATTTTCCTCTCCTCGCATAGATCAAATTGTTGACTCGACCGCGGGATGTGAGAGATTGTCTTTTCTAGATGCATATTCGGGTATCATCAGATCCATCTGTATGGACCCGACGAAATAAAACAGCTTTCATCACTCCATTCGGTGCTTCGCTATATCACCATGCCATTCGCCTCAAGAATGCCGGAGCCACATTTATGCGAATGATTGAAGTGTCCGCCACTCAAATCAGTCGGAATGTGGAAGCATATATGGATGATATCGCCGTCAAGTCGCGAAAGGGTTCCGACCTGCTTGCGACCTCGCTGAAACATTTGCCAACCTCGTAAGGTATGATATCAAGCTCAATCCGTCAAAGTGCACATTCGGGTTCTGGTGGAAAGTTACTCGGTTTTCGCTTCCGAGCGAGGATCGATGCTAATCCGAGAGAAGATTGGTACTATTCTCGAATGAAATGCCTGTCTTGCTGCGTGCACGATGTCGAAGCTTCTTGGATGCTTGGCGCATTAAGTCGATTCATCTCACGACTCGGTGAAAAGGCATTGCCTCTTTACCGATGATGAAGAAGGCGCACAAGTTCGAGTGGACTCGAAGCTGATGCAGCGCTTGTCGAGCTAAAAGCTCTGCTCTCCACCCAGCCGGTGCTTGCTGCTCCAATCAGCAAAGAGCCTCTGTTGCTTTATATCGCAGCCACAGGACAAGTCGTCGAGATAAAGGCTTACGATCGGCGGGAAGAGGAAGGAAAAGCCTTCAAAGTTTAGCGCCGATGTATTATTTGTCCAAGTCTTGACTCCATCCAAGCAGAGATATCCTCATTATCGAAGCTTGTGTATGGAATATACATGACCACGAAGAAGGTTGCTCATTATTTCTCCGATCATTCCATCACGATCGTCACGACGCCCACTATCGAGATTCGCACAACAGAGATGCAACCGGTCGAGTGGCGAAATGGGCGATTGAACTTCTTCCCTTGATATCAAGTTTGAGGCAAAGAAAGCCATTAAGTCCCAGGCAATAGCAGATTTCCTCGCCGAGTGGATTGAACAACAGCAGCCGACTGAAGTTCACTCGGAGCATTGGACCATGTTCTTTGATGGCTCTAAGATGCTGAATGGTTCCGGCACTGGGGTTGTTCTGATTTCCCCCAGAGGAGATAAGCTTAGGTATGTGCTCCAGATTCACTTTGATTCCTCCAACAATGAGGCAGAGTATGAAGCCCTTTTATATGGATTTTGCATGGCCATCTCACTCGACGTCCGTCGCCTAATGGTCTATGGCGATTCAGATTTAGTGGTCAACCAGTGATGAAGGAGTGGGACATGAGAAGCCCAGCCATGACTGGATACTGCAATGCAGATGAGGAAGCCGAAAAGAAGTTCGAGGGTTAGAGCTCCATCACATCCCCGACTGAAAAATCAGCAGCAGATGATCCGCAAAGATAGGTTCCAAAAGAGAAGCCATTCCGAGTGGTGTGTTCTTGGAGCATATACACACTCCGTCAGTCAAAGAAGATCCTTTCACAGAAGAAGCTCCACAGCCCAAGAGTGCCACAGATCCGACTAAGGTTGAGGTCCCAGCAGTGGTCGACTTAGTCATGGAGGTCTTAGTGGTCACTCCCGACTGGACAATTCCCTATATCGCGTATATCCTGAGAAAAGAGCTCCCAGAGGATGAGGAAGAGGCTCGGCAGATCGTCCGTCGATCCAAAGCCTTTACCGTTATCAAAGGACAGCTGTATAGAGAGAGCGCGACTGGAGTTGGTCAAAAATGCATAACGCCAGAAGAAGGTCGAATCATTCTCAATGATATCCACTTGGGGACCTGTGGTCACCATGCGTCCTCTCTGACCATCGTAGCCAAAGCATACCGAGCCGGATTTTACTGGCCGAGGGCGAATGAGATGGCAAAGGAAATAGTGGACAAGTGCGAAGGATGTCAGTTCTACTCCAATATGTCACACAAGCTCGTCGGCTCAAGACCATTCCACTTATCCGGCCTTCGCGGTATGGGGGTTGGACATGGTCGGTCCCTTGAGAACAGGTCAAGTGGTTTCACGCATGTACTTGGTAGCAATGACAAGTTCACCAAGTGGATTGAGGCTAAACCAATCAAGAATCTTGACGCTGTATCTGCTGTTACCTTCATCAGGAGGTGACATTCAGATATGGAGTCCCTTGACAAGATCATTACGGATAATGGGTCGAACTTTGACTCGGAAGAATTCAGGGATTTCTGCAACTCTCAAGGTACCAAAGAAGGACAAATCTTGGCGCCTGTGTGTCGTCTTTAAAGACTTCTACAAGGCTTGCCCCAAGGATCCCTTTCCCCTCCCTCGCATCAATCAAATCATCGATGCCACAGCTGGACACGACTCGCTGTGTTTTCTCGACGCATACTTTGGATACCATCAAATAAAGATGGCAGAGTCCGACCAAGCTGCAACAGCTTTCATAATGCCATATGGCCCTTTTTGCTACAACACTATGCCGTTCGGGCTTAAGAACGCCGGCGAACCCTATCAACGCATGATTCAAACATGCCTGGAAAAATAAATCAGCAACACAGTGGAGGCATACGTGGACGACGTGGTCATAAAAACAAGACACGTCGAAACCCTAATAGATGAATTGAGGCTTACATTTGATAACCTCCGGACATATGACATCAAGTTGAATCCGGAAAAATGCGTTTTCGGCGTCCCCTCGGGGAAACTGCTGGGCTTCATTGTTTCCAATAGAGGAATTGAAGCGAATCCAGCAAAAATTCGAGCTCTGTCGTAGTTGGCTATACCAACAGACCTCAAGCACATCCAGAAACTAGCTGGATGCGTGGCCGCTTTGAGCCGCTTTATCCCCAGGTTAGGAGAAAAGGCATTGCCTCTTTACCGCCTCCTTCGGCGCACCGAATACTTCGTATGGACGGATGCAGCCGCGGTCGGACTCGATGAAATAAAGACCTTATTGGCCAGTAATCCAGTCCTAACAGCGCCAAATATCGGCGAGCCTATGCTACTATACATAGCTGCAACATATCAAGTTGTAAGCGCAGTGCTCGTCGTTGAACGAGAGGTGAACAGATACAAATTCCCGCTTCAAAAGCCGGTTTATTACGTATCCACGGTCCTCACCCCATGCAAATCCCGATACCCACACTATCAAGAAATAGCATACGTGGTCTTCATGGCATCCCGGAAGCTGCGACACTACTTTCAAGAGTGTTCGATTACAGTGGCCTCCGAAGTACCACTCAATGACATAATAAATAACCGCAACGCTACAGGTCGGATTCCTAAATGGGCTATCGAGCTCCTTCCTTTCAACATAATATACAAACCACGGCGAGCCATTAAGTCGCAAGTACTGGCCGACTTTGTCGCCGAATGGACAGAAGCCGAACTCCCTAAAGAGTACGGCACATAGTCAAATTGGATCATGCACTTCGACGGCTCTAAAATGCTGGCCGGATTGGGGGCAGGTGTAGTCCTGACATCTCCCACCGGAGACACGGTCCAGTACGTCCTTCAAATATTATACACAGACTCCAATAATGCAGCCGAATACGAGGCGCTCTTGCACGGTCTTCGGATGGCAGTCTCTATGGGCATCCAACGCCTGGAAGTGCGCGGGGATTCGAACCTCGCAATATCACAAATAAATGGAGACTTTGATGCCAAGGATCCAAAAATGGCGGCCTACCGTAATGCCGTCCTCAAAATGTCAGCTCGGTTCGAGTGGCTCGAATTCCACCATGTGTCTCGAGAAAACAATCAAGCGGCGGATGTCCTCGCCCGCAACGGCGCCAAACGCGACCCTGTCCCACCTAACATATTCCTGGAAAGGTTGTTCAAGCCATCCGTGGTATGGGAAGGGGAGTCCGGCAATACTAGCACGAATCCGAACACACCCCCAGATCCCGAACCATCAGAAACAATCGGAGGCTCTGCCACCGAAATAACATCTTCGGCCCACGAAATCATGGCCGTAATCACCCCATGGACTGAGCCTTTCTTGGCCTACCTAAATAGGCACGCTGCATAGTCCGGCGTTCTAAAGCTTACAAAGTCCACAAAGGGGAACTGTACAAGAAAAGTGCTACTGGAGTGCTCCAAAGATGCATCTCCGAAGAGGAAGGGTGGCAGCTCTTGGCTGAAATCCATGCCGGACTGGGCGGGCACCACGCCGCGGCTCGAGCACTAGTCAGCAAGGCCTTCTGTATAGGCTTCTATTGGTCGACGGCCCGAGCTGACGCACAGGACCTTGTCCAACATTGCATCGGTTGCCAGCTCTTCGCCAATCAGAGTCATATGCCCCCTACCGCTCTCCAAACAATCCCCATAACTTGGCCCTTCACGGTCTGGGGGCTGGATATGGTCAGACCTCTTAAAGGGGGAAGCCATAAGAAAAAATACTTATTAGTCATGGTGGACAAGTTCACCAAATGGATAGAAGCCAAACCAGTCAAAACGGCCGAATCCGGACCAGTAATAGACTTCATATCCGGGTCGTACATCGCCACGGTGTCCCTCACAAGATCATCATCGATAATGGCTCAAATTTCACAGCCGATGAAGTGAAAACTTGGTGCGAAAAAATGGGCATTAAGCTTGATTACTCTTCCGTCTACCATCCCCAAACAAAAGGCCAGGTAGAGCAGGCAAATGGTCTCATCATGAGCGGCATCAAACCCAGACTAGTGCGATCCTTGACAGAGTCGGATACGCACTGGGTCGAAGAGCTCGACTCCGTACTCTGGGGGCTGCGGACCATGCCGAATCGCACTACCGGATATACACCATTTTTTATGGTATACGGCACGGAGGCAGTACTACCATGCGACATAATACATGATTTGCCACGCGTAGGCATGTACGAAGAGAAGGAAGACGAGTTAGATCGGCAGGATAACTTGGATGCCCTGGAGGAGGAGCGCGACGTCGCAAAAGCCTGCTCCGCATTCTATCAGCAGCGGGCTCGACGATGTCAAAGCAGAGAAGTGCGGGCCAAAACTTATAATATTGGCGAGCTCGTTCTACGCCTACCGGAGAAGAAGAAGGACAAGCTCAAACCCAAGTGGGAGGGTCCCTTCGTCATTGACAAAGTTCTCACCGGAGGAGTGTACCGCTTACGTAACGCATCCGATAACAGACTCGAGCCGAAACCATGGAACGCGGCCAAACTCCGGAGATTCTACGCCTAATGCCGAACTCAGTGTTCGTCTCCTTACCCCTCCTTTTTAATTATGCTCCGCCCCTTTTTCCTTTCTCGACCTTTTTTCTCTTCACACAAAGTATTTAATACAGTGCGGACTCCCGGATCACTCCGGACGTACTATGTGTGTAAGCTATACCTGGGGGCTTCCTATTCGGAAGCTAAACATAATTACTTTAAATGGATTTTTCCCATCATATATGCGTTCTTTTTCCATATGTGCCTTTTCTTCACCATTATATGCATCGATATGACTTAAGATGTGGCCAAGCTGGGTTGCCTGGCTCTTGTGTTTATGCCCTACGTTCCCGTTAATTCGGCTAGGGCATAAGGGGAGCACCTTTGCGATTGTTACTGTTGGTTCAGCCGGATGTGTACCTCAGACTGGGTGAAGCCGAAAGCTAGTTTCCTTAAGAGAATATTCGATCGGTGAACAAAAGATGTATTCGTTTGTTACAACATAAATCCCCAGAAGACTTGTGTCCTGCGCCATCGTTCGCAGTCCGGACATGTGCATTGACGCATGCGTACCCAGGGAAAGGAACCCCTGACGGAACTATTCTCCCTGTAAGAGGTTTCTTACTATCCATGTAATATAACATAACTAGATGGGTACTTGTCTGTTCAAGCGCTTATGACCCCTACGCCCTGTCTCCACGCATACCCCGGTTTTGTATAACTGAGTGGGTATTCGGACACACCCCGGACTGTAGGATCCGAGGGCTGAAGCGAAAAGGTCTGCCATGACAAATGATTTTAATCCGTCTAGGGGCTAATTATGTCCATTGAATTACACAGTCATTTGGACTGACTATATTCCTCCTCTATACCATCCAACAGGCTATCTAGCTTACAATCATGTTGAGAATACTTAGCGGCTAACGCTACCTGGTCATATACCAGGCTCACGGGAATTTCTTGCCCATCGGGCCCCGCCGGTCCTACTTCGGCCATATGGTTCGGGTCCAGCTTGGTGTAGCGCGTCTTCACCATAGCCTAGGCTTCTCTTGCACCTTGCCGGCAAGCTGACATCTTCCACAATCAGAAGTATCTCCGTGCTCCTTGAAGCATATCCACAAGCTCCCCCATGCCATTCGGTAGCAAGCTTGATGGCCACAAGGCCTGAGCAACACCCTGCATCACTTGCCGAGCTCGCTCGTGCAGTTGTGAAAGGTCTTGCAGTAAATCACTTGCAGATGAGGGCATCTCCTCCTCAGGTCGACCCGTTAACATTCCTGCAAGCAAAATTCTTTCAATATACTTCCTCGCCGAACAATCATACAGTTCGTCTAGGCACTCACCATAAATGCCGTGTCGAAGCCTTTTGTTCTCCTTCACGGAGTCCGCCAGTTGAGCGCGGACTTCTTTTAATTCCACGTCCAGCCGAATATTGGCATCTTGAAGATTGTTCTTCTCTTGCTTAACTTGCGTAAGGATGCACTCGCCAGCCTTTAGCTGCCTTTTAAGATGTGAATCGTCATCCGTTACGCCCTCCGGATTCACCCCGGGATTGTCTGCAGAATTTTCTGTTAGACTAGTCATACCAGCCATTTACTAACTGGTGCATCTTCGTACAATTGAGACAAATGTTACCAGATGAGGCCTTCTAGGATTCCTCTAACTTGGCAACCGTGTCCCTCAGCTGGGCCTTGCATTCCTCCAGCTCCCGAGCCAATTGTTCATTCTTCTCTACAAGGTCCTGTGCATAAATGGATCCTCCAAACAGTTGTTCCAACTATTTTAAGTCTCAGGGGCTACTGTTATACATACTTATCAAAGCTTCTTACCCGTATATCTTTGGTATACTGGTTCGTTGCTCGGGCAAGCCCGCCTTGAGCAGCTCAGATGTATGCGTCTGCCGAATTGAAGGCATTAAATGCCTCTTCGGAAAAGATGTTGTTCCGAAGTACGGCCCTCAGGTGCCGGTGATTCATGGCGCTCTCCACTTCGGAATTTGTGGCCGAAAACATATCCGCATCCTCCGCCGGAGAACTATGCGAGGCGGCCCGTGTCCGCCTCCGCCCTCGAAGCTGGTTCTGGAACCTGGCTGGTGGAGGCGTGATTGGCGGGATCCTCGGATATAGTTCGGCTGCTTCTCTTCCTGCCAGACACAAGGGGTGCTGTTATATTTCAAATACTATAATCACAGGACAGGTTATTACTTTACCTCTCCAGCGGTGTGTCGACCCTCACCGCCTTCCTCTTGAGCCTGCCCGATCCGGACGCCCGTGGTTGACGAGTCAGTAGGGGCTCGGCTTTGCGCTCCAACCATCGTCTCTGCAAATAGCACGACGCCTTAAGGGTAAAGCATAATACCTGAGGGGAGTCCTCTTCGGAGGATAGGTTTTTTTAGTTCGGCTTACACGCGACACAGGGAGTAGTCCGAGATAGTCAGCCGTAGTGGCCACTGAGGCGCCATCCCAGCTCGCTTGATAAAATACCCCGTTGACAAGCTCCACGGTAATATCTGGATCTTCTTTGAGTCCTGGATCTAGGGCCCTTCCGGGGTCCTCTGGCTGCGGGGAGGGGCTGAAGATTCCTTCTACGGCCCTCCTCAGTTCCTGCTCGGAAACATCGATGCAGGTGATCTTAGCAGAAGAACGCTAAAGTAAGTAAAACAGGGAAAGAAATGACAACTTACCCACTCTGGGGGGTTGTACATGGAGAATCCGTCCCGCGGTTTAATGCGAAGGAATTTCTCCTCTTCCCCTTTGTATAAATCAGACAATATCTTTGCCAAAGCAGTGGTAGAGTCCGGACCCTTACGGCTGCAGCGGGTGGCGTCGTCTTCCCCGTTGAAGTGCCACATGGGCTTCCCCTGATATTGAAGCGGTTGCACTCCCCGCATTATGCATATTGCCATGACCTCGACTATCGTCAGTCCGAATTTGGCCAGTAACTTTATCCTGCTCATCAGGAAGTGTATTTCCCTCGTATCCTCTTCTTGAGGGCCCCGGGGGCGCCAACTTAGGCGTGCCCTCAGTGGGGCATTACTGAACTTGGGGAGACCTGTCCGGACTGGATCCGGAAGGGGAACGTCATCAATGTAAAACCACTCTGAAGGCCAGTTTTCTGGTGCCTTCTTAGGAGTGCCGGACAGGTATCCGGTCTCGGCAATGCGCCATACTTCGGCCCCGCCCACTTGACATAAGGATTCTCCCTGGGTGCGGGGGACAAGGCAGAACAGCTTCTTCCATAATCCGAAGTGAGGTTCACAGCCTAGAAACAGCTCGCAAAGGGCAATGAGGCAGGGTTAAGGTTGTGCAACTGGAGGCCGTAGAACTCCAGGAGCCCGCGAAGAAATGGGTGGATGGGAAACCCGACGCCCCTTAGCAGATGCGGGATGAGGCATATACGCTCCTCTGGAGATGGATTTGGAGATCCCTCCGCTTGTTCCCCTCCATCATAAGTGGCTATTCAGGCTCGGACAGGGACCATGAACGCTGGTGGGAGGAACCCTTGGGTTTGTAACTCTATCAAACGGCTATGAGGAACTGAACACTCTCCCCAATCCCCCGACTTGGAACGAGGAGGGCAAGCAAAAGAGCTGCGACGGTCGGCCATGTTGGAATGGTTTTCTGCGGAGCGCTCTGTTGGAAGCTAGCTCAGGGAGGGAGAGTGAGGTTTGGATCTGAGAATCCCCGTCCCTTCAAATAGGCGGTCACCCCGGAGGATTGAGGGTGTCAAATGCAAAAATGCCTCGGCTCCTCGCATTCGCTCGACACGTGGAGATGGTCATTATTGAGGCACTGAAGCCGAGGAGCACAACATTGATTGGAAGTCGGACACTATTCGTCGTAACAGGTACTTTGGAGTATTCGGAGATGGAACCCGCCTTGCAATGCCGAAGACAAGACTGCGCGCCGAACTCATCGTCATTGAAGCCTGGTTCAGGGGCTACTGAGGGAGTCCTGGTTAGGGGGTATCCGGACAGCCGGACTGTGTACAACATCCAGACTATTGAAGCGTGAAGATACAAGACTCAAGACTTCGGCCCGTGTCCGGATGGGACTCTCCTTTGCATGGAAGGCAAGCTTGGCTATCCGGATATTGTGCTTCCTTCCTTGTTACCGACTCCATGTAAACCCTAGCCCTCTCTGTTGTCTATATAAACCGGAGAGGTTGGTCCTGAGAAGGGCGATCACAATTACAATCATACCATCATAGGCTAGCTCTTAGGGTTTAGCCTCTACGATCTCATGGTGGATTTACTCTTGTACTACCCATATCATCAATATTAATCAAGCAGGAAGTAGGTTTTACCTCCATCGAGAGGGCCCGAACCTGGGTAAACATCTGTGTCCCTTGCTTCCTGTTACCATCAGCCTAGACGCACAGATCGGGACCCCCTACCCAAGATCCGCCGGTTTTGACACCGACAATGATGGCTACGAAACCCCCTCTTTGGAGCCCCGAACGGACTCCAGATCAGCCCTCCCAATGAAGAACAGGAGGCGGCGGTGGCTCCGTATCGTAAAACACGATGAATCCTTCTCCTTGATTTTTTTCTCTCCCCGAATAGGGTTATATGGAGTTGGAGTTGAGGTCGGAGGGGCTCCAGGGGGCCCACAAGCCTGTAAGGCACGCCCTAGGGGGGTTGGGCGCGCCCCCAGGGCTTGTGGCCTCTGGGTGTCCCCCCCCCCTTTGGATAATTCTTGCGCCAGTATTTTTTATTAATTCCAAAAATATTCTCCGTAAATTTTTAGGTCCATCTGAGAACTTCTATTTCTGCATAAAAATAACACCATGGCAATTCTGCTGAAAACAATGTCAGTCCGGGTTAATTCCATTCAAATCATGCAAGTTAGAGTCCAAAACAAGGGCAAAAGAGTTTGGTAAAGTAGATACGATGGAGATGTATCAACGAGGCGGCCAACAAGCGGGAGTGGGTCGAGCCAGAACCGCAAGATCCTTCGGCGAGCCTGGACTTCATCAGCAGCCTCCCCAATGACACGTTGGTAACCATCATCCCCCTCCTCTCCATCAAATTTGGCAAGCGGAAAACCGTCCTCTCCCGACGGCGGTGCCCCCTCTAGGACTCCACCCCCTCGACGTCATCGACGACCACAAGATCTACCGCGGGGATTGCAAATGCTTGGACACATTGTCCCAGATCCTCACCCATACCCTGGCCCAGTCATACGCCTTCCTATCGGCAAGTTCCATTCCACTGCAAAGTCAAAGCCAAATTTCATGAGTGGTTCCTATCCCCCGTCCTAGATCAGCTTGAGAAGCTGAACTTTCAAGCTGGACATCAGCGCCCGCTGCTGCCGTCAGCTCTCCTCCTTGCGCCCACGCTGCACCGTGCTAGGTTCATGGACTGCTTTTTCCCCCGATTAATGTCACGCCTGCTCTTCATCTCCCTCAACTAAAATAGCTCAAGCTCTTAGGAGTCGGCATATCGAAGGAGGATATGAAGCACCTGCTCCGCGGCTATACTATGCTTAAGTACCTTCGTATTTAGGTGATGGATGGGTTCAGTAGCCTCCACAACGCCTCAACGAATATCCCCACGATTTATGTGCATTGTTGGTGCCTTAACAGGGGGTCAGTTGAGGTGTTTTACAGTATGGTCATTGAGAATGTGCCTTTCCTTGAGAGATTGCTTGGACTTGATAAAGAAGGTCCAACAAGAATCAGGGTCATTGATGCATCGAAATAAACAGTGTTTGGCTAGTCGTGCGCTGAATTCTCCGAACTTGTTAATGGATTCATATCCATTCAGGTACAACATCTTCTTCTTCTTGTAAATCAAATTTTAACTAATTTTGTTGATCTATGTCCGACTGTCATCCAGAAAAAGATTCCAACAAGCTTCACCCCATCTCTACACACGGTAAAGGTCTTGGCACTAGAGTCTATCGACCTCGATCTAGATCAAGTTGTTAGATTCCTTAGATGCTTTCCGTGCACGGAGAAGCTATGCATCAAGGTGGCGATCATTTCCTGTTAAATGTTAACCATAACGGAGTTCAATTTTTTGGTATTTTTACCCAAGATTACAATGACAAATGTACTAGGATTTATAAAGGAATTATGGAGGACTTCAATATATATATTTGGTGAGATGTTAATCATGTACAATTGAAGACAGCATCTCACTCTATTCGTGTTTTCTTTTGCATATACAAACAGGCCAGAAAGTGGCAAGTGTGGCGCAATATAACAATCACATCGAATGGCTAGATCTCCATCTCACATAAATTACTTAGAACGAGTACCAAGGCACCAAACCGGAAATTAAACTCGCCAGGTTCTTTGTTCAGAAAGCAAGTGTGCTCAAGTAATGAGGTTTGCCCTATATTTAGTGCACCCAAATAAATGGTTTGCTGATCAGCGCAGGCGTCTATAGCTAAATGAAAAAGCCTCTGGAGAAGCTAAATTTGATTTTGGAAGTTCAAGTGATAGTGTATCCGGAAGTCATTGTGTCAACCCAATACATGACTTCTCAGTGGTTGATCCCTTCGCAGAAATATTGGAATAAAGAAACTATTTGTAATATCAATTTGAACCTTTTTATATGTTATGACCAGCTGATCAGCCCGAACATATACAACTGCATGAAAAAGGTTCTGCAGAAACTGAATTTCATTTTTAATATCACTATCCACTGAGGTGACTATTATCTCTCTCCTCCCTGTCTTTTCTCTCCTTACACGGATCTCGAAGAAAGGAGTGGATGGTTGTGATAACCTCGCCCTGGGGATTGCTTCATATGAGACATTTTACTTGTCTATATCATATATAAATTTTATACCACATTACGAAACTAAAGTAAATTTTAAGATTATGTATTTTAAAATAATTTTATTAAGAATAATTTCATTTGTGTTAAATTTATATTCATGTATGTAAAAATGTTCTACATTTTACCAACAAAATATAACAAAAAGTAAATCAAAATAAAGAAATAAAAATTAGGAAACATAAAAGGAAAACAAAAGCCAAAAATGAATAAAAGAAATTGCTCATATATGGTAAATATATGTTCATGCAATTCTCAAAAAAATCATACATTTACCAAAAAAAATGAAAAGAAGGCAAAAAGGTAAAAAAAAAACATGAAACATAAAAGGAAAAAAGAAAAAAGTACAAACGGAAACCAAAAAAGGAAGCCCGAAAACCAAAAGAGAAAACCTTGAACAAGACCCGGAAAGAAATGTGTCTGGGCCCCACCGACGTAGGACGGTACTTCAACCGGTGGTTCTTATACCCTGCTCACTGCATGGTATAGAGATTGGGGACCACATAGCTGCAGATGGATGATTTTATCGATGGTCGTCGCATGGCTACAAAAAAAATTGCATGTTAACTGTTAAGATGGTAAATAGATACTCGCTTCCTCGTTGTTCTCATGCTTCTTTCGGTGGCCGCAATTTAATCGACAACAGATGATGGTCGAAAGGTCTATTTATAGAATTTCCACCTAAAATCCGGGCAAATAAAATCAACTTAGTTCTCATAGTTGGTTGAAATATTGGATTGTTTTTCATTCTATGCCCATTGTGAGCCATTAGTTGTCGCATTTTAGTTCAGTTTATTTATGTTGCTAAAAGTACATGTATCGACGGCTTTGTATTAAAATTATGAGTTGTTTGAACTACTGTCAATTTACCGTCCTCCAATAGAATTTCTGTAGTTGTGAAATATGTATCCAAATACCTGATTGTGATTCTCGAAGTTTTTGAGCTATCATGTGATCCACAATAGTTCAAACATTTTTTCTCGTTTAAAACATTTGTTCTCATTGTTGTCAAAAAAGAAAAGCATGTGCTTTCATTTCCATTTAGAAGATTGTCATGCACACCACAAATAATCATTTCTTTCTATAAGAAATTATTCATCAGACCCTAAAATCATGAATTTCATGTTACTCTAGTCCGGCTTGCCTGCTCCCTTCTCGTGCTCCCATTTCATCATACGGCTGTCTTTTTTCCTTTCTCCTTTCTAATCTAATCATCCCCCCCCCCCTCCTCCCTGATTTTAAGGGGGTGGGGTCAGACCTTATTTTTGTTCCAATCAAATCAAGCCACATACGCGGGAACACGAATGGACGCACGCGCGGGGAGCAGGCAAGTCTCGTCCGTTACTCTAAATCTAAAACCTTGAAAGTTTCCCAAATTGAAAAATGAGATATGACCTCGTTTATGATTGGCAGATCCCATTCGAGGCTTGCTAGGGATCACCTTATGTGGTAGACGCGATAACATTTCTTCCCTCCGAAGAAGACCGTTAAGGGCAGGTCCGGCCATCCACTGATCAGCCAAGTTTCAATATGGTGAGTCGGACTACGATTCTCCCTGATATCCATGAATAGAGTTGCTTTTTTTAGAGCCATGGAGCATCTACTCCAATCCTGGATGTCCTCCATTTTTTAAGTGGACAACCCCACCATGATATGTGCCAAGAGGGTAGTGAGCAGCATATTCGATTGGCCATGTAACTGTTTAACATTATTTCTGTATAAAGTTAACTTCGCCGAGTTAAATGACTATGTATGTTACGGATCCCGATGCCAGATCGAATGATGATTAGGGGTGGTGCCCCAGTACCAAGGTTCTCCCAAACTATTTTGGTCCATTAAAACACACTAGAAGAACACCCGTGCGTTGCAAGGGGGTCACAATAACTTTAAGAGTTCAATATCAATTATGTTAATATTACATTTAATATTCTTATACATATCAAGTGACATTGGCGACCTTTTTACCATCAAATTCTCACACACACACTCTCTCCCTCCCTCCTCCTCACTCTCTCTCCCCCTCTCCCTCTCTCTCTCTCTCCCTCTCTCTCTAACACACACACATATCCATCTTATTGGGTACGGGACCATAATTCATCTATTTCACACGCACACGCGCTAGTGCATAACAATATGGATTATAAAACAGGTTCAAGGTAGTAACAAGGATTCTTCTCATGCATTAATAAACAAATGTTCTGCATCAAGACAAGATAAACAATTCCCAAAGTGCATCGAGCATCACGAACATTCTTGGCAAGAATAAATGCACGACGATACACCGACTCATTTAATTAATATAATTAAATTATCAGTAAATTAGTCACCAAACTGCTCGGATGAACCGAACAGAGCCAACATATATCATCCTAGACAAACGCAACATCAACCATTTACCTTGGTACTTTAGGGACCGACAGGAGGATGCATGTAGAAGCGCTTCTTGCCTGCGAATCCACAGTCAGAGAGAGAAATTGGAACCAATTCCCATCACCAACTGATAAAGAAAGCATGTAAGAAAATTGATATCGGGCCAACTTGGATCTTCGGTGATTGTCCGCCGGTATGGAGAATTTAGGAGGGTGGGTGCAGGGAGCGGCCTTGTGGATGATGGATGGAGGCGCAGAGGGATGTGGTCACCGGAAGGTCGAAAGAGGAGAGGGTCGGGCATGTTAGGTGGAGCCGGTGGTGCGCGACAACCGGAGGCGGCCCAATCGTGGGCGGCGAACTGACGATAACCTCGGCCCATCTCGACGCAGCGAAGATAGAGAGGCGGCACTGCCGGTGCTCGAGGCCGCCGCCGCACCATCTACATCGAGGGGAAAGAGAGGCGAGAAAGCGATAGGGTGATGCGGGGCTAGGGATTGCGGAGGAGGGTGGGGGTGTGCGATTTGAATGGATGGTTCTGCCCACCGTTTTCTTGTACGTGGCGGTGGAGACGGCGGCGTCCAGCCATGCAGGCGAGGCATGGGTCGAGCCGGGCACACGGCGAGGCGCAGTAGCAGAGGCGGGGGCGGGAACAGAGCCAACATATATCATCCTAGACAAACGCAACATCAATCATTTACCTTGGTACTTTAGGGACCGACAGGAGGATGCATGTAGAAGCGCTTCTTGCCTGCGAATCCACAGTCAGAGAGAGAAATTGGAACCCATTCCCATCACCGACTGATAAAGAAAGCATGTAAGAAAATTGATATCGGGCCAACTTGGATCTTCTGTGATTGTCCGCCGGTATGGAGAATTTAGGAGGGTGGGTGCAGGGAGTGGCCTTGTGGATGATGGATGGAGGCGCAGAGGGATGTGGTCACCGGAAGGTCGAAAGCGGAGAGGGTCGGGCACGTTAGGTGGAGCCGGTGGTGCGCGACAACCGGAGGCGGCCCAATCGTGGGCGGCGAACCGACAATAGCCTCGGCCCATCTCTCGACACAGCGAAGATAGAGAGGGCGGCAGTGCCGGTGCTCGAGGCCGCCGCTCGGCACCATCTACATCGAGGGGAAAGAGAGGCAAGAAAGCGATAGGGTGATGCGGGGCTAGGGATTGCGGAGGAGGGTGGGGGTGTGCGATTTGAATGGATGGTTCTCGCCCACCGTTTTCTTATGCGTGGCGGTGGAGACGGCGGCGCCCAGCCATGCAAAGCGAGGCATGGGTCGAGCCGGGCACACTGCAGGCGCGTGATAGCAGAGGCGGGCGTTTTTGCTCTTGAGATGCAGGATGTGGGATTGATCGTTCATGTTCTCTTTTCATTTTTAACGGGAGATGGATGCGATTTTTCACGAGGGAGAGATGCGACCACGCATGATTCCATAATAAATTAATTAGGTCCATAACGGGATTTCTTTACAATGCGTTAAGATTTACGTGTTAGTTTTCTTAATAAAGAAATGCACTGATGTAGGGATCGATTGATTCGGTAAGGAAAGATAGATTCGTGATCTTTTGTATGTTAGGAAATTAGTGGTTTGCAAGGAAAGAGTGGAGAGAAAAGAATCAATGCGACCACGTGTAGATTCCATAATAAATTAATTAGGTCCATAACGGGATTTGTTTGCAATGCGTTAAGATTTACGTGTTAGTTTTCTTAATAAAGACATGCACCGGCGTAGGCGCGATTGGTTCGGTAAGGAAAGATAGATTCGTGATCTTTTGTATGTTAGGAAATTATTGGTTTGCAAGGAAAGAGTGGAGAGAAAAGAACCAATCGAGGGGTGGTGGGAGGTGGGACGAATAAAACCGGACGAAATTGGGAGGTGGGAGGGGCGAGTAAAACCGATTTAAAAAACCAACGAAATTGGGAGGTGGGAGGGAGGATGAAAAAAACCAGGGGAGGTGGGAGGAGGACAAAAATAAACCGTACGAGGCTACCAACTGCTCCATTAGGAGTAGAGATTGTTTGTGAAAATAACGTGCATTTACGACTTAGCGAAGCGGATCCTTAAAATAGACATAGCGAGCAGATTCCTTAAAACTGGTAGAAATGGATACGATTGATGACGTTGATAAATAGTGGTGAATGTTGGCATAATTTATTATCATCATGCATGGAAACGAATCATCAAGAAAAAAATACTTCCTATTACTACACTCATAGGAAGCTTCCTAATCTCTGCTACCAAACAGTTTCTGCCCAAACAAGGAAGGAAAGTTATGGACGTGATTCGAAAGGAAACAAACGTTATGAAGATTAATTAATTTAGATTTGATCTTTAGAGATTGATTGTGATTGATTCTTTTACATAAAGACATTACTAAATAATTTGCGTCAGTATGGAAAGTTCTGATCCGTTCAGTTTTTTCGTTGTGTGAGAGGGTGAAGTGAAAATAAACCGATGAAGTGGGGGAGGCGACGAAAAAAATCTACGACGGTTAACCTACGAAAAAAACCGGACGAAAGTGGTGGGACGAAAATTGACCGGCGGAGACTACCAACTGCTCCATTAGGAGTAGAGATTGGTTGGTTCGATTTTTTTTGCGTGGAGGAAACTACCTAGGAGGTGGGAGGGAGTACGAAAATAAACCGTCTCGGCTGAGCGGGAGGTGGGAGTAAGTATCAAAGAAGTATCAAAGAAGTACCAAAAAAGACCGGAGCGGGAGGTGGGAGCAAGTATCAAAGAAGTACCAAAAAAGACCGGATGAGGTGGGACGAAAATAAAACCCGGAACGCGACCTACCAACTGAGACATTAGGAGTAGAGATTAGGCCAGGATGCACGGAGATCTAGATGGGCGTATGGTGAGAGGTGGGTCATTGTCTTTCTATTGTTGGCCATAATAAAGCAAGAACCTCTCGGAAGTGCAACCACCCACGTCTAGCGAGCTACCAGCCAGCAACGATCATTCCAAGCATCCCACAGAAAAGAGTTTTGCCCTCAGGGAGCAGAAAACCTACTCGAGCTTCCAAGATCACGATGCCATTGGCAAAGTGGAAGTGGAACTCAATTAACTATTCATTTATATGCCTCAAAAAAAACTATTCATTTATAGTGAATTCCACCGTCTAATCCCTAAAATGTAGTTTGTGACACTTTTTACATTATTTAGCAGAAATTCCTTCAAAATACTCGCATGAAGCAAGTTTGCCCAATTTTTATCTCTTTAATAGTTCTGCACCTTTCTATCGGGTGGATCACATTGATCGTCCTAATTGGTGAGCTGATCAACCAATAGTTTGGGGACGCATTGATTCGAGGCGTCTCTACACAAAACACGGTGCAGGACAACAAGGTTATGGCCGAACAGGCCACACAACTCGCCCCCAGTCAACAATGACTAACCATGTGGCAGTTCGGGAGCAGAGGTGAATTGCGGGGTGCAGTGGCGGACCCAGAATAAAGTCAGGCCCCAGGTCGACCCAGGCATCCTTCGAGACACTGTAGCTACAGTGGTGTACTGTAGCTACAGTCAACGAAGTAACTCGCCGTCACGCCCCAGGCAGCCGCCCGGGCTGCCTGGGGCCTAAATCCGCCTCTGGCGGGGTGAGGAGAAGGACCCTAGCAAGGGTCTTATGTTGGCATGTAGTTTAGGGTTGCTTCAGCATCTACCGCTACCCTTTGCCAGTTCTTTCGAGGACAAGTCACCGCAGCCGGAGCTTTTTGCTTCCAAATCCCTAACTAAGCTAGTCGAACCGCACTTGAGTCGAGCGCGCTAGTCGAGCTTAACCCAGTCACCCTGCATCCCATCTACTATGTCATACGCATCTCGGATGAGCATGCCACCAATGTGGCATCAAAGTCACCTCTCCACGTGAGACTGAGACTGAGTGATTGGCCCCGACGAAAAGCACGGAGCAGAACACCAAAAGGGGTAAAGAGTGAACAAATTTGCTTAAATAGGGTATATCTGGAAAATACGTGCTTGATGAGAGTATGCCTAGCCATGGCAAACCTGGCCCGTCCGGCCCAAAAAAGCTCGACCCGGCCCGGGCTTGCCCATGGGCCAGGCCTCGGCCTAAGATCTAGGCCCGATGGCCAAGCCGGGCCAGGCTTGGGCTTGTCATATTTGTGATTTAGGGAAGGGGCCAGCCCGAGGCCTAGAGGGCTTTTCCGCTCATGCGGCGGGCTTGGGGCTGAGATCTAGGCCTGACGACCGGGCCAGGCCAGGTTTGGGCCTAAGTTTTCTGTTGCGGGCTTTGTTAGGCCCGGCCCGGCCCGACATATGGCCAGGTATAGATGGGGGTAAAAGGTGTCACGAACTCAATATTATTAGAGAGTAGAAGTGAAACTCACTATCAATTAATTGTACATTTGTTGCCGCTGAAAAAGTTGAAGGCCACACACACACCCACACAAAGAGAGAGAGGCAAATTCCGGATCCAAGTCGGCGTGTACCTTTTGCGGTGCAGGTCAGCTTGTGATATAATCAAAACGACTACGAATGGCAAATAGATGATGCACCGGGAGTTGCGTTGCCATCTTCCCAGTGCTCTTTGTTTACATCAGGACCGAAGGCCAGGTCAGGTCTGGTAGGAGTGAGACCTGACCTAATTGCGGTGAAGGATGACCCGATCAAGGTCGTACACAGACAGCAAGTGGCTCTCGACGGAAGTGGTAGTTACGCGCGTACCAGGGCCCAATTTGACGTAGAGTAATCGCTACTTGCCGACTCAATCATGCATATACCCTGTTCAGTGCAAAAGTCGATCACATCCATACTCAGAATCATGTAGGCGGAACAATGTGTGCTGAAACAGAGCAGTAAAAACAGAGTCCGGCATGGCATTTCTAGCAGTGCCAGCAGTCATTCTTTTCACCAGTGTCTAAATCAACCGAGGCTCAAATCAATTGCCAGGTGATGATGACAGTACGTACCGCTGTATTGGAGCTACCAGCTACCCAAAAAAGCAGAAGAACACGCATTGACCAGACTTGTGATGTCAGTTAGTAGTTCACTACTAGTAACTTTTGAGAAGGTGGGTTGTAGTCTCTTGTAATTGGTGGTAAAAGATTCACCTCGGGACAATGTTACTTACGGCCCACATGGCCGCATCTACAGAGCCTCTTTCATTCATGCAAGCAAGCAATGTAGTACTATAAGAAACGGAAATGTTAACGCCCACACGTAGGCGTTAGCCAACTTGCCCATACGCCTCCATCACCGTCCAGCGCCTTTTGCACGAATCTTGGCATAAAAAGGCTGATTTTGTGTGCCACGTAGGACCACTTGTGTGTATGGCATGTGGGGGAGTTCGCCCACACGCCTGTTTTCTCTTCACGGCCAACGTTCGCCAGTCGGGGCGTGCGATGGAACTGCTGTCGCGCCCGCACGCCACGCAAGACTCATGTTCCCCATCTCCCACGACTGCCATTCTCCTATTCTCCCACACCCAAGCTGTCATTTGCCATGTTTTTGAAGGGTAAATAGCAACTGTCCTATTTGTGATTGTAAGCATATGGAAATTCTCTTTTTACCCGAACATGTTATTGTTACCACGTCTGCTTTTGTAGCGTTATACGGCAACTGTCTAGTGTTAGTAGGTGGCAACTCCTAAAGATACCACCGTCACCCACATGCCCGTCTCCTCTCCCACACACCAAAAGCCATCAGTTGCCATGTGTTTTGCATGATACATGGCAACTGCCCTCCCGTCTCCTCTCTCCACACACCCAAAGCCAACAGTTGCCATGTGTTTTGCAGGATACATGGCAACTGCCCTAGCGTGCTTGTAAGCAGATGGCAACTTTCTTTTTACCTGCAACATGTTTTTTGCCATGTTTTTTAGTGCTACATGGCAACTGTCCAGTGTTAGTAGGTGGCAACTCTCAAAGTTTTCCAAATCATGATAACTATAGTTGTCCGACATGGCAACAGCTGCAGTTGCCCAAAAATGGCATCCGGCACTTGACCTAAGATGGCAACTGCAGTTGAGCAACCATGGCAACTGTAGTTGTCCGACATGGCAACTGTAGTTCAGCAACATGGCAACTGCAGTTGAGCACATGGCAACTGAAAAGGGTCCGGACCATGGCAATCGCGGTGGGACACGTGATTACTAAGACGCGGGCATGTGACTCGCAGGCGGGGAGGGGCGACGGCCGAGACGGGCGTGCGGGCCGCGTGCTCGCTCGCCCGGACGCGCTTGTGCGGGGCGATGGCGCTGCACCGAACGTGCGGGCTGTGGTTGTGTGCGCCCAGACGCGGTCGTGTGGGCGGGGTCGTCTCCGTTCCACACAGGGCGTGCGGCACAACCACCCGATACACCACACGTGTGGCAGTTATCGGGACCCATAAGAAAAACGATCCCAAGATGTTGATGCCGTTGCAAGTGGGACCGGAAAACTCGCCTGTTAGGCAGGTCGTGTTGCCAATCCCAAATAGCGATCTGGGTCAGCCTCGGGTTCGGAGGCACATTCATGTGAGGTGTCTCCGACGCGACACACAACGTGGAGCAACATGGTTCAGCACCACCAGGTCGGTCACCTGACTCGGCCCAAGCCATCGCCCTCTTTCTTGTTTCTCCATGTTGGGTGAGTCTCAGAGCAGCGGCAAACAGTTGGGTGGGCAGAGGGCGCAGCGTGTGGGTGATCGCTAGTGATCGATGGTCCAAGAACACGAACGATAATATAAGAGCCTTTTGACAGAGGGAGTATCAAGATCCGGGTCTGTCTAGAACACATCTAGATGTGATCTAAGCTGATTTTCACTATGTTTGTGTTTTATTTTTATTTTTTGTCCCAGTTTTTTATTTTTTATTGCTGCATTATATATTTGTGGAGGCTTAGATGTGACATCTTTAAAAAATATTTAGATGTGAATTAGACAAACTGTATCCTTCGCCTACTTCCCACTATATATCACGTGTCCCGTGAGGCTGTGACGCCCTGTAATTTAAAGTTGCTTCATCACCAACCGATAGCATTGCAAATGTCAATGATATCTATACATATTATTTTTGCGGGAATATCTATACATATAGTCATGATGGTTGCTGAACAACACGCATTAAACAAAGCAGCAAAAAACAAAGTCGGGTCTTTCACCATTAGGCCTTGTTCGGTTAAGCCACTCCTCAAGTGGATTGGAGTGGAATGGAGGGGATTTGGGGGGAATTTGAACTAGATGGGATTTAATCCCTGTCAATTCATTTTTCATGGAACCGAACAAGGCCTCAGGGGATTTTCGGTAGAACCAGCAGCGGCCTCAGCCATGCTTTTCACCGGTGTCTGAATCAACCGAGCTTTAGACTAATTCCCTGGCGATAATGACACTACGTACGGCTGTACTATCAACTACAGTAGCAAGCAGACGAGAAGACGCATTGACCAGACTACTTGTACTGTCATTTACTCCCTCCGTCCCATGATACATATAAGAGTGTTGTTTATACTACGCTAATGTCAAAGACGCTCTTATATTATGAGATGAGAGGAGTAGTAATTAACTAACTAAGCCATGACAGATGCCCGGATGTAGATGCTCTTATGAGAGATAGGGCTACTCGGGTGTGGTTTGGCTTAGCGAGGTTACCCTGCTGCTGCATCAAACGCTTCTTTGGAGGAACGCGACACCGATGCGGCATTTATTTTTACGAGAAAACTTCCGATCTATTCACAGTAGTACAATGAACATTAAATAAAAAATTTACATCCAGATTCATAGACCATCTAGTGACGACTACAAGCACTGAATCGAGCCGAAGGTGTGATACCGTCGTCGCCCCTCCCTCACCAGAGCCGGACAAAACTTATGGTAGTAGGCAGTCGGAAAGTCGTCGTGTCAAGGCCCCATAGGACCGGCGCACCAGAATAGCAACCACCGCCATTGAAGTGTAGCGTAGATCAAAAGGATCAAACCAGTAGACACATGAATGAAGACGAAAAAATGGATCCAAGCAAATCCACCAAAGACATGCATGACTGAATCTCGCGGAATCGTCTGAAGACACACCTCCACATGACCACCATCGGCGCTAAATACATCATTGGAACGAGGGCTGGGCGAGGAGAACCTTATTCTATCTTCACGAAACCGCCGCCGCCTCCTGAGCATGACACAAGCCCTAAACGAACTCACAAAAACACCCAAAAATGGAGCAAGATCCCTCCCGCTGGCAAGGGCCAGGGTCCACTGCACCTCCATGGCCCACCTGCAACAAGGCGGACATGCCACGGCGGAAGGTAGAGGAACTACTTTTTCTTGAATAGGAGAGACGGCGGCTACATCGGGTGGAAAACGATTCCCTGAAGCCGATAAAAGTGGAATTCACTCTAACACTATAAAGTATTGTACAATTGCTTAAGCTATTTGAGAAAAAAAATATACAATTAATAGGCAGAAATGTTCTGGTAAATTGAGAAGTGATTCTAGATAAAACTAGATTATGTCATGTGCACTACCACGGAACCGTGTTAAAACAAATGCATGAATGGGTGCTTAAAAACAACTAAAACTAATAAAAAAATGCATGAATGTTATGATAAAAGAGTGTTCTAAATCTATGTTTTAAAAATAATAAAATCTATGAACTATGTGACCAAATGATGAATAAAAAGAGAAAACTATTGAACTGAACTTAACGTGACACCATCTTTTAACCAAAATGTGAAGTATATGAATTATACATATTTCCTCCAACCTGTACCATCCACTATCACACACACACAAAAAATTAAGTCCCACTTTCTACCACCCTCATTTGTCATTTTTTATAGAAATTACACTCCCTAATAAAATAGAAACTACACCAGCTTGACAAAACATACTTTAAAAACAAAAAAAAGGTAAAATGCGGCACACATTTCATTAAATGGATTGAAATTCCTTAAATGGTGTCATTCCTGTCAAAGATACAAACAGGTGCAAAATAAGGGGGTGAAATTCCTTAAATATAACCGACCTTGAAATGTTGAAGGCCCCACACGCACACAGAAAAGAGTGGGAAATGCAGGTTCTTTTTTCTAAATTTAGGTCGGCGTGTACCTTTGCGGTGCACGTCATCTTCTCCTTTTTCCAAAACGAATAAATGCATGGCAATACAATGATGCATCAGGGGTTGCATTGCCGTCTCCATCACCGGGAATTCGCTGTTTGCATTAGGATTTAGGAAGGAAGGAGACCCTGACCTAGTCACGGCAAGGACCCGATCAAGGTCGTACACTGACATTCCCGCAAAAAAAAAAGGTCGTACACTGACAGCAAGTTGTTCTTGGTATGAAAGTATACTATTGATGCGCGTATGAGTGCCCAAATTATCGTAGAGTAATCGCCACTTGCGTGCTCAATCATGCGTACATACCACGCATTCAGTGCAAATGTCAATGATATCTGTACATGCAATCATGCTGATTGCTGAACAACACGCATTAAACAGAGCAGCAGAAAACAAAGCCCGGTCTTATTTCACCATCACGGAATTTTCAGTAGAGCCGGCGGCTGCTTCCAGCCATGCTTTTCACCGGCGTCCAAATCAACCGAGGTTTAGACTAATCGCCAGGCGATAATGACACTACGTACGGCTCTACTGTCAACTACAGTATACCAAAACAGAGGAGAAGACGCATTGACCAGACTACTTGTACTGTCAGTTGGTAATTAACTAACTAAAGCATGCTGCATTCCTACGTAGCTACCTGCTGCCAATAGCAATCCCATCCAGGCATCCTGATTTTCTGTTGGGAGTGGGCTAGGTCTGGGTCCGTCCTCGCGGTGGGTGCGCGCGGGCGCGTAGGTGATTGATTGATTGGCCCTCTATTGTCGCGTCCCCAACCAGACGGTCCCAACAAGCGAAAAGAAATCCCATCATGGAAGAGGAATAGAAGAGGTCGACGGCGACGCCGCAACCACCACAAAGCACGCGAGCGAGCGAGCAGGGAGAGGAGACCCTTTCATTCACATCACAACTTCAGAAATGCCATAGGGAAATAGTGTAGAAGTTTCATCCAGAGACGACCGACCGACCCACCGGACCGGACGCGGAGAGAGGGAGGGAGGAGGAGAGTGGTCTTTAAGATAGATACAGCAGAAATCCCACTGCCCCAAGAAAGAAAACTTCTTCCCTTCTTCCTCCTCCCGAGCCAAGAAACTCCTCGCCTCTCCACCGTCCGGCCGTGAAAGAAGCGAGCGAGCGAGCGGGCGATCGGCCATGGGGAAGATGTGCTGCAGCCAGGAGGAGGACGAGGCGGGGTTCAACCTGCTGCCGCTGGTGATGGCCGCCTTCGTCATCATGCTGCTCTTCGTCGTCTGCTCGCCGCAGCCCCGGCGCAGGCGCTGCGTCGTCGTCCCGTGCTACTGACCTGGCATCATGGTGGTGCGGTGGTGGGAGGAGTGCCTCGACCGACGGCGCTCAAGGCAGGCAAGTGGCTGGTGCTGTGGTAGGCGTTTGTTCGGTTGGTGTCTGAATTTTCTGACTGATGCGTGTTGGGTGGAAGAATAATCTCAATTTCTGCTGAATTCGATCGGCCTGTAAAGCTAAAGTCATTCTCTTGTTGCAAGTCTATCTTGTTGTTAATTATACTCGTGTGGATTCATGTGCGCGCCGTTGATTCATCTGCACGCGTGCGGCCTGAGCCGACTCATCTTGATTCGGTGCCTGAATCTGTTCTCCGAGTGCGGGCGTGACTCGACTCATCTTGATTTGGTGCCTGAATTTGCTCTGCCGAATAGTCTTCTGCGTGAGGCCTGAATCTACTCATCTTGATTAAACGATTTAGAGAGTACAAAGGAGCACAAGAACAGGGTTTTTTTTTTCTTGTGTGTTTCTGCAATCTGCATGCATACAAGAGAAAAAAAATGTGCTACTCCTCTGAATCCAGCCATGGACTTGTAATTCAGAATACGTGTGCATTGTCTCCGATGAGTGAACTGGTCCCAGAACGCACGCGCACAACGAAGCAAGCATAGAGGTTTGTAGCAGAAGATCGGGGCGGGCAAATGCATGTGCGGTGGGCGTCATGTTGCTTAGCTTGGCCGTTTGGAGCGGGGCTTTTAGCTGGTAGGACTATTCAGTCAGTGAGCAGGAGCACGTGGGAGCATCAAGGGGAAGCGTTGGAACCTTCAACCTTGCATTGGGACTGCGACGGGCGAAGCTGGAGGCTGATGGCAGAGCCGATCACCGACCGCCGAGAGGACTGGTGGCGGAGTCCGTCCCGTCCCGGCCGCACCACAGCGTCGACCGACAGGAGACGCTGGAGGGTGCGTGGCGTACCGCGTACGTACGTGAGGTCTGCGTGGGCGCGCACGCACGACCGGCGCCCCTCGCCTCGCCTCGCCTCGTGCCAGGGCTATCCTTTCCGTTCAAAACAAAAACAGGGTTGGTCAATCATATATGCAAACAAGCAATGATCCATCGATTCTTTTTTTTTTTAGTTTTTAAAAAAGAAGGAGAACCCCCAGCCTCTGCACCAGAACGATGCATGCAATGCAGAACAAAATTTCAAAAAACAAATAATGCATGCTAATTATAAGAACATGGATGATTAAAAGCAGGTACACCCATCCAGCCAAATACTAGAACTGGGAGAAATCTAAGCTGGTCAAAAGAGCAACACAAAACATAATGATACTCCTAGATACAACAATGTCTCCACAAAACAGGTCATCCCTTGGATAATATTTCCAGGGAACTGGAGTAACACGCAGACCTGCAGGGACCTGCAGGGAAGATCAGGGGTGACAATGCAGACCTGCAGACATCCAGACAATTACGAAAATTACGCTGATAAAAATTTGAACATTGGCGAGCAACAGCATGACAATGCATGAGTGTTATCTGCGAAAACGAAGATGACTCACTTGTATACTCAGAAGTGACTACAGCAATCAAAACAAAAAAACAATACCTCGATTTGAGATCAAACTTTGGATTTCCGCCAGAGCAATAAAAAAGTGGGCACTATTGTACCGGGAGAGTGAGTGAGGCCTGTGTAGGTGGGGCTTGTAACAAAATTCTTAATTAATATATGAGGCACCTCGCAAAAAATAAAATAATTAATATATGAGACAAATATTTTGCCTCCGCTTAAAAAAAATAATGTTATTTAGCATAGTGCTTGTGAAAGATCCCTCACAAAAAAAAACCCTAGCCAAACAAAAAACTTCTGAAAGATCTTTTTTAATGCAAAGTGCTGCTGCACCCAAAAGAGGAGGTTTAAGAACACATACATAGCATGTAATACTTGACGGCATAACAATACTATCTCACCACACAAGTGAAACTGTGCTAGTAAGTACTTACAAAAAAAAAATTCCCACTTGATAAACTGCTATCTCCAGCTAGCTTAATAAACACCCAACGAAATGTTGACAACATGTCCTTTCCAACTAGCCAACCAGGGTCACACATATACGATCTTCACTAATGATGGAACTATGTACAATGAGTTCGAGATTGACAGGGTGAATGGGTGCACAAATGTATATAGTGTGCATTACACCATGGAATATTACGATATACTACAAATATGCTGCACAGGTGCTTCCAACAAGGCCATGCATGCCCTTCCTTCCTGATCACCTGTCCCCAAGAAGCTTCTTACTGCGGTCGCACTGCATTTTGATCCAGTGTGTTGTAGCTGTAGTCCCCTGAGGAGTTCAGTCCATACTAGAGGGCACAGAGGAGGAAAATACGAATTAGCTGTCATTGCTCCTTTCAGCTGATATAGTAGTCAAGAAGATACACAGGACTGTTGGGATGGAATACATTTTCAGTGTCAAACTAAGGGCATGATTGGTTCATATCAAAAAGTTGCCACGACTTTTTCGTCATTTCATTTAAGGTTAGATCATCACAGCCTTTCATTATATGAAATGTTTGTCGGACATTCTAAGATTTTCATACCAAAAATAATAATGAGCAACTGCAGCAAGAGAATAAGATTTCGCATAAGGTTAGATTGTCAGACTCATGCAGTAGAGTACAAAACAATTATGGTAGAGAGAAAGGAAAAATCACGAGTAAATATGACAGAGGCTATCAAATAGGTGAGCATCATGCCTCATGAGTAACAGCAAATGTTGAGACATAAAATTCTCCAGCAAAATGGGCTCGATGAATTGAAGCCAAAGAGGAAAATATGTGCTTGCTTAATGGTTCAAAATATTCTTTCAGTTTGCTAGGGAGAAGAGTGATGTACAGACACAATCTCAAGTAGAAATACAGGACTCACTGTTGGGACATCAATACATTTACAATATCCACTAAGGGCATGTTTGGTTCATATAATAAGGCTGCCACAATTTATTCGCCAACTTGCACAAGGTTTATGACTCTAAAACATTGGTGTGTAACTGCAGCAAGACAATAGCCGTCTCCTTTTTTTTACTTTACTTTTGCAATCAACGTGCTCCACATTATTGTTGCATTCTACCAAAGAAATATACGTGAATGGTTTCCAACCAACTAGTTTGTCTTTAGTCTTTACAACTCAACAACACAGAAGGCTTGCGTCTTCAATGTATTGAAAAGGTAGAAAGGATAGTACTAACTTGACCCTAAAGCTAACATATGATCCAACCTAGATAATGTGTAATCACTAATCCCCATACAAAAATACAACTTTAGCTTTTTCTTTAGATTGCTTGCTTGGTTATAGCCTTGTAGGAGTAAACAAAATGAATTAGTACTCATCAAGAAATGCTTCAACTATGGTGTGTGCTACAATCAGGTTGTGTTCTAAATCCTGCGCTGGACTACACATGTAGTAGTAGAGTACAAGATAATTATGGTATCGAGCAGCTGAGGGTCATGACTCATGAGAGTAACAGCGAGTTTTGAGATATAAAAGTTTCCAGCAAAATAATCTTGACAAATCGAAACCAAAGAGCTAAATATGTGCTTTTTTCGATGAAGCAAAATATGCGCTTAATTAATGGTTCAAAACATTCTTCAGTTTGCTGGGATGAATCAGACATAGAAAACGTATTGTCGTTGACGATAGCGCACTCTTGCTCAGGTTACACAGTCCTATCTGAAATCAGAACAAGCAAGTAAGCATTGGAGGGTAAGCAATTCTCACCTTCTGCCTCATTGATGAGCTCCATAGGTTCGGATGGACACCTCTGGGGTCAGCCGTGGTAGGCAGATAGGATGGAGCGCCTTGGGCAATAAGCAGCGGCCTCCTTATGACCACAAAATCTTCATCGCTGTCATAGTCGCTACTCGCGGGTGAAACCATAGCTCGTAGAACCATCGCCAAGAAAAGCGAGAGTGCCTGTACATGTGAACAGATCAGACCATCCTCCTCCAGGTGCAAAGGAAAACAGAGTAGGTTTGTTTATCTTATTAGTTACTCCCTCCTTCCGAAAATACTTGTCATCAAAATGGATAAAAAGGTATGTATCTAGAACTAAAAAACGTCTAGATACATCTCCTTTTATTCATTTTGAAGACAAGTATTTCCGGACGGAGGGAGTATTAGTTATTACTAATGGAAATTACTGTGAAAGAGCATTAATTGGAGCATACAACTTAAAGGCATGCGTGTACTTGGTGTGTCGTTTGAGCTGATGAAAATTCTTGTTTATATCAATCTGACGCACCTGAGTGGCAACGGTGGCGAGAGCAGCCCATTTGCAGAGGTCGAGGTTGTCATTGACGAAGGAGACGAGGTTCTCGAGCTCTCCGGTGCGGTCATGCGGCAGATCCTGCAAGAAGAAGAGGAATCAATCAGTGCTCTGGTTTTATCAACTGAACTGAACTTATTACTGTCAGGGGAATGAATGTGCATCCAATGAATCCACCTGGATCCAGTGTTCGTTGAGGAGGATGCGTCCGGCCACGGCGGCCTCGAGCAGCATCATCACCGTTGCCAAGCCGGTGTACTGGAATAATTAGTTGTTATCATCAGTAACAAATGATTGACTAGTACGGATACACCAATCACTAGAATGAATATGAATATGAATATGATTATTCACAAGCAAGCACGATGGGGAATGAATGAATGAATGGGTGTGAGTTGTTGTGGCTCTTACGAAGCAGAGGCAGCACCCGCTGCTGATCTCGGCGGCGACATAGCCAGCGAGGAGGATGGCGCAGTAGAGGAGGCCGGCGGCCATGACGGCGCACGCGAACCTGCGAGCCAAGAAGTTGGATCAGCATTACAAACAGATACAGATGGTAAGGGAAGTGGAGGGCGGGAGGGAGATAGATAGAAGAGATGATAGTAGTACATACCAGAGGTCTGGGAGGAGGAGGTGGATGTGGAGCTCATGGTGGCGCGCCCACCGGGAGAGGATGGAGGCGGCGTAGAGGACGGCGGAGAGGGCGGCGAAGGCCTGCAGGAAGGCGAGGAACTTGAGCAGGAAGCCCAGGCAGCACCGCCCGCACCCGCCGCCGCTCTTCTCGGAGCGGCCGCCGCGCGCCATCGCCGGTGGGTTGGGGGATTTGGATTTGGGTTTGGGTCGAGGGGAGAAGAAGAGGAGGAGGAAGCAAAGATCCGCTGGATTTGGTTGAAGATGGATGGATGGATGGATGGATGATTGAGGAGGAGGAGGCCAGCTGGAGGTGGACCAAGCAAGGCAGGCAGCAAAGCAGATGGTCCTTTTCTGCGTCTCTGAAACGTGGGCCACGCGTGTTAGTTAGTTTGCAGCTACCCATGTTCTGTGTTTTGTGTTTTCTGTTACAAGCAACGCCAACTCCAACGTGAATCCGTGTCATGTTGTGTCATGTTACCCGTTTGGCGTACTGGCACTCTTTCATGTTGTGTTACGCTTGTCAATGGACATCTAGAAGTTTCGCTCATTTGTCCTTCGTGTTTTAATGGGCTAGAAGATACAAAGCACGTGATGTTTCTTGGTCTGGGAGCAAAGGGGGTTTGGAATAAGTTTGGGATGGACGAAGTGATTAATAAAACTTGTTATTGACCGTGCGGGAGAGGTAGTCCTTAAATTCTTACTTATTATATGCCAGACCAGGATTTATCTAGACTGGGCCTTGGAATGCTCGTGAATCGATTGCTATTACCGCTTGATACTTATGGCGGGATAGGCGTAAGTTGGTTCGTGAAGGAAAGTCTCAAGATACGTACCACACTTTTATGGGGGTTCATGCTATAACGGCAAATATTATTAATGCTTGCTCCTCCAATGCAACTAGTAAAAAAGAGGGGTGGATTAGACCTCCTATGGTTTTTGTAAAGCTTAATGTTGATGCATATTTTGATCACGATCTGCTTAGGGGCACAGCTGACGTTGTACTCGGAGATGATAAAGGAAAATTCATTGTTGGCGGGAATTGGAAGATTGATTGGTGTGTTATCGTCCTGACGGTAGAAGCTTTGTCTATGAGTTCGGCTTATCTCTTGCACAAAAGGCATGATGCAATTGCCTTATTATTAATTCTGATAATATGGCAATCATTAATACCATGAAGAATGGACGACGTTCTACGGGAGCAACGGTGGCAGTTTTTTTTTTGTGATTGCTATTTATTCGTTGATTTTCTTCTTACGGGGTTTGAACATTGTAACAGGGAAACGAATAAGGTAGCTCATGAACTTGCTAGGTTAAATTTTCTTCGACTAAGAATCTGTTTTGAGGAGCATATGGATGAAATTGTACATATTCTTGTATTTCTAATCAATAAAGTTTCTTATTTAAAAAAATCTCCAATGTGAATCAATAACCCTAGCTCCCCTCCCCCCTCATGTTCGAACCAAGCAGTATAGATACTATTTGTTATCCAATGAGAGTCATCAAATGTTCATAAACTGGTCTGAGTGTTCTAATTTTTTCTCAAATCTTCCTCAAACTAGGGGAGTTCGGGCACATCTACTCATCCTCAAATCTCACCATAAATCCATGTTTTCCTCTCATTTCCTTCTCTTCGTTGCATAAAGGTTGATATTTGGTGAATATTGTTAGATGGTTGCCTCTTTATTTAGATGTCCGCGGACACTTCTTTCTTCCATGGAAAGAAAGAGGATCCTTTGGCTAGGGTTTCTCGTGCCTTCCTCGTCTCATGTGGTCTCAGGGCCATGGAGGCGTGGTGGATCCCGACCCTTGCCGATGGGAGGGCTTCGTCTTTTCATGCTCTTTTGAGTTTTGTTAGATTTTGTGTTCTGCCCAGGGAGGTGAGGCGGCAACAGCTCTTTGAAGATGGAATAAGGTTCTCTCCGTCTTGTCCCCGCCCCGCTAGTGTTTTTAGCATCGCCGGAGAGCGTGTGGAGATTTGTCTCCTGCGGATCTCACGGGATTCGGTCGGCGTTTGTCTTCGGTGGATCCACGTGGATCTTGTCTTCATTCGTCTGTGTTCATGTGTCTACAGATTGAATCCTTCCAATTTACACTTTTCTTCATCGGTGGCGGTCGATGTACTAGTGCGTTGGTCTTATGAGGCCTTAGCACAATGACTTCCTGACTGTCTGCTACAACAAGGTTTGCTCGACACCGATGAGCAAGGGGCAAAGACGGTGGCGTGCCTCCTTTGGCTCGCTCCAATGCTAGTAGTCGTCGCTAGGTGGTCTATGGACCCAGATATATTTTTTACTTCTGGTGTTCTTTGTACTATCTTGACAGTTGACGAATAGTTATCCTCGCAAAAAAGACGTATGTTTTGGTGACACCCGTCATGCGCCTACGGTGACCTCGTAAATCTCAAGATGATATGCCGGCTCAGTCTTTCGGAGGTGCTCATAGGGATAGGGTGTGCGTGTGTGCGTTCATAGGGGTGAATGTCTGCGCGTGTATATGAGCGCTTGTGTCTATACTGAAGTTAAAAAAAGTACATAGTAGACACAAGAATAAACCATTAGTCGTCTAACAGGCACTTCTTTCATGGAAGAGCTAATATTTTGAAAGTTACCGAGGGGGTGCATAACATAAAATCGTCATAATAAAAGAATTCCTCCATGTGGACTTGTTTCTCATTGGCTTAACAAGATCTATTTTTTCTTCATCGCATCAAACAATATACAGTACTCCCTCCATTCCCTTATACAAGACCACTATCAAAAATACATTTTACATCAATACAAGACCACCAACAATAATCGAGGCAAAAATTAATGATTTTTTTGTACTAGCAACTTGTTTAATACGTACTTCCATGCATGTAGTCAGAATGACACTCAGCTACATCCTTCTCATTCCTCCCTTTCATGCATGTGGCGTATTAATGATCCTAGAAAGAAAAGTTAGCTTGTCAACCAATCATTAAATTTACCTTGATACCTGCAATTTGAGTTTGTGGCATTGTATAAGGGAACGAAGGGAGTACAATTTCTACATAATAATAAATACTCCCTTCTATAAAACAATTTGAAGCTTCAAACATAGATTTCTACCCCCTCTACTACATACACTTCCTACTTTATGAAGTGATCTTACATGCAGGGGTTGCTAGGGCGTCTTCCACTTCCACCGTCATGCGGTTTACGAACTTCTGGGCATCGTCGGTCCTGCTCCAAGTGACAGTTTTCAAGCGTCGCGTACATTTTTGCAAAGATTGTTATCCCGGCATGGTAGCGGTGGGCAGATGACAAATCTCCTATGCGCAATGCAAAAGCACATAGGGTGCTCGCCTGTAGCGACTTGGTTTTCCCGTAGCGATACTGTGGTGACCCGATTTTCCCTGTAGGTGACTCGGTTTTTCCAGTAGAATGCCGAACCTTCAGTTGGTTTTAATAGAAAATTTTCAAAACATGAACATTTTACGTGATTTTTTGTGATAACGTGGTATTTTTTAAAACCAATTCTTTTTAAAATTACTAACATTTTCAAAATACAATTTCTTAAAATAAAAGATTTTTAAAGAAAACCAAAAAATTTCTAAAACACCAACATTCTTTTAAAACATGATTTTTTTTATAAAACTGAATATTGGAAATGAACATTATTTGGAATTTATGAAAAAGTTTTTTAATTTACAATAAAGAAACGAAAATACCCAGAAAAAGAAACAACGGGAAAACATAACAAGTAAAGAAAAAATAATACCTGAACCAGCAAATCTTTCTGAAATGTTCTCCAAACCAGGAAACTGGAAGACATAGAACTTAGCTTTTTTCTAGCAAAACATAGCTAGTCTTTATTGATCAAGAACAATGTTTACAGGGATAATTGTTGGGTCATAAGGCGATCCCAACCACAGATGCCTTCCACATATAACTTAGCTAACGGACCAACCGAGATAAAAGTCGTGCGCCATTTGGCGCGTAGGTCGCCAAATAGCAACGTACGCCCACACCATTCCCGTTACGTACATTGGGCGGATCCACCTAGTCCCCATCCGTTTCTCTTTTAATTTTTCATTTTCTTTCCTTTCCTAATTTTTATTCTTCTTTGCAATTTAACGAACATATTTCAGGTTTGTGTACATCTTTTGGAAATCATGAATATTATTTGAGAAATCATGAACTTTTATGAATATGCGAATATATTTTTAAATTGTGAATATTGTCTTCAAAATTTGTGAACATTTTTTGATGTCTTGAACATATTTTGGGAAGTCATGAATTATTTTTGTATCGACTAATATTTTTCTATTTTTGGGAATTATTTCCGAAAATCCTGAATATTTTTTCATGATTTTTTTGAATTAATGTCAAACGATTCACTTTTCGAAAATAATTTGGATATTTTTAAAGTTTGTGGACGTTTGATTATTTTGAACATTTTTTTGTGTCCACGAAAATTGTTCAAACTAGAGAATATGTTTTCGTACAAGAGCATTTTTTCCTAAATAATGAATCATTTTATATTTCCTGATATTTTTAGAAAATCATGAACATTTATTAATATCCACACATTTATTCAAAATGTGGTGCATTTTTTGAATTCGTTAACATTTAATGATTATGTGATCATTTTTTTCAAAATCGTGAATGTCTTTGAACTCATGAACATTTTATGATTCCCTCGAGCTTTTGTTTTTAATTTTGCAATTTTTCTGACATTCTTCATTATTTTAAGAAATTAAAAATAGAAAATAAAAACAAAATTCAAAAAATGAAATTGGAAAAACAGGGGGCTTCCCGCGTGCTCATGGGCCGGGCCAAAAGAGCGCTCGTTTTGGAGTGGTGGGTGCGTGTTGACTGGTTCCTAGCCGTGAGAGCTATTTTAAGAAATCTATAGCCAATGCTATTCTTAGCGTAGTCCAAATTAACGCAGTCCATGGTCTTTGGTCCAAGCTTACGCTTTTTGGGGATAGGCACATTGACTTTCGTCAAACAGCCCCAAGTGCGCAAGTAAGAGAGTGTAGTTCTTTTATTTTCCCATTGCGCATAGGGAGTAGTCTCATTATCCTTCGCGGGAACTTTATTCAGGACATGACATGATCAACACACCATTCATCTCACGAAGATCTGAATGTATGAGCTTTAGTGGTGCCAGGTGTCTCTCCTTCGCAGGCTTGTGAGGCTTACAAGGTTGCTTTGCTTGCACACATGCATGGCACTTAGAGCCTTTGGCTAAAGTGAAACTCAGGATTAGATTCATCTTAGCTAACAGCGTCATACAACCGAAATTTATGTGACAAATACATGAATGCCAAACCTCACATTCGTTCATATTAGAATGAATTTGGTTCACGACTTTATTACAGAAATCCTCCAAGGAAAGGTGGAACAAACCACCACAATCATATCCTTTTTCAACAAATAGTCCATACCGAGATACGAATACTTTGTCAGACTCAAATACTAACTTAAACCCTTCTTTACATAGAAGGAAGCCACTAACGAGATACTTCTTGATGGCGGGGATATGCTGCATGTTCTTCAGTTGCACGATCTTTCTCGAAGTAAACTTCAGATCTACCGTGCCAACACCATGAACAAAAGCATGCGAGCCGTTCCCCATCAGGACGGAACAATCTTGTGCGACCTGGTAAGAAGAAAACAAAGACACATCAACACACACATGAATATTGGCCCCAGTGTCAACCCACCAATCGGTGGACTGACAAACTGAAAGTATGGTAAACAGATTACTATACCTAGATGCTGCATCATTGTTGCTCAGAGTGACATTGACAAACTTGGAGTCCTGTCCTGGCTTCTTGTACTTGTTTGGGCACTTGTTTGCCCAGTGTTCCTCTGAACCACAAGTAAAGCAGCCATCTCTCTTTTTGTCTTTCTTCTTACCCTTTTTCTTAAAGGTAGTATTCTGCTGGACAGAGTTCTTTCCCTTGAACTTGTGGAAATTCTTCTGCACCACACTGGCGCTAGAAGAACCCTCTGCCCCGTTCACGTGTGAGTCCTTTGCTCTCGAGTTCTGCTCAAAACTTAGATGATCAACGACATCCTCAACAGAGAATTCACGTCTTAAGTGCTTGATAGAAGTAGCAAAGTTCCTCCATCCAGGAGGGAGTTTTGCAATAATGCAACCCGCGACAAACTTGTCCGGTAACTCACACTTCAGGAGCTCTAACTCCTTAGTGATGCATTGTATCTCATGGGCCTGATCCAATACAGAATGACTATCAACCATTTTGTAATCATGGAACTGCTCCATAGCATACAACTCGCTTCCAGCATCTGTTGCGCCGAACTTAGCTTCAAGTGCATCCCACTAATTCTTGGCAATGTGCATATGGAGATATGCGTCCACAAGCTTGTCTCCGATCACAGTAAGAAAGGCTCCCACAAAGATGGTGGTTGCCTCAATAAAAGCATTCTCCTGTTCAGGAGCAATCGTTACCGTGGGAGACAGACCACCAACCCAGAACACGTTCATTGCTGTTAGCCACAAGGTGGTCCTCGATGCATTCCAGTAAACTTTTTCGGTTTCAGAGTAGCGGCAAAGCCATGAGTCGAAAAGTGCCTAAAATAAGGTTGTTCGGTTGTTGGAAATATTAGCACATTTTCGACCAATCTAATCCACGAGTAGACAGTAAGCATGGCAAATACGGTATGCATGTCATACCGATACCTAAGCATGTGAGCACGTACAGTATATAGAACCGAAACATCTATGAACAACATATATACAGCCAACACATGAACGAGAAAATAGAGGATGTACGAGTCATACTCTCCGATTGGCCAGGCCAACGCGGCGGCGGCAGCGGTGGCAGCCTCGGCATCGGCCGAGGCCTTCTTCTTGGCGGCTTCGTCGTCCACCATGAAGTCGGTGCAGGGGAAGTATTGGAAGCAGAGGCGGACGAAGACAGGGACGGATCGGGAGGCACCTACTCTCCCGACCAACCGCGCACTCGGTCGTCGGGATGGGATCGCCGAAAGCAGCACATGGAAAGAAACAGTAGATGATGGCCAGTGGCGGAGGACGAAATAAATTTGAGGTGTGGCGAACTCTAAAGCATATTAAATTGATAGAAAACTGTAAACTAAAGTAGTCCGTATAAACTAAATTGCACATGTTTTTTATGAAATTCTATACATAATAACCAAATATAGTGGAAGTGAAGATCTATTATGACAGAAACAACCTAAAAACGTGCCGATAAAAGCTTTAATTAGCCTTTCTGAAGAATTTAACTGATGTTGATGAACAGAGTGTGTCGTAGAATGCCCACTTTTACGCGTATTTGGATTGGAGCTACTGCAACTACCAATTAGCTCAAAATGTGTTGTCAAATCTACAATTCATCATATGAAAATCTCACAAAAATTAGGTCATTTTATGAAAATTATAGTAAAATTCAAATAAGTTATATCTCCCCATCGTCATTTCTAGCCCTTTACTTTTCTTTTCCGTCGATGAGGACGAGAAGTGGGAGGGCTTTCAAAGTAGCAGCTTCGGCATGTTCGCCGCCATAGCCGGCGCTGATGGCCACGTGGAGGTGGAGTGCATCTGAGCTAGCATGTGCGGCGCTGGTGCACTCGCACTCACTGGATGCGGCTACTGCTGGCCGCCGGGAACACGCGCCGCTCCGTGGCCGGCTGGTCGACTCGTAGGCAATCTACTCTGGAACCCGATTCGAGCGTAGGTGGACTGGAGGGAGGAGTGCACTTCCTGACTTGCATGCGGCCCAAAAGAGGCCCAATACCACGGGGCACAGCAATTTTTTAGCCGGTTTTCCTTTCCCATCCATCGATCTGACTTGTACGTATACGGTTACCTAAAAAATCAAAAAAATCAAGGTAGGGCGAGCGTCCAACCTCGCCCTACCGAGAGCTCCGCCTGTGATGATGGCTAGGGTTGTATCAGAGGGAATGAGTGAACTGAGTTAGGGTTCACTCCACCGGTCAGCGCTGGCCAGCGTATATAGGCCGTCGGGTAGATGGGCCTAGGCTCGGGCCGACGACCGAGTGCGCGAACAGCCCACGGTCCAACGTCTTCGGCTTGGCTCATTCTCGTAACCCGCAACCGGCGGTGCGCGTGTCGTGACGATGCGTGGCGTGGCGTGGCGTGGCGAGGCGAGGCGGGCAGAGGAGGAGGAGCGCGCATGTCGTGCTGTGACCGGTGGACCTCAGCGGTGTGGGGAGCTGCAGTGCAGCGGACCTCACCGACGATGGGAGCTGCAGTGCAACATACAGCGGCGACGGCGGCTGCTATGACCCGCCGGGGTTGAGCTTTGCTCCGACGGCTGCTGGAAGGCGACATTGCTGCTGAGAAACGCGAGGGACAGAAACGCTCGGAGGGGCCTGATCCGACGTCCGTCAGCGGCGCAATCAAACGGCTGTCAACCCTAAAATCAGTCAGTTGATTTGTAGCAGCGACCCTAAAATAAAGATCCAGTCTTCCGAGATACTCCCTCCGTCCGGAAATACTTGTCATCAAAATGGATAAAAGGGGGTGTATCTAGACGTATTTTAGTTCAAGATACATCTCTTTTTATCCATTTTGATGACAAGTATTTTCGGACGGAGGGAGTAGAAAAAATCTAGCGCTGTACGAGCGGTACCAACTCCGAGTTGGACCAAGAGTCCTGGCGCCAAGAAACACCGAGGTGTACTCGGATTATAGTTTGCTAGCACACCGATGGAGTATTCTCCTTTTATATTTCGGCAGCGCAAAGACAACCGAGCAAGTCGATTTTGTTAGGAATCACTCGGCACAAAGACAACAAGAGTTAGTTTCGTTCTATACCTACTTGCGTCTCGTATGTAGTGCGGGTGGCTGTCGGTGTAGGTACATTGGTCACACAAGAATCATGGCGTCTACGGCTGACAACGAGGCCGTCTTCGGAGACGAGTTCGTGGCTGATGAGATCCTCGCCCGTCTGCCGGCCCGCTGCGCCGTGCGCTGCATCGGCCTCTCGAAGCGCTTCCGGCAACTCCTCAGAAGCCCGCACTTCTGGCTTCGCCACCTCCGTCTTGGCGCGCCAGGCCTGGAACTTCCTCGTGCCGCTTGCCTCTACGACAAGTGTGATTACTGCAAGACCACCTACTTCAATGCCGTCGGCCCCGCGTTCGCCTTCGAGCACACCGTCAACCTCGAGCACGGCAGCTGGTACGCCAACACCTGCAACGGGCTGGTCCTCCTGGCCGCCCGGTCTTCCCTCGACGGCGTCGTTTTCAACCCGGCCACCAAGGAGGAGGTGCGCCTGTCCGTGCCGTCGTTGCTACCGCCGGCGGCTCCCGAGGACGACGACGGCTATGTGCTACGCCGCTTCTTGGGGTTTGGGTACGCGCCGTCGAGCAAGGTCTACAAGGCTCTCATCTCGGAGTTTGTAGCTGACGGTGATAGCACGACCACAACGTTGATGGTGGCATCATTGGACAGTGTCGTCTGCCAGCAAGTGCCGAGGACGGTGTTCTCATGCGACAAGGAGATTCTCAGTGAGCACAGCCTACACACGGTGGACAACAAAGTGTACTTTCTTATATACACATCGTACTTCACCGGCGAGGAGGGATGTGAAGAGTATGAGACCGATGCGACATCCATGCTTGTTTTCGATGCAGACGACGAGGTCGTCACAAGCGTAGCTGTCCCGGAAGGGCAACCAATTCAACCCTGCAACATGTTACAGATAGGTGGGCGTCCGTGCATCTACATGTGCACGGGCCAAGACATGGTGCTCTGGTTACTCACTCCCGATCACCAATGGGAGAAGGTATACACTCTGGTCAAGCAAAGCTCTCGGTCACACGATTATTTGTTGGGGGCCTGGGACTGCGGAGGTGGCCTTCTGTTTGCTAACTTCAATATTACCGGTGCCTACTTGTACAACCTCCACGAGGCCATTGAGGAGGAAAAGGAAGAAGGCGATTGCGGCGGCTACCGCAGGCTGGAGGCTGTCTCATTGAAGAACGAAGACGACATGCCAGAGCATTTAAAACATATTGGGGATGTTCCGACAAATCTATATGATTACCAGCCAACGCTCATATCACCAGCGAGTATCTTCGGCGATGTTGCCTTCTCAGACCGTTTTGAGGTTACTGTCTCGCCCAAGCATGAGTTGGATTGGATTTTCTTGGAATGGACGCGGAAGTTATTCGTAGAGCCGGCGATGCAGATGCTCTCTACATCAGGGACGGAGCCAGAATATGACGATGGGGGGGGGGGGCTTGAAGTAGAAGAATCAATCACAGTCAAAGACGAGACAATATACGTACATCAATCATAGTATATATATACTAGCACATATGCCCGTGCGTTGCAACGGAGAAAATAGAGAGCATGGACATGAATCAAGCAACTATAACCCTTGCTCGGAGACAAGGTTGCCAACCATCTTCGTCTTTGATGGCATGAAACTTACAATTTCTATTATCAATTTTGTTGGACCACAGTTGCCTGTAATTTGAATTTGGGTTAGATGATTCGATGGAGAAGGACAGCAACTGCAGAGCACCGAGGCCGCCGACAGTAGGTTTTATCTTGTCTATCTTAGGGTGCAGGGGGAGCAAAAGTCTCCTTGTCTATCTTAGGGTGCAGGGGGAAGCCCAACCTTCTCTGTCTATCTTAGGGTGCAGGGGGTGCAAGTAGCTGGAGAACTTGGTACTTCACCGGTTTTGGAGGGATGGGTGGGGGCAGCGGCAAACTCGGTGGTGGGTGGAGGGTGAGGCGGTCGTGGGAGCGCGGCCGGCCGTGCCGGCGGAGGCAGGTGGTTCACATCAAGGTCGTGGGGAGGAAGACGATGAACAAATTTTTCAAGAGGTAGATAAGAAGATCTGACGGTTCCTTCTCATCCAACGGCTAGGAGCAAATCGACAGAAAACAAATTCAGTAGACTGTCCCCTGGCCATTCTTTTCTATTATATTAATATTAAAAAAACTTACGATTACTCATATTATGTGTACAACAGACTACTCGTGAAAATGATGTTTTTTAAGGGCTGATCATCTAGGCATGGGTGAGAATCAAGGTAGATATTGTTGCCGAACTTGCAGAGGATTGTTCTGTAGTATGATTTTTTTTAAAAAATATATACCTCTGCCGATTGTATTTGCTAGCCTCTTCCTCTTCATGTCTATCTTGCAACCTTGCCGCGTACTATCGCGGGGCCGCTCGACGCTGAGCACGTGGTCACATGGAGGCTGTAATGCATGGAGCGGTGAAGGGCGTACGCATCGTCGTGCGTATGTTTGCTTGGTCTCCGTCCACGTCGTCCGGCTAATGGCGCATTGCACTCGAGGCTCGACTCTCGTCGCTGGCTTAGTTAGACCAATTAGTGTGGTCGGATCATGTAAACTGATGACGCCAGCGAAAGTAACCAGCCATCCATCCAGTTGTAGGTTACTAAAAAAAATCCATCGAGGTGTAGTACGATTGTTTCTCAAAAGGAAAAACATAGTAGTACGATCCTGCCGAAGATCTTTCCGTGGGATATGTTGTACGTGCGCTAGGTGGCTGCTGGGAGCCTGGGAGATCGATCCTGGTGAACCATGGAAAAAAACGATCCCGGTGAAGATCGATCGATATTTGCCACTGAACTGACCGGTGGAATATGTGTACGTGCGCTAGGAAACAATCGGCATTTTTTCTTCCGGGAACGCATCGATCGATTGGGATTCTTTTTAAGCGTTTGATCGAGAAACGATTGGCGTTTTCTTAGGGAACGCATAATTCAAACGGGGTATGTGGGCCTGGTTTACTGGGCCGAAGCACACGAGCGGGCATAGTTTGCATCGTTTGATGCACACGACGTGGTTCACCGAATTAGTACCTGTGGTTGAGTTGGTTAGGTGGACAGTGGTATCCCAACCCATCAGGGTTCAAATCCTGGTGCTCGCATTATTTCTGGATTTATTTTAGGATTTGTCGGCTCAGTCTTTCGGAGGTGCTCATAGGGGTAGGGTGTGCGTGTGTGTGTTCATAGGGATGAGTGTATGCGCGTGTATATCAGCGCTTGTGTCTGTACTGATGCTCAAAAAAAATACCACCTCACGTATATGTTTAAATTCATACTGAAAGCATAAATTCACAGAAAAAAAGCGTACGGTGAAGGTGAACCCGGAGACTCAATCCGTGCTTTATTATTAGGGAAAGATATGCCAGACCAGGATTTATCTAGACTGGGCCTTGGAATGCTCGTCAATCGATCGCTATTACCGCTTGATACTTATGGTGGGATAGGCGTAAGTTGGTTCGTGAGGGAAAGTCGCAAGATACATACCACACTTCTATGGGGGTTCATGCTATAACGACAAATATTATTAATGCTTGCTCCTCCAATGCAACTAGTAAAAAAGAGGGGTGGATTAAACCTCCTATGGTTTTTGTAAAGCTTAATGTGTTGATGCATATTTTGATCACGATCTGCTTAGGGGCACAGCTGACGTTGTACTTGGAGATGATAAAGGAAAATTCATTGTTGGCAGGAATTGAAAGATTGATTGGTGTGTTATCGTCCTGACGGTAGAAGCTTTGTCCATGAGTTCGGCTTATCTCTTGCACAAAAGGCATGATGCAATTGCCTTATTATTAATTCTGATAATATGGAAATCATTAATACCATGAAGAATGGACGACGTTCTACGGGAGCAACGGTGGCAGTTTTTTTTTTGTGATTGCTATTTATTCGTTGATTTTCTTCTTACGAGGTTTGAACATTGTAACAGGGAAACGAATAAGGTAGCTCATGAACTTGCTAGGTTAAATTTTCTTCGACTAAGAATCTGTTTTGAGAAGCGTATGGATGAAATTGTACATATTCTTGTATTTCTAATCAATAAAGTTTCTTATTTAAAAAAATCTCCAACGTGAATCAACAACCCTAGCTCCCCTCCCCCCTGATGTTCGAACCAAGCAGTATAGATACTATTTGTTATCCAATGAGAGTCATCAAATGTTCATAAACTGGTCTGAGTGTTCTAATTTTTTTTTCAAATCTTCCTCAAACTAGGGGAGTTCGGGCACATCTACTCATCCTCAAATCTCACCATAAATCCATGTTTTCCTCTCATTTCCTTCTCTTCGTTGCATAAAGGTTGATATTTGGTGAATACTGTTAGATGGTTGCCTCTTTATTTAGATGTCCGCGGACACTTCTTTCTTCCATGGAAAGAAAGAGGATCCTTTGGCTAGGGTTTCTCGTGCCTACCTCGTCTCATGTGGTCTCAGGGCCATGGAAGTGTGGTGGATCCCGACCCTTTGCCGGTGGGAGGGCTTCGTCTTTTCATGCTCTTTTGAGTTTTGTTAGGTTTTGTGTTCTGCCCAGGGAGGTGAGGCGGCAGCAGCTCTTTGAAGATGGAATAAGGTTCTCTCCGTCTTGTCCCCGCCCCGCTAGTGTTTTTAGCATCGCCGGAGAGCGTGTGGAGATTTGTCTCCTGCGGATCTCACGGGATTCGGTCGGCGTTTGTCTTCGGTGGATCCACGTGGATCTTGTCTTCATTCGTCTGTGTTCATGTGTCTACAGATTGAATCCTTCCAATTTACACTTCTCTTCATCGGTGGCGGTCGATGTACTAGTGCGCTGGTCTTATGAGGCCTTAGCACAACGACTTCCTAACTGTCTGCTACAACAAGGTTTGCTCGACACCGGTGAGCAAGGGGCGAAGACGGTGGCGTGCCTCCTTTGGCTCGCTCCAATGCTAGTAGTCGTCGCTAGGTGGTCTATAGACCCAGATATATTTTTTACTTCTGGTGTTCTTTGTACTATCTTGACAGTTGACGAATAGTTATCCTCGCAAAAAAGACGTATGTTTTGGTGACACCCGTCATGCGCCTACGGTGACCTCGTAAATCTCAAGATGATATGCCGGCTCAGTCTTTCGGAGGTGCTCATAGGGATAGGGTGTGCGTGTGTGCGTTCATAGGGGTGAGTGTATGCGCGTGTATATGAGCGCTTGTGTCTATACTGAAGTTAAAAAAAGTACATAGTAGACACAAGAATAAACCATTAGTCGTCTAACAGGCACTTCTTTCATGGAAGAGCTAATATTTTGAAAGTTACCGAGGGGGTGCATAACATAAAATCGTCATAATAAAAAAATTCCTCCATGTGGACTTGTTTCTCATTGGCTTAACAAGATCTATTTTTTCTTCATCGCATCAAACAATATACAGTACTCCCTCCATTCTCTTATACAAGACCACTATCAAAAATACATTTTGCATCAATACAAGACCACCAACAATAATCGAGGCAAATTTAATGATTTTTTTGTACTAGCAACTTGTTTAATACGTACTTCCATGCATGTAGTCAGAATGACACTCAGCTACATCCTTCTCATTCCTCCCTTTCATGCATGTGGCGTATTAATGATCCTAGAAAGAAAAGTTAGTTTGTCAACCAATCATTAAATTTACCTTGATATCTGCAATTTGAGTTTGTGGCATTATATAAGGGAATGAAGGGAGTACAATTTCTACATAATAATAAATACTCCCTTCTATAAACAATTTGAAGCTTCAAACATAGATTTCTACCCCCTCTACTACATACACTTCCTACTTTATGAAGTGATCTTACATGCAGGGGTTGCTAGGGCGTCTTCCACTTCCACCGTCATGCGGTTTACGAACTTCTGGGCATCGTCGGTCCTGCTCCAAGTGACAGTTTTCAAGCGTCGCGTACATTTTTGCAAAGATTGTTATCCCGGCATGGTAGCGGTGGGCAGATGACAAATCTCCTATGCGCAATACAAAAGCACATAGGGTGCTCGCCTGTAGCGACTTGGTTTTCCGTAGCGATACTGTGGCGACCGATTTTCCTGTAGGTGACTCGGTTTTCCAGTAGAATGCCGAACCTTCAGTTGGTTTTAATAGAAAATTTTCAAAACATGAACATTTTACGTGATTTTTGTGATAACGTGGTATTTTTTAAACCAATTCTTTTAAAATTACTAACATTTTCAAAATACAATTTCTTAAAATAAAAGATTTTAAAGAAAACCAAAAATTTCTAAAACACCAACATTCTTTTAAAACATGATTTTTTTATAAAACTGAATATTGAAATGAACATTATTTGGAATTTATGAAAAAAAGTTTTTTAATTTACAATAAAGAAACGAAAATACCCAGAAAAAGAAACAACGGGAAAACATAACAAGTAAAGAAAAAATAATACCTGAACCAGCAAATCTTTCTGAAATGTTCTCAAAACCAGGAAACTGGAAGACATAGAACTTAGCTTTTTTTTAGCAAAACATAGCTAGTCTTTATTGATCAAGAACAATGTTTACAGGGATAATTGTTGGGTCATAAGGCGATCCCAACCACAGATGCCTTCCACATATAACTTAGCTAACGGACCAACCGAGATAAAAGTCGTGCGCCATTTGGCGCGTAGGTCGCCAAATAGCAACGTACGCCCACACCATTCCCGTTACGTACATTGGGCGGATCCACCTAGGCCCCATCCGTTTCTCTTTTAATTTTTCATTTTCTTTCCTTTCCTAATTTTTATTCTTCTTTGCAATTTAACGAACATATTTTTCTATTTTTGGAAATCATGAATATTATTTGAGAAATCATGAACTTTTTTGAATATGCGAATATATTTTTAAATTGTGAATATTGTCTTCAAAATTTGTGAACATTTTTTGATGTCTTGAACATATTTTGGGAATTCATGAATTTTTTTTGTATCGACTAATATTTTTCTATTTTTGGGAATTATTTCCGAAAATCCTGAATTTTTTTTCATGATTTTTTTTGAATTAATGTCAAACGATTCACTTTTCGAAAATAATTTGGATATTTTTAAAGTTTGTGGACGTTTGATTATTTTGAACATTTTTTTGTGTCCACGAAAATTGTTCAAACTAGAGAATATGTTTTCGTACAAGAGCATTTTTTCCTAAATAATGAATCATTTTATATTTCCTGATATTTTTAGAAAATCATGAACATTTATTAATATCCAAACATTTATTCAAAATGTGGTGCATTTTTTGAATTCGTTAACGTTTAATGATTATGTGATCATTTTTTTCAAAATCATGAATTTCTTTGAACTCATGAACATTTTATGATTCCCTCGAGCTTTTATTTTTAATTTTGCAATTTTTCTGACATTCTTCATTATTTTAAGAAATTAAAAATAGAAAATAAAAACAAAATTCAAAAAATGTAATTGGAAAAACAAGGGGCTTCCCGCGTGCGCATGGGCCGGGCCAAAAGAGCGCTCGTTTTGGAGTGGTGGGTGCGTGTTGACTGGTTTCCTAGCCGTGAGAGCTATTTTTCACATTTAGTGCGAAATCACTAGTTAAGGAGTACTCATTGCGAAGATCATTTCAATTCCCCAGGTTGCGACAAGTGGCGCGCTGCATGTGCGCTACTTGTCGCAACCTGGGAGTTTTTCCTTTTTTCGTAGATCCATTTATTTAAAATGTTTTATCTCTTAAACCGTGCGTCCAAATCCCGAACCGCTTTCGCTGTTGGATTCCTCGCGTCGAGATCTTCAAAACTCGATCCCATGTTGATAGGTTTTGACGATCTTTTTTTCACAAAAAAACCGGACGAAAAAACTGAACCGAGAGTACGGGTTTTTCCCTTTTCGAAAGAGGCATGCCCGTGCTACGGACCAAATCACAATCGTGCCTCTCGCGGAAGCAAAACCGTGACTCTCACAAAAGAAAAAAATAGAAAACGCGTTTTTTTCCTTTTCCGAGGAGACACGGCCGTGACTCTCGCGAAAGCACAACCGTGGCTCTCGCGGAAACAGAACCGTGCCTCTCGCGAAAGAAAAAAAAATAGAAAACGCGTTTTTTTTGTTTCCAATAGGCACGTCGGTGACTCTCGCGAAAACAAAACCGTGCCTCTCACGAAAAAAAAACACACGTTTTTTTCCGTTTCCAAGAGGCATGGCCATGCCTCTCGCGAAAGCACAACCGCGCCTCTCGCGGAAACAAAACCGTGACTCTCGTGAAAGGAAAAAAAAGAAAACACATTTTTTTGTGCAATTTTTTTCAATTTTTTTTGGTCAAAAGCTAGGGAAGACCGGTGGAAAATCAAAACATCGAAAAAACCCATTTAAAAAGCAGAAAACGCGTGCGGAAAAATTAAAAAAAAATGAAATCCAGAGGGAGCGCCAGAGCGTGACACGTAGCGAATCGCTGAGAGTGCGCCAAATGGCGCTGATCGTTGCGTGGCCTTCGAATGAGCGCTCGTTAATTAGTTGCTCTCCATTTAGTGAGACGAAAGAGGTATGGCCTGAAGTGTCTACAAATTACAATAATGTGCTGGCCCATTCGCGCACACTTAAAGGAATAGTGTTGGGTAGTGCTGCTAGCCAGCGAGTCACTGTCAGACTCATGGAAAAATAATAGGGCGTGACCGACTTGAGGGAAAGTACCAGAATTTTTACCGGTATTTCCCCTTTTTTGTTCTTGTTTATCCATGTTATCTCACGAGAATTTTAGAAAAATCATAATATAATCTTTTCATGAATTAAAAAATGTTTGCAAAATTTATAAAGCATTAACTAGTTTTTTAAAAAATTCCAAAAATAGAAGTGTTCATGCTTAAGAAAAATATTCATGCATTTTGAAAAATATTCATGAATTTGATTATTTTATGAATTTTGAAAAAAAATATGATTTTGAAAAAATGTTTTCAGGTTTCTTAGGTGGTTACCTGAATTGCAAAAAATATTCTTGAATTTGAAAAAAGTTTCCAAATTCCAAAACGTTCTTGATTTAAAAAAATGATCATGGCTCGCCCAATTTACATTCCAGATATAAACGACCATGTTCGTTGTGGATGGTGAATACAACGACGACACCTACGTCACTAACTATTATAGTATAATGTCCTTGTCGACTAGAGGCATGGAAGGTGGTTGGGACAAGGTGATGTGGCTGCCTTGTGGTGAAGGAATTGCAGCCGTGCGGGCACTAAGGCGGGACCGAAGGAATGGTGGCGGTGCAATCCTGGTGGAGGGCGGCAGGCAACGGCAACCCATGGTGCAGGGTTGCAGGCCGCAGTCGACATAGTCAGATGAACACATTGGCGCCGGGACCAGGAGGTCGGGGATGATCAAGGAGGGGAAGGCAAGTGAGAGGATGGGAGTTGGACTGGCGACAAGGATGGCATAGGATAGAAGGGTTGACCGATTGAATTGCCTCTAGATTGACATAGAGTTTTTGTGATGACACAACCCCACACGGAGTGCGTGACTCTAAAAATCGCACTTGTTCTGCATGACCTAATAACCATTATAAATTGCCCAGCTGTTCTGAAACAGTGAAACCACTAAATATGTTTTGTACATTGTGTTTCCAGAAGTTATCATATGAACAAAAGACATGTGCTGGGAGACTAGAGGAAACCAAAGGGGCTCGCATTATTTAGGAACCAATGCATAGCATATGTGAATGCCGACCACTTCGCCTTTGTTTTTGCAGATTGCTGACAATATTCATACAATTTTTATTTTGTTTCCAACCATACGGCGAAAGAAGCCCATGGTAACAATTAGTTGCAACGAATTACAACCACAACTGCATCCTTCGACGATGCATTTGTTCGGTAGATAGCTAGTCACAAATCAGCCAGTCTTCTAAATAGAGCAGAGCCAGACATGAACAAATGAGAGATCACGTACTTTTCTTAGATTTAACAATGATGTACAATGACAGAGCGCTTGCGTGTGCAACTTTTTATACAAAGTACTGACCCTTTTTTTGAATATATACTACTCTCTGGGAGCACAAACATAAATTTTCTCTCTCATTACGGAAAGGGAGAGGCTGGACTATTTGTTAAACTGATTGTTTAAAATTGTGGTATCATCACAATGTCTGTTGCTTCTGATGATCAACTTCCTCAAAATAATTGGCAGAGAAAGACATGTTCCCATTGTTATTGGTCATCATGTTTGCCTCCATTTGCACTATCAATCAACATAAACGAGGAAAACAAATGATTGCCTTTTGTTCCTCTCGGTGAAGGAAACTATCTCAGTTCGGAAGACAAAAGCAACGGGCCAACAATACCAAACACAAGTGCTACTAATTTATGCCTTGCAAGAATGAACAACAGATGGATGAAAAATAATAATGATTTGAAGGAAATATGCCCTAGAGGCAATAATAAAGTTATTATTTATTTCCTTATATCATGATAAATGTTTATTATTCATGCTAGAATTGTATTAACCGGAAACATAATACATGTGTGAATACATAGACAAACATAGTGTCACTAGTATGCCTCTACTTGACTAGCTCGTTGATCAAAGATGGTTGAGTTTCCTAACCATGGACATGAGTTGTCATTTGATTAACGGGATCACATCATTAGGAGAATGATGTGATTGACTTGACCCATTCCATTAGCTTAGCACTTGATCGTTTAGTATGTTGCTATTGCTTTCTTCATAAATTATACATGTTCCTACAAGTATGAGATTATGCAACTCCCGTTTACCGGAGGAACACTTTGTGTGCTACCAAACGTCACAACGTAACTGGGTGATTATAAAGGAGCTCTACAAGTGTCTCCAAAGGTACATGTTGATACGTCTCCAACGTATCTACTTTTCCAAACACTTTTGCCCTTGTTTTGGACTCTAACTTGCGTGATTTGAATGAAACTAACCCGGACTGACGCTATTTTCAGCAGAACTACCATGATGTTGTTTTATGTGTAGAAAAGAAAAGTTCTCGGAATGTCCTGGAAATCCACAGAGGCACTTTTTGGAATTAATAAGAATTTTGGCGAAGAATTAATGCCGGGGCCCACAGCTCGTCCACGAGACAGGTGCGCCCCTAGGCGCGGCCTCCTATCTCGTGGGCCCCCTGGACCTCCACCGACGTCAACTCCAACTCCATATAGTCACGTTCGGGGAGAAAAAAATAAGAGAAAAAATTTCATCGTGTTTTACGACACGGAGCCACTGCCAAGCCCTAATCTCTCCCGGGAGGGCTGATCTGGAGTCCGTTCGGGGCTCCGGAGAGGGGGATTCGTCACCGTCATCCTCATCAACCATCCTCCATCACCAATTTCATGATGCTCACCGCCGTGCGTGAGTAATTCCATCGTAGGCTTGCTGGACGGTGATGGGTTGGATGAGATTTACCATGTAATCAAGTTAGTTTTGTTAGGGTTTGATCCCTAGTATCCACTATGTTCTGAGATTGATGTTGCTATGACTTTGCTATGCTTAATGCTTGTCACTAGGGCCCGAGTGCCATGATTTCAGATCTGAACCTATTATGTTTTCATGAATATATGTGTGTTCTTGATCCTATCTTGCAAGTCTATAGTAACCTATTATGTGTTATGATCCGACAACCCTGAAGTGACAATAATCGGGATACTTCTCGGTGATGACCGTAGTTTGAGGAGTTCATGTATTCACTATGTGCTAATGCTTTGTTCCGGTTCTCTATTAAAAGGAGGCCTTAATATCCCTTAGTTTCCGTAAGGACCCCGCTTCCACGGGAGGGTAGGACAAAACATGTCATGCAAGTTCTTTTCCATAAGCGCGTATGACTATTTACGGAATACATGCCTACATTACATTGATGAATTGGAGCTAGTTCTATATCATCCTATGTTATAACTATTGCATGAGGAATCGCATCCGGCATAATTATCCATCACTAATCCATTGCCTACGAGCTTTTTATATATTGTTCTTCGCTTATTTACTTTTCCGTTGCTACTGTTACAACTACTACAAAAACCCCAAAACATTTATCTTTACTTTTGCTACCGTTACTATTATTATCATACCACTTTTGCTACTAAACACTTTGCTGCAGATACTAAGTTATCCAGGTGTGGTTGAATTGACAACTCAACTGCTAATACTCAAGAATATTCTTTGGCTCCCCTTGTGTCGAATCAATAAGTTTGGGTTGAATACTCTACCCTCGAAAGCTATTGCGATCATCTATACTTGTGGGTTATCAAGACTAATTTCTGGCGTCGTTGCCGGGGAGCATAGCTCTATTCTCTGAGTCACTTGGGATTTATATCTGTTGATCGCTATGAAGAACTTGAAAGACGACCGAACTACTATTTTGCCCTCAACCACGAGGGGAGGTAAGGAACTGCCATCTAGCCTTGCACTAGATTCTCCTTCTGTTATCAGTAGGCTTGCTACACCTAAACCTACTACTGCTAGGAATTCTGATATGTCGCATGTTATTGATGATGCCACTTCTGCTATGCATGATGAAACTACTTCTGTGCATGATACTACTTTGCCATTAGGTGAATTTCTTGATGAACAACTTGCTAGAGTTAGGGGGAATGAAAATATTGAAGAACCCATTATTGATGATAGTGATGATGAACGTTCCCCCAATGATTATGTATTACCTGGTGCTCCTAAGGGTTATGTTATGAATGAAGCAGCTGCTATGGAAATTCTTGCTTGCAATGATAGAAATGATCTTAAGAAGTTATTAGCTAAATGGAAGCAACAGTCTCTTAATGCTAGAATGAAACCCGATCCTACTTTTGCTACTTCACCTATCTGTGTTACTGATAAGGATTATGTATTCTCTGTTGATCCTGAGATTATTACTTTAGTTGAATCCGATCCTTTTTATGGCCTTGAATCTGAAACTGTTGTGGCACATCTTACCAAGTTGAATGATATAGCCACCCTGTTTACTAATGATGAGAAGTCTCGTTATTTATATATCCATAAGATATTTCCGTTCTCATTAAAGGGTGATGCTAAGACTTGGTGTAATTCTCTTGCTCCTGGTTGTGTGCGTAGTCCCCATGATATGATTTATTACTTCTCTGCTAAATATTTCCCTCCTCATAAGAAACAAGCTGCCTTGCGGGAAATATATAATTTTGTGCAAATCAAAGAAGAGAGTCTCCCACAAGCTTGGGGGAGGCTTCTCCGGTTACTTAATGCTTTGCCTGATCATCCTCTTAAGAAAAATGAAATACTTGATATCTTTTATAGTGGACTAACCGATGCTTCCAAGGACTACTTGGATAGTTGTGCTGGTTGTGTTTTCGGGAAAGAACAATGAATGAAGCTGAAATACTATTGAATAATATGTTGACTAATGAAAATAATTGGACTCTTCCCGAGCCAGTTCCTGAAGTAATTCCTGAACCGATTGAGCCAGCTCCTCAGCCTATTCCTAAACCCACTCCGAAGAAGAGATGTGTTTTATTTCTCAGTCCTGAAGATATGCAAGAGGCAAAGAAATCAATGAAAGAAAAAGGTATTAAAGCTAAATATGTTAAGAATTTACCCCCTATTGAAGAAATACATGGTCTTAATTTACCGCCTGAAGAACCACATTGTCTTGATAACCCGACACAGGTAGTAAAGGTAAATTCTCTCTATAGATATGATAAAGATGAAGTCCCCTCTGCTAAATTTCATAGCCCATGCTTAGATGAATTTGATGACTTTATGGCTAGACAAGAAAGTTTCAATGCTTATGTTGGTAGAGAGTTAAAGAATAATGCTTTTGAGATAGGACGCGTATGTGATAACCTGGCTAGAGTTAAAGATGAACTCCACCGCGTTAGCAAATATGCTTCTATGGTTGCTACTCAAGATGAGCAAGTACTTAAAGCTCAAAATGATTTGCTTGATGAATTAAATAATAAAAATGACTTTGCTGTTAGAGTGGCTACTAGAACTGGTAGCATGACTCAGGAACCTTTGTATCCTGAAGGCCACCCTAAGAGAATCGAGCAAGATTCTCAAAGAAATAATTTAGAGGCACCTAGTTCTTCTAAAAAGAAGAAAAAGAAAAGTGATAGGACTTTGCATGCTTCTAGTGAACCTACTGTAGACACACCTGAGAATCCCAATGATATTTCTATTTCTGATGCTGAAACTCAATCAGGTGATGAACATGAACCTAGTGATAATGTTAATGATAATGTTCATGTTGATGCTCAACCTAGCAAAAACAATGATGTAGAGATTGAACCTGTTGTTGATCTTGATAACCCACAATCAAAGAATCAATGATATGATAAGAGAGATTTTGTTGCTAGGAAGCACGGTAAAGAAAGAGAACCATGGGTTCAGAAACCCATGCCCTTTCTTCCTAAACCATCCAAGGCAAAGGATGATGAGGATTTTGAGCGCTTTGCTGAAATGATTAGACCTATCTTCTTACGTATGCGCTTAACTGATATGCTCAAAGTAAATCCTTATGCTAAGTATATGAAGGATATCATCACAAATAAAAGAAAGATACCGGAAGCTGAAATTTCCACCATGCTTTCTAATTACACTTTTAAGGGTGGAATACCAAAGAAACTTGGAGATCCGGGTGTTCCAACTATACCATGCTCTATTAAAAGAAATTATGTTAGAACTGCTTTATGTGATCTTGGAGCCGGTGTTAGTGTTATGCCTCTCTCTTTATATCATAGACTTGAATTAAATAAGTTGACACCGACTGAAATATCTTTGCAAATGGCTGATAAATCAACTGCTATACCTGTCGTTATTTGTGAGGATGTGCCTATTGTGGTTGCAAATGTCACTATCTTAACGGACTTTGTTATTCTTGATATTCCCGAGGACGATAGTATGTCTATTATCCTTGGTAGACCTTTTCTTAATACTGCAGGGGCTGTTATTGATTGCAACAAAGGCAATGTCACTTTTCATGTTAATGGTAATGAGCAAACGGTACACTTTCCGAGGAAACAATCTCAAGTTCATAGTATCAATTCTATTGAAAAAGTTCCAACTATCATTTTTGGAGGTTTTGAATTTCCTCTCCCTACTGTCAAGAAAAAGTATGATATTCTTATTGTTGGGGATTTTCATATCCCCGTTGAGGCAACTTAGTGTTATTCGAAATTTCTCCGGTTCCGTGTTACTCGGAATGAGTTTGTTAACAAGACTTGATCAACCTTGTTAGTGGGTTCATTTTGATGATCACGAGATGGATGAAACTAGAAGGCACAACCTTCTGTACCCTCTTTTTACTTTCTGTTATTTAGAACAAATAAAGAAAAAATAGTATTATCTGTCTGTTTTCGGATTTATCCTGCATTAAAAAATAGTCCGAAAATAAAAGTGCTCCAAATGCCCTACAAATTTAGTATGATTTTTTCTGGAATATTTGAGGATTTTAGGCACTGAAAACACTGCAGGAGGGGCAAGCACCAGGCCACGAGAGAGGAGGCCCCCCCTGTAGGGCGCGCCCCCTGTCTCGTGGGCCCCTGGTGGCTCCCCTCCACTTATGCAAACATCCACACACTTCATCTTCTACCCAAAAAAATCCCCATCCAGCTCAAGCACGAGTTCTAGCTCATTTTGCTACGATTTTCGATCTCTTAGCTCAAAGCTCCATTCACAAAACTGCTTTGGGAGATTGTTGCTTGGTATGTGACTCCTCCATTGGTCCAATTAGTTTTTGTTCTAGTGCTTTATTCATTGCAAATTTTTGCTGCATAGGTGACCATGTTCTTGAGCTTGCACGTTAAATTTTTGAGGTCCCAAGCAATTCCAATGCATGATATAGGCTCTAGGCACTTATAGGAGTAGTTGCTACCAATCTTGTTTAGTTTTATTCACTTTTGTTTTGAAGTTACTAAAATTTCAGAAATTTTCAGAAAATGTTAAGGAGGCTCTTTAAAGGCTCTTCTAGCCAAAGCTCTAAGGAAAAACAAGACAAAGAGAAGGAAAAACCCAAGTATAATCTTCCTCGCTTAGCGAAAGTACGGTCGTGTGAATGGCCGTGTGAGGATTTCTTGAAATAAGCCGGAATTCATGAAGACTTTTATACTCTAATCGAGACTGCAAGCCTCACCGGTTTCATCAACGACCGAATCGATCAGTATCTCTTACTTACCAATACTTTCGTGCAAAACTTTTATTATTATCCTAAGAAGTCACCGCCTGCAGTATCATTTCATTTATATGATGAATTCCAAGAAATGTCTTTACGTCATTTTTGCGCGGTATGTAGGATACCTTATGAGGGAGAATTAGAGGAACCCCATCGTGAAGATGTGGATGATTTTGTTAAAACTATTGCTGTAGAAGAGTCAAAGAAGGGCTCTGAAGCAAAAGTCTCTAGCATACACTTTCCTGTTTTACGCTACTTTGCCATATTTGCTAGTAGATGCTTGATTAGTCGTGGAAATAGTGGAAATTTGAGCGTTCCAGATATTATTATTCTTCAACATGCTTTGCTGGGAGACAACACTTTTAGTATGGGCGCCGTCGTTGCTAAACGGCTTGCCCTGAATCGTACAAAAGGCCCCATATTTGGAGGTATCTATGCGGAACGTCTTGCTGAACATTTTCAGATACCCATTAGGCACTATGAGGAGGATGAGATAAAATTGCCCCCTCACATTTTAGATTACAAGAGCATGGTAGCACACAAGTTTATTGTTGACAACGAAGAAAATATGCTCTTGTATAGACTTAGATTCAATAAGAAACACTTTGAGTTTATTATTTTGCCTCCGCCTCTGTTGTTTGATTTGCTTGCAGATAGTCGTCTTGTCATGCCAGAAGCGGTGAACAATCACCGAGCTCAAGCTTTTACTCCAGAAGCTGAACCCGAGCCGGAACCTGAGCTGGACCCTTATCGTGCATCATCTGTCCAGTGGGATCCGGAGATGACCAGCCAGTGGTATCCTGATTACACCTCCCACTACACCGGGGAGAGTAGCGGCGGTCCTTGGTATTAGACCAACTTAGGCCAAAAGCCTAAGCTTGGGGGAGTACGTATTTCTCACCGATTTTCATTCATGTTTACACACTAGTCGTCGGTGCTCATACTCTTTCATTATATTATCCATGCTAGTTTAAATTTCTTTTTCTAGTTTTCTTCTTGTGTGTTTGATAAACTTTAAGAAAAACCAAAAAAATTAGTTAGTTTAATTCCCATGCTTGTAGTAGAAATTAAAATGAAAACCCAAAAAAATTCTAGTTCTTCTTCTTACTTGTTGGGAGCTTTCCCATGTAAATAGTTTTATTTTCTTTTCTTTCTTTTGGGGGTCGAGAAGACTTTATTGAAAATGCTTAGTGGCTCTTATATGATTGTTTATTTAAGTTAGAGCCCATGTTATCTTGTCTTCTCTCTTGAGTTGAATGCTTGCAGATTCCAGCTTAGTCCAATGCACGTGCACTCTTATTATTATACAGATCGTTCGGTCGTGCAAGTGAAAGGCAATAATGACGATATATGATGGACTTATTGTGATGAGAAAGGCTGGTATGAGCTCGACCTCTCTTGTTTTTGTAAATATGATGAGTTCATCGTTCCCGAGTCAGCTGTTATGAAGTAAACATATTTGCAATGACATTTAGAGATTATAGTTGCTTGTGCCATGCTTGATTAGCTATGAGTTATAATGGTTTACCTTGTGTGCCAACATGCTATTAGAATGCTTATGATGTGATATGATGGGTGGTATCCTCCTTTAAATGAATTGAGTGACTCGACTTGGCACATGTTCACGCATGTAGTTGAATCAAATCAACATAGCCTTCATGATATTTATGTTCATGGTGGATTATATCCTACTCATGCTTGTACTCGGTGTGAATTAATTTTAATGCATGTTTATGACTGTTGTCGCTCTCTCAGTTGGTCGCTTCCCAGTCTTTTGCTAGCCATCACCTGTACTAAGCGGGAATACTGCTTGTGCATCCAAACTCCTTAAACCCCAAAGTTGTTCCATATGAGTCCACTATACCTTCCTATATGCGGTATTTACCTGCCGTTCCAAGTAAATTTGTATGTGCCAAACTCCAAATCTTCAAATGAAATTCTGTTTTGTTTGCTCGAGCATCTCATGTTACAACTAGGGCTGCCTATATCTTCCATGCTAGGTGGGTTATTCTCACGAGGAGTGGACTCCGCTCCTCATTCACGAGAAAGGGCCGGTAACCGGGATGCCCAGTCCCATGATCCAAAAAGATCAAAGCAAATCAAAATAATTAAACAAAGCTCCCCCAGGGCTGTTGTATGTTGGAGGCACTCGTTGTTTCGAGCAAGCCATGAATTGATGCTTGTTGGTGGCTGGGGGAGTATAAACCTTTACCATTCTGTTTGGGAACTGCCTATAATGCATGTAGTATGGAAGATACAACCATCTCATAGTTGTTGCATTGACAACAAAAGTATGCCGCTCAAAATGTTATTCAATCTCTATTTTAAAGTCGAGCTATGGCACCTCTACAAATCCCTGCTTCCATCTGCGAAGGGCCTATCTATTTACTTTTATGTTGAGTCATCACCCTTCTTATTAAAAAGCACCCGCTGGAGAGCACACTGTCATTTGCATTCATTACTATTGGTTTATATTGGGTATGGCTTGACTGGATCTCTTTTACCATGAATTACAATGTTTAGTCAGTCCTTGATCTTTAAAGGTGCTCTACATTTATGTTTTGCAGTCTCAAAAAGGGCTAGCGAGATACCATTTTTGTTATATCATGTTATGATTATTTTAAGGAAGTGTTGTCATCCGAGTTTTATTATTATGGCTTGCTAGCTGATTATGCTAATGATATGAGTAATTGTGAGACCTATGTGTTATTGTGAGTATGGTTCATAATATTTACTGAAACTTGAATGCTGGCTTTTCATGTTACAACAATAAGAGCAAACAGAGTTTGTAAAAGTTTTTCTTTATCACTTTCAGTTTATCAACTGAATTGCTTGAGGACAAGCAAAGGTTTAAGCTTGGGGGAGTTGATACGTCTCCAACGTATCTACTTTTCCAAACACTTTTGCCCTTGTTTTGGACTCTAACTTGCATGATTTGAATGAAACTAACCCGGACTGACGCTGTTTTCAGCAGAACTACCATGATGTTGTTTTATGTGTAGAAAAGAGAAGTTCTTGGAATGTCCGGGAAATCCACGGAGGCACTTTTTGGAATTAATAAGAATTTTTGGCGAAAGAATTAATGCCAGGGGGCCCACAGCCTGTCCACGAGACAGGCCCCCCCTAGGGCGTGGCCTCCTATCTCGTGGCCCCCCTGGACCTCCACCGACGTCAACTCCAACTCCATATATTCACGTTCGGGGAGAAAAAATCAGAGAGAAAGTTTCATCGCGTTTTACGACACGGAGCCGCCGCCAAGCCCTAACCTCTCTCGGGATGGCTGATCTGGAGTCCGTTCGGGGCTCCGGAGAGGGGGATTCGTTGCCGTCATCATCATCAACCATCCTCCATCACCAATTTCATGATGCTCACCGCCGTGCGTGAGTAATTCCATCGTAGGCTTGCTGGACGGTGATGGGTTGGATGAGATTTACCATGTAATCAAGTTAGTTTTGTTAGGGTTTGATCCCTAGTATCCACTATGTTCTGAGATTGATGTTGCTATGACTTTGCTATGCTTAATGCTTGTCACTAGGGCCCGAGTGCCATGATTTCAGATCTGAACCTATTATGTTTTCATGAATATATGTGTGTTCTTGATCCTATCTTGCAAGTCTATAGTCACCTATTATTTGTTATGATCCGACAACCCCGAAGTGACAATAATCGTGATACTTCTCGGTGATGACCGTAGTTTGAGGAGTTCATGTATTCACTATGTGCTAATGCTTTGTTCCGGTTCTCTATTAAAAGGAGGCCTTAATATCCCTTAGTTTCCGTTAGGACCCCACTTCTACGGGAGGGTAAGACAAAAGATGTCATGCAAGTTCTTTTCCATAAGCGCGTATGACTATTTACGGAATACATGCCTACATTACATTGATGAATTGGAGCTAGTTCTATATCACCCTATGTTATAACTATTGCATGAGGAATCGCATCCGGCATAATTATCCATCACTAATCCATTGCCTATGAGCTTTTCATATATTGTTCTTCGCTTATTTACTTTTCCATTGCTACTGTTACAACTACTACAAAAACCCCAAAACATTTATCTTTACTTTTGCTACCGTTACTATTATTATCATACACCTTTTGCTAGTAAACACTTTGCTGCAGATACTAAGTTATCCAGGTGTGGTTGAATTGACAACTCAACTGCTAATACTCAAGAATATTCTTTGGCTCCCCTTGTGTCGAATCAATAAGTTTGGGTTGAATACTCTACCATCGAAAGCTGTTGCGATCCCCTATACTTTTGGTTTATCACATGTTGAGTTGGCGTATTTCGAGATTAGGATTTGTCATTCCGATTGTCGAAGAGGTATCTCTGGGCCCTCTCGGTAATGCACATCACTATAAGCCTTGCAAGCAATGTAGCTAATGAGTTAGTTACGGAATGAATGCATTATGTAATGAGTAAAGAGACTTGCTGGTAACGAGATTGAACTAGGTATTGAGATACCCACGATCGAATCTCGGGCAAGTAACATATCGATGACAAAGGGAACAACGTATGTTGTTATACGGTTTGACCGATAAAGATCTTTGTAGAATATGTGGGAGCCAATATGAGCATCCAGGTTCCGCTATTGGTTATTGACCGGAGACGTGTCTCGATCATGTCTACATAGTTCTCGAACCCGTAGGGTCCGCACGCTTAAAGTTAGATGACAGTTATATTATGAGTTTATATGTTTTGATGTACTGAAGATAGTTCGGAGTCCCGGATGTGATCACGGACATGACGAGGAGTCTCGAAATGGTCGAGACATGAAGATTGATATATTGGACGACTATATTCGGACACCGGAATGGTTCTGGGGGTTATCGAACATATACCGGAGTACCGGGGGGTTACCGGACCCCCCTCGGGGGGTTAATGGGCCACATGGGCCCAAAGTGGAGCAGAGGAGGGGCGGCCAGGGCAGGCCGCGCGCCCCCTCCCCCTCTAGTCCGAATAGGACAAGGAGGGGGGAGGGCGCCCCCCCTTTCCTTCCTCTCCTCTCTCGCTTCCTTCCCCCTCTCCTACTTGGACAAGGAAAGGAGGGAGTCCTACTCCCGGTGGGAGTAGGACTCCTCCCTGGCGCGCCTCCTCCTGGCCGGCCGGCCGCTCCCCTTGCTCCTTTATATACGGGGGCAGGGGGGGCACTTCTAGACACAACAATTGATCCTTGAGATCTATTAGCCGTGTGCGGTGCCCCCCTCCACCATATTCCACCTCGATAATATCGTAGCGGTGCTTAGGCAAAGCCCTGCGTCGGTAGAGCATCATCATCGTCACCACGCTCGTGCTGACGGAACTCTCCCTCGAAGCTCGGCTGGAAAGGAGTTCGAGGGACGTCATCGAGCTGAACGTGTGCTGAACTCGGAGGTGCCATGCGTTCGGTACTTGATCGGTCGGATCGTGAAGACGTATGACTACATCAACCGCGTTGTGCTAACGCTTCCGTTTTTGGTCTACGAGGGTACGCGGACAACACTCTCCCCTCTCGTTGCTATGCATCACCATGGTCTTACGTGTGCGTAGGAATTTTTTGAAATTACTACGTTCCCCAACAATGGCATCCGAGCCTGGTTTTATGCGTAGATGTCATATGCACGAGTAGAACACAAGTGATTTGTGTGCGATACAAGTCATACTGCTTACCAGCATGTCGTACTTTGGTTCGGCGGTATTGTTGGATGAAGCGGCACGGACCGACATTACGCGTACACCTATGCGAGACTAGTTCTACCAACGTGCTTCGCACATAGGTGGTTGGAGGGTGTCAGTTTCTCCAACTTTAGTTGAACCGAGTGTGGCTACGCCCGGTCCTTGAGAAGGTTAAAACAACACGAACTTGACGAATTATCGTTGTGGTTTTGATGCGTAGGTAAGAACGGTTCTTGCTCAGCCCATAGCGGCCACGTAAAATTTGCAACAACAAAGTAGAGGACGTCTAACTTGTTTTTGCAGGGCATGCTGTGATGTGATATGGTCAAGACGTGATGCTATATTTTATTGTATGAGATGATCATGTTTTGTAACCGAGTTATCGACAACTGGAAGGAGCCATATGGTTGTCACTTTATTGTATGCAATGCAATCGCCCTGTAATTGCTTTACTTTATCACTAAGCGTAGCGATAGTCGTAGAAGCAATAGGTGGCGAAACGACAACGATGCTACGATGGAGATCAAGGTGTCGCGCCGGTGACGATGGTGATCATAACGGTGCTTTGAAGACGGAGATCACAAGCACAAGATGATGATGGCCATATCATATCACTTATATTGATTGCATGTGATGTTTATCCTTTATATGCATCTTATTTTGCTTTGATTGACGGTAGCATTATAAGATGATCACTCACTAAATTTCAAGGTATAAGTGTTCTCCCTGAGTATGCACCGTTGTGAAAGTTCTTCGTGCTGAGACACCACGTGATGATCGTGTGTGATAGGCTCTACGTTCAAATACAACGGGTGCAAAACAGTTGCACACGCAGAATACTCAGGTTAAACTTGATGAGCCTAGCATATACAGATGTGGCCTCGGAACACTAAGACCGAAAGGTCGAGCGTGAATCATATAGTAGATATGATCAACATAGTGATGTTCACCATTGAAAACTACTCCATCTCACGTGATGATCGGACATGGTTTAGTTGATTTGGATCGCGTGATCGCTTAGATGATTAGAGGGATGTCTATCTAAGTGGGAGTTCTTAAGAAATATGATTAATTGACCTTAAATTTATCATGAACTTAGTACCTGATAGTATTTTGCTTGTCTATGTTTGTTGTAGATAGATGGCTCGTGTTGTTGTTCCGTTGAATTTTAATGCGTTCCTTGAGAAAGCTAAGTTGAAAGATGATGGTAGCAATTACACAGACTGGGTCCGTAACTTGAGGATTATCCTAATTGCTGCACAGAAGAATTACGTCCTAGAAGCACCGCTGGGTGCCAAGCCTGCTGCAGATACAACTGACAACATTAAGAACGTTTGGCAGAGCAAAGCTGATGACTACTCGATAGTTCAGTGTGCCATGCTTTACGGCTTAGAACCATGACTTCAACGACGTTTTGAACGTCATGGAGCATATGAGATGTTCCAGGAGTTGAAGTTTATATTTCAAGCAAATGCCCGGACTGAGAGATATGAAGTCTCCAATAAGTTGTATAGCTGCAAGATGGAAGAGAATAGTTGTGTCAGTGAACATATACTCAAAATGTCTGGGTATAATAATCACTTGATTCAACTGGGAGTTAACACTACTAGGGAAAAGCCTAGGCAGCGCGGGTTTTGGCCCTCTCAGTAGCACGGGTACCGGCGCTACTAATAAGGCGCCATGACTAACGATAGCGATGAGCGCATGTTGACCCACGCCATCTGCTACACATGAATAGCTGCAGCGCTCTTTAGAAAAGGACGCCATCGATATTATCTCGCAGCGCCACATGAGGAAGCGCCATGGTAAGTCGGCGCCATCGCTAAATCCCCTCGCTACTACTAGTTTATTAGTTTTTTCCTGCATATTTGTTTTTATTTGTTTTGCATTTGAATAGGCTTTATACAATAATCTTTAGCATATCATCCACATACAAATGTAATCATAGCATATACATACAATTAGTCTCATCAAATCATGTCATCATCATAATCATCATCCAACACAAAGTGGTCTCTCGTCATCAATCTCAAAATAGCGATACAAGTCTCGATTACTTGCAAATACATCGTCATCCATCTAAACAATGATATACACGAGAATAGCTATCACTTTGAGTACATGAGTTCAGATCCCTCTCGCATTAGCGTGAACCTAAACTAAGCATCGCGTGTCGCTCGAAACCGAAAACCGGTACACTGGGCTCGACACTCCGCCACTTGTCGATATATACTCTGGCGATCACTTCTTCGCCATTTATGATCTATGCACCTGCATCGTCACATGAGTCGATGATATGCAACATATATAGTTGAGCAACACAAAGAGACAGACTTGGCAAAAATAGAAACAACATATCATAAGCATAAATAACAAAGTTCATCGTACTCCAAAATGACCTAACTAGAGTGATTTTCGCTAGTCGAGGAGGAGGACGGTTTAATTACATCACAAATAAAGTTTCACCGTGCATAACTCAAAGTTTTGTCATAAAAGAAAGTATGGACTAAATGACACATTGTCATATATCGACAATCACTCCATCATGTCGTGCCATCCATCCAAGTCAAGGAGATAGTCATCGAGCTTAGTGAAAGGCTTCATGTCGAGACGCCGAGAGGCTATCCATGTTCGGACGCCTTCCCGCGACATTTGTCCTTCCGCATGGAACATCCCTGTTTTTCCGACGACCTCATTCCCGATGATTTGGGCAAGTTCGCTGGATGTTATAGAACTCAGCTCAAGTCGATGATCCTCGATATATCCTATGTCCTTTGCCCATTGCGAATATGGGCATCGCTAGATCTAGGTGCCATGTGAAGGTTCCGTGATCCCGTCGGTACTCCAAAGATGTGGTGTAGGACATAGAATCCATCATTAAGAGAATCGTTTGGTTGTTGGATGCAGCAGAAGTCGGTCTTATGGTGAAGGCGGCCCGCCGCCCTTCTCTTCTTGTCCCTAACCTCCCCACCCCTTGCTTGGTAGTAAAACATAGCACTATCGAGAACATCTTTGATGTGGGTGTAATCCTTTTGTGAATGTTCTTCGACGAGTCCAAGTAAAGAGCGTGGGAGAATCGGGGAGAGGATGATGAGGGGCACGCCACGCCCGGCTGCATAAAATAAGTACACCTCAAATTAATTAGCCTCCACCGTGCAAATGAATTACTGAAATTGAAGGAAGGATAGCAGCGGATGACTTACACGGATGATAAGGCACGAGAATCGCCTCCTTGTCCTTATTGGCGAGCATGAAACCGACGATGTAATCCTCGCAGATTCACGATATGTGCGCAGACTCCCAAGAAGCCCTCATGCATGTAGTACGGGTCAGCGATACGATAAAACGATCCGCTCAACCCCAATGATGTAGCTCACGTGCAAGGCATAAAGGCGAACAAAAGTAAAATCCATCTTCTTCACGTGAAACATGTCGAATATGTAATCGAATCGGAGGAAGAACTTATCCGCGGGGAAGCCCTCGACGTACGACATTTGCTGCTGAACGTTAACCACGTAGAGTGGGTATCCTGGATCTTTCGAGGCGATGAGGCCTTTCTCTACCCGCAGCACATCGTCATGAAGTCTCCTTAGATCGCCGAATCTGGCCCGTAGCGCTGTTTCAGGTAGGATTGGTCGACCGGGGATATCTACACGGTCCTGAAGCCGAGGCTGCTGGATCATAGAATCAGCTTTTTTGCCTTTCCTCGCTCTCTTCCTAGGCTTCTTTACCACCGGATGGTCGTCAATAACACGTTGAGACGGTAATTCAGGCACCGACTCATGATGCTCAAACCCTGAGGAGGCGCCAGTATAGACATACTATTCAGTGCCGTCGTCATCCTCATCCTCATCCATGGCGACGTCATCAGCCTCTAATGGAGCCACCTACTTACCCCGTCCGCTATCACCCAACCCGACACCCGACGCTAATTGGGTAGGTGGGGTGTTGATGTTCATACCTTGCTGAGGCTGCGTGCTCGTGGGTGTGCTCCCGGCCGCCTCCAGACGAAGCAGACTCTTTGGCCACAACAGGACCCACCCATTGCAACAATCACCAAGCGATCATGGGTCTCGTCGTCATCCCCACTAGTATTAGAGGAGGCAAATTTCGTGGCCCGGCTTGACACTAGCCACGGAAACCTTGAAGACGCTCGGGGATTGACCGGCTGTGGAACAATGGTTCCTTCGGCTCCATTATCGCCCCTTCCCCACGCCCACCTTCGCTCGCCGATGGTGTACAATATGGTGCACGGGTTTCGTCGGCCTGCAAAGAAAAGTCACGACGTGAGACATCCGAAAGGCAACGAAAACGGAGATTAAACATTTATATTGAAGGGGCGGTGTGGCGATACCGTGAGGGCGCCGAGCTCAGCTAAAGAGGAGGCACCACCGAGCACGTCCGGTGCGGCAATCGGTCAAAAGGGAGCAAAAGGGAGCCGTGCGGGAGCATGTGCTGCCAAGAAGTCGCAAGGGAAAGTCCTCTGCATTTTTTGGATTTTCCTTGTCCAAGTGTGAACGCCCGTCACCAAGGAAGTAGATATATCCGCAATCGCTGTTTTGCGGCAGCTATCGCTATTCTGCGATCGTCTAAGATAATTTCTTCTCAACCGCAATCTCAACCTTCTTGTCGATGCTTTCTTGATTAACCTCCATCTTTCCTTTTTCTCCTCTCGTGGTCTCGACGGTAGTACGCCTTCCACGCGGGCGCCGCCTCCGACACCGCACGCGCCCATACGACGGTCGAGTATCCACCGTTGTCGTTTCAATATGTTCAACGCCGGTTGAATGGAGTGTCCCACAGGCCTCGCCAACGCCTCGACGGCGAAGTCGCCGCCGCAATCCGGTGTTGCTCTCTCGCAAAAGGCACAAGGATCGTTTATAAATATGACTAACGTGCAAATGAATTGATCGAAACTAAAATTACCAGCAGTCTCATGAACTCCGTAATGACCGTGTTGTCTCATAAACCTTCTTGATGGGTCCCAACGGTGGCGGGCCCTCAGACGCCACGCCTGCGGGACGGTGAAATCCGCCAAGGGTCCAGGATGCCTGGACTCACGGCTTCCGTGATCCTCCTTGGCCCATTTGGACCTCTTTCCGCCGTAACCACGGCTTCCGAGGTGGTGGGTCCCAATGTTCCTCTTTTGAAGCCCCTTCATGTACTTAGACTTTTCTTTGGCAGCTTCGGCCTCACAAGCCTCCTTGAATATTTGAAACTGCTCTTCCGTGATTGTCGAACTTTCCTTTACAATCTCGGAGTAGGGTTCCCCGTCGTTGATCTTTGCTTTCACTCGATTTTTCCAGGCGGCCAACGCGTTGCTAAACTTGGTCATGGCGTGTTTGTTTATCTTCTTCATACCGGGTCATTGTCTGGATCTTCATAATCCTTCTCATTCTGGCCCGGGAACAAGAATATCTGGTGAAACTTCTTTAGATTCTCATCGTTGATGGTGGCGGTTGTCCGTATGATGCAGCCTATTTGATTGCCGTAGCACGCGCGCGCTTCCTCGGGCGCCTTTGGCTCAAAATTGCCGTCGTCCACCTCCGTGACCACCAGTCTAGTAGTCATGAGTTTGTTAGGAACCCGTTGCCTCTTTGCTTTCGGTTCTACACCGGCTCCGCTCCTCGAGGCAGCACCGGTCTCGGCGCGGTCTCAATCTCAGCGCCGGTGTCGGCCTCAAAGACCGGTCTGCGTGTCGGTCTCAAAGACCGGTCTGCGTGTCGGTCTCAAATCCCGATGCCACCATTGGGCCCAAGAACAACATCTGCTGATCGTCGGTAAAGCTAAAAATTAAATCTGCCGCCCGATAGACGTCGTTGCAATCACCAGAACCCTGTCCTTCATCGTTGCTAGCCATGTTTCCTATGAATAAATCTAGTCAATTAATTCTAGACCTAATAAAATGAATAATGACATAAAAAAGGACTATTGTTTTGCAGGAATGTTGACTCCTTCCTGGTGCGGCAAATCCCGGACACTCGATATGTCCTAGTTTGTAGCACAAGTCATGCCGAAATTCACGGGAAATTTCGGCATGACCTTTGGTAAAAAGTGGACAAATCGAGAACTTGAAATTTGCTTTAATGAAATGAATTAACATTCCGCAAAACATAGGCCACTCAAAGATCATTCCCTCGAAACAACAAAGCCACTTGGGCACAATCGAACAACTTCAATGAAAAGATATAACATGACCACTTCAATGAAAAATAAAATTTGCCTAAATTCTTTTACTTGAAAAATGGTGGTCTTTTCAAAAATCAAAAATCTTTGCCAATCTACTTAACCTAGCTTGTTAATCCAACGAACCTAGTTAACCTACCTATTTAAACTAGTTAGTTAATCTAGTTTACCTAGATAATTAACCCTAATTAAACTAGTTAACGCAGCTAGTTCTCTGTCAAAGCCTAAAATAAATTTTTACACTAATTAACATGGATAATTAACCTAATTAAACTAGTTAACCTGAATAGTTCTCTGTCAAAGCCCTAACTAAGTTTTTGCACTAACCTAGATAATTAACCTAATTAAACTAGTTAACCTAACTACTTCTCTGTCAATGCCCTAACTAAATTTTTGCCCTAACCTAGATAATTAACCTAATTAAACTGGCTAACCTATGCATGAGAGAGAGAGGAGGGGTGGGGGCTTACAGATGATGGCTCCGGTGGTGGCGACGGAGGCAGTGGTGGCGAGGGAGGCAGGGGCGTCTCCGGTGACGGCGAGGGAGGCAGGGGCGTCTCCGGTGACGGCGAGGAAGGTGGCATCGACGGCGGCTCCGGTGGCGTTGACGAGGCCGCGTGGCTCCGTGGCGTTGGGGGCGGCTCCGGTGTCGTCGACGGCAAGACGGCTCTGATGGCGTCGTCGTCGGGGGCGATCGTGAATCGGGAGAGGCGGCTGCTGCTGGGTGGGTTTGAGGATTTGGGGAAGTGGTGGCCGGGGGGAAACGGTTTTTTGGCTAAGTCAAACTTAGCGGTAGCGCGTTTCGCAAAACGCGCTATAGCTAAGATAGCTATAGCACTTTCTTCAAACCGCGCTGCTGCTATAGCTATGTAAATTTCTTCCTTTTTAATTTCCTATTCTGCTTCTATAGCGGGGTTCAGGACACGCACGCAGCCACGTTAGCTATAGCGCCTCTTACAAACAAACGCTGCTACTATGCCTTCCTCCGATTTTTCGCTTTTCGCTTATTTTGCTTTACATTTTATTTTTCCCTTTCTCCTTTTTCTATTTCTTTCATTTTCATTTAAATTTCTATTTGTTTTTCATCTTATTTTATTTCCGTTAGTAGTAGCGCTCTTCTCGTGAAACGCGCTAATCGTGTTCTAGCGAAGAGCGTTTCTTCAAGCTTGCTACTTCTATGCGTAGCCTAGCATTCCGCCAATGGGAATATTAGTAGTAGCGCTTTACCACAAGCGCCACTGCTAAGTTTGTGTCTGTAGCGCGGTTTTTATTTGGTCGCTACTGCTATATAGCACTAGCGCAATTTTTTGACCCGCGCTGTTGCTAAATTTCTGTGTATAAGGTTTTCCCTAGTAGTGTAATCTTCCTGATGATAGTGTCGTTGACAGAATTCTTCACTGCCACCAAGCTACAAGAGCTTCGTGATGAACTATAATATGCAAGGGATGAACAAGTCTATTCCCGAGCTCTTTGCAATGCTAAAAGCTGCGGAGGTAGAAATCAAAAAGGAGCATCAAGTGTTGATGGTAACCAAGACCACCAGTTTCAAAAAAAAGGGTAAAGGGAAGAAGAAAGGGAACTTCAAGAAGAACGGCAAACAAGTTGCTGCTCAAGAGAAGAAACCCAAGTCTGGACTTAAGCCTGAGACTGAGTGCTTCTACTGCAAGCAAACTGGTCACTGGAAGCGGAACTGCCCCAAGTATTTGGCGGATAAGAAGGATGGCAAGGTGAACAAAGGTATATGTGATATACATGTTATTGATGTGTACCTTACTAATGCTCGCAGTAGCACCTGGGTATTTGATACTGGTTCTATTGCTAATATTTGCAACTCAAAACAGGGACTAAGAATTAAGCAAAGATTGGCTAAGGACGAGGTGACGATGCGCGTGGGAAATGGTTCCAAAGTCGATGTGATCGCGGTCGGCACGCTACCTCTACATCTACCTTCGAGATTAGTTTTAGACCTGAATAATTGTTGTTTGGTGCCAGCCTTGAGCATGAACATTATATCTGGATCTTGTTTGATGCGAGACGGTTATTCATTTAAATCAGAGAATAATGGTTGTTCTATTTATATGAGTAATATCTTTTATGGTCATGCACCCTTGAAGAGTGGTCTATTTTTATTGAATTTCGATATTAGTGATACACATATTCAAAATGTTGAAGCCAAAATATGCAGAGTTGATAATGATAGTGCAACTTATTTGTGTCACTGCCGTTTGGGTCATATTGGTGTAAAGCGCATGAAGAAACTCCATACTGATGGACTTCTGGAATCACTTGATTATGAATCACTTGGTACTTGCGAACCGTGCCTCATGGGCAAGATGACTAAAACGCCGTTCTCCGGAACTATGGAGCGAGCAACAGATTTGTTGGACATCATACATACGGACGTATGTGGTCCAATGAACATTGAGGCTCGCGGCGGGTATCGTTATTTTCTCACCTTCACATATGATTTGAGCAGATATGGGTATATCTACTTAATGAAACATAAGTCTGAAACATTTGAAAAGTTCAAAGAATTTCAGAGTGAAGTGGAAAATCATCGTAACAAGAAAATAAAGTTTCTACGATCTGATCATGGAGGAGAATATTTGAGTTACGAGTTTGGTTTACATTTGAAGCAATGCAGAATAGTTTTGCAACTCACGCCACCCGGAACACCACAACGTAATGGTGTGTTCGAACGTCGTAATCGTACTTTACTAGATATGGTGCGATCTATGATGTCTCTTACTGATTTACCGCTTTCATTTTGGGGTTATGCTTTAGAGACGGCCGCATTCAAGTTAAATAGGGCACCATCAAAATCCGTTGACACGACGCCTTATGAACTGTGGTTTGGCAAGAAACCAAAGTTGCCGTTTCTTAAAGTTTGGGGCTGCGATGCTTACATGAAGAAACTTCAACCAGATAAGCTCGAACCCAAATTGGAGAAATGTGTCTTCGTAGGATACCCAAAGGAGACTATTGGGTACATGAGGGAGTCCTGGACTAGGGGGTGTCCGGACAGCCGGACTATCATCGTCCGCCGGACTCCAAGACTATGAAGATACAAGATTGAAGACTTCGCCCCGTGTCCGGATGGGACTTTCCTTGGCGTGGAAGGCAAACTTGGCAATACGGATATGTAGATCTCCTACCATTGTAACCGAGTCTGTGTAACCCTAGGCCTCTCCGGTGTCTATATAAACCAGAGGGCTTTAGTCCGTAGGACACAACATCCATTACAACAATCATGCCATAGGCTAGCTTCTCGGGTTTAGCCTCCTTGATCTCGTGGTAGATCCACTCTTGTAATACACATCATCAATATTAATCAAGCAGGACTTAGGGTTGTACCTCCATCAAGAGGGCCCGAACCTGGGTAAAACATCGTGTCCCTTGTCTCCTGTTACCATCCGCCTAGACGCACAGTTCGGGACCCCCTACCCGAGATCCGCCGGTTTTGACACCGACATTGGTGCTTTCATTGAGAGTTCCTCTGTGCCGTCACCGATAGGAAGGATGCCTTCTCCCGTCTTCAAGGACGGTATTTTCGCCAAAGGAGCCTTGGCCGCCGGCCAAACTATACGGCTAGGTGGTTTTCTTATGACCGCCTGTCCGGCCACCGCTTCGACAATGACTTCTCAAGTCGTCAAAAGCAATCTTCACGTCAGCTCAGAATTTGCCGAGCGGCTGGATCCAATAGAGCTCTCGTCTGTCAACGAGCTCTTGGATCGCATCGCCGCCCTGGGAGTCGCTACAGACTACAATCAGATTGGGCTTAAAACCGATCTGAGAGAGATTAACTCTCCCCAGGTCACCCACCACGTTGCAGTGGTAGAGGAACAATGCAGCGACTCTTCTCCTATATTGAAAACTAGTCATGTCCGGGCTCCCGAACCCTCCATGTCGGATTCCCGCGGAGGGACGGACTTCGATCGAGCACTGAACTTAAAGTCAGGCATCATTCCGGACTCGTTGGACAACCTCCAGCAATCAAAGCTTCCAAGTTTGGAAACTTCCCGGCCTTCGAGCCTTGAGATGGGTAGGGTTCCGGACTTAATTCCACCCACCCGCCCAGACATATGCGATCTATCTCTAATCCGGCAAGAGCCCGCTGAAACAGTACATCACTACTGGGCCAGATTCCTCCTGGTTATGGACAGGATAAAGGACTGCCGAGAGGAAAACGCAATCTCAATTTTTTGCAATAATTGCACGGACGAGGAATCTGAACACCGTCGGCCGTCATTGAAATTACACTTCACCGACCAAGGCCCATAGTACGAAAGTACTATGCGATGGAGAGTTTCCGAAAACCGAAAATAAATTTTGGGACAATCCGCCCCAATACAACCCTAGTCCGCAACAAAAGGGTGCATTACACTCGTGCACCGACACAAAAACCAAAAAGCAAAACCCCATAGAGGGCACGGAACCGCATCGAGGGATGGCTTAGCGGACCTCAGTAAAATTCATTAATCTGTATAGGCGCCGCCCCAACACATAGCCTTCGAGCATGTTGGATATTACGGCAGGTGGCCAAAATTGGCGACGAGCTTCTAGCCCCGGAAAACCACTCCAACAATACCGGTACGGTATCAACAGTCTTCAAGACTTTCGCATCAAATAATATACGGAAATGAAGAATCCGCAGCCTCTCCGAAGTCTACCAAGTAGCAACAACAAATCCATGGAGCGACACAGCCATCACCTTCAACGCCAGGGACGAACCTAAATTCCGAACAGCCTGAGCACCAGCCGCACTGGTACTTAGTCCAATAGCGGACGGCTTTCGACTTACAAAGGTCCTCATGGATGGCGGCAGCGGACTAAACCTCATCTACAAGGAAACTCTTCAAAAAATGGAAATAGACTGGAGCCGCATTGAGCGAAGCAGCACAACCTTGAGAGGAATAATCCCTAGCCGGAAGCGTGCTGCACCGAAAAATCACACTCGATGTGGTATTCGCTCACGGACAATTACAGATCCGAAGAAGTCACGTTCCAAGTGGCCCTGCTCAACAGCGGATATCACGCTATATTAGGACGAGAGGCATTCACAATTTTTCAAGCAGTACCCATTACGGGTACATGAAGCTCAAAATGCCCGGCCCGCGGAATAATCACTCTCGTTAGTGATCCGGACATAGCACTCCACGCCGAAAATAAGACAGCCGCATTAGCCCTGGAGGCACTATCCGAAGCCCTAGCGGCAGAAGAACTCACCGTGCTGCACTCTACTGTAAATAGGGACGACGTGATACTCGATAAGAGATCCAAGTCCACCTCCTTTAAACCAGCGGACGAAATAGTAAAATTCCAGGTCCATCCAACAGACCCAACAAAGACGGCCTCCATCGGGGCACAATTCAACCTTGATGTAGACGCCGCACTGCGAGAATTCCTTCGGGAAAATTGGGACATTTTCGCCTGGCACCCCTCGGATATGCCCGGAATCCCGCGCAGATTGGCAGAACACAGCCTAAGCATCCTAAAAGGATTCAAGCCAGTCAAACAGGCTCTTCGACGATTTTCCGAACCCAAAAGACAGGCAATGGGAGAAGAGCTAGCCAAACTATTGAAAGCCGGATTCATCAGAGATATCAAACATCCGGATTGGCTAGCAAACCTGGTAATGGTACCAAAGAAGGACAAATCCTGGCGCCTATGCGTCGATTTTAAAGACCTCAACAAGGCCTGCCTAAAGGATCCTTCCCCCCCAAGATCGACCAGATAATCGATGCTACCGCAGGCACGATTCATTGTGCTTCCTTGACGATACTCCGCTACCATCGAATCAAGATGGCGAAGCGGACCAAGCTGCAACGGCATTCATCACTCCATATGGACCATTCGCTTCAACACGATGCCCTTCGGACTTAAAAACGCCGCGCAACATATCAGCGCATGATTCAAACATGTCTCGCCACCCAGATTGGCAAAACAGTAGAGGCATACGTAGACGACGTAGTCGTCAAAACCAAACACGTCGAAACTCTAGTAGACGAATTGAGGCTCACATTCGACAACCTCAGAGCATATGACATCAAGCTGAATCCGGAAAAATGCGTCTTCGGCGTACCAGCCGGAAAGCTACTGGGCTTCATCGTATCCGGTAGAGGAATTGAAGCAAACCCAGCCAAGATCCGAGCTCTGTCACAGCTAGATATCCCCAAAGACCTCAAGCAAATACAAAAATTGACTGGATACGTGGCGGCTCTAAGCCGCTTTATCTCCCGTCTAGGAGAAAAGGCATTGCCCCTCTATCGCCTCCTTAGGCGCACCGAACACTTCGAGTGGACGGATGCTGCCAGTGTTGGACTCAAAGAAAGCAAAGCCATATTGGCAACAAATCTGGTCCTGGCTGCGCCCAACCTGGGCGAACCAATGTTGTTATCCATCGCGGTAACACATCAAGTCGTAAGCGCGGTACTCGTCGTCGAACGAGAGACAGAAGGGCATAAATTCCCTCTCAAAAACTAGTGTACTACGTATCCACTGTGTTAACCCCCTGCAAGTCCCGTTACCCGCACTATCAAAAGATAGCGTACGCGGTATTCATGGCATCCCGGAAGCTCCGACACTACTTTCAAGAGTGTTCGATAACAGTGGCCTCCGAAGTACCACTCAACGACATTATAAACAACCGTGACGCGACGGTCAGGATTGCAAAATGGGCCATTGAGCTCTTACCATTCGATATAACTTACAAACCTCGGCGAGCTATAAAGTCACAAGTTTTGGCTGACTTTGTCGCTGAATGGACCGAAGCCGAACTCCCTAAAGAGTACGGCGCATACTCCAATTGGATTATGCACTTTGACGACTCTAAAATGTTGGCCGGATTGGGGGCTGGCGTCGTATTGACATCCCCAACCGGAGACACAGTCCAATACGTACTTCAGATAATGTACAGGGACTCCAACAACGCAGCCGAATATGAGGCCCTTTTACATGGCCTCCGGATGGCAATCTCCATGGGCATTCAATGCCTAGAGGTGCGCGGGGATTCAAACCTTGCAATATCCCAAATAAATGGAGACTTTGACGCCAAGGATCCGAAAATGGCAGCATATGGCAACGCTGTCCTAAAAATGTCAGCTCGGTTTGAAGGACTTGAATTCCATCACGAGCCGGGATAATAACCAAGCAGCCGACGATCTTGCACGATCGGCGCAAAACGTGACGCTGTCCCTCCAAACATCTTCCTGGAACGGCTCTTCAAGCCATCCGTACTATGGGAAGAGGAGTCCGGAAATAACAAACCGGAAAGAGCCACACGAACCGGCGATTCAGCCGACGACATAACACCTTCAGCCCACGACATAATGGCAGTAATTGCCCTGCGGATGTAACCATTCCTAGCCTACTTGCTTAGGCAGGAACTTCCAAGACCAAAATGAGGCCCTTTGTATTGTCCGCGATCTAAAGCCTACAAGGTCCATGAGGGAGAACTTTATAAGAAAAGCACAACCGAGTCCTTCAAAGGTGTATCTCCAAGAGGAAGGGCGAAACCTTCCGCTGAAATTCATGCGGACTAGGCGGACACCACGCCGCAGCTCGGGCCCTTGTAGGAAAGACATTCCGACAGATTTTATTGGCCGACGGCCCGGCAGATGCTCAGACTTAGTCCAAAGATGCGTCGGTTGTCGCTCTTTGCTAATCAGAGCCATATGCCACCCACCGCCTAAAAACTATACCCATTACACGGCCGTCATGTCTGGGGCTTGACATGGTTGGACCCCTTAAAGGAGGAACCCACAAGCAAAGGTACCTATTGGTCATGGTGGACAAATTCACCAAATGGATAGAGGCCAAGCCAATCAAAACGGCAGAGTCCGGACCAGTGATAGACTTTATCTCCGGGGTAGTACACCGTTTTGGTGTCCCCCACAGCATCATCACCGATAACGGCACGAACTTTACGGCCGACGAGGTTAAATCATGGTGCAAAAATATGGGCATTAAGCTCGATTACGCTTCCGTCTATCATCCTCAAACCAACGGTCAAGTGGAAAGAGCAAATGGTCTAATAATGAGCGGCATTAAACCCGGACTAGTGCGGTCACTTACAAAATCTGACACGCACTGGGTAGAGGAGCTCGACCAGACTGGGGCTGCGGACAACGCCCAACCGTACTACCGGATTCACACCATTTTTATGGTATACGGCGCAGAGGCATTTCTGCCTGCGACATCATTCATGACTCACCTCGAAAGCGCATGTACGAAGAAAGAGAAGCCGAGCTGGATCGGCAGGACAGCTTGGACGCATTGGAGGAAGAACGCGACGTCACCAAGGCTCGTTCCGCATTCTATCAGCAGCAGGCTCGAAGATATCAAAGCAGAGAAGTATGGGCCAAGACTTACAACGTTGGCGAACTAGTTCTACGCTTGCCGGACAAGAAAAAGGACAAGCTCAAGCCCAAATGGGAGGGCCCTGTCGGTGTCAAAACCGGCGGATCTCGGGTAGGGGGTCCCGAACTGTGCGTCTAGGCGGATGGTAGCAGGAACGAGGGACACGATGTTTTTACCCAGGTTCGGGCCCTCTCGATGGAGGTAAAACCCTACGTCCTGCTTGATTAATATTGATGATATGGGTAGTACAACAGTGGATCTACCACGAGATCAAGGAGGCTAAACCCTAAAGCTAGCCTATGGTATGATTGTTGTAATGTATGTTGTCCTACGGACTAAAGCCCTCCGGTTTATATAGACATCGGAGGAGGCTAGGGTTACACAGAGTCGGTTACAATGGTAGGAGATCTACATATCCAGACGCCAAGCTTGCCTTCCACGCCAAGGAAAGTCCCATCCGGACACGGACGGAGTCTTCAATCTTGTATCTTCAGTAGTCTTGGAGTCCGCGGACGATGATAGTCCGCTGTCCGGACACCCCTAGTCCAGACTCCTCAAGAGTCAGCTGAACCAGGCTTCAATGACGATTAGTCCGGCGCGCATAATGTTCGGCATTGCAAGGCGGGTTCCTCCCTTGAATAATCCAGAGAAGATCATGAACAGCAGGATAGTGTCCGGCTCTGCAAAATAAATTCCACACTCCACCGTAGAGAGAATAAAATGTACACCAGTTCAATCTGCTGACGTATTATGCGGCGTGACATCACACCGCTACCAGGCTTTTACTTGAATCGTTTTCTTTATTATACCACCTCAGCACGTTCAGCAAAGCGGTTTCCTTGGCACGTCTTGTCGAAGCAGAGATCGTGTTCCCCTTATTCCGGGATTCTCATCAATACGGACGTGGGTAACCCAACCGCGCCATTGATGGTGGCGCTTGGGAGATAAGCGAGTTTTACCAGGCCGGTGGGGGACGCATAGTTTCGTCCGCCTATATATAAGGGATAAGGATTTACCTTCTCACCTACGCCTTCTTCCTCCTTTGCTTATCCATCTCCGCGCACTCAAGCTCCAACGCCCCAAGCTCGCGCATCTCGCCTCGTCCTTCCCCGAATATGTCCGGAGCGGGAGGCAAATGGTTGGCCTCCTCCGTTAAGGAGGAGCACATCACCAAGCTGCACAGCGCCGGATACCTTTCCGGCGACGTTGCGCATCGGCTGCCCGAGGAGGGGCAGCTCATCCCTACCCCCAGGCCTCATGAGAGGGTCGTCTTCCTTCCCCACTTCCTCCGCAGACTGGGCTTTCCACTCCACCCATTCGTCCGGGAGATCATGTTTTACTACGGCCTGGATTTCCATGATCTGGCGCCGAACTTCATCCTCAACATCTCGGCGTTTATCATCGTGTGTGAGGCCTTCCTCTGCATCCAGCCCCACTTCAGCCTGTGGCTCAAGACCTTCAACGTCAAGCCAAAGGTTGTGAAGGGCACGCAAGCGGAATGCAGAGGCGCCATGTTGGGCAAGTTGCCCAACGTCCTTTGGCTCGAAGGGGCCTTCATGGACTCCATAAAGGGGTGGCAATCGGGGTGGTTCTACATCACCGAGCCGCGCAAGCCCACATGGGCGGCGGCCCCCGAGTTTAGATCTGGCGTCCCCACGCAGCTCACCTCCTGAAAAGAGAAGGGCTTGCAGTGGGGCAATCCGAAGGAGGTGACGGGACTCCGAAACTGCATCCAGAAGCTGGTGAGCAATAAGCTCAGGCTCGTCGACGTGGTCCAAGTCACGCTCATCCGCCGGATTCTCCCATGCCAAGAAAGGGCATTCAATCTGTGGGAGTTCAATCCGGAATAGCACCAGGCGCTGAGCGGGCTCTTCGATACAACAGACGAAGGCGCCTGGAGGGTGCTGTTTATACGCCGAAGCCCCCGCATCCGCGACGGAAGATCGCGGATTCTGCTCGCAGCATCCGGCTGACGAGGTAAGTGATTCGACCCCATTACGGGACACTTGTGGTAATCAAATTGATTCTCAGAGGGTTTCATTCTTTCCGTTGGCAGGAATGGATGGAGAAGGCCAAGCAGCTCATCAGCCCGGCTCCCATGCCAGAAGACCCAGAGAACGCCCGCTTAGCAGGGCTGCTGGTTTCGGCACCGCACGTGGTGCCGGAGAAGAAGGCCAAGAAGGTGGCCGCGGGGACTCGAAAGAGTTCCTCAGAATCAAAGCGCCCGACGACGACGCGGACTCCTCCCCAGAAGACGAGGAGGAGGAGGAGGAGGACTCTCTCCCAGAGGAGGGAGAGAAGAAGAGGAAGGCTTCCCCAATAGGGGAGGCCGAAGGGTCCAAGAGGGGGAGGACTATCCCCCCGGATAGTTTCGCCAACACCATTGTTGGCGAGGATGAATGGTCTCCAAGGGCCAGGCGTCCGGCAAGATCATAAGTATCCGGATCCTTGATATGTAATTTCTTTTGTGTCGCGTAGTGTCCTTCTAATGCCGCGTTCTGTCCGTAGTCCGGCCGATGATGATCTCCCCGCTTCATCAATCGGGTCATTGTCCCCGTCGGATGTGGATTCACTTCCGACTGCCACTACCCCCCGCGCCGGCAAAGACGCCGAGGTGGGATCCCAGAGAGGGACCCATCAGGAGGAGGCTCCGGAGGCGCCGTCAGGCTGCCTCCCGGACTTTGTGCCGGTCTCTACCTTGGAACCCGCAGTGGTTCCTGAGTCCGGCGGGCGGCCCCTTCAGAGGAAGGGCAAGACCGTGACACCGGCGATCTCCGTCCAACCGGAGTCGCCGGATAACTTGTTGGAGGCGCTTAAAGGCGCTTCCATCGAGGAAGAACACTGCACCATCATGAGTGCGGTGATTCAGAAGGTTCAGCTCGCCAAGAGCAGGCTGACCGAAGCCTGTAGCAGCCTTCTAACAGGCTTTGAGGTAAGAAGTTAAAATTATGTAATGTAATACCGCATAGATAGTAGCCCCTGATGCTCAGTTCGGTGTTCGGAAAGAAAAGCCGGACTGAGGATCTAACAAGATATACACAGGGTGCTTAAAATATGTCAATATGGGTTTGCAGGCTACGCTGCTGACCTCTGCCGCACTATCGGCGGAGGTCGAAGTGTTGAAGAAGGATTTCGAGCGGTCCGAGCAAGAGCTCGGCCATGCCAAGAAGCAGCTCGAGGACAAAGAAGGTGAGTCACACCACTTTGAATAGTTACCTTACAGAAAAATATTTTGGTTGCAATAAAATTAACAAGGATAATTTGGATATTGCAGGGGCCACGAACGAGGTGAAAGCCCTGAAAAAGGCCGTGTCCGCGGCCGAACGCAGTGCGGCCGCGGAGCGGGAAGAGCGAGAGAAGCAGGAGGGACGGGTGGCGGAAGTACGGCAAGAGCTCCAGGCTCTCATGGAGAAGCATGAGAGTTTGGAGCGTGACTCCAAGACTCGAGAGTCTGAGCTTGCCTCGGCTCTCGAAAGTGCCAAGTCCGCCAAGGCCGAGGCCCGTAAGGCCCTTCAGGAGGTTGAAGATGTGAAGAAGATAGCGGCGGGTAAGGCATTTTTCATGCAAAGCAAGCATGTTAATGTAAACTACCTTACACTTACCCGCGCTCGAGCTCTCGAGGCGTTTGCAGATCTGCCGCAGAGTGCCTCCGATGCCGCCGCATTCTATCATGGCGTGGAGGGAGCTCGACGGAGAAGGTCTTCGGTCTCAAGATCCGAGGCCGGACATCCGGTGCCCCCAAGCGACCGGTGAAGCAGCTGGTCGAACTCCACAAGGTAGCCGAGGAGGCCATGAAGGGCCTTATAGTCCATTGTGGCTCGACAGGCCATGCCCGAAGCTACTTGGCCTCGGCGGCGGCTGGTGGATGCGTGCCTCGGGTGGAGGTCATCAAGCGCTCCGCTTTGTATTGAAGGTGCTCGTCGGGCCCTTGCCCGCACAAAGGTGCACTGGGGCAAGTTGGATGCGGAGAAGCTTCTCACGGACCCACCGCCACCGGGCAGGGAGTATCGCACGCCGGAGAAGTATTATAGAACTGTCCTGAAGGGAGCCTGCGATATTGCAGATGAGTGCTCTCGAAGTGTAATCTTTGAGTGAACTCGCTATGTATTTATCCTGTGCGCTGAAAACTTCGTTCATATGCGCCGTAAGCAACGCTTGTTTGATTTAAAATATTACCTTCGTGGGGCCGTTATATAAAATCGAGAGATGGCAAGTCGTTATTTCAGCCCCCAAGCCACGAAAGTTTGGGGTGTTGGGATAAACTTGAGCACTCTTGTTCCCATTTTGGGTCCATCTAGGAGGCGCCAACACAACGTAACAAGGCAACCGGACTTATAATGCTTGAACACTCTCACTTAGCCATAGAATTCTATAATTTTAAATTTGGTGAAGCCCTAGTATTGGAAGACCGAATCCGGGCGCTATCCACGCCTTCGTCGGACATGGTCCGGAACTTCGCTCGAAGCGGCGTGAGTCTTTAAGGACCCGAAAAGACCTCCCGAACAGCGACCGGTCTCTCGCCTTATCATGCCAGTCATTTTTAGCTTTCTCCAAGAGGCGCTCGCCCGGCTCAACCGGGGCGCAATCGCAGTGGTTCTCCCAGTGCCACCGTAGCCGACGGAACGGAACGTAAGGCACCAAAACGTGGGAGCCGGGCAAACCCAACTATTGACCCAAGACATGATTCGGAGCCGATTCATATAATGCTATAAGTTCGGGGTGCCGCACTTATGAAAGTGTTCGGACTTATCACACCATAATATGGGGAACATAAGCCCCTGGTGTATGAGGCCGTACCAAAATATACGGGTGCAAGATGTCATGTAATGAACATATATATAAAAAGGTGATGTAATTGCAGTCGAAAAGTGCTGCGATATTTATTAAAGGAAGTCTGCTATGAGTGCGGACTGATACAAATAGTGCGGTAAGCAAGGGATTTGGACTAAGTAAACATGTCCCCCTCCAGGGGTGAGCTGCGGACTTGGTGTATATAATCGAATTTAATGCTCGTAATTGAGACCACCTGATTGTTCGTCCCAGCCTTCTTTCGTCCCTGACTGTTGCATCATGAGTTCGGCAGGTTCATCGCCGGACAGGGCCTCTGGTTAACGGAGTCCTGTGTACACAAAGAAGGAAAATAAAAAATAATAAAAAAAGGGGGGCACACTTGCGAGCCCCTGGTGTGGTCGAACCGCACTGGGTCCGCGCGATCGTGCCCTTCCCTGCGCCCATGGTATCTCCAAAGCGTAAAGATGTACGCGGAGTGTTATTCTTGCGATCATGCGCGGGCGAGGGTTGGGGCCGCATTGCTACGCATGCTCTGATCGCGCGAGGTGGTCTTGGTTGGTATTGCTTCGGGCTCGTTTTGCTGTACCCGGCCATTTAACGGCCGGACTGGAGAATTGCCTTAAGAGGCTACTCAGTATTTCGCCACGAGAGCGCAGATGTTCCTCCGCTCGAGGGAGCATTCCGTATTCCCATTGACCGTGATGACTCCACGAGGGCTCGCATCTTGAGCTTTAGGTATGCATAACGCGGCACCGCGTTGAATTTTGCAAACGCGGTTCGTCCGAAAGCAGAGCGTGATAGCCGCTGCTAAACGGGACTATGTCAAGATTAACTCCTCGCCCGAAATTATTCGGGATCCAAGACCACTTCGGTGTTATCGAGCCGTGCGGTTGGCTTCCACACCTGGTATGACACCTTTAAAGGTCGTCTTTGTAGGTTTAATCCTTGAGGGGTCTATGCCCATTTTGCGCACTGTATCCTGATAAAGCAGGTTCAGGCTACTGCCGCCGTCCATCAGGACTCTCGTGAGGTGAATCCATCGACGATTGGGTGTAAAACCAATGCGGCGAATCCGCCGTGGCGTATGCTGGTCGGATGGTCTCTTCGATCGAAAGTGATCGGACAAGAGGACCATGGATTGAACTTCGGGGCGACTGGCTCCATCGCGTAGATGTCCCTTAGTGCGCGTTTCCTCTCCCTCTTGGGTATATGGGTCGCGTAAATCATGTTCACCGTCCGTAGTTGTGGGGGAAAACCCTTCTGTCCTCTATTGTTCGGCGGTCGGGTCTCCTCCTCGTCGTCGCTGTTTAGCCCCTTGTCATTGTTTTCGGCAATTAACTTGCCTGCCTGCTTGAACACCCAGCAATCTCTATTGGTGTGATTAGCTGGTTTTTCAGGTGCCATGTATCCGCATAAGCGGTCGAGTATTCGGTCCAAATTGGGACGGACTCGAGTGGTTCTTTTAAATGGCTTCTTCCACGACGGTTCAGAGCCTCGAATCCGGCGTTGACCGCCGATCCTCCTTACCGTCGCCAGCACGCGGCGTTTGTTTTGTTTCGACGTGATTCTGCCGTTGTTGTCCTTAGTATCCGGACTGCCAGGATTTTTACGGAGATTGTTGGTGCGAAGCTAGCCAGCTGTCCTCGCTGCAAAAAAGGGTCATCATTGATGTGAGGGCTGCCATGGATTTCGCTTTTCCGCCCCTGTGCCGGGCTAGCCATTCATCCCCGATGTTATGTTTGAAGGCTGCAAGGGCCTCTGCATCCGGACAATCGACGATTTGGTTTTTCTTTGTCAAGAACCGTGTCGAGAATTGTCCGCCGATTCGTCTGCTCTTGAATAATGTGGCTTAGGTCATCGGCGTCTGGTGGTCGCACGTACGTGCCCTGGAAGTTGTCAAGGAATGCGGCTTCCAGGTCTTCCCAACACCCAATTGACTCTGCGGGCAGGCTGTTGAGCCAATGCCGAGCTGGTCCTTTAAGCTTGAGTGGGAGGTACTTGATGGCATGGAGATCGTCGCCGCGGGCCATATGGATGTGGAGAAGGTAGTCTTCGATCCAAACCGCGGGGTCTGTCGTGCCATCGTAGGATTCGATGTTTACGGGTTTAAACCCTTCGGGGATTTGATGATCCATTACTTCGTCATTGAAGCATAGCGGGTGTGCGGCGCCTCTGTATTGAGCAATATCACGACGCAGCTCTAGAGAGCGCTGTCTGCTGTGTTCGACCCGGCCGGGGTTATTATATCCAGTGCGACGGTATTCGTCATGGGTCGTGGGGCGCCCACGTGATCCGTAGATGGATCTGGATTGTCTTGCTTTGTCCTCCAATACGTCTCGCAAGTCCGGCGCGTTCCCTCTTGGGTTCGTACTTTTGGAGCGATGCCGGGGTACGGTCTTGGCTGGGGGCCTGGATGGCTCTCTGTCACGACCACGGGGTGGTCGGTCAGCCATATCGTGCGCTGGTGATGGAGGTATGTATGCTTCCTCCTCTAATCGGGGGAGCAGCTTGTGTCTTGGGTAACTTTTGGAGGGGCGTTCGAGTTTATACTCTTTGGCCGCGAGGACCTCGGTCCATCGATCGCCAGCAGGACTCGATCAGCTTGAAGTCTGTTGCTGCTTTTCTTTAGGCTGTTTGTGTGGCGATAAGCCTGCGCTTGAAGCGCTCTTGTTCGACGGGATCCTCCGATGCATTTAATTCATCATCGCTGAGGCTTGCTTCGCCTTTGGAGGGGCATATAGTTGTAATCCTCAACCTCTTCGCCCGCCGCCCTCTCGTGAGGGCTTGCTTCGCATCCTCCTGCGCTGAGTCTTCTGGAGGGGATTGTCTTCGGCACTCTACGGGGTATTATTATCTCTGTGCGGAATCTCCATTCTTGCCGTGGCGGGATTTAGAGCGGCGCCACCGACGCCAGCGCTTGGGCTGCTTCTTTAAAGAGTCTGCCTCCACCGCTTCTTCGCCGTCCCGTCTTTTGGAGTGTCCACCATGTATATGTCGAGGGGCTAGGTGGTCTTCCAAAGTGCCTCGTAGGCGCTGGTTCTCGTTCGCCTCCGGCATCGCCGTCCATAGCGTCGATGTCGTCGGAGTCGTAGTCTAGAATGTCGGTTAGATCGTCGACAGTGGCTACAAAGTGGGTGGTGGGTGGGCTCTGAATTTCTTCGTCGTCCGTACCCCAACCGTCCTGGCCATAGTCCAGCCAGGGCTCCCCCGATAGCGAGAGATGCTTTAACGAGTTTAGGATGTCGCCAAAGGGCGAGTGTTGGAAGATGTCCGCGGCGGTGAATTCCATAACCGGCGCCCAATCCGAATCGATTGGCAGGGGCGCGGGAGGTTCGGAGTCCGGCGCCTCAGAATCACGAGTTTTGCAGGGGACAAGATTAGTGTTTGGCTCCATCGCCGTGGGTGTTGAAGCCCCCAGGGCGGCGTCTATCCACCGGCCCTCGATCTGGGCGATCGGCTTCGGACTAATGGCCGAAGCAGATTTGTGTGCGGCCAACAAGGCACTGTTCGGCGACAGAGCTAGATCATGCCCGTCGCCACTGGTGGCGCGCTGGCTGTGGCTCGAGTCCGCTAAAGATCAAGTCTCCGCGACATCGGCCGTGAAGTTTAAGCTTCGAATCGACCGACAGCCAGGCGTTATCGGTGTCAAACCGCGGATCTCGGTAGGGGTCCCGAAGCTGTGCGTCTAGGCGGATGGTAACAGGAGACAAGGGACACAATGTTTTTACCCAGGTTGGGCCCTCTCGATGGAGGTAAAACCCTACGCCCCGCTTGATTATCTTGATGATGTGGGTAGTACAAGAGTAGATCTACCACGAGATCAAGGAGGCTAAACCCTAGAAGCTAGCCTATGGTATGATTGTTGTAATGTATGTTCGCCCTACGGACTAAGGCCCTCCGGTTTATATAGACACCGGAGAGGCTAGGGTTTACAGAGTCGGTTACAATGGTAGGAGATCCACATATCCGTGATCGCCAAGCTTGCCTTCCATGCCAAGGAAAGTACCTTGGGACACGAGCCGGAGTCTTCAATCTTCTATCTTCGTAGTCTTGGAGTCCGCGGATATTGATAGTCCGGCTGTCCGGACAACCCCTAGTCCAGACTCCTCTCAGAGCCTCGAACCAGTCTTCAATGACGATAAGTCCGGCGTGCATAATGTTCGGCATTGCAAGGCGGGCTCCTCCCTTGAATAATCCGGAGAAGATAATGAACACCAGGATAGTGTCCGGCTCTGCAACAATAATTTCCACGTTCCACCGTAGAGAGAATAAAACATATACACCGATTCAACCTGCTGACGTATTATGCGGCGTGACGTCACACCGCTACCAAGCCCTTGTTTGAATTGTTTTACTTATTCCACCTCAGCATGTTTAGCGAAGCGGTTTCCTTGGCACGTCTTGTCGAAGCAGAGATCGTGTTTCCCTTTATTCCGGGATTCTCATCAATACGGACATGGGTAACCCAACCGCGCCATTGATGGTGGCGCTTGGGAGATAAGCGAGTTTTACCAGGCTGGTGGGGGACGCATAGTTTAGTCCACCTATATATACGGGATAAGGATTTACCTTCTCACCTACGCCTTCTTCCTCCTTTGCTTATCCATCCCCGTGCACTCAAGCTCCAACACTCAAGCCTGCGCATCTCGCCTCGACCTTCTCCGAATATGTCCGGAGGGGGAGGTAAATGGATGGCCTCCACCACTAAGGAGGAGGACATCACCAAGCTGCGCGACGCCGGATATCTTTCCAGCGACATCGCGCATCGGCTGCCCGACGCGGGGCAGCTCATCCCCACCCCAAGGCCTCATGAGAGGGTCGTCTTCCTTCCCCACTTCCTCCGCGGACTGGGCTTTCCGCTCAATCCATTCGTCCGGGGGCTCATGTATTACTACGGCCTAGATTTCCATGATCTGGCGCCAATTTAAATCCTCAACATTTGGCGTTTATCGCCGTGTGTGAGGCCTTCCTCTGCATCCAGCCCCACTTCGGCTCGTGGCTCAAGACCTTCAACGTCAAGCGAAGGTTGTAAAGGGCACTCAAGCGGAATGCGGAGGCGCCATGTTGGGCAATTGCCCAACGTCCCTTGGCTGGAAGGGACCTTCGTGGACTCCGTCAAGGGGTGGCAATCGGGTGGTTCTACATCACCGAGCAGCGAAGCCCACATGGGCGGCGGCCCCGAAGTTTAGATCTGGAATCCCCACGTAGCTCACCTCCCGAAAGAGAAGGGCTTGCGGTGGGGTAGTCCGTGGAGGTGACGGACTCGGCGTGCATCAAGAAGATGGTGAGCGAGAGGCTCCGGCTCGTCGACGTGGTCCAAGTCATGCTCCTCCGGCGGATCCTCCCATGCCAGGAACGGGCTTTCACTCTGTGGGAGTTTGATCCGGAACAGCACCAGGCGCTGGGCGGGCTTTTCGATACAACATACGAAGGCGCCTGGAGGGTGCTGTTCAAGGGCGCCAAAGCCCCCGCATCCGAGACAAGAGATCGCGGATTCAGCGCGCAGTCTCCAACTGACGCGGTGAGTGATTCAACCCCATTACGGGACACTCGTGATAATTAGATTAACTCTAGTGAGGTTTTAAATCTGTCTCTTCCTTTGACAGGAATGGATGGAGAAGGCCGAGCTGCTCATCAGCCCGACTCCCATGCCAGAAGAACCAGTGGATGCCCGCTTAGCAAGGCTGCTGGTTCCGGCACCGCACGTGGTGCCGGAGAAGAAGGCCAAGAAGGCGGCCGCGGGGACTCGAAAGAGTTCCCGCAATCAGGCGTCCGACGACGACGAGGACTCCTCCCCTGAAGACGACGAGGAGGAGGAGTATTCTCTCCCGGAGGAGGGAGAGAAGAAAAGGAAGGCTTCCCCAACTGGGGGCGAAGGGTCCAAGAGGGGGAGAATTATCCCCCGGACAGCTTCGCCAACATCGACGTTGGCGAGGATGAGTGGCCTCCAAGGGCCAGACGTCCGGCAGGATCGTAAGTATTCGGATCATTTATATGCCGTATATTGTATGTCATGTAGTGTCCTTCTAACGCCGCATTCTGCCTGTAGTCCGGCCGTTGACGATCTTCCCGACTCGATGAGCGGGTCGTTGGCGCCGTCGGATGTAAATTCCATTCCGACTGCCTCTACCCTGCGCGTCGACGAGGACGACAAGGTGGGATCCCACAGAGGGACCCACCAGGAGGAGGCTCCGGAGGTGCTGTCAGGCAGCCTCCCGGACTTCGTGCCGGACTCTGCACCGGAACCCGCAGTGGCTCCAGAGTCCGGCAAGCGGCCCTTCGAAAGAAGGGCAGGAGCACGACACCGGCGGCCTCCGTCCATCCGGAGGCGCCGGATAGCCTGTTGGAGGCGCTTAAAGGCGCTTCCATCGAGGAAGAACACCACACTGTCATGAGTGCGGTCATTGAGAAGGTTCAGCTCGCCAAAAACGGGCTGACCGAAGCCTGCAGCAGCCTTCTAACAGGCTTTGAGGTAAGAAGTTAAAATTGTGTAATGTAATACCGCATAGACAGTAGCCCCTGATGCTTAGTTCGGTGTTTGGAAGGAAAAACCGGACTAAGGATCTAACAAGATATACGCAGGGTTGCTAAAAAATATGTCAATATGGGTTCGCAGGCTGCGCTGCTGGCCTCTGCCGCATTAATGGCGGAGGTCGAAGTGCTGAAGAAGGATCTCAAGCAGTCCGAGCAAGAGCTCGGCCATGCGAAGAAGCAGCTCGAGGAGAAAGAAGGTGAGTAACACCTCTTTGAATAAGTACCTTACAGAAAAGGGTTTTGGTTGCCAACAAAATTAACCAGGATAACTTTTTGTATTGCAGGGGCCACTAAGGAGGTGGCAGCCCTGAAGGACGCCCTGTCCGTGGCCGAACGCAATTTGGCCACGGAACGGGCTGAGCGAGAAAAGCAAGTGGCGCTGGTGGCGGAGGTTCGGCAAGAGCTCCGGGCTCTCATGGAAAAGCATGAGAGTTTGGAGCGTGACTCCAAGACTTGAGAGTCCGAGCTTGCCTCGGCTCTTGAAAGTGCCAAGTCCGCCAAGGCCGGGGCCCAGAAGGCCCTTCAGGAGGTAGAGGATATAAAGAAGATAGCTGCGGGTAAGGCGTTTTTCATGCAGAGCAAGCATGTTGATGTAAATTACCGGATACTTACCCGAATTCGGAGCTCTCCAGGGGCGTTTGCAGATCTGCCGTGTAGTGCATCTGATGCCGCCGCATTCTACCGTGGCGAGGAGGGGAGCTCGACGGAGATGGTCTTCTGGTCTCAGTACGCTGAGGCCGGCCATCCGGTGCCTCCAAGCGACCAGCTGAAGCAGCTAGTCGCACTCCACAAGGTAGCTGAGGAGGCCATGAAGGGTCTTATAGTCCGGCTGTGGCCTGGACAGGCCATGCCAGGCAGCTACTTTGGCCTTGTGCGGCGGCTGTTGGATGCGTGCCCCAGGCTGGACGTCATCAAGCGTTCCGCCTGCATTGAAGGAGCTCGTCGGGCCCTTGCCCGCATAAAGGTGCAATGGGGCAAACTGGATGCGGAGAAGCTTCTCATGGATCCGCCGCCGCCGGGCAAGGAGCATCGCACGCTGGAGCGATATTATAAAGTTGTCCTCAAGGGAGCCTGCGATATTGCAGATGAGTGCCCCCGGAATGTAATATTTGAGTGAACTCGCTGTGTTTTTATCCTGTGCGCTGAAAACTTCGTTTATGTGCGCCATGAGCAACGCTTGTTTAATTTAAAATATTACCTTCTGTGCGGCCGTTTGTTAAATCGAAGAGATGGCAAGTCGTTGGCTTCAGCCCCAAGCCACGAAAGTGGGGTGTTCGGTGATAAACTTGAGCACTCTTGTTCCCATTTTTGGGTCCATCGAGGGAGGCACTCAACACGACGAACAAGGCAACCGGACTTATAATGCTTGAACACTCTCACTTAGCCATAGAATTCTATAATTTTAAATTTGGTGAAGCCCCGGTATTGGAAGAAGCGAATCCGGGCGCTATCCACGCCTTCATCGGACATCATCCGAACTTCGCTCAAGCGGCGTGAGTCTTTAAGGACCGAAGAACCTCTCGAATAGCGACCAGTCTCTCGCCATATTATGCCGTCGGTTTTAGCTTTCCTCCGAGCGTTAACCGGCTCAACCGGGCGCAATCGCAGTGGTTCTCCAGGCTACCTTAGCCGACGGAACGGAACGTAAGGCACCAAAACATGGGAGCCGGGCAAACCCAACTATTGACCCAAGAGATAATTCGGAGCCGATTCATATAATGCTATAAGTTCGGGGTGCCGCACTTGTGAAAGTGTTCGGACTTAATCACACCATAGTCTGGGGAACATAAGCCCCTGGCGTGTTCGGCCGTACCAAAATGTACGGGTGCAAGAAGTTATATAATGAAAGTATGCATAAAAGGTAATGCAATCGCAAATAAGAACATGCTGCATTATTTATGAAAGGAAGTCTGCTGAAAGAGCGGACTGATACAAATAGTCTTGATAGCGAGGATTTGGACCAATTAAACACGCCCCTCCGTGGATGGGATGCAGACTTGGTGTATGTGTTGAATTTAATGCTCGTAATTGAGACCACCGAGTGTTCGCCGCAGCCTTCTTTGGTCCCCGATTGTTGCATCGTGAGTTTGGCGAGTTCGCCGTTGGATGTGGCTTCGTTAATGGAGTCCTGTATACGCAAAAGGAGAAAAGAAGAAAATAAAAAAAGGAGGGCGTTAGTGTGAGCCCCTGGTGTGGTCGAGCCGCACTCTTGATTCCTTGTGCCCTTCCCCTGCGCCCATGGTATCTCCAAAGCGTAATGATGTACACGGAGTGTTATTCTTGCGGTCATGCGTGGGCGAGGGTTGGGGCCGCATTGCTACGCGTGCTCTGATCGCGCCAGGTGGTCTTGGTTGGCATTGCACCGGGCGCGTTTTGCTGTATCCGGCTTTTTAGTTGCCGGACTTGAGAATTGCCTGAGAAGGCTGCTCTGTACTTCTGCCGCGAGTTCCGCTGTATGTTCCTCCGTTCGGAGGGAGCGTTCCGTATTTCCATTGACCGTGAGGACTCCACGAGGGCCTGGCATCTTGAGCTTTAGGTATGCGTGAAAGCGGCACGCGCTGAATTTTGTAACGCATTCGTCCGAGCAGGCGTGATAGCCGCTCGAACGGGACTATATCAAGATTAACTCTTCGCTCGGAAATTATCCGGGATCCGAAGACCACTTCGGTGTGGTGAGCCTGCATAGCTTGGCTTCCACTCCTGGGATGACACCTTTAAAAGTTGTCTTTGTGGGTTTAATCCTGGATGGGTCTATGCCCATTTTGCGCACCGTATCCTCATAAAGCAGGTTCAGGCTGCTGCCGCCGTCCATCAAGACTCCTGTGAGGTGAAATCCATCGACGATTGGGTCTAAGACCAATGCGGCGAATCCGCCATGGCGTATGCTTGTCGGATGGTCTCTTCGGTCAAAAGTGATCGGACAGGAGGACCATGGATTGAATTTTGGGGCGACTGGCTCCATCGCATAGACGTCCCGTAGTGCGCGCTTCCTCTCCCTCTTGGGTATGTGGGTCGCGTATATCATATTCACCGTCCGCACTTATGGGGGAACCCTTCATCCTCTATTGTTCGGCGGCCGGGTCTCCTCCTCGTCGTCGCTATTTAGCCCCTTGTCATTGTTTTCGGCAATTAACTTGCCAGCCTGCTTGAACACCCAACAATCTCTATTGGTGTGATTAGCTGACTTTTCGGGGGTGCCATGTATCTGGCATGAGCGGTCGAGTATTCGATCCAAATTGGACGGACCCGGAGTGGTTCTTTTGAACGGCTTCTTCCGCTGAACGGGTTTAGAGCCTCGGAATCCGGCATTGACTGCCGTATCCTCCTTATCGTCGCCGTTAATGCGGCGCTTGTTTTTGATTTGACGTGACCTGCCGTTGTTGTCCTTAGTATCCGGACTGCCAGCGTTTTTACGGAGATTGTTGCTGCGGGCTAGCCAGCTGTCCTCTCCCGCACAAAAGCGGGTCATTAACAATGTGAGGGCTGCCATGGATTTCGGCTTTTCCTGCCCCAGGTGCCGGGCTAGCCATTCATCCCGGATGTTATGTTTGAAGGCTGCAAGGGCCTCTGCATCCGGACAGTCGACGATTTGGTTTTTCTTCGTCAAGAACCGTGTCCGAATTGTCCGCCGATTCGTCGGCTGCTGAATGATGTGGCTTAAGTCATCGACGTCTGGTGGTCGCACATACGTGCCTTGGAAGTTATCAAGGAATGCGGCCTCCAGGTCTTCCCAACACCCAATTGACTCTGCGGGCAGGCTGTTAAGCCAATGCCGAGCTGGTCCTTTAAGCTTGAGTGGGAGATACTTGATGGCATGTAGGTCGTCACCGCGGGCCATATGAATATGGAGAATATAGTCTTCGATCCAAATTGCGGGGTTTGTTGTGCCATCATAGGATTCGATGTTTACGGGTTTAAACCCTTCGGGGATCTGATGATCCATTACTTCATCAGTGAAGCATAGAGGGTGTGCGGCGCCCCTGTATTGGGCAATATCACGGCGCAGCTCAAGAGAGCGCTGTCTGCTGTGTTTGGCTCGGCCAGGATTTGTATGTCCGGCGTGGCGGTATTCGTCGTGGGTGGTGGGGCGCCCGCGTGATCCATAGATGGATCTGGATTGTCTTGCCTTGTCCTCCACTATGTCTCGCAAGTCCGGCGTGTTCCCTCTTGGCTTCGCACTATTGGAGCGATGCCGGGGTACGTGTTTGGCTGGGGGCTTGTACGCCTCTCTGTCACGACCACGAGGTGGTCGGTCAGCCATGTCGTGCGCTGGTGATGAAGGTATGTATGCTTCCTCCTCTAATCGGGGGAGCAACTTGCGTCTTGGGTAACTTTTGGAGGGGCGTTCGAGTTTGTACTCTTCGGCCGCGAGGACCTCGGTCCATCGATCGGCCAGCAGATCCTGATCAGCTTGGAGCTGTTGCTGCTTTTTCTTTAGGCTATTTGCCGTGGCTATGAGCCTGCGCCTGAAGCGTTCTTGTTCGACGGGATCCTCGGTGCATTTAATTCATCATCGCTGAGGCTTGCTTCGTCTTCGGAGGGAGGCCTATAGTTATCATTCTCAACCCCTTCGTCTGCCGCCCTGTGGTGAGGGCTTGCTTCTGCGTCCTCCTGCGCTGAATCTTGCGGGAGGGGATCGTCTTCGGCACTCACCGGAGTGTGATTGTCTCCCGTGCCAGAATCTCCATTCTTATTGTGGCGGGATTTAGAGCGGCGCCGCGGACGTCGGTGTTTGGGCTGCTTCTTTAGAGAATCTTCCTCCGCTGCTTTTTCGCCATCCCCTTCTTTTGGGGTATCCACCATGTATACGTCATATGACGAGGTGGCCTTCCAGTGCCCTGTGGGCGCTGGCTCCTGTTCGTCTCCGGCATCGTCGTCCATAGCGTCGATGTCGTCGGAGTCGAAGTCGAGCATGTCGGTTAAATCCTCGACAGTGGCTACAAAGTGGGTGGTGGGTGGGCTCTGAATTTCTTCGTCGTCCGTACTCCAACCATCCTGGCCATAGTCCGGCCAGGACTCTCCCGATAGCGAGAGGTGCTTTAGTGAATTTAGGATATCGACGAAGGGCGAGTGCTGGAAGATGTCCGCGGCGGTGAATTCCATAACCGGCGCCCAATCCGAATCGATTGGCGGGGGCGCGGGAGGCTTGGAGTCCGGCGAGGAGTCCGGCGCCTCGGAATCACGAGTTTCGCGGGGGACAAGATCAGTGTTCGGCTCCATCGCCGTGGATGTTGAAGCCCCCAGGGCGGCGTCTAACCACCGGCCTTCGATACGGGAGATCGGCTCCGGGCTGATGGCCGGAGCGGATCCGAGTGCGGCCATCGATGCACCGTCCGGCGGCAGAGCTAGGTCATGCCCATCGTCGCAGTGCGGCGCGCTTGGTTGTGGCTCGAGTCCGTCGAAGATCGAGTCTCCGCGGACATCGGCCGTGAAGTTTAAGCTTCCGAATCTGACCTGACGGCCAGGGGCGTAGCTTTCGACCTGCTCAGATGGCCAAGGAATTGGCCGCATGCAAAGCCGCCGAATCGAAGATCTGTCCGGGAGAAAAGTCTCATCGGGACAGCGTTGTTGGTTAAAGATGCCATCGAGCCTATCGGTGGCGACACGGAGGAACTCTCAATGAAAGCACCAATGTCGGTGTCAAAACCGGCGGATCTCGGGTAGGGGTCCCGGCTGTGCGTCTAGGCAGATGGTAACAGGAGACAAGGGACACAATGTTTTTACCAGGTTGGGCCCTCTCGATGGAGGTAAAACCCTACGCCCTGCTTGATTAATATTGATGATGTGGGTAGTACAAGAGTAGATCTACCACGAGATCAAGGAGGCTAAACCCTAGAAGCTAGCCTATGGTATGATTGTTGTAATGTATGTTCGTCCCCACGGACTAAGGCCCTCGGTTTATATAGACACCGGAGAGGCTAGGGTTACACAGAGTCGGTTACAATGGTAGGAGATCCACATATCCGTATCGCCAAGCTTGCCTTCCACGCCAAGGAAAGTACCTTCCGGACACGAGCCGGAGTCTTCAATCTTCTATCTTCGTAGTCTTGGAGTCCAGCGGATATTGATAGTCCGGCTGTCCGGACACCCCCTAGTCCGGGACTCCCTCAGGCGTAGCTTTCGATTTGCTCCAGATGGCCAAGTGAATTAGCCCTCAGTGCGAAGCTGCCGAATATGAAGATCTGCCCGGGGAGAAAAGTCTCACCCTGGACAGCGTTGTTGGTTGAAGATGCCATCGGGCCTTTCGGTGACGGCACAGAGGAACTCTCAATGAAAGCACCAATGTCGGTGTCAACACCGGCGGATCTCGGGTAGGGGGTCCCGAACTGTGCGTCTAGGCGGATGGTAACAGGAACGAGGGACACGATGTTTTTACCCAGGTTCGGGCCCTCTCGATGGAGGTAAAACCCTACGTCCTGCTTGATTAATATTGATGATATGGGTAGTACAAGAGTGGATCTACCACGAGATCAAGGAGGCTAAACCCTAAAGCTAGCCTATGGTATGATTGTTTTAATGTATGTTGTCCTACGGACTAAAGCCCTCTGGTTTATATAGACACCGGAGGAGGCTAGGGTTACAGTAGTCGGTTACAATGGTAGGAGATCTACATATCCGTATCGCCAAGCTTGCCTTCCACGCCAAGGAAAGTCCCATCCGGACACGGGACGGAGTCTTCAATCTTGTATCTTCGTAGTCTTGGAGTCCGCGGACGATGATAGTCCGCTGTCCGGACACCCCTAGTCCAGACTCCTCGGGCCCTTCATTATCGATCAAGTCCTGACCGCGGAGCGCACTGTTTCGTCTTAAATGCGTCGGACAACCGACTTGAGCTGAACCCATGGAACGCAGCCCGCCTCCGAAGATTCTATGCCTAGTGCCGGACTAAGAGTTCGTCCCCTTACCCTGTTCAAATTTTTACACTTCAGCTGTCTTTTATTTCTCTTTCTTCTCTTAACCCTTTTACTAAAAAGCCCTTAAGGGCCTACTTGCACATTGTTCGCACACACTTGATGTGCCATCCGCACTCATTATACCTGGGGGCTTCTTTACCAGAAGCTTAATTATATGGGCTTCATGCCCAGCACATGTGTCAAGCTTCCACATGTACCTTTCATTCACCACTATATGCATCGATATGACTTAAGTTTTGGCCAAGCTGGGTTGCCTGGCTCCTGTGCTTACCCCTACATTCCTGACTGTTCAGCTAGGAGGTAAAGGGAGCACCTCTGCGATTATTCTTGCCGGGTCACCGGATGTGTACCTTAGACTGGGTGAAGCCAAAGCTAGCGTTCTTAAGGGAATATTCGGTCGGTGACTTGAAAGATGATTTTTACCTACTTATTTATCTGCCCCGGATGTTTTTCTGCTCTTTTCGCAGTCCGGACATGCACTTTAGGGCATGCCTCCCAGGGTAAGGAACCCTTAACGAAACTATTCTCCCTGGAAGATGTTTCTTACTAACCATGTAATATAACATAACTAGTTGGGCACTTGTCTGATAAAGCACTAATGACCCCTACGCCTGGTCTCCATGCATGCCCCGGTTGTTTCTTAACCAAGAAGGTATTCGGACACACTCCGGACTCTAGGGTCCCAAGGATGAAGCGAAAAGGTCGGCAAAGACAAACGATCTACAATCCGGCTAGAAGGCATTTTACATGTCATTTTAAATACATTGTCACATTGACTGACTGTATTCCTCCTCAATCCTGTCTAACAGGTTGTCCAATTTACAGTCCCATTGGGAAAATTTAGCGGCCAACTCTACTTGGCCGTATACTAAACTCACAGGGATCTCCTTCCCGTCGGGCCCCATAGGTACGACCTCGGCCATATGGTTGGGATCCGCCTTCTTGTACCGCGTCTTCACCATGGCCCAGGCCTCCTTGGCACCTTGGTGGCAGGCCGATATCTTCCATAAACGGAAGCGCTGCCGCATTCCCTGAAGCTTCTCTGCAAGCTCCCCAAGGCCTTCGGGTAGGGAGAGGGCTGGCCATAAAGCCTGGACGACGCCGCTCATTGCCTGCCGAACTCGTTCGAGCAGCTGCAACAGCTCGGGAAGTTGATCACCCGTCGATACGGGCATCTCCTTCGCAGGACGACCTGTGAGTATACCTACAGACATATCTTGTCAATTGACTTCCTCGCCGAACTCTTCTTTTCAAAGGAGTTTGCTCAAGCACTTACTATAAATGCCGCGACGAAGCCGCTTATTCTCCTTAACGGAGCCGGACAGCTCGGCCCGAACGCCTTTCAGCTCTTCTCCAAGCTGGGCGTGCGCATCTTGGAGCTTGTTCCTTTCTTGCTGCACTCTGTTCAGCACCCTCTCGCCGGCCTTGAGCTGGCGCAGTAGTTCTTGCCTGTCCGGATCTTGTCCGGCAGCACCTGCAATGTCATTATTAGACTTGCGCGCACGCCGCACAGCGCTTATATTATTAAAATAATGTGTTACTAGGAGGGGTCTCTGTGTTTCCTCCTGCGGCAGCAAGTGCGGCCTCAAGTTGGGCCTTGCACTCTTGCAGCTCCTGAGACAGTTGGGTATTCTTCTCGGTAAGATCCTGCATTTCAAATGATCCTTAAATCAGTTAATATAACTACTTTAAGTCTCGGGGGCTACTGGCATATATATCTCTCTTACCCGTATGTCTTTTACATACTGCTCCGTGGCTCTGGTAAAACCATCTTGAGCAGCACGGAGGTGCGCGTCCCCTGCGTTAAAGGCATTCAACGCCTCAGGGGAGAAGCACGCGTCACGAAATACTATCCGGCGGCGCCTATGGTTCATGGCGCTCTCCACCTCAGACTTGGTGGCGGACAGTCTGTCGGCATCCTCCGTTGGAGGAGTCCGGCTCGCGCCTTGCGCTCGCCTCCCCCTCCAGACCAGGTGCTGGAGCCTGGCTGGTAGAGGTTGGATTGGCAACCTCCACGCCCGCAGTCCGGCGGGCGCTTTTTCTCCTACAAAAGTCATGAGCACTCAAACGCTTCCTAGGAACGTTGCTCCGAATAATGAACTCTGGCTATACCTTTGCGGCGACGTTTCAGTCCGCGCCGCGCTCCTCTTCCACCTACTGGTCCGGACTGGCCTTTGTTGGTCAGCCGCCGCGGGCTTGGCTTCCCGCCCTGAAGGCGCTTCCTGCAAAACGCCATCGCATGCGAAGGTCAGAAATGAGCAGGGAAGAAATAACGGTGTCGGGACTTCGGTCACAGTCACCTGGGGAGCCGGATATAGTCCGGGATAGTCAGCCGTAATGGCGACTAAAGCATTATCCATGCTGAGCTGGTGGAACACCCCGTCGATTAGCTCCACCTTTATGTCCGGATCCTCTTCGGAGGCGGGATCCCGGGATCTCTCCGGATCCTCGGGTTGCGGAGCTGGACTTAGCATGTCCTCCACGACCCGACGCAGCTCCTGCGTCAAAAAACACAATATAAGGAACTTAAGCTTCAAAGGCATGGGTTGGACGCGCAGAGTGTTCGCTTACCCAAGGCCGGGGATTATTCGTGGAGAACCCATTCAACGGGTTCGTCCCGAGGAAATCCTCCTTCTCCCCCTTATACAGGTCGGACAGGATCTTCACCAGGTCTTCGGTCGAATCCGGCCCTTTGCGGCCATGACGGGTGGCATCGTCCTCCCCGTTGAAATCCCACATGGGGTGGCCCCTGTATTGTAGTGGCTGCACCCCCCGCATAATGCATGTTGCCATGACTCCAATCATGGTCAACCCGGAATGGGCCAGTAACCTTATCCGGCCCATCAAATAATGGACGCTCTTGTCTTCCTCCAGTTGGGGGCTCCGCGGACGCCAACTAAGGCGTTTCTTCAGAGGAGCATTGCTGAACTCCGGGAGGCCGATCCGAACAGGGTCCGGCAGCGGAGCGTCTTCTATATAAAACCATTCCGAAGGCTAGTCTTCAGACGCCTTCTTAGGGGTTCCGGATGGATATCCGGTCCCGGCAATGCGCCATATTTCGGTGCCGCCCACTTGATATATGGACCCCTCGTGAGAACGGGGTACAAGGCAGAACAATCTCTTCCACAGCGCGAAATGGGGCTTGATGCCCAGAAATAGCTCGCAAAGAGCTACGTAACCCGCAATATGCAGGATAGAGGCGGGCGTGAGGTGACGGAGCTGGAGTCCGTAGAACTCCAGGAGCCAGCGGAGGAAAGGATGTACAGGAAATCCGAGCCCCCTTATTAGATGGGGGACGAAGCATACCCGCTCCCCTTTGTTGGGACTTGGGGTAGCCTCCGCTTGCTTCCCACCTTTGTAGGTGGCCAGCCCGGCTCAAACCGGAACCATGAAGGCCGGAGGGAGATATCCCCCCACTTGGAGCTTCACCAGCTCGTTGTGCAGAACAGAGCATCTCCTCCAATCTCCTGGCAGAGGGCTAGGAGCACGAGAAGAGGAGCCGCGTCGACGGTCCATGTTGGAATGGATTCTTGGCCAAAAGCGTTCCGATGAGTATTCGCGGGAGGAAGATGGTGTGATTTGGATCTGGATTCTTGCCTCTCTTATAGGCAGATTATTTGCACAACTAGGGGGTAAAACATAAAAGATACCCTGGCTTTTCGCATTCGTGTGACGCGTGGAAGATGGCCATTATTGGGCGTGGGAGCCAAGAAGCGCAACATTAATGAGGAAGCCGAACACTGTTTGGTAGGTACATGGAACTTGAAGGAGAACCCGCCTTGCAACGCCGAAGACTACATACGCGCTGGACTTATCGTCATTGAAGCCTGGTTCGGGGGCTACTGAGGGAGTCCTGGACTAGGGGGTGTCCGGACAGCCGGACTATCATCGTCCGCCGAACTCCAAGACTATGAAGATACAAGATTGAAGACTTCGCCCCGTGTCCGGATGGGACTTTCCTTGGCGTGGAAGGCAAGCTTGGCAATACGGATATTTAGATCTCCTACCATTGTAACCGACTCTGTGTAACCCTAGCCCTCTCCGATGTCTATATAAACCGGAGGGCTTTAGTCCGTAGGACACAGCATCCATTACAACAATCATACCATAGGCTAGCTTCTAGGGTTTAGCCTCCTTGATCTCGTGGTAGATCTACTCTTGTAAAACACATCATCAATATTAATCAAGCAGGACGTAGGGTTTTACCTCCATCAAGAGGGCCCATACCTGGGTAAAACATCGTGTCCCTTGTCTCCTGTTACCATCCGCCTAGACGCACAGTTCGGGACCCCCTACCCGAGATCCGCCGGTTTTGACACCGACAGTACACCTTCTATCACAGATCTGAAGGCAAGACTTTTGTTGCTAAATTTGGACCCTTTCTAGAGAAGGAGTTTCTCTCGAAATAAGTGAGTGGGAGGAAAGTAAAACTTGATGAGGTAACTGTACCTGCTCCCTTATTGGAAAGTAGTTCAGCACAGAAACCGGTTCCTGTGACAACTACACCAATTAGTGAGGAAGCTAATGATATTGATCATGAAACTTCAGATCAAGTTACTACCTAACCTCGTAGGTCAACCAGAGTAAGATCCGCACCAGAGTGGTATGGTAATCCTATTCTGGAGGTCATGTTACTTGACCATGGCAAACCTACGAACTATGAGGAAGCGATGATGAGCCCAGATTCCGCAAAATTGCTTGAGGCCATGAATCTGAGATGGGATCCATGTATGAGAACAAAGTATGGACTTTGGTTGACTTTCCCGATGATCGGCAAGCCATCGAGAATAAATGGATCTTCAAGAATAAGACTGACGCTGATGGTAATGTTACTGTCTACAAAGCTCGACTTGTTGCGAAAGGTTTTCGACAAGTTCAAGGGATTGACTACGATAAGACTTTCTCACCCGTAGCGATGCTTAAGTCTGTCCGAATCATGTTAGCAATTGTCGCATTTTATGATTATGAAATATGGCAAATGGATGTCAAAACTGCATTCCTGAATGGATTTCTAGAAGAAGAGTTGTATATGATGCAACCAGAAGGTTTTGTCGATCCAAAAGGTGCTAAAAAAGTGTGCAAGCTCCAGTGATCCATTTATGGAGTGGTGCAAGCCTGTCGGAGTTGGAATAAACGCTTTGATAGTGTGATCAAAGCATATGGTTTTATACAGACTTTTGGAGAAGTCTGTATTTACAAGAAAGTGAGTGGGAGCTCTGTAGCATTTGTGATATTATATGTAGATGACATATTGTTAATTGGAAATGATATAGAATTTCTGGATAACATAAAAGGATACTTGAATAAAAGTTTTTCAATGAAAGACCTCGGTGAAGCTGTTTATATATTAGGCATCAAGATCTATAGAGATAGATCAAGACGCTTAATTGGACTTTCACAAAGCACATACCTTGATAAAGTTTTGAAAAAGTTCAAAATGGATCAAGCAAAGAAAGGGTTCTTGCCTGTATTACAAGGTGTGAAGTTGAGTCAGACTCAATGCCAGACCACAGCAGAAGATAGAGAGAAAATGAAAGATGTTCCCTATGCTTCAGCCATAGGCACTATCATGTATGCAATGTTGTGTACCAGACCTGATGTATGCTTAGCAATAAGTTTTGCAGGGAGGTACCAAAGTAATCCAGGAGTGGATCACTGGATAGCGGTCCAGAATATCCTGAAATACTTGAAAAGGACTAAGGATATGTTTCTCCTTTATGGAGGTGACAAAGAGCTAGTCGTAAATGGTTACGTCGATGCAACCTTTGACACTGATCCGGACGATTCTAAATCGCAAACCGGATACGTGTTTATATTGGTCACTACTAGAAATCCACGTTTTACCTAGAGCCATATACCCTAGGTGAAACGCAAAAAACCATAGGGAAAGCCTTTACCTAGAGCTGGCCCTAGGTAAAGAACCTTAGGTATAGTATAGTCGGGAAAGAGCTCTTTCCCTAGGGTGCATGTGGCAAGCTCTAGGGAAACTCTCTTTACCTAGGGGAACATGCCCTAGGGAAAGATTGTGGGGTCCATCAGAATTATGCCACCCCACAACTTTCCCTACAATTCTTTCCCTACCATATGTTTGAATAATACCCTAGGGATACATCATATACATATCTCCATATACAAATATGCAATTTGAATTTAAATCTATAGCCAACATAATTAAAATAATCAAATTTAGAGCCATTATTCAAATTTATAAATTGCATTCAAAATTCATCATACAATTCAGATTATCAACGGACACATGCAATCACACTTATGGTCAATTTTGAGCCTGAATTCCTCATATTACAAGAACTAAAACTTAGAAGTTGTTCACATTCTGCTAAACTATGCTCACTATGTTTGATACGCAGAACTAGCATGCTGTCCATTTGCATGTCATCGTCACCCTCTATCACTATAGTTTTCAATCTCTTGTGGTCAAGATCAACATCATCTTCACGTGTGCTTCAGCAACTCAACAGAAACTCCAGTAACTCACAACATACATTTGATGATGAGGCCAAACCAAAGATGCCCTGCGTTGGATGTAAATTAGAGCACCAAAAGAAACAGAACCATCAAGCTGAGTAAGAAAGACTGATCTAACGCCAAATACTAACATGAGCAGTTACCTTAAACCAGGCTCCTGTCCTTTTTTCCTTTTAACGTTGGAAACATTTTATCGCCTTCGCATCATCTCCTCTCTTACCTATACATAACATATTTCAGTAATACTTACAGTAGAACAAATAACATGACGTACAACATATCAGCAAGTCTCATTACTTAAAAGAAAAATAAACATGGAACTGAAAACCAAATAAAAGTTATCTCGTTACTAAAACAGAAAAAGGATGTGTACAGATAATGCAGTAATGTCACACATGGGTTTCACCGCTTGTACCAGCAGCGATCCCCTACTCATCAATCCTACATCAAACGTGCATGGAACCTCGCTCCACCTAAGCAAAAGCTACTCCCAATGACAGTAAGATCCCGCCCTCATATGATAATTAGATGTTCTATACATTTGTGCTTAAGATCATGTAACGTTAATGCTAAAGAATTAAAGTCTAACACGCCTCACACAAATAGGATTGATAAATGAAAAGGAAGCACACTGCATTTACAAAAATCTGAACTGATCAAACCCAAAATCATGTTTTATCAGAGTAATAAGCTATCGGTTGGCAACAAGTACTTTCGTTGATAGATTTTGCTGCAACTCAAATTCTTTGATCACTATGGCGTCCAAGAGACAACCTATACATGACTTAATAGATCATGTTAGAAACAACCTGTTCCTGTCAATCTGTACTTAATGGCACGAACACAATTGAGCATTGTTCCCGCGAACATTGAAGTTTGATGTCTGACTCTCCATTTAGCTGCAAACATGAAGATAGCTGGATTCATGGCTATTTTCTAGAATCTACAAAAGAAGAGTTGGGTTCAAGAATTTGTCTTTCCAAGGGAAAACGACTATTGATTGATTACTTCTCACATAAGACAGAAGAAATAAATACGTATCGGCAATGGAACAAACCATATGTTGCTTTGCTTATAACATGTGTAAAACCGTATGAAATTCCTAACAGTTTTGGGAGTAATAGGAGAAACACAATATTTAAGACAAGTGCATGGTCATTGGCATTAGTGTATAAATTGAAAAACATGGATATCTCCCTAAAATCCAATGTTTCAGGATAGATTGTATTATTATATACTTTCTAACAATTGGTGTAGATGATAAGGATACCGTTTCCCACAAATACCTATTAAATTTCTACATCCTAAATGTGTGAACCTAGAGGGATAATACAATATCTAGCTTGTAGAGAATGTGAGGCTACTATCGGATTTAGCAAAAATAAGATGATGAAGAGTAGCTTTCAAGTATTTAGTCTATAAACAGTAGAACCCTCTGATTGAGCTAATAATCTAAAGGAAATTAAACATAGATAAGACTATAGAAACAATTATGAAGATAACTGGGGGTATATACTAAATAGCTTCATCAATAAGAATACCATAGGGTCTACATCGCAGCGCTTTTAGCGGGCGCCTCTGCTGGAGTGTTAGCTAGTTGCTCTTTTGTGTCCGGTTTTGTAATGAGATTGAACTAGTTGGTGCTGTCAGGTTTTCGCCCCATAGTGCTCGTTTCGATGGCGGATGGCGGACGAGCACAGTGGGTTTCCTGGCAGTGTGTTGAACTCGCTACCCTCTTACCCTTCTTCCTGGTTATGTTTGGCACTATTGTATTTCTGTTTAATGCAAATGGAAAGGGGTACGCCCGATTCAAGAAAAAAAAAAGAATCCCATTGTGCAATACAAATATAAAATTATCGTTTAACCAACAACATTTTCAACTAGAACAATCACCAACATAGATTAGAAAAAATGCAAGTGAACATTGCATTATCTAATAAGGTATTAATATATAATGTTTTTTCCATTCAAAAATAAAAGGAGCGCTACTACCTGAAGGTTCTAAAATTGTACTTACAAATGTTCTGGGATCCTGACCTTACTTTTGTATCTCTTGGAATGTATACAGTTCTAAAGGAAATCAGTCCTATGCCCAAGGTTGGGAAACCAGAAAGTATTCTTCAGTTATAACTATCCCCAAAAAGAAAACAATGTCATCATTATATATAGGAAGTCGACATGATGGCCTTAAATATAAGATTCTACAAACAAATAGAAGTCACGAGAATTTCAAAACATTACACTTCATGTCCTGAGCTCTACATGAAAGAAGCAACTGCAAAATCTAGTTGAATGCCTCATTTGGCAAAATAACTAACTCACAGTCAAGGCAATGCAATGCGCACACCAATTCGCAGCAATGGCAACAACGATTTGTGCAGAAGTGTAACATTATACTGAATCTGATACACTTTACTAGTCATGCATCAAACAAAAATGCCAGAAAGTACGAGACAAGTGCAGCATCACCTGGGCAGTTGGGGCGTCACGGCATTATGACCGGTGTGGAGGTGGGGTGGGGCGGGCTCCATGAAGGTCACCTGGATGAGTGGATGACGATGTAGTCGTCTGAGCCGAGCGGCCAGCAGTGACGACCGTTGAGTGGCGCTGCCACCGGCAGCTCGTCCTCCACGACCAGCACCAGCAGCCTGTCCCCCACGGCCTCGATCTCTCCATTCAACATCCCTCCCTGGAAGCTGCATCACACACAAAAAGGGGTATGCCATGAGATTCAGGTTCTAGAGCACAAGATAAAATGCTCCCGGCCAAGAAGTGGCGAATGGGGCCGTGGATCTAGATCTGGAGCAGCCCAGCATGGGGAGCAAACAGGGGCGACACCGGGGAGGAGGGGCGATGAGAGAAAGAGCAGGGAGTCACCGACAATGAGGGGGGAAGGCGGCCGGGGTAGGAGGGCAACTGTCAGCACTACTAGGAAAAGGCCTGCTAGTGGCGCACCAGTTTTGCCTACTAATGGCGCACTACTGGTGCGTCACTAGCACCACGCCATTAGTATTAAATACTAATGGCACACAACTAGTGCGCCATTAGTATCTGGTATACTAATGGCGCACCACGCAGTGCACCATTAGTATAGCCCAACATGCACCATTAGTATGCCTCCCAGGGGGCCATATTTATCCATGTGCTTTGGCATACTAATGGCGCACTTTGGGGTGATGCGCCATTAGTATCCTTTCTACAGTGCGCCATTAGAGTGCTGAGTAGTGCGCCATTAGTATGAATATTAGGGATTATTTTTTTTCTTTTCTGATATTTGCACAGGTTACAAAATATATTATTGAACAGAATATAGACAGCACCACACAACAACAGCAGATTCATCGAATACAATAGAAGATCAGTCTCCGAATACAATTCATCATATTAGTCTCCGAATTCAAAAGACCGAACAAAGATAGAACATCACAAGTCTCAAGACCGCGAGTAACGAGTTTGTCTTCACATTACAAGTCGATATCGATCATCTAAACTACCATCACATAGAAGAGAGCTGCAGTCATCACGATGAGCATCATCGCGATGAAACTGGTCTTCATCCGGTTCCTCCAATGCTCCCTCCTCTCTCCTGCTAGATAGCTCGCGTATCTAGATTCCGCCTCCGCCCTAGTGGTGTACCCTTTATGCTATTCTATCGCTGAAGCGGTGAACTGTCTCCCAGCAGTCCTCCCGATCATCGTGGTGATCGTCCATTTGCATCATGCTTTTATGCCAATATTTATTGCATTATGGACTGTTATTTCACGTTATGTTACAATACTTATGGCTATTCTCTCTTATTTTACAAGGTTTACATGAAGAGGGAGAATGCCGGCAGCTGGAATTCTAGGCTGGAAAAGGAGAAAATATTGAAGGACCATTATGTGCAATTCCAAAAGTCCTGAAACTCCACGGAATACCTTAAAATAAATAAAGAAAAATCGTCGCCAAAGATGAAGGCCAGGGGCCCACACCCTGCTCACGAGGGTGGGGGGCGTGCCCCCCTGGGCGCGCCCCCTACCGCGTGGGCCCCCTGATGGCTCTCCGACGTTCATCTTCTCCCATATGAAGTCTTTCGATGAGAAAAAAACAGAAGAGAACTTTTCAGGACGAGACTCCGCCGCCACGAGGCGGAACCTTGGCGGAACCAATCTAGGGCTCCGGTAGAGCTGTTCTACCGGGGACACTTCCCTCCGGGAGGGGGAAATCATCACCATCGTCATCACCAACGCTCCTCTCATCGAGAGAGGGCAATCTCCATCAACATCTTCACCAGCACCATCTCATCTCCAAACCCTAGTTCATCTCTTGTATCCAATTCTTGTCTCCAAGTCCGGGATTGGTGCTAGTAGGTTGCTAGTAGTGTTGATTACTCCTTGTAGTTGATGCTAGTTGGTTTATTTGGTGGAAGATCATATGTTCAGATCCTTTATGCACATTGAATATGCTTTGTGAGTAGTTACGTTTGTTCCTGAGGACAAGGGAGAAGTCTTGCTATTAGTAGTCATGTGAATTTGGTATTCGTTCGATATTTTGATAAGATGTATGTTGTCTAACCTCTAGTGGTGTTATTTGAACGTCGACTACATAACGCTTCACCATTATTTGGACCTAGAGGAAGGCATTGGGAAGTAATAAGTAGATGATGGGTTGCTAGAGTGACAGAAGCTTAAACCCTAGTTTATGCGTTGCTTCGTAAGGGGCTGATTTTGATCCATATGTTTCATGCTATGCTTAGGTTTACCTTAATACTTTTGTTGTAGTTGCGGATGCTTGCAATAGAGGTTAATCATAAGAGGGATGCTTGTCCAAGTAAGGGCAGTACCCAAGCACTGGTCCAACCACATATCAAATTATCAAAGTACCGAACGCGAATCATATGAGCGTGATGAAAACTAGCTTGACGATATTCCCATGTGTCCTCGGGAGCGCTTTTCCTATTATAAGAGTTTGTCCAGGCTTGTCCTTTGCTACAAAAAGGATTGGGCCACCTTGCTGCACTTTATTTACTTTTGTTACTTGTTGCTCGTTACCATTTATCTTATCACAAAACTATCTGTTACCATTTATTTCAGTACTTGCAGAGAATACCTTACTGAAAACCGCTTATCATTTCCTTCTGCTCCTCGTTGGGTTCGACACTCTTACTTATCGAAAGGACTACGATAGATCCCCTATACTTGTGGGTCATCAAGACTCTTTTCTGGCGCCGTTGCCGGGGAGTGAAGCGCCTTTGGTAGGTGGAATTTGGTAAGGAAAAATTTATTTAGTGTGCTGAAATTTTCTGTCACTTGTTACTATGGAAAGTAATTGTTTGAGGGGCTTGTTCGGGGTATCTTCACCCCGTCCAGTTGAGCCAAGAGTTGCTCCTCAACCTGCTGAACCTACTGAACCTACTGAAAATGAAACTCCTTTTCAGATTCTTTCGGGTATGATGGAAAAACTGCTAGCTAACACTTTTGCAGGAGATGGAACAAAGCATCCTAATGAACATCTACGCTATGTGGATGATATTTGTGGACTATTTAAGCTTGCAGGTATACCCTATGATGTTGTTAAGAAGAAGGCTTTCCCTTTATCTTTGGAGGGAGACGCATTGACATGGTATAGGCTATGTGATGATACGAGATCATGGAACTATAAAAGAGTGAAATTGGAATTTCATCAAAAGTATTACCCTATGCATCTTGTTCATCGTGATCGCAATTATATATATAATTTTTGGCCTCGCGAAGGAGAAAGCATCGCTCAAGCTTGGGGGAGGCTTAAATCAATGTTATATTCATGCCCCAATCATGAACATCTACACCTAAGTTTGATTGTGTTAAATCTTTTATGGATACCGATATTTTCCGTAAGTTTAGCACTAAATACGGACTTGACTCTGAGATAGTAGCTTCTTTCTGTGAATCTTTTGCTACTTATGTTGATCTCCCGAAGGAGAAGTGGTTTAAATATCATCCTCCCATAGAAGTAAAAGTAGTTGCGCCTATTAAAGTTGAAGAAAAGATTGTCACTTATAATGATCCTATTGTTCCTACTTCTTATGTTGAGAAACCACCTTTCCCTGTTAGAATGAAGGATCATACTAAAGCTTCAACTATTGTTCGTAAAAGAAATACTAGGACTTATACACCTCCTGAGCAAGTCAAAGTAGAACCCAATATTGCTATTGTTAAAGATCTCTTGTCTGATAATATTGATGGGCATGTTATTCAATTCTCTGGTGAAACTGCTAGAATTGCTAAACCCTGTGATAGAGATAAACATAGAACTGTGGTAGGCGTGCCTGTTATTTCTGTTAAAATAGGAGATCATTGTTATCATGGCTTATGTGATATGGGTGCTAGTGCTAGTGTTATACCCATTGGCTGATACAAAGAAATTATGCATGAGATTGCACCTGCTGAGTTAGAGGAAATTCATGTTACAATTAAACTTGCCAATAGAGATACTATATCTCCAATGGGAATTGTTAGAGATGTTGAAGTCTTGTGTGGGAAAACCAAATATCCCGTTGATTTTCTTGTTCTTGGTTCTCCACAAGATAGCTTTTGTCCCATTATATTTGGTAGACCCTTCTTGCGTACTGTTAATGCTAAGATAGACTGCGAAAAGAATGTTGTTACTATTGGCTTGGATGATATGGTTCATGAGTTTAATTTCTCTAAATTTAGTAAACAACATCGTGAAGAAGAATTGCCTAGTAAGGATGATATTATTGGTCTTGCTTCTATTGCTGTACCTCCTAGTGGTCCTTTAGAACACTATTTGCTAGACCATGAAAATGATATGTTAATGAATGAAAGAAGGGAAATAGATGAAGTATTCTTTAAACAGGAACCTATTCTGCAACACAATTTGCATGTTGAAATCCTAGGGGATCCTCCTCCACCCAAGGGTGATCCCGTGTTTGAGCTTAAACCGTTGCCCAATAATCTTAAATATGCTTATCTTGATGAAAAGAAAATATATCCTGTTATTATTAGTGCTAACCTTTCAGAGCATGAAGAAGAAAGATTATTGAAAACTCTGAAGAAGCACCGTCCTGCTATTGGATATACTCTGGATGATCTCAAGGGCATCAGTCCCACTCTATGTCAACATAAAATAAATTTGGAAGCTGATGCCAAACCAGTTTGTGATCCTCAACGACGTTTGAAACCTAAAATGAAAGAAGTGGTAAGAAAGGAAATACTCAAGCTTCTGGAGGCAGGTATAATTTATCCTGTTGCTGATAGTCAGTGGGTAAGTCCTATCCATTGTGTCCCTAAGAAGGGAGGTATTACTGTTGTCCATAATGATAAAGATGAATTGATTCCGCAAAGAATTATCACAGGTTATAGGATGGTAATTGATTTCCGCAAATTAAATAAGGCTACTAAGAAAGATCATTACCCCTTAACTTTTATTGATCAAATGCTAGAAATACTATGCAAACATACACATTATTGCTTTCTAGATGGTTATTCTGGTTTTTCTCAAATACCTATGTCGGCTAAGGATCAATCAAAGACAACTTTTACATGCCCTTTTGGTACTTTTGCTTATAGACGTATGCCTTTTGGTTTATGTAATGCACCTGCTACCTTTCAAAGATGCATGATGGCTATATTCTCTGACTTTTGTGAGAAAATTTGTGAGGTTTTCATGGATGACTTTTCCGTCTATGGTTCCTCTTTTGATGATTGCTTGAGCAATCTTGCTCGAGTTTTGCAGAGATGTGAAGAAACTAATCTTGTCTTGAATTGGGAAAAGTGCCACTTTATGGTTAATGAGGGTATTGTCTTGGGGCACAAAGTTTCTGAAAGAGGTATTGAATTTGATAAAGCCAAGGTTGATGCTATTGAAAAGATGCCATGTCCCAAGGATATCAAAGGTATAAGAAGTTTCCTTGGTCACGTCGGATTTTATAGGAGGTTCATTAAGGACTTCTCAAAAATCTCTCGGCCTCTGACAAATTTATTACAAAAAGATGTACCATTTGTCTTTGATGATGATTGTGTAGAAGCATTTGAAATACGTAAGAAAGCATTAGTCTCTGCACCTGTTGTTCAACCACCTGATTGGAATTTACCCTTTGAAATTATGTGTGATGCTAGTGATTATGCTGTAGGTGCTGTTCTAGGGCAAAGAGTTGATAAGAAATTGAATGTTATCCATTATGCTAGTAAGACTCTAGACAATGCTCAAAGAAATTATGCTACTACTGAAAAGGAACTTTTAGCAGTTGTATTTGCTTGTGATAAATTCAGACCCTATATTGTTGATTCTAAAGTTACTATTCACATAGATCATGCTGCTATTAAATATCTTATGGAAAAGAAAGATGCAAAACCTAGACTTATTAGATGGGTTCTCCTGCTGCAGGAATTTGATTTACATATCGTTGATAGAAAAGGAGCTGAGAACCCCGTTGCAGACAACTTGTCTAGGTTAGAGAATGTTCTTGATGACCCACTACCTATTGATGATAGTTTTCCTGATGAACAATTAAATGTCATAATCACTTCTCGTAGCACTCCGTGGTATGCTGATTATGCTAATTATATTGTTGCTAAATTTATATCACCTAGCTTCACATACCAACAAAAGAAAAAGTTTTCCTATGACTTGCGACATTACTTTTGGGATGACCCACATCTTTATAAAGAAGGAGTAGATGGTGTTATTAGACGTTGTGTACCTGAGCATGAACAGGAACAGATCCTATGCAAGTGTCACTCCGAAGCTTATGGAGGACACCGCACTGGAGATAGAACTGCACATAAGGTATTGCAATCCGGTTTTTATTGGCCTACTCTCTTCAAGGATGCCCGTAAGTTTGTTTTGTCTTGCGATGAATGTCAAAGAATTGGTAATATCAGTAGACATCAAGAAATGCCTATGAATTATTCACTTGTTATTGAACCATTTGATGTTTGGGGCTTTGATTATATGGGACCCTTCCCTACTTCTAATGGATACACTCATATTTTAGTTGCTGTTGATTACGTTAAAGTGGGTAGAAGCTATTCCAACTAGTAGTGTTGATCATAACACTTCTATTAAAATGCTTAAGGAAGTTATTTTTCCGAGGTTTGGAGTCCCTAGATACTTAATGACTGATGGTGGTTCACACTTTATTCATGGTGCTTTCCATAAGATGCTTGCTAAATACGACGTTAATCATAGAATTGCATCTCCATATCACCCGCAGTCTAGTGGGCAAGTAGAATTGAGCAATAGAGAGCTCAAATTAATTTTGCAAAAGACTGTCAATAGGTCTAGAAAGAATTGGTTCAAGAAACTTGATGACGCATTGTGGGCCTATAGAACTACATACAAAAATCCTATGGGTATGTCTCCATATAAAATGGTTTATGGAAAAGCATGTCACTTACCTCTCGAACTAGAACATAAGACATATTAGGCTATTAAAGAGCTCAACTATGATTTCAAACTTGCCGGTGAGAAGAGGTTATTTGATATTAGCTCACTTGATGAATGGAGAACCCAAGCTTATGAAAATGCCAAGTTGTTTAAAGAAAAAGTTAAAAGATGGCATGACAAAAGGATACAAAAGCGTGAGTTTAATGTAGGTGATTATGTATTGCTATACAACTCACGTTTAAGATTTTTTGCAGGAAAACTTCTCTCCAAATGGGAAGGTGCCTACGTTATCGAGGAGGTCTATCGTTCCGGTGCCATAAAAATGAACAACTTCGCAGGCACAAATCCGAAGGTGGTAAACGGTCAAAGGATCAAACACTATATCTCAGGTAATCCTATAAATGTTGAAACTAATATTATTGAAACTGTAACCCCGGAGGAGTACATAAGGGACACTTTCCAGAATGTCCCAGACCCCGAAAAGGAATAGGTATGTGGTACGGTAAGCAAACCGACTCCAAAACAATTTCTAAGGCAATATTTCTCCGTTTTGGAATATTTAGAAAAATAGAAAAATAAGTAGCAGTCCGGGGAGGACACGAGGCCTCCACGAGGGTGGAGGGCGCGCCCTACCCCCCTGGGCGCGCCCCTACCTCGTGAGCACCTCGTGTGCCCTCCGGACTCTGTTTCCTTGCACGATACGTATTTTGGTCATTAAAAATTCATTATATATACTCCCGAAGGTTTTGACTCTCATATCACGCAAATCTCCCCTGTTCTTGTTTCGAGCTGTTTTTCTAACATGTCTAGGTCATCATGACGACCCCAAGTGCTTCCAAGGACAAGTTCTTCGAGAAGGCTATCAACCCTTACCTCGCGGAGGTGCTGCGACACCCCCAAACCATTGAGATGCGTGATGGGTTGTTGCACATCCATGATGTTGAGGGACCAAAGGGAACCGGAAGCGTGGAGTTGAGGCTCGAAGCAATGGAGCAACAAGTTTTCAAGTGCCAGGGGATGGTGGAGCGTGGAATCAACGCTACCCACAAGATGCTCGCGGAGTTCACCAACAACTATGAGCCGGATGCCAAGAAGACCGAGGAAGCCATCTATAAGCTACATGAGAAGATTGAGCACCTCCAAGTCCAAATCTATGATCTACAAAACCAAAACTATGAGTATGAATATAGATTCAAAAGGATGAGTTTGGCTGCATATTTGAGGATTCCGGTGACTCGATCATCCTTCTATGATGGTGAGGCTATGCCATGGAAGGTGGACGACAAGCTTGCATCATCATCAACACCTCCACCGCCAACAACAAGGAAGAAGACATAATCACCTGGGTATGGGCACTCCCCTTGGCAACTGCCAAGCTTGGGGGAGGTGCCCTGGTATCGTATCACCATCACCACTCCTATCTTTACTGTTTTTCTTAGTTCGATCCTATTAGTAGTATCTTGATTTAGTAGAATAAAGTCATGGCATGATCTAGTTTTGAGTTTTGCTTTATGATCCTTCTTTGTAATCGAGTCCGTGAGCTATATAATAAAGATTAGTGTTGAGTCAAGGGCTTGAGTATTTTGCCATGATCTTGGGTGATTATAAGAAAAGAATAAAAAAAGAATCAAAGAGTTCATATTGATCTTATTTAAAGTAATGACTTCACATAGAAAGAGTATGATGATTAAAAGTTGTTGGGAGTTGGCAAATATAGCTTTGGTCATCGTTGCAATTAATAGGAAGTAATAAGGAAGGAGAGGTTTCACATATAGATATATTATCATTGACATATTTTATGATTGGGAGCACTCATTAAAATATGACATGCTAAAGAGTTGATGTTGGACAAGGAAGACAACATAATGAGTTATGTTTTCTTATATCTGAGATAAAGTATGTTGTCATGGTTCCTCTACCATGTTGAGCTTGCCTTTCCCCCTCATGCTAGCCAAATTCCCAGCAGTAAGTAGAAATACTACTTGTGCTTCCAAATACCCTTAAACCAGTTTTGCCATGAGAGTCCACCATATCTACCTATGGATTGAGTAAGATCCTTCAAGTAAGTTGTCATCAGTGCAAGCAATAAAAATTGCTCTCTAAATATGCATGACTTATTAGTGCGGAGAAAATAAACTTTGTACGAACTTGTTGTGGACGCAATAAAAGCGACGGACTGCATAATAAAGGTCCACATGCAAGGGGCAATATAAAGTGACATTCTTTTGCATTAAGATCTTGTGCATCAACCCTAAACGCACATGACAACCTCTGCTTCCCTCTGCGAAGGGCCTATCTTTTATTATTATCCTCTACCTTATGCAAGAGTCACGGTGATCTTCACCCTTCCTTTTTCATTTTATCCTTTGGCAAGCTCAGCACGTCGGAAAGAACATGGTATATATATCTAATTGGATGTGGGGGAGCATGAATTATTATTGTTGACATTACCCTTGTGGTAAAAGGTTGTGGGGCAAAAAACTATAAGCCCCTATCTTTCTCTATGTCCGATTAAAACTCCGTAACCACAAGTATTGCGTGAGTGTTAGCAATTATGAAGGACTAAGTGATAGTTGAGTATGTGGACTTGCTTTTAAGCTCTGACATAGACTCTTTCCGATGTTATGATAAATTGCAATTGTGTCAATGACTGAGGGTATAATTTGTTGGTGCTCAATAAGGTTTCTGATTCATACTTTGGTTTTGTGAAAAGGTCATCACTTGAACTTGAGTAATCATATGACATAAATTTATATATGTTGTTGTTATGAAGTAATCATGATGCCTTCATGTCCGTATTTTATTTTTATCGACGCCTCTACCTCTAAACATGAGGACATATTTATTGTTATCGGCTTTTCGCTTGAGGACAAGTGAGGTCTAAGCTTGGGGGAGTTGATACGTCCATTTTGCATCATGCTTTTATGTCAATATTTATTGCATTATGGGCTGTTATTTCACGTTATGTTACAATACTTATGGCTATTCTCTCTTATTTTACAAGGTTTACATGAAGAGGGAGAATGTCGGCAGCTGGAATTCTGGGCTGGAAAAGAAGCAAATATTGAAGGACCATTCTGGTATACTAATGGCGCACCACGTAGTGCGTCATTAGTATAGCCCAACATGCGCCATTAGTATGCCTCCCAGGGGGCCATATTTACCCATGTGCTTTGGCATACCAATGGCGCAATTTGGGGTGATGCGCCATTAGTATCCTTTCTACAGTGCGCCATTAGAGTGCTGAGTAATGCGCCATTAGTATGAATATTAGGGATTTTTTTTTATTTTCTGATATTTGCACAGGTTACAAAATATATTATTGAACAGAATATAGACAGCACCACATAGAAATAGCAGATTCATCGAATACAATAGAAGATTAGTCTCTGAATACAATTCATCATATTAGTCTCCGAATTCAAAAGACCGAACAAAGATAGAACATTACAAGTCTCAAGACCGCGAGTAACAAGTTTGTCTTCACATTACAAGTCGATATCGATCATCTAAACTACCATCACATAGAAGAGAGCTGCGGTCATCACGATGAGCATCATCGTGATGAAACGGGTCTTCATCCGGTTCCTCCAATGCTCCCTCCTCTCTCCTGCTAGATAGCGCGCGTATCTAGATTCTGCCTCCGCCCTAGTGGTGTACCCTTTGTAACTGTTATCGCTGAAATGGTGAACCTGTCTCCGACACTCCTCCCAGTCATCGTAGACTGATACGTCCATTTTGCATCATGCTTTTATGCCAATATTTATTGCATTATGGACTGTTATTTCACGTTATGTTACAATACTTATGGCTCTCTCTTATTTTACAAGGTTTACATGAAGAGGGAGAATGCTGGCAGCTGGAATTCTGGGCTGGAAAAGGAGCAAATATTGAAGGACCATTCTGTGCAATTCCAAAAGTCCTGAAACTCCACGAAATACCTTAAAATAAATAAAGAAAAATCGTCGCCAAAGATGAAGGCTAGGGGGCCCACACCCTGCTCACGAGGGTGGGGGTGTGCCCCCCTGGGCACGCCCCCTACCTCGTGGGCCACCTGATGGCTCTCTGATGTCCATCTTCTCCCATATGAAGTCTTTCGATGAGAAAAAAACAGAAGAGAACTTTTCGGGACGATACTCCGCCGCCACGAGGCGGAACCTTGGCGGAACCAATCTAGGGCTCCGGCAGAGCTGTTTTGCCGGGGACACTTCCCTCCGGGAGGGGGAAATCATCACCATCGTCATCACCAACGCTCCTCTCATCGGGAGAGGGCAATCTCCATCAACATCTTCACCAACACCATCTCATCTCCAAACCCTAGTTCATCTCTTGTATCCAATTCTTGTCTCCAAGTCCGGGATTGGTGCTAGTAGGTTGCTAGTAGTGTTGATTACTCCTTGTAGTTGATGCTAGTTGGTTTATTTGGTGGAAGATCATATGTTCAGATCCTTGATGCACATTATTACCCCTCTGATTATGAACATGAATATGCTTTGTGAGTAGTTACGTTTGTTCCTTAGGACAAGGGAGAAGTCTTGCTATTAGTAGTCATGTGAATTTAGTATTCGTTCGATATTTTGAGAAGATGTATGTTGTCTAACCTCTAGTGGTGTTATGTGAACGTCGACTACATAACGCTTCACCATTATTTGGGCCTAGAGGAAGGCATTGGGAAGTAATAAGTAGATGATGGGTTGCTAGAGTGACAGAAGCTTAAACCCTAGTTTATGTGTTGCTTCGTAAGGGGCTGATTTGGATACATATGTTTCATGCTATGGTTAGGTTTACCTTAGTACTTTTGTTGTAGTTGCGGATGCTTGCAATAGAGGTTAATCATAAGAGGGATGCTTGTCCAAGTAAGGGCAGTTCCCAAGCACTGGTCCAACCACATATCAAATTATCAAAGTACCGAACGTGAATCATATGAGCGTGATGAAAACTAGCTTGACGATATTCCCGTGTGTCCTCGGGAGCGCTTTTCCTATTATAAGAGTTTGTCCAGGCTTGTCCTTTGCTACAAAAAGGATTGGGCCACCTTGCTGCACTTTATTTAGTTTTGTTACCTGTTGCTCGTTACCATTTATATTATCACAAAACTATCTTTTACCACTTATTTCAGTACTTGCAGGGAATACCTTGCTGAAAACCGTTTATCATTCCTTATGCTCCTCGTTGGGTTTGAAACTCTTACTTATCGAAAGGACGACTATAGATCCCCTATACTTGTGGGTCATGATAGACTCCGGGAATCTTTCCCTTGTACACGACATACGACGGCATCTCTATGCACTAGCCAAACAACAGACAATACATATGCAATATATAAGTATGTAACAGAAGGATCAAAAGAGAAAAGCAAGACATTAATAGCACGATTCATGATCCTACTAATAAATAGCATCGATTACATCTAAGATGAATGACTGTCCAAACCAAAGAGACATACAAGTTCATTAAAGTTTAATTACAACATGAACTAATCAATGTTTCAGAACTACACATAGCATCACTACTTTCGACTCGACACATGGAACCGGAGCGTGGATGAAGCCGCCATCTTTCGTGATGGTCATGAAGTCGCGGGCGTTGTCAGCCTGCATTTTGTAGCATTGTGTCTATCTCACTGTTGGACGGTTGATATCTGAGGTAGAAATGCCCCGAGGTACGAATGACATCTGCAAACTCCGACTGGGTGCGAAAGAATTCTTGTCGGATGTCCGCATCCTGGATTGCCGCCAAGCTTGCGGCCCAATCTTTGAGATTATTTGGTAGAAGAAGGTGATTATGGTCCCGTACGATCGCCCGCATGTGATGGAGGGCGTAGTAGGCATCCTTCTGACCGCCAGGCGGCTGTTTGATGCAGGGGAACGTCGTATTGTGGATGAACACGTGCCTGCTGTACCTACGAACTGGCCTATTAAAGGTGCCTCCAGATGTGGCATAGCCAGGGAGGGCATCATCAAGAACTTTCTTGATATTTGTGTAGTCTATCATGGAGTCACGGTCTGGGTCGAAATACGTGGACATGGAATATTTCGGGCTTAAGAGGATGAGTGTGCAATGTGTGTCACTGCACAGAACACGTAATGTTAGAAAAAAAGAACGATCGAAATCTAAGAAATCATATGTTACGGGGCAGTTAGGGGATGACTTACTCAGGAAAGTAAGGCACGAGGAAGTTATCCTTATCTGGGTTTGCCAGAATGACGCCTTCGAGGTGTGAACTCGCGACTTGCCGGTCCCCAGCGCTGCACAAGATCTTGGCACGCATGTAGAAGGGGTCGACTATCTCGATGTCTGGGGTCTTGTCTCTAATGATCCGCATCTCCATACTCAACGAAAATAGCCGAACGAAGGTGTAGTGCAGCGGATGAAGGTTAAACATAGCAAAGATGTCATCAAACCGCAGGACGATCGTACCCCCGATGGCACTATCCACAAAGCCCTTGCCCTCTGGCACCTTGGCCACGAAAACCGGGTATGCCACATCATTCTGGGAGAGACGCCGCTTCTCCAAAGAAAGAACATTGTCATGCAGACCCCGCATAGCACCGCTTGCAGCAATGAGCATATTTGTCGGTAGCATCGCCCTACCCGCCACATGCACCCTCCTCGAGATATCCTTAGGTGAAGGTGGCCCGCTCCTGAGCACGGATCATATTCGGTGCCGACTGGCTCGCACCGGCGCCCTTGTTAGTCTTTCATTTCCGTCCCTTCTTCTTGATCTGCTGTAATCGGATCGAGTTCTGCTCACAGACCGCCTTCTTGAGCGTGTTGGGGCTGATAATATTTCGCACCTCGGCTATCTGAGGCTCGGTGAAAGTGGCAGCTGCAGGCGTCTCCTGAGAACTGAACGCCACACGATGCCTGTTGCAATTGGGTTTCTCCGCCGTACCTGCTAGATCGCGGTCGTCTTTTTCAGGGTTGGGTTCTTGAGAAGGAGGTCCGCAGAATTCTTCACCGTACCCATGTTTGGCAAAGTACTTATCGACGTTGGTAAATATACCGTCATCGTAGTCATCGTCGTCCGGATCCTGTGCCATATGCATGTCCGGATCATATGCCATAGGGATGTCCGGCATGTCCGGTAGCGTTGCGGTGGTCTTGCCATGGCTTGGCGCCGGCACGACTGGCGGTCTTGTCTGTGGGGTGGTGTCCCCCACCCCCAAATGAATCCGGCTCTTCGGCGAAAGCAGGGGCCAGCTTACGCAGGCGCTGAGGGTCATCACATCATCTTCGTCGGCCCAGCGGGTCGAATCGGAGGTAACAACTCGTCGCAGCCTGGCAGCACCTGAACCAGTTCAACCCTATACACGGTGGGTGGCATCGGATTACCGTGGAAACGGGGTTGCCCGGTTGAACGATTCTGCCCTTGGCGACATCGACCAACTCACTGCCCACGAAGTGCAGGAGAGTGCACGGAACGTCGGCGGCGCCCTGCGAAAACATGTAGGGCATCAGGGATGCCCAGTCAAAGGCAAGGAGATCAAGTCATCGGCCGAGAGGCTTAGTTACGATGATGCCGTCGAGCTTGGCTAATGTTGAGGCACCGCCAACGGTGGGCGTGCAACTGACGGAGGGGCCGCTTGCTGGCGAGGTGCCGGCCGGCGTACACCCGGGTTCTTTAAGCTCCAATGCCCGTGCCGGCGCCGGAGACACGAATACTGCCTCCGCCGGAGACACCAATGGCGCCGCCTGCGTGTTGTGCGAGTTGCTTGCCGTGAAGCTGGGAACCGGGGGTGGCCCTTGTTCGCCGCCCGCAATCCACGTCGTCAGCCCTTGAATCAAGGTAGGCACCATGGCGGTGAGCGTCGTTCCCAGTTGTTGTTGCACTTGCTCTTGGACAATCTCCGGAATCCGCACCACTTGTGCCTTGAGTGCTTCAACCTCGCGCGACTGGCTTTCCAAGCTGGTCTTTTTCTCCTTTCGGCCACCAGTGGTATAGTATGACGACCATTTTGTGGACAAGCCTTTGCTGGCCACACGACCAGCTGACGACGGCTTACTGAGCTTATCCTTGTTTTTCATTACGTTCAACGCACTATTTAAAGGGGTGTCAAAAGGGGAGCTCTGATACGACCCCGCGCTACTGCTTTCAGTGTCCTGCGGAAGGAACGTGAACCATTTAGAAATATTGGGGATTAATTAGAATGCAACCATATAGAGCTAATTACGCGGGGGTGTATTCCTTACCAGAACAAGCTCAAGCGCCCTGGTCTTCGGATCCGTGGTAAGCTCCTTTGTTACCGGGTCCTCCTTGTACCGGGCCCTGACAAAGTTCCTGGTCTGCTTGTCACGGTATTTCTCGAAGCGGGGCGGTAGGCCTTGCTGGGCACGCTCCGTGTCCTCCTTGTCCCATATAGGCTCCGCCACTCTGTAACTGCTGGGACCGAGTTGGTGGACCCCTAAGTTCAACTGCCGCATTTCTTTCCCCCACTAACTTGATTCGGAGGTTGCGCTGCTCTCACACTTGATCTTAAACTCCTTGTAGTCATCTTCGCTGATCGAAGGATTTTTCGCCTTGATCTTCTCATAACTATCACTGTCGGTGTCAAAACCGGCGGATCTCGGGTAGGGGGTCCCGAACTGTGCGTCTAGGCGGATGGTAACAGGAGACAAGGGACACGATGTTTTACCCAGGTCCGGGCCCTCTTGATGGAGGTAAAACCCTACGTCCTGCTTGATTAATATTGATGATGTGTATTACAAGAGTGGATCTACCACGAGATCAAGGAGGCTAAACCCTAGAAGCTAGCCTATGGTATGATTGTTGTAATGGATGTCGTGTCCTACGGACTAAAGCCCTCCGATTTATATAGACACCAGAGAGGGCTAGGGTTACACAGAGTCGGTTACAATGGTAGGAGATCTACATATCCGTATTGCCAAGCCTGCCTTCCACACCAAGGAAAGTCCCATCCGGACACGGGACGAAGTCTTCAATCTTGTATCTTCATAGTCTTGGAGTCCGGCGGACGATGATAGTCCGGCTATCCGGACACCCCCTAGTCCAGGACTCCTCGGTAGCCCTCGAACTGGCTTCAATGATGATGAGTCCGGCGCGCATAATGTTCGGCATTGCAAGGCGGGTTCCTCCTCCGAATAATCCATAGAAGATTGTGAACACCTGGATAGTGTCCGGCTCTGCAAAATAAATTCCACATTCCATCGTAGAGAGAATAATATGCACACAAGTTCAACCTGCTGACGTATTTCGTGGCATGACGTCACACCACTACCAAGCCTTTACTTGAATCGTTTTTTATACCACCTCAGCGCGTTTAGCGAAGCTGTTTCCTTGGCACGTCTTGTCGAAGCAGAGATCGTGTTCCCCTTATTCCGGGATTCTCATCAATACGGACGTGGGTAACCCAACCGCTCCATTGATGGTGGCGCTTGGGGGATAAGCGAGTTTTACCAGGCCAGTGGGGACGTATAGTCTGCGTCCGCCTATATATAAGGGATAAGGATTCACCTTTTCACCTACGCCTTCTTCCTTCTTTGCTTATCCATCTCCGCGCACTCGAGCTCCGGTGCCCAAGTTCGCGCATCTCGTCTCGACCGTCTCCGACCATGTCCGGAGCGGGAGGTAAATGGTTGGCCTCCACCGTTAAGGAGGAGCACATCGCCAAACTGCGCAGCGCCGGATACCTCTCCGGCGACATCGCGCACCGGCTGCCCGACCAGGGGCAGCTCATCCCCACCCCCAGGCCCCATGAGAGGGTCGTGTTTCTCCCCCACTTCCTCCGTGGACTGGGCTTTCCACTTCACCCCTTTGTCCGGGGGCTCATGTTCTACTATGGCCTGGATTTCCACGATCTGGCGCCGAACTTCATCCTCAACATCTCGGCGTTTATCATCGTGTGCAAGGCCTTCCTCTGCATCCAGCCCCACTTCGGCTTATGGCTCAAGACCTTCAACGTCAAGCCGAAGGTAGTGAAGGGCACGCAGGCAGAGTGCGGAGGCGCCATGTTGGGAAAGATGCCCAACATCCTCTGGTTCGAAGGGGCCTTCGTGGAGTCCTTCAAGGGGTGGCAATCGGGGTGGTTCTACATCACCGAGCCGCGCGACCCTACGTGGGCGGCGGCCCCCGAGTTCAGATTTGGTATCCCTGTGCAGCTCACCTCCTGGAAAGAGAAGGGCTTGCTATGGGGTAGTTCGAAGGAGCTGACGAGACTCCAAGCCTATATCCAGAAGCTGGTGAACAAGAAGCTCAGGCTTGTCAACGTGGTCCAAGTCATGCTCGTCCGCCGGATTCTCCCATGCCAAGAGCGGGCATTCAATCTGTGGGAGTTCGATCCGGAATAGCACCAGGCGTTGAGCGGGCTCTTCGACACGACGTACGAAGGCGCCTGGAGGGTGCTGTTTAAGGGCGCCGAAGCCCCCGCATCCGCGACGGAAGATCGCGGATTTCACTCGCAGCGTCCAGCAGACGAGGTAAGTGATTCTACCCCTTTACGGGACACTTGTTGTTAATAGTTTGATTCTAAGCGGGTTTCAATCTCCCTTTTCCTTTGACAGGACTGGATGAAGAAGGCGGAGCAGCTCGTCCGCCCGGCTCCCATGCCGAAAAACCCAGTTGGACGCCTGTCTAGCGGGCTGCTGGTTCGGCACCGCATGTGGTGCGGAGAAGAAGGCCAAGAAGGTGGCCACGGGTACTCGAAAGAGTTCCCGTTTTCAGGTCTCCGACGACTCCGAGGCGGACTCCTCCCCCGAAAATGAGGAGGAGGAAGAAGACTCTCCCCCAGAGGAGGGAGAGAGGAAGAGGAAGGCTTCCCCAACAGGGGAGGCCGAAGGGTCCAAGAGGGGAAGAACTATTCCCCCGGACAGCTCTGCCAACACCAAAGTTGGCGACAAAGAGTGGCCATCAAGGGCCAGGCCTCTGGCGAGATCGTAAGTATCCAGATTCCTGAATGATTTATAATTTCTCTTTTGTGTCACATAGTGTCCTTCTAATGCCGCATACTGCCTGCAGTCCGGCCGATGATGATCTCCCTGCTTCATCGAGCGGGTCGTTGGCTCCGTCGGATGTGGATTCCATCCCGAATGCCTCCACCCCTCGCGCCGCTGAGGACGCCGAGGTGGGGCCCTAGGAAGGGACCCATCAGGAGGAGGCTCCAGAGGCGTCGCAAGGCAGCCTCCCGGACTTTGCGCCGGACTCCACACCGGAACGCATAGTGGTTCCGGAGTCCGGCAGGCGGCCCCTTCGCAAGAAGGACAAGACTGTGACACCGGCGGCCTCCGTCCAACCGGAGGCGCCGGACAACTTGTTGGAGGCGCTCAAAGGCGCTTCCATCAAAGAAGAACACCGCACTATTATGAGTGCAGTGATTCAGAAGGTTCAGCTCGCCAAGAGCGGGCTGACCGAAGCCTGCAGTAGCCTTCTAACAGGCTTTGAGGTAAGAAGTTAAAATATGTAATGTAATACCGCATAGACAGTAGCCCCTGATGCTCAGCTCGGTGTTCGGAAAGAAAAGCGGATGAGGATCTAAAAAGATATCTGCAGGTTGCTAAGAAGTATGTCAATATGGGCTTGCAAAGGCTGCGCGCTTGACCTCTGCCAGCCTTGATCATGGAGGTCGGTGCATTGAAGCAGGATCTCGAGCAAGAGCTTGGCCGTGCCAAGAAGCAGCTCGAGGACAAAGAAGGTGAGTAACACCACTTTGAATAGTTAACTTACAGAAAAGGATTTAGGTTGCAATAAAAGAATAACAAGGATAACATGGGTACTGCAGGGGCCACGAACGAGGTGGCAACCCTGAAGGAGGCTGTGTCCGCGGCCGAACGCAACGCGGCCGCGGAACGGGCAGAGCGGGAGAAGCAGGAGGCGCAGGTGGCGGAGGTGCGGCAAGAGCTCCAGGCTCTCATGGAGAAGCATGAGAGTTTGGAGCGCGACCCAAAGACTCGAGAGTCCGAGCTCGCCTCGGCTCTCGAAAGTGCCAAGTCCGCCAAGGCCGAGGCCCGCAAGGCCCTTCAGGAGGTAGAAGATGTGAAGAAAATAGCGGCGGGTAAGGCATTTTTCATGCAAAGCAAGCATGTTAATGTAAACTTCCTGATGCTTACCCGAATTCGGAGCTCTCCAGGGGCGTTTGCAGATTTGCCTCGCAGTGTATCCGATGCCGCCGCGTTCTACCGTGGTGAGGAGGGGAGCTCAACGGAGAAGGTCTTCTGGTCTCAGTACGCTGAGTCCGGCCATCCGGTGCCCCCTAGCGACCAGCTGAAGCAACTGGTCGAACTCCACAAGGTAGCTAAGGAGGCCATGAAGGGCCTCATAGTCCGGCTGTGGTCTGGAGAGGCCATGCCTGGGAGCTACTTCGGCCTCGTGCGGCGGCTGGTGGATGCGTGCCCCTGGGTGGAGGTCATCAAGCGCTCCGCCTGTATTGAAGGTGCTCGTCGGGCCCTTGCCCGCGCAAAAGTGCACTAGGGCAGGCTGGATGCAGAGAGGCTTCTTACTGACCCGCCGCCAGCGGGCAAGGAGTACCGTACGCCCGAAATGTACTATAAGACTGTCCTAAAGGGTGCCCGCAATATTGCGGATGAGTGCCCCAGAGATGTAATTATTGAGTAAACTCGCTATGTATTATCCTGTGCGCTGAAAACTTTGTTCATATCGCTAAGCAACGCTTGTTTAATTTAAAATATTACCTTATATGCGGCCGTTTATAAAATCGAGAGATGGCAAGTCGTCGGCTTCAGCCCCATGCCACTAGTCTTTGGGGTGTTAGGGATAAACTTGAGCACTCTTGTTCCCATTTTTGGGTCCATCTAGGGAGGCGCTCAACACAACGAACAAGGCAACCGGACTTATAATGCTTGAACACTCTCACTTAGCCATAGAATTCTATAATTTTAAATTTCGGCGAAGCCCCTAGTATTCGGAAGACCGAGTTTGGGGCGCTATCCACGCCTTCGTCGGACATTATCCGGTTCTTTGCTCGAAGCAGCGTAAGTCTTTAGGGACTCGAAAAGACCTCTCGAACAGCGACCAGTCTCTCGCATTATCATGCTGGTCAGTTTTAGCTTTCTCCACTGAGGCGCTCGCCCAGCTCAACCGGGGCGCAATCGCAGTGGTTCTCCCAGTACTACCTTAGCCAACGGAACGGAACGTAAGGTACCAAAACATGGGAGTCGGGCAAACTCAACTATTGACCCAAGACATGATTCGGAGCCGATTCATATAATGTTATAAGTTCGGGGTGCCGCACTTGTGAAAGTGTTCGGACTTATCACACCATAATGCGGGGAACATAAGCCCCTGGTGTATTCGGCCGTACCAACATATACGGGTGCAAGATGTCATTGTTGAACATATATATAAGGTAATGCAATTATAGGCAAAAAGTGCTGCATTATTTATTCAAGGAATTCTGCTATGAGTGAATGATACAAATAGTGCGGTAAGCAAGGGATTGGACTAATTAAACATGTCCCCCTCCAGGGGTGGGCTGTGGACTGGTGTATATAATCAAATTTAATGCTCGTAATGGAGACCACCTGAGTGTTCGTCGCAGCCTTTTTCCCTCCCTGGCTGTTGCATCGTGAGTTCGGCGCAAGGCCACGGACAGGCCTCCGTGAGCGGAGTCCTGTATATAAAAAGAAGGAAAATGAAAACTGAAAAGGTGACACACTTGGGAGCCCTAGTGTGGTCGAGCCGCACTCTGGGTCTGTTGTGGTCGTGCCCCTCCCCCTATGCCCATGGTATCTCCAGAGCGTAATGATGTGCGGAGGGTTGGTCTTACAATCATGCGAGGGCTGGGGTTGGGGCCGCATTGCTACGCGATGCTCGGGCGTGCAGGTGGTCTTGATTGATGTTGCTCCGGCGCGTTTGGCTGTGTCCGGTCGTTTAACGGCGGACTCAAAATTGCCTTAGAAGGCTGCTCGTACTTCGCCGCGAGAGCCGTGTATGTTCCTCCGTTCGGAGGGAGCGCCGTATTTCCGTTGGTCGTAATGACTCCACGAGGGCCTGGCATCTTGAGCTTGAGGTATGCATAATGCGGCACGCGTTGAACTTTGCAAACGCGGTTCGTCCGAAAGCAGAGCGTGATAGCCGCTGCGGAGCGGGACTATGTCGAAGATTAGCTCCTCGCCCGGAAATTATCCGGGATCGAAGACCACTTCAGCGTGGATCGAGCTCGTATAATTGGCTTCAGCGCTGGTATGACGCCTTTGAAGGTCATCTTTGTAGGTTTAATCCTTGAGGATCTATGCCCATCTTGCGACCGTATCACGATAAAGCAGGTTGAACTCTGCCGCCGTCCATCAGGACTCTTGTGAGGTGAAATCCATCGACGATTGGGTGTAAAACCAATGCGGCGAATCTGCCATGGCGGATGCTGGTCGGATGGTCTCTTCGATCGAAAGTGATCGGATAAGAGGACCGTGGATTGAACTTCGGGGCGACTGACTCCATCGCGTATACGTTCCTTAGTGCACGCTTCCGCTCCCTCTTGGGTATATGGGTTGCGTATATCATGTTTACCGTCCGCACTTGTGGGGGGAAACCCTTCTGTCCTCTACTGTTCGGCGGCCGGGTCTCTTCTTCGTTGTCGCTATGCAGCCCCTTGTCATTGTTTTCGGCAATTAACTTGCCTGCCTGCTTGAATACCCAACAATCTCTGTTGGTGTGGTTAGCTGGCTTTTCGGGGGTGCCATGTATCTGGCATGAGCGGTCGAGTATTCGGTCCAAATTGGACGGACCCGGAGTGGTTCTTTTAAATGGCTTCTTCCGCTGACCGGGTTTAGAGCCTCGGAATCCGGCGTTGACTGCCGTATCCTCCTTGTCGTCGCCGTTAACGCGGCGTTTATTTTTGCTTCGACGCGATCTGCCATTGTGATCCTTGTTATCCGGACGGCCAGAATTTTTACTGAGGTTGTTGCTGCGAGCTAGCCAGCTGTCTTCTCCCGCACAGAAGCAGGTCATTAAGGATGTGAGGGCTGCCACGGATTTCGGCTTTTCCTGTCCTAGGTGTCGGGCTAGCCACTCGTCGCGGATGTTATGTTTGAAGGTTGCGAGGGCCTCTGCATCCGGACAGTCGATGATTTGATTTTTCTTTGCTAAGAACCGTGTCCAAAACTGTCTGGCCGATTCGTCTGGCTGCTGAATTATGTGGCTTAGGTCATCGGCGTCTGGTGATCGCACATATGTGCCCTGGAAGTTGTCGAGGAATGCGGCTTCCAGGTCTTCCCAACACCCAATTGACTCTGCGGGCAAGCTGTTAAGCCAATGCCGAGCTGGTCCTTTAAGCTTGAGTGGGAGATACTTGATGGCGTGGAGATCGTCACCGCGGGCCATGTGGATGTGAAGGAGATAATCTTGATCCAAACCGCGCGGGTGCGTCGTGCCACCGTGAGGATTCAATGTTTACGGGTTTAAACCCTTGATTTGATGATCCATTACTTCGTCGGTGAAGCATAGTGGGTGTCTGGCGCCTTTGTATTCAGCAATATCACGACGTAGCTCGAGGGAGCGTTGTCTGCTGTGTTCGGCCTGGCCGGAGTTGTTGTATCCGGCGCGACGGTATTCGTCGTGGGTCGTGGAGCGCCCACGTGATCCATAGATGGGTCTGGATTGCCTTGCTTTGTCTTCCAGTATATCTCGCAAGTCCAGCGCGTTCCCTCTTGGCTTCGCGCTTTTGGAGCGGTGCCGGGGTACGGTCTTGGTGGAGGGCCTGGATGCCTCTCTGTCGCGACCACGGGGTGGTCGGTCGGCCGTATTATGCGCTGGTGATGAAGGTATGTATGCTTCCTCCTCTAATCGGGGGAGCAACTTGCGTTTTGGTAGCTCTTGGAGGGGCGTTCGAGTTCATACTCTTCGACCGCGAGGACCTCGGTCCATCTGTCGGCCAGTAGGTCTTGATCAGCTTGAAGCTACTGCTGCTTTTTCTTTAGGCTATTTGCTGTGGCGATAAGCCTGCGTTTAAAACGCTCTTGTTCGACGGGATCCTCCGGCACGACGAATTCGTCGTCGTTGAGGCTTGTCTCGTCTCCGGAGGGAGGTATGTAATTATCATCCTCGACCTCTTAAATGCCGCTCTCGTGAGGACTTGCTTCTGCGTCCTCCTGCGCTGAATCTTCTTTGGAGGGGATTGTCTTCGGCACTTTCTGGGGTGTTATTATCTCCTGTGCCGGAATCTCCATTCTTACTGTGGCGGGATTTAGAGCGGCGCCGCTGACGTCGGCGCTTGGGCTGTTTCTTTGAGGAATCTGCCTCCGCTGCTTCCTCGCCGTCCCCATCTTTTGTGGTGTCCACTATGTATATGTCGTATGACGAGGTGGACTTCCAGTGCCCTATAGGCGCTGGTTCTTGATCGTCTCCGGCATCGTCGTCCATACCGTCGATGTCTTCGGAGTCATAGTCTAGCATGTCGGTTAGATCGTCGACAGTGGCTACAAAGTGGGTGGTGGGTGGGCTTTGAATTTCTTCATCGTCCGCATCCCAACCATCCTGGCCGTAGTCCGACCAGGGCTCTCCGGATAGCGAGAGGTGCTTTAGCGAATTTAGGATCTTACCAAAGGGTGAGTGTTGGAAGATGTCCGCGGCGGTGAACTCCATGACCGGCGCCCAATCATATTCGATTGGCAGGGGCGTGGGAGGTTCGGGGTCCGGCAGGGAGTCCGGCACCTCGGAGTCACGAGCTTTATAAGGGACAGGGTTAGTGTTCGGCTCCATCGCCGTGGAAGTTGCAGCCCCTGAGGCGGTGTCCAACCACCGGTCCTCGATCTGCGCGATCAGCTCCGGACTAAGGGCCGGGGTGGATTCGTGTGCGGCCTCCAAGGTACTGCCCGGCGGCAGAGTTAGATCATGCCCATCGTGACAGCGCGGCACGCTCAGCTGTGGCTCGAGTCCATCGAAGATCAGGTCCCCGCGGATGTCGGCCGTGAAGCTTAGGCTCCCAAACCTGACCTGACGGCTAGGGGCGTAGCTTTCGATCTGCTCCAGGTGGCCAAGTGAATTGGCCCGAAGTACGAAGCCGCCGAATACGAAGATCTGTCCGGGGAGAAAAGTCTCACCCTGGACGGTGTTGCTGTTCGAAGAAGCCATCAAGCCTATCGGTGAAGACACAGAGGAACTCTCAATGAAAGCACCAATGTCGGTGTCAAAACCGGCGGATCTCGGGTAGGGGGTCCCGAGCTGTGCGTCTAGGCGGATGGTAACAGGAGACAAGGGACACGATGTTTTATCGAGGTCCGGGCCCTCTTGATGGAGGTAAAACCCTACGTCCTGCTTGATTAATATTGATGATATGTATTACAAGAGTGGATCTACCACAAGATCAAGGAGGCTAAACCCTAGAAGCTAGCCTATGGTATGATTGTTGTAATGGATGTTGTGTCCTACGGACTAAAGCCCTCCGGTTTATATAGACACCGGAGAGGGCTAGGGTTACACAGAGTCGGTTACAATGGTAGGAGATCTACATATCCGTATTGCCAAGCTTGCCTTCCACGCCAAGGAAAGTCCCATCCAGACACGGGACGAAGTCTTCAATCTTGTATCTTCATAGTCTTGGAGTCCGGCGGATGATGATAGTCCGGCTGTCCGGACACCCCCTAGTCCAGGACTCCCTCAATCACCTTTTTCAATCATTGCCTTCACCGTGCTTCTCCAAGTAGACAGGGCCGTGCTCATCCTCGTGAGGGCGGCACTATTCACTTTATTCCCTGAGAGGCATGTGTTTGCAAAGTCAGCAGGGAACTTGTATCGTTCATGCAGCTTCTTGAAGAGGAGGCTGCGCAAATTCCCTCGGTCCTTATGCCTTAGGTTCTCGGTGTTGATTGAGGCGGTGCTCCGGCGAATGCACCCGAGCTGAACCGAGTACCCCTTGACTAATTCTTTGGGCGCCATTGGATGCCCGTCGGAGTTCACTTCAGTAAATTCCTCCTTGACGGTGCCGAGCACGTTCGGGCACTGGTCCTTCTTGTAGGATCGGAAGTATGTCTAGAGGGGGGGTGATTAGACTACTTGACAATATAAAAATTCAGCCTTTTGATAAAGACAAGTTTTTGGCAAGTTCACAATGATGATCAAGTCAAGTATCACCCTACACATGCAATTCTAGAGTATAGGCAGCGGAAAGTAAATTGCACATGTAGTAAAGAGAGGTGGAGAAGAGCAAACGCAATTTGGAGACACGGAGATTTTTCTCGTGGTTCCGATAGGTGGTGCTATCGTCAATCCACGTTGATGGAGACTTCAACCCACGGAGGGTAACGGCTGCGAGAGTCCACGGAGGACTCCACCCACGAAGGGTCCACGAAGAAGCAACCTTGTCTATGCCATCATGGCCTACGCCCACGGAGGGCTAGCCTTACTCGGGGTAGATCTTCACGAAGTAGGCGATCTCCTTGCCCTTACAAACTTCTTGGTTCAACTCCACATCTCGACGGAGGCTCCTAAGCAACACCTAACCAATCTAGGAGGCACCACCCTCCAAAAGGTAATAGATGGTGTTGATGATGATGAACTCCTTGCTCTTGTGCTTCAAATGATAATATCCCCAACACTCAACTCTCCTCACTGATTTGGCTGTGGTGGAAGAAAGGATTGAGTGGAAAGCAACTTGGGAAGGCTAGAAATCAAGCTTCATATGGTGGGAGTGGAGCAACTTGATCTCAACACAAGGGTAGGTAGTTCTCTTCTCGAAATGTAAGGTAGGAGTGGTAGTTCTTTTCGATGGCTCTCTCCACGAATGAAGAGGGGTGGAGGGTATTTATAGCCTCCACACAAAATCCAACCGTTACACATTTGACCAATCTCGGTCGGACCGAAGTTGACAACTCGGTGAGACCGAAAGTTCAAATCATGTGAGCGTTGGGATTTTCAGTGGGACCGAAAATACAAACTCGGTGAGTCCGATTCGTGTAAAGACAAGAGCTTGCCAATCTCGGTTGGACCGACTTCATCATCTCGGTGACACCGATTTGATGACAGAAGGTTACAGAAGCTTGGCAACTCAAGTTTCGGTGAGACCGAGTTCAGAATCGGAAAATCCGAGATTTCTAGGGTTTGGCTATATGGCTGAGGTGGTTCATCTCGGTGTGACTGAGTTTGGAAAATCGGTGGGACCGAGATTACTTATGAGTGTATGTGGCAGTGAAAGGTGCTGATAGTTTAGGAGATGTATCACTAAGCACTTTGAGCAACCAGATCATTATCATAACCTCATCCCCTTTTAATAGTATTGGCTTTCCTATAGACTCAATGTGATCTTGGATCACTAAACCAAAAATGGAGTCTTGAGCTTTTGCCAATGCTTGCCTTAGCATTTTGAGGGTCCACATCTTGAGTCCTTGCCATACCCATATCACTTGAACTTTCTGAAATGATTCTCAAGAAACTATTAGTTCAATGATATATATGTTGTTATTAATTACCAAAACCACCCGGGATTAGTTGCACTTTCAATCTCCCCTTTTTGGTAATTGATGGCAACATATAGATCAAAGCTTCGACAAAGGATATAATCAATGAATAATATAAATCGCTTTGAGAAGTATGTGATAAGCAAGAGCTCCCCTAAATTTGTGCATTATTTAAGATTTGCGTTTGAATGCAAATGCACAATCGATTAGGATCATGGGTCACTCTTCCATGTCACATACATCTTGGTGGAGCGCACAAAATGATAAGAATGAATAGCATGCACCCAATCACCAAGACATGAGTAAATGGTCATACAAGATAGGAATAGCATATGATAAGCATTAAGCACACATTAAAGCATAGTACGACCAAGCACTCATTAAGATAGGATCAAACGTAGTATCAAGCACACGGAATGTCACGAAAACCAAAAGTATCTCAAATAAACCGCAAATGAACGAAAGAGCAAAAGCGCAAAGACAAAAGCACTCTCTCTCTCGAAGTCCTATGATCTATACAATTTCTCCCTCTTTGGCAACAAGTTACCAAAAAGTTCGAAAAGGCATAGAGCTAAACGTCACTAGGGACTCTGCTGGCGGCTCCTGTCTGGGTTGATGGAGTTGATATGGCAGCATCGGCGAAGACTTCACTGATGTCATCTTTGGAGGAGTGGTCTTTGGAGCTGGAGCTGGAGCAACTGATGGAGCTGTGGGAGGTCTTTGAAGCTGTAGTCTGGTGTCACTCCTTTGGAATAGCAGCTGATCGGGTCTGTGGGAACCGGGCGATCTGTTGATAAGCATCTGGACTAGGTCATCCTGCATCTCACGCATAAGCTCTTCCTTCTCCCTCTTTGCTTCCTCAATATCTGCCTCAAGCTTGTTGTGATTACTTGCACTTGATCGACTTCACATCGAGCATGGATCTTGTCTTCGACAATCCTCTCTAGGCTCTCCTGAGACTGTACAATGCTGGCCAGGCGTTGCTCAATCCTTTGGGTAGCTTCAAGTAGCTGTTCTCCAACACTCTTTGGTTTAGCTGCTGCTGCTGCTGCTTCCTTCTCAGCTTTGGCTTTCTTGGCAGCTTCAATCTTTGCTTGACCCTCAACAGAAGTTGGATCCTCCTCATCCATCACAACATCATTGTCCTCATGCTCAGGCTGCAGTGGTAAGTGTTCTCTATCCAACAAGAATGTGCCCGTGCCAAACTTGGCATTGATGAGCATCTGAATATGCGGGGCAAATCCACACGACCTTTTCTGGTCAGCTGCAGTCCTCTTGATGGTTTCTACTATCAAGTCCATCACCTTGAAAGGTGCTTTCTCATCAAGTATATGCAGCATGTTGATAGAGTATCCTCTGATCATGCGATGATCTCCAGACTTGGGCATCAAGGTATGCCTCAGAATAGTGTTTGTGGTAGGTAGACCTGCCTGGAGATAATACACTGAGCCAAGCTTCCATATTCCCAAATCTTTAGCTGGAACCTCCTTGTACATATTCTTCATAGATTCATGGTTCTTCTTGGGAATACCATAGACATCAACATCATCCTCTCTTTGCACTGGAGCATTCAGCAGTTCTGCCCACTCTTCAACAGTTGAAGAGAATCTTTGGCCTTCAGTCATCCATGTGATCTTTCCATCTGGATAGAAATGAGCTGTGGCATAGAATTGCATAATCATTTCATCATTCCAACTAGTCAACTTCTGACCTACAAAATCTGCAACACCACATGCAGTGAAGCTTTCATGCACATGTGGAAAGAAGTCTCTGTACTCTTCACTGTCAATGTATTTCCAGTCAACGAATCTGGTGTCTGCCACTATGGGCTTCTTGTCCATCAGCATAGTCTCATAGAAGTCCTGCTGCTCTCTGGTGTGGAATCTGGGATCAACAGCAGTTCTTCTCCTCACGGCATATGGGTCAGACTGTCTCCATAGCCTGAGACCTCTATCCTTCCTTTCCTTCATGTTCTCAGCTTGTGGATGAGCATCATTGTGGATTGGCAGTTTTGGACGAAGTTTCAGCAAAACTGGTCCTTCATCATCTGACACAGCTGGTGGCACATCATCTTTGTTCTTCTCGATCTGGAATGTTCTGTTGTCTTCTTAGGCTTGGCAGCAGGCTTTCTTGGAGCTGCCTTTTTGGAGCAGATTGCTTGGGCTTTGAAGTAGCTCCTGCCCTGATGGCATCACCCATGAGCTTAGGCTTCTGAGGAGGCTGGGGTGCTTCCTCATCCTCATCTTCCTCTGCTGCATCATGCACTAACCTCTTCCTCTTGGAAGTTTTCTTCACTTTGCTCGTAGTTTCCTCTTCCATACTCAGCTTCTTAGCAACAGTGGATTGCTTGACTTTTCTGGTGCCTTTCTTTGTTTGCTGACCTTGTGGCTCTTTGGCAACAACTTTCCACTTGGGCTTTGATGAGACCTCTTCCTCAACAACAAAATCTGAGTATTCCTCATCTGAGTTTCTCTTCTTTCTGGCCCTGGTGGCTGCAGGAGGCAAACCACTTGGTGTACTCCTCTCACCATCATCTGATGAGCTGCTGGGTTCAGGACTAGTGCCTGCCTCTGGAATATCTGCTATTGGTGACTCGACCTGTTACGGCTGTCACGGCATCGACATGGCTGACAACCTGTGAATAGATAAGGTGTAGGCGAGTAGAAGAGTTATCACAAACTGCAGAAGATTTTGCAAAAAATGAGTTCAAATTTCAGTATTAGGTTTTCACAGAATACATTTGGTCGGACCGAGTTTAAAATTCGTGAATCCGAAGTGTTCTAATGAAGCATTCACACCACTTTCGGTTGGACCAAAGTGGGTTTCGGTCTGCCGAAAACACTAGGGGTTCCACAAAATCCTCATTTCGGTCACCCCGATTTGCACAACTCGGTTGGACCGAAGGTGCCAAGGCAATGGCCAGAGGCCAAATCGGTCATACCGAAAATGTAAAATCGGTCTCACCGAGATGTGTTCGGCGGAAACCTAACCCTAAAACTTTTACTCGAATTTCGTTCAAAGGAACTAATCTGGTGTACAGGAAGATCTCATTCGTGGCAAGATTACAGGCAAACCAAACGTGCATTGAATCGGAGATGGGAGCACGAGTGGGATCGAAACTCACCCTAACTTGGTGGAGTTTCTCTCTGGCAACGGCGCGGAGAAGATGTCCGTTGACGGCGAGAGACCTGCGGCGGCGCCTGAAGCGGCAACGGAGGCGATCCGGAGACCAAAGCGACGGCGGCAAAAGGTGTGGGGCGAAGCGTTTGAAGTAGAAATCAACGCGCGGCCCTCGGAGTATATATACCCCTTAGCTGTCGGTGGGACCGAGTTGTAAAACTCGATGGCACCGAGATGGACAACTGCTGGGCAGTTATGCACTTCGGTCACGCCGAAAATCACAACTCGGTTTCACCGAGGTGAAAACCTAGATCAATCTAAATGCTTTCGGTTTGACCGAGTTTGAGTGGGTTGGTCTGACCGAAATCAAATAGAAGGTTTTGGAAGTTTAGCCTTTGTCGGATCGGTGGCTCCGAGTGCTCCTCACTCGGAGGGTCCGAAAATGACTTGTTCAAAGTTTGTGATATAAGCATGAATAGAATTTGAGACAAGAAAGCATAGATAGCTAGGGGAGGAACTTAGGCATTCTTGTCCATCCATTTGGTCAGAAAAATCAAAAAGACCAAAGCAACAAATGGATGTCCTTGAATGGATAAAATCATGCATCCAACATGCTCACACAATAAGATAGCAAATGAAATATGTGTCAAACATGCACAATCAAAACTCTAGCTACTATCACACAATTTGTCGATGACTAGGTCATCTATATATGAGTATATTTACTTAGGAGCCAAATGAGAACATTTGATCATAGGTCATACTCATCGTTTAAGCACAAGTGGGGTTACCACTTTTACATAAAGCATTGATGTGTTCACATCATTTGAAGATGCTTTAGCTCAATTCTTTAGAGCAAAGCTCCCCCTAGATGTGAGAACCCCTTTTAAAGGGTCAAACTAACCTTGGGTTGTCGTAGAAGGCTTCATGTAGATGTTGAAGATGTGGATGCTCAATGTTGATGAAGATCATCAAGAGTTGGGAGCAATCATTTGGATTCGGGCACTTTCAATACCTACATGGGTTAGTCCCACAAGGAACAAACAAGGATATCCATGGACATAGATTGAAGTACACAATAGATGATGTCCATGAAAGCAATGATTACCTTGTCCCTTGACTTACCAACAAGAGGGTTTGTGACTCCATGAACTAGTGCAAGATGTGGAAGTTGATTGCACAAGTTCTTGCCAAAATGAATGTGAGTGAAGTATGTTGGCGGAGTCACCCTCAAGAACTCTCTAGTTCTTCTTCTTGGGATCCACATCATCTTGATGGGAATCCTTGGGGTTATAGTTGAGCTTGACGAAGTAGAACTTGACGTTTCCTTGGGAACCCACTTGACCATGGCTTTAGGTGCTTCAATAAATGCATCAATCTCCTCTTGAAGCTTGTCCTTTCCTTTTAGCTTGTGGTCTTGTGGTGGAAGATCATCTTGAGCTTGTTCCACATTGGAAGAAGTAGGATTGTACTTCTCCTTTTGAGGAATAAACTGTGGAGTGGGATATTGACCTTCTTCCCATTCAACACCCTCGGCATTGAACTTTCGCTCAAAACCAATTCCTTGATTCTTCCGGTGCCTTCCTTGCTTGCGAACAATTTCCTCAAAGTTCTTGCTTCCGGCAAGGCTCTTGTAGACTTTGTTGAAGTTCTTCACCATTAGGCTTATCTCTTCATTGGAAACTAGCTTGTCACTTGAGGTTGTGGGAGCATCACATGTAGCTTTGTAAGCACCACTTGACTTGTTGTGAAGCTCTTCCTTATCTTTAAGTGTCATCTCATGAGCAACAATTCTTCCAATGACTTCGGTTGGCTTGAGATTCTTGTAGTTTGGCATTATTTGGATCAAAGTGCACACGGTGTCATACTTTCCATCCAAAGCTCTGAGAATCTTCTTGATGATGAATCGATCGGTCATTTCTTCGCTTCCTAAGCCGTCAATCTCATTGGTGATGAGAGCCAGCCTAGAGTACATTTCAGCGACTTCTTCACCTTCCTTCATCTTGAACTTGTCAAGTTGACCTTGAAGAACATCTAGCTTTGATTCCTTCACGGACTCGGTACCTTCGTGCATTTCAACCAAAGTATCCCAAATTTCTTTTGCATTCTCAAGACGGCTGATTTTGTTGAACTCCTCGGGACACAAAGCATTGAAGACAATGTCACAAGCTTGAGCATTGTTTTGCAACATCCGCAATTCATCCGTTGTGGCTTCGCGATCCGGAACTTTTCCTTCCTCGAAGAATTCACCTTGCAAACCAACACAAATAATGCCCCATGCGGCTGGGTTATGGCCAAGAATATGCATTTTCATTTTATGCTTCCAACTAGCAAAGTTTGAACCATCAAAGTAAGGACCTCTACGAAAATTACCCTCACTAGACGCCATACTCTCCTAGGTTGTGAAACCAAGCTTACGGAGTCCAATGCAATGGAAACCAATACAATGGAGACCAAAGCTCTGATACCACTTGTAAGATCGAAAGTATGTCTAGAGGGGGGGTGATTAGACTACTTGACAATATAAAAATTCAGCCTTTTGATAAAGACAAGTTTTTGGCAAGTTCGCAATGATGATCAAGTCAAGTATCACCCTACACATGCAATTCTAGAGTATAGGCAGCGGAAAGTAAATTGCACATGTAGTAAAGAGAGGTGGAGAAGAGCAAACGCAATTTGGAGACACGGAGATTTTTCTCGTGGTTCTGATAGGTGGTGCTATTGTCAATCCACGTTGATGGAGACTTCAACCCACGGAGGGTAACGGCTGCGAGAGTCCACGGAGGCTCCACCCACGAAGGGTCCACGAAGAAGCAACCTTGTCTATGCCATCATGGCCTACGCCCACGGAGGGCTAGCCTTACTCGGGGTAGATCTTCACGAAGTAGGCGATCTCCTTGCCCTTACAAACTTCTTGGTTCAACTCCACATCTCGACGGAGGCTCCCAAGCGACACCTAACCAATCTAGGAGGCACCACCCTCCAAAAGGTAATAGATGGTGTTGATGATGATGAACTCCTTGCTCTTGTGCTTCAAATGATAATCTCCCCAACACTCAACTCTCCTCACTGATTTGGCTGTGGTGGAAGAAAGGATTGAGTGGAAAGCAACTTGGGAAGGCTAGAAATCAAGCTTCATATGGTGGGAGTGGAGCAACTTGATCTCAACACAAGGGTAGGTAGTTCTCTTCTCAGAAATGTAAGGTAGGAGTGGTAGTTCTTTCTGATGGCTCTCTCCACGAATGAAGAGGGGTGGAGGGGTATTTATAGCCTCCACACAAAATCCAACCGTTACACACATTTGACCAATCTCGGTCAGACCGAAGTTGACAACTCGGTGAGACCGAAAGTTCAAATCATGTGAACGTTGGGATTTTTGGTGGGACCAAAAATACAAACTCGGTGAGTCCAATTCGTGTAAAGACAAGAGCTTGCCAATCTCGGTGGGACCGACTTCATCATCTCGGTGACACCGATTTGATGACAGAAGGTTACAGAAGCTTGGCAACTCAAGTTTCGGTGAGACCGAGTTCAGAATCAGAAAATCCGAGATTTCTAGGGTTTGGCTATATGGCTGAGGTGTTTCATCTCGGTGTGACTGAGTTTGGAAAATCGGTGGGACCGAGATTACTTATGAGTGTATGTGGCAGTGAAAGGTGCTGATAGTTTAGGAGATGTATCACTAAGCACTTTGAGCAACCAGATCATTATCATAACCTCATCCCCTTTTAATAGTATTGGCTTTCCTATAGACTCAATGTGATCTTGGATCACTAAACCAAAAATGGAGTCTTGAGCTTTTGCCAATGCTTGCCTTAGCATTTTGAGGGGTCCACATCTTCAGTCCTTGCCATACCCATATCACTGAACTTTCTGAAATGATTCTCAAGAAACTATTAGTTCAATGATATATATGTTGTTATTAATTACCAAGACCACCCGGGGATTAGTTGCACTTTCACTTCTGTTGCCTCTTCGGTTGGCTGCCATCTGTGCATGCGCCGCCATCATCAGGGGTGGCATCCTTAGCGGCACCATCAGTGGTGTCATCCCCGACGCTACTAGGGGTTGTGTAGTCAGGTTCGGTGTCTTCCGCGGCATCCTCATAGCGGTGAGGTTCTTCCTCCATCTCCTAGGACAGCTCCCAGAATTGCTTGCCGCCTGAACCGCTGGCCTCATCGTTGTGCGCCATGTTTCGCTCTAAATAGGAAAAAAGTTTGGTCAAAAAGTTGGTTATTGTCAAGGAACAAGATCATGGTCTCATCATTTAGGGTTAGTCGACACCGAGGCATCCTAAAAGCTAAGCGTTTATCATTTAGGGTTTGTCGATGCCGAGGCACCCTAAAAGCCTAAGCCTATATCATTTAGGTTCTCATCGACACCGAGGCACCCTAAAAGCCAAGGTTTTATCATTTAGGGTTTGTCGACGCCGAGGCACCCTAAATGCTAAGTTAAGTTTTCATCATTTAGGGTTTATCGATGCCGAGGCACCCTAGGTTGACTGATATATATGGGTATCTTCTAATAATATGCCCTATCAAGAAAAGGGAAGGAGAATTCTAAGTTGGGCCTAATCACTTGGCTTCTATTGCCACCTATGGTTTAATGCAGCAAGAATGGCGGGGCAGTTGATCCTACTTAATTTAGTACTAAGATACCCCGGCCCATGCATTAGTCGCAAGTACCCCATATGTCCTATTTTTAGCAAAGTCATGCTAAAATTCACGGAAAATTTCAGCATGACCTTTGCTGAAAATAGGACATATAAATACCCAATTCTTGGAAGCAGTTAATCGACATTCGGGAAAACTCAAGGGCCTCTCGGGGTACCTGCAAAATCATTATCCCCGCGTAATGAAGTCGCCAATGGGTCATTTCAGAAGATCACAAGTAGCATCATCACCAGTACAACATCATCACAAGTATAGCAGCAGGGATATTTTTATGATACAAGAAGAAAGCAGCCACAACTACAGTAAAAACAAGCAACTACACACACAGGAGTTGTAAAATATCCCTGGTGCTGTAACTTGTGCCGCACATCCATCGACAAATTCGGGTAGAGACATGACACATCCTACTATTCTTTTTTACATAAACATTGTAATTAGTCAAGACAACTTCTCTCACATTTTTAAACTTCCATTTATTTTAATCTACGGTAGAGACATGACATCAGAAACATATGTGCCACCTGTCAGTAAATATAGAAAAGAAAGCACATAGTTATAAAGATTAGTATTCGAGACTTTGTAGCGAGTTCTGGTTTCTCTTAATGGCAATTTGGGTGAACCTTTCCATGCAAAAAAATTAAACTGTTATACAGATTTTGGACCCCATCATATGCTAAGCAGGTGTGATGGTTCAGGCTTAATATATTTCAAGTAGTAGATGAGGTGCAAACAAACATTTTTTAAACAAACTGTGGTGGGCTATTTCAAGACATTGCGGTTCGAGTGCTTTAGAATGGCTGTGAGATGAGAACTACCAGAATGGATGAATATTCATGAGGGTTCAGTAGTTGACATGTGAATTGGCAACTAATTTAAATCCAGCAGTAGCACCAACTTCAAGCCCTGGAACTGAGTGAATGAAAATTACACAACGAAGCCACACACATGCACATAGCGACGGTAGAAATGAGGAATCATCTTTGATCTTAGAAATGCGTTCTTTGACTTCATTTATGATACAAGAAGAAAGCAGCCACAACTAAAGTAAAAACAAGCAACTACACAAACAGGAGTGGTAAAATCTTCGTGGTGCTAGAACTTGTGCCGCACACCCATTGGCTCCTGGCTCTCAGACACTATTCCAGGTGCTTTTTCAGTTTCAGCATACGAGAAAGGAAAAACAGAGTAGGAAAACAGAGCTACGGAACAAAACAGATCAACCGAAGCAGAGGCAGTATTTAGGAGGAGGGGGGATTGTTTTGATTCACTCACTCAACCCCCAAAACAGATCAACTGAAACAGATCAACAAAACAGATTAACTTGTGCCCTCTAATGACTCACTCAACTTAACAGATCAACGAAACAGTGTTTTTCCATGGTTTTTGAATGAAAACATTATGACAGCTTGCAAACACAGGACCATGTCATTATCATGGCAGTCCACTATATATTTTTATGACAAAATACATCATTATCAGGGCACTTTATGGCCATTTTCTTACATGATGCTAACTGTACCTAACTGAATTTTTTGACAGTAGCTAACTGTATTTAGTAATTTTTCTGTAACAGTCTTGCTCCTATTTGAAGGACAAGCAAATAGATACAATGGATAACTTTGGCACAATCCTAAGGCACAATCCTCTGACTAATTCATCACTGTAGGCCAGCATGAAACACACTCCTCCAAAAAAGCCTAAAATTCCACTATTATTGCTTGTAAAAAAGCCTAAAATCCACTAGTATTGCCTCTAAAAAGCCTTAAAAGTCCACTATTATTGAAAATCAAAATATGATCTGAACTATAAGGAGTTAACTGAAAAATGAGTGTTAACTAAAGTTTTCCAGTACAGATCATAACTGAAGTTATTCAGAGTATATAGTGACATCAAATGCAGTTAATTATTCTTAGTTGAATCTTAGTTTGTATTGCTGTCAGAGATTCACACATGCGCCCCTAATTATTTTGGCTGTATCTTTAGATTATCTACTTTAGGCACAATCATACACAATTCTGACTGTACTGTAACAATTGTACTCCATCAAAATGTTGAAATTTCGACATTCGGAGGGTCACCTGCGTGGTGGTGCCTATCAGCGCTGTTGAGCTCATGCGGTGTGGTGAGCTCGCCAGAGATGGACGGGCCCTACACAGCGGTCGAGACTCAGAGCAGAGGTTGAGGGCAAGAGGAAGAAGAAGAAGAAGGAAGTGGAGGGGAGGGGCTCACCTGCAGTCGAGGGCGTACACGGCGCCGGCCGGCTGCCTTGGACCCGGAGGAAGCCGCGGTCGTGCCGGATCCCTAGGGCTCGGGGCAGACACAAGACCACGCCGCAGCAGAGCAGAGCAGCGCGCAGACGGCGGTGTCGCATGGCCTGGCTGAGCTGAGCTAGAGGCGGTCGTCGTCTCCTCCTCCTCCTCCTCGTCCTCCTCCTGGTCCTCCTCCTCCGGATCGGGGCGCGGGGGCAGGGGCAGCGGCGGGGGAGCTGCAGTGGTGGGGCGCGGGCGGCGGCAGGGGAGTTCTTGTGGTGGGGCGCGGGCGCGGGGCGATGGGGGTGGAGTCTGGCGGTGGTCGGGGCGGCGGCATCGTGGGTCGGGCAGCGGGTGGATCTGGCGAGGGAGAGGGACGAAGGGATCTGGCAAGGGAGAGGGAGGAATTAGCTGGGGGGGATTACTAATGGTGCACCCCGCAGCGGTGCGCCATTAGTATGTTTTTTTAGATAGCAATGGCGCAACCCCGATCGGTGTGCCATTAGTAATCTTTTTTTTCAGATAGCAATGGCGCACCCCCGATCAGTGCGCCATTAGTAATCTTTTTTTAGATATCAATGGCGCACCAGCCAGAGGTGCGCCATAAGTAATTTTTTTATTTTTTGGTGCATCAAATAATTTTTTAGAAAATGAATATGAATATGAAACAGTAATAATTTTTTTATAAAAACTGTAATAATTTTTTTTAAATATCATCAAATTTGTTATTTGAAAATATTTATGAATATGAAAAAGTATCATCAAATTTATTATTTGAAAATATCATCAAATTTGTTATTTGAAAATATAATCAAATTTGTTTTTCGGAATTCTAGTTGCATTCATTTGTGACGGTGGAGCGGGCCGGGGAGGGTGCAGGGGGTCGGCAGCGGCGGTGGAGCGGGGGAGGGTGCGGTGGGTCATCGGCGGCAGTTGAGCGGGGGTGGGTGCGGTGGGTCGTCGGTGGCGGCGGAGCGGGGGAGGGTGCGGGGGGTCGGTGATGGCGGCCGGTGGAGCAGGGGAGAGGGTGCGGGGGGTGCTCTGCGGTGAGGGGGGACGGATCTGGCGAGGTGGGATAATGATCGAGATGGAGGGGGATCGAGATCGAGTGTCCATGAAATTTAAAAATATTCATGAGTTCAAAAAGTGCCCATGAAATACAATCAAGAAATGAAGGCTACAATTTAAATACAATCGATCTTAGCTAGCTATTTGTTCACAATCTTCTTGCCCTTATGTTTCGTAAATGGAGTTCTTCTCTTGAACGGACGTCCTTTAGGTAGGGTGGTCCTGCTTCTTCTTGTGGTGTATGTTGATACTTCATCGTCGTTGTCATGTTTCATCTTCGGGTCGCCGTACTTGTTGAAGTCTTGCTCATTGGCGACTCCATCCATTCCGATGATCTTCCTTTTGCCTCTCCTCACGACAACAGGACTGGGCTTTGGCGGGTCGGTAATGAAGAAGCATTGGTCCACTTGGGAAGCCAGTACCCATGGCTCATTTTTCGCGGTGACGTTTGCGCCCGCGGTCTTGGATTTGGCTTCGAGTATAACCATGGTGGTGAAATACCGGTCTTCTTTTATGACGCTCTTGGCCCATCTGACACGGAACATCGGGACCTTCTCTCCAACGTAGCTCAGCTCCCAGATCTCCTCGATCCTTCCGTAGTATCTGTCCTTGTCGTTACCGGTGTAGGATTCCATCGTTACCCCGGAGTTCTAATAACCATTGCTCTTCATGTCCTTTCACTCGGTGTAGAATGTGTAGCCGTTGAAATAAATGCGCCTCATCGTCATCGAGGTTGTGCTCGGTGATGAGGCGAATATGAGTTGTTCTTCGCGAAAGAATCCTCATGTAAAAGTGCGACGAAGCTTCTGCTTGAACCAACGCGTGAAACATGAGTTGTGCTCTTTGATTATATCTCCGTCCGTCCTCTGTTGGCCTCGGTCATTGTATGTCTTCTCAATAAATGTTTTGTGCTCTACCACCCAAGGATCGACCACGTCTATGTATTGTAGCACGACTAGGTTTGCTCTTTCAAAGTCGGCGAGTCGACCCTCGAAGTCGACATGCATTTCGCGGCGACCCTCACGGTGACCCCATCCAGCGAGCCTGCCGAGGTACCTGTTGACGGGCAGACCAACGGGGTTCTTGATGCCTAGTTAATTCGTGCAGTAGGAGATGCACTCTTCGGTCAGAAAGCCCCTGGCTATGCTTCCCTCTGGACGTGACATGTTGCGAACATATCCTTTGATGACACCATTCATCCTTTCGAACGGCATCATGCTGTACAGGAACGTCGCCTGAGTTGGATGATATCCTCCATGATATGGACCAGCAGATGCACCATAAAGTCGAAGAATGCGGGCGAGAAGTACATCTCAAGCTCTCATAGTATCACCACGATCTCTTCCTGTAGCCTTCTGAGTTGTCTCACGCCAGCCGACTTCCGAGACATGACGTCGAAAAAGTTGCATAGACCAAATAGCGTTTCACGGACGTGCGCGTCCATGATCCCACGGAGTGCAACTAGAAGTATCCGCGTCATCAGCACGTGACAGTCATGAGACTTCATCCCGCTGAACTTCTGCTTCGCTGGGTCTAGGTATCTGCTTATCTTCCCCGCGTAACCGTAAGGAAGTTTTACTCCTACGAGGCAGGTGAAAAACTAATCGATCTCCTCCTGACTTAGAGTGAAGCACGCGGGAGGGAAGTCATTTCTGGTCTTCTTGGCCTTTTTGCCTTTGCGACAACTTTCCGTGTCCTGCTTCGCCTCATCATCATCATCATCATCATTAGCGTGAAGCTCCTCCCTGATGCCCATTGATTTCAAGTCTGCCCTTGCTTTCGGCCCATCTTTGGTCCTCTCTGGCATGTTGAGCAGGGTACCAAGCAGACTCTCACACACGTTATTCGTGATATGCATGACATCAAGGTTGTGAGGCACACGGTGGATCTTCCAGTATGGAAACTCCCAGAAAACAGACCTCGTTTTCCATACCTTCAACAGCGGCTCTGGCGCCTTTCGCTTCTTTCCCGGCTCTGGTGCCTTTTGCTTCTTTCCCGGCAGTGGGCAATCTTTCCAATTTTTCAACAGCTCGTCTATTTCCTCGCCGCTCCTCGTACGCGGGCGTCTTCGGGGTTTGGTTTCACCATCGAACAGATCCTTGCGTTTCCTCCATGGGTCATCGTCGCGAAGCCACCTTCGATGTCCCATGAACACGGTTTTCAAAGACCCAGGATCACTATCTAGCTGGCGATACATTGTGTCATCCATGCACCTAACGCATCCAGAAAATGTGTAGACCACCTGCCCCGCGAGATATCTGTAACCGAGATAGTCGTGCATCGTCATGAGCAGTGCGGCTCTCATAGGGAAATATTCTTTCTCTGCTGCGTCCCACGTATTGGCTGGCATTTTCCACAGCGTGTCTAGATCCTCTTTCAGCAGCCCCAGATACAGATTGATGTCGTTCCCTGGTTGTTTCGGCCCTTCAATTAGCATACTCATGTGAATGTACTTCCTCTTCATGCACAACCAGGGGGAAGGTTGTACATCCACACAAACACAGGCCAAGTGATGTGTGTGCTTCTCTGGCTGCCAAACGGATTGACTACACCGGTGCTCGCGCCCAGCACGATGTTCGTTGGATCCTTCCCAAATTCTAGGTGTTTAAAGTTCAACGCTTGCCACTAGCTCCCATCCTTAGGGTGACTCAGCATCTTGTCTTTTTATTTATCTCCAGATCATTTGCGTCATCTTCTCGCTTCTTCTCCTCGCTATCCGCGTGCCAACGCAGGAGCTTTGATACCTTAGGGTCCGCGAAATACCGCTGCAGACGAGGAGTGATCGGAAAGTACCACACCACTTTTCGAGGAGCTTTCTTCCTCTTCTTGTATCGAGTGGCGCGCACACGGACATATGGTAGACTCGCGTGCTCGTCCGATAAATGATGCAATTGTTCATGCACACATGGTATTTCACGTGCGGTATATCCAGAGGACACACGATTTTCTTCGCCTCCTCGAAACTGGTGGGCACTTGTTCCTCTTGGGAAGACGTTAGTGCGAATGACATGTTCTCGTCGAAGCATGTGTCGGTCATTTTGTGTTTTACCTTCATCTCGAGCCATGGCGTTACTTTGGCGGGTATCCTCGGGCCTGCATCCTTCATACAATGGAGTAACGCGTCTATCTCCAGTTGATCCAGCTTGGCTTTCTCTCGGCGGCAGCTCTTGCGTTATCCGTCGCTTGAAGCAGCTCTTGAATATGAGGTCCTGCACCCAGCCCATCGATGGTCCATCGTAAATGCGCTCCGGCATTTTCATCTTATGATCATGCCCTTCGTCTGCTCCGGCATCTTCCTCATCATCATGTCCTGCATCTTCTACATGATGACTATGTACAACATCACCGTCGTGATCACGTCCTAGAGATTCTTCGTTTCTCGCCCGCCCGAGCCGCGGTGGTTGTCTTGCTGTCCTTCCTCATTTCTTGCCCGGCCCCCATGGACGAATTCATAGTCATCTTCATCACCTTGCAACCGATAGCCATCCATGAAACCACACTAGAGCAGGTGGTCCCGCACCTGCCCGGAATCCGGGTCCGCAATAAGGCTCTTCAGCTTGCATCTTCGACACGGACATCTTATCTCCGTCTCGTTCTTTTGAAGCATCTCGGCCTTCGTGGAGCTCAAAAACCTATTCATGATGCCTTCGATCATCATGCGGACCATGGTCGCCCGCGGGGTAGAGCAAAATGATATTTTAGAACCAAGAAAAATTTTGACATGACTTTCCCTAAAAATAGGACCAAAAAGAATGCATAGTGCCAAAATTCTCGCCGAAACGGAAATGAATCAACATTTCGGCAAAATATTGGCAACTATCGCATTTCAAATACCGGTACCTGCAAACACAAACATATATGCAACACCACAAACATATGCACACCCACAAACATACATAGATCTAGCTAGGCCATAAAAAGTGCATGTGCACGTTGTTGGAGGGAGAAAAAAAGTAGATCTACAACATAAAGATAGCTTCCCCCTTACTTACCTATCAAAAAAGGTAATTTAACCACTTAATTTGGATGAATCTATGGTGCAAATGAGGTGAGGAGGAGGAGGCAGCCGAGAAAAGCTTGGAGGAGGAGGTGGAGAGAATGAAGTGGGGAAAGTGAGTGGGTAGCTAGGTGTGGCTGTCCAAAATATCTAGCTGGTCCCAGGTTACTAATGGCGCACCACATACAAATGCGCCATTAGTAACCTTGGTTACTAATGGCGCACCTGCTGGTGGTGCGCCGTTAGTAGTTTTGCAAAAAAAATACTAATGGCGCACTATGCACTGGTGCGCCATTAGTAGTTTTGCAAAAAAAATATAAAAAATACTAATGGCGCACCAGGGCACAGTGCGCCATTACTAGTTAGAACTAGTAATGGCGCACTATGCCCTGGTGCGCCATTAGTATTTTTGAAAAAAAATGTTACTAGTGGCGTACCATGTGTCTGGTGCGCCACTGCTATATAGTAGTGGTGCACCACATGTCTGGTGCGCCATTAGTGGCCATATCATCTATAGCCCTTTTCCTAGTAGTGCATAGGCCATGGATTGGGGATCTGGATGGGGCTGAGCATGGCGGCGCGGCGATGGGGCATAGCTCGGTGCCTGATGGATGTTTTGGGGGAAAAGAGGGAAATGTTTGGGCTTTTGGCGTCACTTCAAGAGGGAAGAGACCTAACTAGGCCCAAATTTTGCATCCTGCCCGCCCTTACACGCTGCGCCCGTTTCTAAGTGGGCCATTTGACTGCAAATCTCTTCCCCTAGGGTGTACTGTTCCTTTGATTTACTATCCATTGAGCAAGTCAATACGCTCTAGGTAAAGAACTTGGCCCAAGGTAAAATGTGGATTTCTAGTAGTGGGTGGAGCTGTCAGTTGGTGCAGTTCTAAATAAAGCGTCGTGGCGGGATCTACATGTGAAGCGGAGTACATAGCTGCTTTAGAAGCAGCAAATGAAGGAGTTCATATCCGATCTAGGTGTCATACCTAGTGCATCGGGTCCAATGAAAATCTTCTATGACAATACTGGTGCAATTGCCTTGGCAAAGGAATCCAGATTTCACAAGAGGACCAAGCACATCAAGAGATGCTTCAATTCCATCCTGGACCAAGAACAGGTGGGAGACATAGAGATTTGCAAGATACATACGGATCTGAATGTTGCAGACCCGTTGACTAAGCCTCTTCCACGAGCAAAACATGATCAGCACCAACGCTCCATGGGTGTTAGAATCATTAGTGTGTAATCTAGATTATTGACTCTAGTGCAAGTGGAAGACTGAAGGAAATATACCCTAGAGGCAATAATAAAGTTATTATTTATTTCCCTATATCATGATAAATGTTTATTATTCATGCTAGAATTGTATTAACCGGAAACATAATACATGTGTGAATACATAGACAAACATAGTGTCACTAGTATGCCTCTACTTGACTAGCTCGTTGATCAAAGATGGTTGAGTTTCCTAACCATAGACATGAGTTGTCATTTGATTAATGGGATCACATAATTAGGAGAATCATGTGATTGACTTGACCCATTCCATGAGCTTAGCACTTGATCGTTTAGTATGTTGCTATTGCTTTCTTCATAACTTATACATGTTCCTACAAGTATGAGATTATGCAACTCCCGTTTACCGGAGGAACACTTTGTGTTCTACCAAACATCACAACGTAACTGGGTGATTATAAAGGAGCTCTATAGGTGTCTCCAAAGGTACATGTTGAGTTGGCGTATTTCGAGATTAGGATTTGTCACTCCGATTGTCGGAGAAGTATCTCTGGGCCTCTCGGTAGTGCATATCACTATAAGCCTTGCAAGCAATGTAGCTAATGAGTTAGTTACGGAATGATGCATTAGGTAACGAGTAAAGAGACTTGCCGGTAACGAGATTGAACTAGGTATTGAGATACTGATGATCGAATCTCGGGCAAGTAACATACCGATGACAAAGGGAACAACGTATATTGTTATACGGTTTGACCGATAAAGATCTTCGTAGAATATGTGGGAGCCAATATGAGAATCCAGGTTCCGCTATTGGTTATTGACCGGAGATGTGTCTCGGTCATGTCTACATAGTTCTCGAACCCGTAGGGTCCGCATGCTTAAAGTTAGGTGATGGTTATATTATGAGTTTATATGTTTCGATGTACCGAAGATAGTTCGAAGTCCCGGATGTGATCACGGACATGACGAGGAGTCTCGAAATGGTCGAGACATGAAGATTGATATATTGGACGACTATATTCGGACACCGAAATGGTTCCGGGGGTTATCGGATATATACCGGAGTACCGGGGGGGTTACCGGAAACCCTCGGGGGGTTAATGGGCCACATGGGACCAAAGTGGAGCAGAGGAGGGGCGGCCAGGGCAGGCCGCGCGCCCCTCCCCCTCTAGTCCGAATAGGACAAAGAGGGGGCGGTGCCCCCCCTTTCCTTCCTTTCCTCTCTCCCTTCCCCCCTCTCCTACTTGGACAAGGAAAGGGAGTAGGACTCCTCCCTGGCACGCCTCCTCCTGGCCGACCGCCCCCTCCCCCTTGCTCCTTTATATACGGGGGCGGGGGGCACCTCTAGACACAACAATTGATCCTTGAGATCTATTAGCCGTGTGCGGTGCACCCCTCCACCATATTCCACCTCGATAATATCGTAGCGGTGCTTAGGCGAAGCCCTGCATAGGTAGAGCATCATCATCATCACCACGACATCGTGCTGATGGAACTCTCCCTCGAAGCTCGGCTGGATCGGAGTTCGAGGGACGTCATCGAGCTGAACGTGTGCTGAACTCGGAGGTGCCGTGCGTTCGGTACTTGATCGGTCGGATCGTGAAGACGTACGACTACATCAACCGCGTTGTGCTAATGCTTCTGTTTTCGGTCTACGAGGGTACATGGACAACACTCTCCCCTCTTGTTGCTATGCATCACCATGATCTTGCGTGTGCGTAGGATTTTTTTTGAAATTACTACGTTCCCAACATGCTTTAACGCTCACAACTCGCAATGAAGACATGACGAGCACGAACAATCCATTCACAACTTGGGAGTTTTATTTGGTAGTGGCTTATTCTAGATTACAACATTTGGCACAAATGATGGGATCGAGGTAATTAATTTCTTATGTAAATTGATAAATGAGAGATAAAAGGGGATGGCATGGCATGCTGTAAACAACAATGGATACTAGACAATAAGAGCATCATTGGACAACCATGGAAGCCTTCATCTTATTGATCCAAGCATTGAAGGAATTGATGGTGTTACGGAAGCCGAGGAACCCATGCTCCTTGCTCTTGTTCATGTTGTCCATATGCTCAATGACGATGTTGAACAAGGCGTCGACGAACCCCTAACTGGTGATCTCCTCGAGCTCAGTCATGACAAGCTTGTTCTCCTGGAGAATCTCCGTCCACACTGCCTCCATCCCGGCGATGGCATCGGCGAGCGCGGACCGGCAGTCCTCTCCCTCATACGCTGCCCACTTCACCCCTAAGCAGTTGGCCAGCATCGGCTAGAGCTGCTTCCACTTGAATACATCCCCATGCATGCAATTGAACGCATCGTTCTTCGTGAATGGATCGATGACCGCCAAGATATCATGCTGTCGACGAGGTCGGTGTCGGAGGCGTCAGTGAAACCCTCACAGGCGACCATGTAACCGGGCCAACACAGCGTGGCCACATAGGCTGCCACAACGTTCCTAGCGCTGCAGGGGTGGAGAAGCTGAAGATGACGGTGAGGCGGTGCACGGGCCAGCTGATGGCCGAGACCTGGTCGAAGAGCACGTCCTCCAGATCGTAGTAGAAGTTCGGGTGGTCAAGGTGCGGCATGTCCTTGGTGTAGGGAGGGTCGGGGCAGGGATCTTGCCGATGATGTCGAAGGGGCCAATGTATTTCTTGCGGACGGTCTGGAGGCAGACTGGGCGAGCGCGGGGCAGCCGCGCACCATGACGGAGAGCATGTTGCTGATCATGCCAACGTTGAAGTCCCGATTCCGGCTATACGCGGGGTGGCCGATAAATGGCCCTCGCCCTACAGTTGAACACAAGGCAACAAATATTTTTCCCATAGTGTTTGTAGTTTGTTTCTAAAAAAAGATAAAAAAACAACTTATTGTACTACAAAAGTGCAACATTTTATATCAAAAATTCCATACGCATATGGGGATTTTTTTTTATCAAAGAAGGGCTTGCCCCTTCCGATTTCCATTACTGAAAACCACCAAAGTTCACAACCAAGTTCAGCCTAAAAGAAAGGACTAAAACGCTACCAGCATGACATTGCAACATCCCAGAAGGCCAACACAGGCCAGCCAAACCGCGTAATGACCCAAACAAGTTCACAAGCAACGACACAATCCAACCTACATCGATCATTATTACATCAAAAGCAACCATGGAGCTGAAGGAGCCCGACAGCAACTAGAAGAACAGCAAACTTCAGGGCCACCACCACAAGAGTTTCTTCATTCCAGCCTCGCTACATTGATCTTCCACCCTTGCTTGGCTGTGAACACCTCACTTGCTGCCCATTCTAGAACCCTTCCTCCCAGCTCCAGCATTTTTTTGACGGCTCCTTTATCTGCAGAATAGACCAGTCAGTTAACCACCTGCACATCATTTTGACAATATCGAAAGGATCATTTATCCTTTTCTTTTCAAAAATAATCGCATTCCTGCTTTTCCAAATTGCCCAAAAGAGGGCTAAAATCCCCACCAGAACCATTTTCTTGTCTTCTTTATTGAATTTCCTAATCCAATCCCCAAAACAGTCTTTCACATTTAATGGAACAGTTTTAATTCCACACACACATATGACCAAACTCCATAACAATGTAGCAGCATGACAAGAAAAAAGCAAATGATAAATCGATTCATCTTTCCCACAAAGAACACATTCCTTTCCTCCCTTCCAACTTTTTTTCGGCAACACATCCCTAGTTAGAATACTTTTTTGTTAACTAACCATAAAAACACATTCAGTTTTGTAGGCACCTTAGATTTCCATAGGTATTTCTGGGGGAATTTCACCCCTACAGTAACCAATTTCCTATAAAGGGACCCCACAGAAAACCTATGGTCAGCAGTGAGGGTCCAGAGTACTTTGTCTGCCCCTCCCTGCATTTGAATTTCCTCACACCTCTTTTTGAGGCAATTCCATAGCCCCAGAGTCTCCCCATATAAGGTCCTTCTAAATTTGAACCCATGCCAACCTTTCTGTATGGCCTCTTCCAGAGTAATATTGTGGTCGAAGCTTATATCATACAATCTATGATATGCATCTCTTAAAGGTTTATCATCAACCCAGGAATCTTCCCAGAATCTAGTGTTTCTCCCATTCCCCACCTTTTTCTTAAAAAATCTGTAAAAGATCTCCTTAATTTTCAACAAGTTAGCCCAAAATTGGGAGTACCCAGGCCTCTTGCTGACTAGTGCCAAACAGCCACCCTTTCTATATTTTTCATCCATTATATCCTGCCAAAGACCTTCCTCAGTCTCCATTTTCCAAAACCATTTATCAAGAAGTGCAATATTCATTATTTCAAGATTGAGTATCCCTAAACCACCTACTTCCTTAGGTAAACAACACTCTTTCCATTTCACTAGGTGATATTTTTTAACATTCTCATCTTCCTGCCAGACTAACCTGGCCCTAAAAAATCTGCTTTGTTTATAACCCCTTTGGGCACAGCATAAAAGGACATCATGAATAAAGGTATATTGGTCAGGCATGCTTCAACAGAGTGATTCTACCCATAATGGAGCCCAACAGCTTCCCTTGCCAACATCCACACCTTTTTTCAATTTTGTCTGTCACACAATCCCAGTGTGTGTTCCTGATTCTGGTTTCTGACACAGGCATTCCTAAGTATCTAATAGGTAAACTCCCCATTTTACATGTCAGAATTTCTTGATATATCATTTGTTTCTCTTTGGCCTTGCCAAACAGCAACAATTCACTTTTATGGAAATTGATTTTGAGCCCAGACATTTTCTCAAAAGTCCCTAGAATGAGTTTGAGATTTTTCACACTTTCCACCTCATCTTTGATCAAGAATATAGTGTCATCGACATATTGTAGCATATTAATCCCCTTGTCTTCTCTTTTACTTAATACCCCCTTAAGTAGATAATGCTTCAGAGCATTATTCATTAAAATGGCTAAGGCGTCAACAGCTATGTCAAATACTAAAGGTGACATAGCATCTCCTTGCCTTAAACGTTTAAAAGTTTTTAAAATATGGGCCAATTTCATCATTCACTTTAACTCCAACATGCCCCCCTCTCATAGTTTCCATTACCCAGTCACACCATTTATCAGGAAATCCTTTCATTTTTAACATTTGAATCACAAAGGGCCATTTTATTTTATATGCCTTCTCAAAATCTACTTTGAATATTAGGGCATCTTCTTTATTCTTGTGGAAGGAATTCAAGGCCTCATGCAAAATTACTACCCCCTCCATTATGTATCTACCCTTAATAAATGCAGTTTGGGTTCTGGAGATCACAGGGGCCACACATTTAGCCAGCCTATTCATGAGCACTTTAGTAATGATTTTAAAACTAACATTTAAAAGATAAATAGGTCTAAACTTCTGAATTTGTTTAGCATCATTGGTTTTTGGTATCAAAGTAATTATGCCATAATTGAGTCTGGCAATATTGATTTCCCCTTTTGCAAAACTATCCACACTAGGGCTTTCAGATCCCATTTAACCACTTCCCAAAAGTCTTGATAGAAATCAGCAGGGAACCCATCAGGGCCTGGGCTTTTGTTTCTTTTCATCCTAAAGACAACCTGATGTATTTCAGTTAGGGAAAAAGGTGCCAGAAGTTCCTCTTTATCTTGTGTATCAATTTTGTCCATCTCCATCTCTCTCAATGAAATACTAGACTCTTCAGGATGTCCAAATAATTCTTTGTAAAATTTGGTTATATACTCCATTAACATATCATCCCCTTCTACAATCCCTTCCTCCTGCTCCAGGGAGACAATTCTATTTTTCCTTCTCCTCCCATTCATCTTAGCATGATAATACCTGGCGTTTCCATCCCCATCTTTAATTTCTGTATCTTTATATCTCTGCAACCATTTCATTTCCTCTTGTAACATCACTCTTTTCAGTTGAGCTCTAAGCTCCTTCTGTTCATTTCTATCCACAACACTTAGACCCATAATCTCATTTCTCTTGTCTAAATCATCAAGCTCCCTTATTATCTCCATTTTTTATTTTCCTCTACCAAGCATCCATGTTTCTGTTCCACCCTTTAGCTTTCTTCCTCAGTTTTCTTAGTCTTGATTGCCATCTATCCAAAATATCTCTCATTCCAGGTGTTATACACCAACTCTCTGAAACCCTCTCTCAGCAACCAAGCATTTTCATATCTGAATATATATTTATGTTTATGTGCCTCCCCTGTATCCAAAAACAAGGGGGTATGATCAGAGATTTCTCTAGCAAAATTTTGCAATATGGTTAGTGGATATTTCTCCTCCCAAGCTGGGCACATCAACACCATGTCCAACTTTTCAAAAGTAGGGTCTTCCTGATTATTAGCCCAAGTGTATTTCCTCCCATTCAGAGGCAGTTCCCTTAGCCCTGCTTGTTCAATAATAGCATTAAACATAAATGGCCATTGTTCATTAAGCATAGGCTTGTTTTTTTCCTTCCCATTTCTAATAATGTTAAAATCTTCCCCAACCAAGCAAGGCAGGGGATAATCATGATATAATCTTGCCAATTCAGCAAGGAAGCTGGCTTTCCCTTCCTTTTGTGCATCCCCATAAACAATTACCGGATTCCAGTGCATTTTAATGTTGTTATCAATAACTAACATTCTCAAAAAATATTGTCCTTTTTCGATGGCCTCAATATCAAACACATCTTTATTAATTCCCACCAAGATCCCTCCAGACATACCTCTAGGTGGGTTCCAACTCCATTGGTAGTTCTTCCCCCCACACAGATTGTGTAGCTCATTTTTTGTGAAGTCTTGCTTTATGGTCTCAGAGAGCCCAATAAAGTCTAGCTTCTGATCTAGAATCATTTCTCTAATGTATCTCTTCTTGTGGTCTTGTCCAATACCCCTTACATTCAAGAAAACCCCTCTCATCTTTTTAACAAATTTATCATAATTAAGAATCAATAAAATCCCTACTAAGTCCTCCTTCCTTTTCTTCTTCTTTGAAGGATCCCAATCCCAACTGATTGCTTCACACAGTCCAGTGCTGGTGAGCTTTTTTTGCCACTTTTTTTCCCTGAGAGCATCCCTCTCAGTTTCTTAATCTATTGTTCCTCAATATCAGCATCAGAATGTTCAAAATCTGAACAGAGTTGCTCTAAGTCTATATCTCCAGTGTTTATATATACTAGGACATCTTTTTCATTATCTCCTTTCTCCTTACAATCCTCTTCTCCTCTACCACTATTTTCTCTTTTTATATTTTGAAGGTATAGCTCTCTTCTAGCTATCTCCATCTTATTAATAATCTCTATGTTTTTATCAATCATCTCTATTGAGCAACCCAAATCAATTCACACCAAAGAACTAATATGCAATAAAGAAGCATCAGCAAGTACCAAATCAGAGTTCTTACCATAGTTATCTCTTTCCTCTGCTCTGATTTTTGCCATATCTTCAATTTTATTGTCTTCCTTTCCTTTATTTTTGAGACTTCTCTTGATCTCCACTTCTCTTTCCTCCTCCTCCTTATCCAGGATCTCACTCCCATGTATCTCAGCCATTTTCTCCCCCAATGTCCCAATTGACTCTTGACTAGCATTGTAATCAGTGGGCTCATTATATTGCCCAGAATCAGTCTCCTCCTTTTTCTGCTAAGTTTCTTTCTCATAGTCTTCAAGGTCCATATTGGCTAACTCCATTTAATATTCCTCTCTATTGGCAGCCTCTTGTGCAAGCTTCTGAATTTCTTCTTGCTGCTTTCTACTTAACTCCTGCAGCTCCATCTGAATATTCTCCAGCTCTTTGATTCTTTCTCACTTTTTGCCCAAAGTGCATTGTTCCTGACTTTGTCATCCTCCATGTTTTTTATTTTACTGAACATGATTTCACTTTCTTTTTGCCATTTTCTTCTTTCTGTAGTCATCTCATTTTTCCATTGCATCATGTTTTCTTCCATATGTGATCTCATTTTCTCAATTCTCCCATCTATCTCCTCACTCTGTTTCAGGGACAAGCATCCCAGAGAAACCCATTTGTATTCTGTATCCTCCAACTTAGTTCTCTTCCTATTCTCTAACTCTTCCTCTCCCACTTCTGAGATATTGTTGTTGTCATTCTTTCTCTTCTCTTCCTTGTACCAGCCAATTTCCACCACCTTCTCAACTTCTGCCCCAATTCTGAACATAAGGAGATCAGGGGAAGTAATCTCAACTTGAGATGGTATTTTATCCACATCCCTAATTCCACATTTTACTCTAATTTTCTCCTCATTAATAGTGTCCATATCAATCTCCAGCACAGGTCCAACTGCAGCAGCAACCTCACATATGCCTAGGAAATGTCTAAAACAATCAGGAACCTTGACCAACTTGATCCATATTGTGTGCATTTTTTCAACAGCCTGATGATCTAGAGACCAGAGTTGAACTTTGATCACCACCCCTGTCCCTAACAAGTTGAAATCATTGAACTTGGCCAACTCCACTAGTTTTGCCTTGTTGGGAAATCTCATCATGTATCCATTTTTCCCAAACTCCCTCACTCTCCATTGCCATCCCCAATCAAACATTTCTCCCAAAGCTTTCACAAGCTCAGTCTCATTGATCTTCCCTTCTCTTATGACCACCACCCCTAGGGGATTGGTATGCTCAGCTACCAGGACATCCTTATAACTCTGCACCAGTAGAATCCCTAGTCCTTTAGCAGCATATCCTACATATTTTGGAACTGGCTTAACTTGTTTCAGCAAATTGCATTCTCCAGTTATATGATTGTCTCTGCTACAAATCAAACAATGCCCCACCCTACATTCTTTGGTGGTGTGTCTAGGATCCTTGCACTTACCACACACCTGTTTGCTAAACCTGTCGAATTTTTTCTTGCTATCCTCAAAACCTTGTTGCCAACTGCTTCTTCCTCCCTGTTTCTTCAGTTCCAGACCAGCCACCTGTTCAGCCCCTTTGTCAACTCTTTGTTACCCATCACCTCCTCTTTCATTTTTCATTTGGCTCTCTTTCCCAAGCAATTTCCCAGGCTGATTTCCAAGCATCCCTTCTGTCTGAACTTTCTCACTGTTTTTCATCCCCTGCACTAATTGAGAAAGTAGATAAGTCAGCAACAACTGCTGTTGATTTTGATCTGACAAAATCATGTGTTCTTTGTTCCTGTCTTTTTCCAGCACAACACCTCCTGCATCTCCACTGGCCATTCTTGCGATCTCTTCCCCTTCATCCTTTTTTCTTGCCTTAGCTTGCCACACCAAATTATCTCCATTCCTCTCAACCCTAGGGTCCTCATCTTCTGAATCTCTGCCCACTCCATTCCCAACACCAAATCAACCATCCCCTCTCCCAAAACCACTAGATCCCCCTGGGAAGGCATGTCTGCCTCCAGTCCATCCCCCTCCCCTGTCAGCATGGTTAAACCTCCCTCCTATGTGCCCATTTCCTCCTCGATTGAATCCGTGGGCTCCAAATTTCCTGACATCACTTCTTCTTGTGGCAGCGAGGGGAGGAGAGGGGGAAACCCTAAGAGAAAGGATTGCTTCCCACTCATCTCCACTCCCTCTTTTATACCAACCAGGGCCCTCTCCCCTTTTGGGGTTTGGCTGGGCTCCAAACCACCAGGCCTCCACCACGGCGGGCCCACATCCATATCCAGATTCAAATCCCTCCCAACTGAGCCCCCAAAAATGATTAGGGGTCTCAACTTTTCCTCAGGACCAGTTTCCCCCAACTTTCCCTCTTTTGGAGCCAAATAGGCTGCAATTGGGGTTTGTTGCACTTCAATTTCCCCAAAATCCAAATCCTCATCCCCAAATAAAGGGATTATGGGATGTATTTTATTTTTTTTTTCATATGTTTTTGCACAATCCTAGCATCTACACCAGTACACTGAATTTCATCACCCAACCTCATATCCTTTTTCTTATCCCAAGTTTCCCCATGCTCTGAGCTGGTAAAAACAGATGAAGTCCTACCCCAATCCTCATTCTTCTGAGATTTAGGCCCTTTTCGAACTCTATTCCTATTATCAAGCCTAATTTCCCCCAATATACTTCTATTGCTAGTATCATCTACCTCAATTGAAGCAGTAGATACCAAATATTTCGCAGCTTTAATCATACCTGAATTGAAGACGAGGACCTCCCCCTCCCCCTCCTCCTCGGAGCCCTCACCAGCCAGCAACCAGAAGCGATTGCCAGCCGGCGAGCACCCTACTGGCGGCGGGAGAGAGCCAGGAGGCGAGGCGAACGCCTCTGGAAATGCGGGGAACGGCGAGGGAGTGAGGTCGGGGTCGGAGGCACCCTGGCCCTCCACCGTGGCGGCACTACCACCTCCTCCATCTCCTCGAGCTCCGCATCCTCCTCGATCTCGATTGGGAGCCACCTGGATCCAGGGGCAGGAATCCCCATCACCGCCGCCTGCGGTGGCGCCTGCTGCGTCGGTGGCGGTGCCCTTGGTTGGATCAGGCGGTAGCGGAGGGAGCGGAACACCTTCCACTTCTCCCTCTGCTCCGGGACCAACGACTCCGCCTCGAGCATCGCCCACAGGATCACCCCCATCACCGGCTGGCGGTCGTAGTTGGGGAAGCATCTGAGAATCTCCTCTCCGCGCAGCTTGTCCCTCACCATCTCCGACGCGTCATTGAGGGATTTCACCGTTGGGAACCACCGGTCGATCTCCTTCAACCTCCCCATCAAGATCTCGTCGCCGTCGGACAGCGCCCACATCTCCTGCTCGCGCGTCGTCATCGAGCCCTAGCTTTCGCAGCGGCGAGGGGCGGTGGTTCTCACAGATGAGATTTGTGTGGTGTGGGGTGGGGGAGAGTCGAGGAGACGGCCTAACCCCGCTCCCCTCCCACCACTCGCCATTACGCACCTCGAAAACCACCCCCGCGTCGCCCCACCGGTCAGCCGCCGCAATTTCCGCGAGGTGGCACGAGAACGCCACCCTCTGGCCCACCCGCCACTCCACGCCGCCCACCCCTCTCCATGCATCCACCACCACCCCCTCGTCATCGAGGAGCTCCACCCGTTGCACTCACCGGTGAACGTGGCCATGGTGGGGCTCTGGCAGTGCCGTGCAGAAATCCGGCACGAACACGCACGAGAGACGTGTCCCACACGGAGACGTGTCCGCTCCTCTCATCTTCTGCCCTTTTGTTTCTGTTATGCTTCACGCACATGGGGATTCGATACCAGAACAAGTCTGATCAACACACACACACACACAAAGAAAATAAGTGTGAAGTGGTTGTGGTGTTGTATTCAGGGAGCCGTGGAGAGGCTAAATCTCCATACATGGTCGATGAAGGAGCCTTGTATGCACACCGCTTTTTATGTCTTCTTATTTCTTGTATGAGACTGTGATGATCTAGTAGTCTCTAAGATTCATCTATGTTAAGTTGTTGAACTTATGCACCATAGAGTCCGCTCCGTTCGTAGCGGTGAGCGTCCCTTTGTGGCGAAAAGTAGGCGATAGAATTCCCTCTAGTCCCTTCGGCGAGCTTCTAGCTTCGCCGATTTCCACTCTCGCTAGCGCGCTGATCGGCGGCCGGGGAATCTTCTTCTTCCACGGCGGCCTCCTGCCCCCTCCCTCCGACCAGTCCATCGAGCTCGCCCCACCACACCAGTCCTCAATAGTTCCCGTCACCCCATTTTCCATTCCATAGCCAAGCCGACCAAGCCACCATTCTTCCCCCAATATTACCGATTCCTGTCCATAATCCAAAAGCTAGGATTACTCGAACACAATTCCAGATCTTGCTGGAGCCTTAACTAGATAGGAACAACTAGTGAACCAAGGTTAATTGTAGAGGGGCGTACGCCTCTTCTGAATCAGATCTGATGGATCGGGTGGAGGGGATGCTGAAGGACTTTCACCTATCCGAGGCGGAGCAGAAGGGGGTGAAGATCACAAGGAGAGTTAGCAGCAGAAGGAGACCAAATACACTGCAGGTATTTGCTAAACTCTTCTCGGAAAGACCAGCTAGAGCTTCGATACTGGAGCGTATTCTTGGTGATATTTGGAGCCCAATGTATGGAATCGAATGCAAGGAGTTGGGAGGAAATAGATTTCTATTTACATTCAAAGATGCAGCGGGGAAAAGAAAGGCAGTAGAAGATGGACCGTGGAACTTTGATAAAGAACTGCTAGTAGTGGTAGATTTTGATGAAAGGAAATCTTTGGAAGAGCTGCAGTTTAATTTCATACCAATCTGGGTGAGAATATTTGGTTTAACATTTGAAACCATGAATAGAGAAACGGGAGAATTAATCGGAGATCACATAGGAGAATGCTTAAAAGTGGAAACCGATGAGGATGATTGGGCAGTAGGGGCGTACATTCGGGTCAAAGTTAAAATTGATATACGTAAGCCCATTATGAGAGGAATGTTCTTGAACCTGGATGAAAGTGATGGAGAGGATGAAGAGGGTAGGGCAAGGTATGCAGAGAAGGAAACAAATATGGAAGAAGACCAGGATGAAAAAAAGAAGAGGAGATGGGTTCGCTTTGAATATGAATTTTTGCCAAATTTCTGCTATGTTTGTGGAATCATTGGTCACTGTGAAAAAGACTGTACGGTGAAAATCAAGAAAGGAGAGACCAAGCAATTTGGATGGAGCTTAAGAGCAAATATGATGCGCCCTAGGAGGCAGGAGGAGAATGGAGGAAGATATTTGGGAAACAGGGAGAGCTCCTTCTGGAGATCGAGCAGTGATGGAAGTAGAGGCAGTGATGGTCCAAGCTGGAGGAAAAAGGATGTTGAGAAAACTAAGAAAGATGAAGGAGAGGAGACGAGCCCAATAAAAAAGCAGTTTAGTCAAAGAAACAACGACGACTAGCAAGAAATCTTTGGCTCTCAAGTTGGGGGCTGAAAAAGAGACAAGTGCCAGCAACTCTGAAAAGGAATCAAGTGCAACTGAAAAGGAAAAAAGAGAAGCAAACCTAGCCAAGGACCAGATGGTGAATAAGCAAAGTAAGAAAACCATGGCCAAGGAAGTAGACGGTAATAATTCTAATGGGCAGGTAGGAGGAAAGAAGTATAAAAGGAAGGCCAGAGTTACTAAGGGGAGCGATGTAAGAGTGGGTATCCAATTGGGAGTAAAAAGGGGACCAGAACCAATGGAGATAGAGGTACCACATGAGGTTAACCCAAAGAAAATAAGAGGAGAAGAACTAAATGAGAAGGAGGAAGAAACCACGGTCACAGCCAATAAACCTATTGAGAACGCGGGGCTGCCGGGATAGTCCTGCGAGGCCAAATGAAGATTATAGTGTGGAACTGCCGGGGACTTGGCAACCCCCCGGCAGTTAGGGGTCTTCTGAACCTTCAAAAGTCAGCGGATCCTGATATTCTGTTTTTGGCGGAGACGAAAATGTGCAAAGAAAAGTTGCAGAAGTTTAGGTGGAAGCTAGGTTTGACCAATCTATGGGCACGCAGCTGTGAGGGCAAAGGCAGGGGAGGAATAGCAGTGTTCTGGAGAACCGGGGTAGATGCAAGCTTGATAAATTACTCAAGGTACCATATCAATTTGGAAATTAAGAACGAGGAAGGTTTCAAATGGAGATTTACCGGAATTTATGGAGAAGCAAAGTTGGAGAGGAAATTCCTGACATGGAAGTTGTTGAGAATCCTTAACAATCACCAAAACCGTCCATGGCTGGTAGCAGGAGACTTCAATGAAATCTTATTTGACTATGAAAAAGGAGGAGGCAAGAGAAGGGAGCAAGCTTATGTAGATAATTTCAAACAAGCTCTGGAGGAATGTGATCTTTCCGATCTAGGATACGTGGGCGATATCTTCACCTGGAGGAACAATAACTACTCATGTGAAGGATATATACGGGAAAGGCTGGACAGGGCGGTGCCGAACCCACGTTGGAGAGAGAAATTTAGAGAATATAAGGTGGTCAATGGTGACCCCTATCATTCAGATCACCGTCCGGTGATGATAATCACCGAGAAAGTACCACAAAAGAAAAAGGGGCTACCTAGAAGTGAACATTTTAAGTTTGAAGCTAAATGGCTATCAGAACCAGATTGCGAAAAGGTGGTGGCTGAAGGCTGGGAGGAGTTTAACTCCATGGGAGACGGAAGTATCCAAGCAGGATGTAGAAAGGTGGCGATGAAGCTAAAATCCTGGGAAAAAATGTTCTAGGTGATTTAGATGAGAGAATTAGGCAGATTAAGGAGGAACTGGAAACTTGCAGAAGGAACCAATTAACCCAACAGTCGATATCGAGGGAAAGCTTGTTGAAAGAGAAATTGGAGAGACTGGAAGATCAGCGTGAGATGCATTGGAAGCAAAGAGCACATTCAAACTGGCTCCAACATGGTGACAGAAATACATCATATTTCCATGCATCAGTGAAGGAGAGAAGGAGAAGGAACTATATCAGAAAACTGAAAAAGGAAGATGGGAGTTGGGCAGAAGCGGAAGAGGAGAAGCAGAAGGTCGTGATGGATTATTTTGTTGAACTTTTCAAGTCTAGTAGGCCTGCCATCCCCCCAGATTTTATGGACGAGTTTCCAACCAGAGTTACACCTGAAATGAATGAAAAACTGATGCAACCCTTCTCGGAATCAGAAGTGAAGGAGGCCATAAACTCCATAGGTGATCTGAAGGCGCCAGGCCCTGATGGGATGCCTGTGGTATTCTATAAACATTTCTGGCACCTCTTTGGGGATAAAATTACCTCTGAAGTCCTGGCTTTTCTTAATGGTGGGGGGTTACCTACAGAATGGAACAATACTACCATCTCTTTAATCCCAAAGGTAAAGCTTCCAGAAAAGGTGAAAGACCTGAGACCAATAAGTTTATGTAATGTTCTTTATAAAATTATATCTAAAATTCTTGCGAAAAGGTTAAAGGTTATTTTACCAGAGATTATATCTCCTTCGCAGAGCGCGTTTGTCCCAGGAAGATTAATCACGGATAATATATTGTTAGCATATGAAGCGGTGCATTATTTGAAGAAAAAAAGGAAGGGGAAAGATGGATATGCAGCAATTAAGTTAGATATGAGCAAAGCTTATGACAGGGTAGAATGGTGTTTCCTAAGGAAAATGCTGAGCAAGTTAGGCTTCTGTGATGTTTTTGTGGATTTGATCATGCAGTGTGTGGAATCAGTGAAATACACCATTAAAGTAAATGGAGAGCTAACTGAAGAAATTGTGCCAGAAAGAGGACTAAGGCAAGGGGATCCTTTATCCCCTTACTTGTTCATCATTTGTGCTGAAGCTTTCTCCTCCATGTTGTACAAGGCTGAAGAAGAGGGCACAATAAAAGGAGTCCATGTCTGCCAAAAAGCTCCGAGCATCTCACACTTATTCTTTGCGGATGACTCACTTATCTTATGTAGAGCTAAGGAAAATGATATCATGAAGTTGAAGGAAATATTGTCCACATATGAGTCTCTCTCGGGCCAAACTATAAACAAGGACAAAACAACAATCCTATTCAGCGAAAATACGACCGAACAGTGCTGGAAGGAAATCAAGGATGCATTAGGAATATGGAGTGAGACAACAAATGAGCAATATCTTGGGCTACCAGTGCACATTGGAAAATCAAAAGTGAAAATTTTCAGTTTTCTGAAAGATAGAATATGGAAGAAGGTACAGGGATGGAAAGAAAAGATGTTGTCTCGTGCCGGAAAAGAGATTCTCATCAAAGCGGTTGCTCAAGCAATACCAACATATACAATGAGCTGCTTTGAGATAACTAGGACAATTTGTGAGCAAATTTCGTCTCTAATTGGCAGATATTGGTGGAGCAATCAGGAGAAGGACAATAAAATTCATTGATTAAGTTGGGACAAATTAACTAGGCCAAAGGGAGAAGGTGGACTCGGATTTAGGGACTGCTATGCTTTTAACATAGCCATGCTGGCCAGGCAGGGTTGGAGACTTTTAAACAACCCAAACTCTTCGTGTGGCCAGGTTCTCAAAGCTCGCTATTTCCCGGATGGAAATGTGTTGGAAGCAAAGGCAAGGCAGGGAATGTCTTATACATGGCAGAGTATTTTGAAAGGCATCAACCTGCTGAAAAAGGGCCTAATTTGGAGAATTGGAGATGGCCAAAAGGTGAGCATCTGGCACGACCCATGGATTCCTAGAAACTTTACTAGAAAACCATGCACTCCAAAAAGCAATAGCCCTCTGAATCTAGTAGCTGAATTAATTAACCCGGAGACTGGAAGTTGGAACAGGGATATTCTGGAAAGGAATTTTTGGGAGGAAGACGTCAAGGCTATTTTAAGTATCCCAATTAGTATAGACTATGATGATGAACCTGCTTGGCATGTGGATACAAAAGGCTTGTTTTCAGTTAAGACGGCATATCATGTCTATGTGGAGGAAGAGAGGAGGAGAAGCCAGAAAGGGGTAGCAGGACCATCTACGCAAAATGTTGAACATGAAGTAAACTTGAAAAAGATTTGGAAGTTAAAGTGCCCAAATCATATAAAGCACTTCATTTGGAGATTAGGCCACGACTCTTTGGCTTTGAGCAACAATTTGAGAAGAAGAGGAGTGGAGGTAGACCCGGATTGCATAATTTGTAAGCGAACCTATGAAGATGGTGGCCATCTTTTCCTCAAATGCAAAAGAGTAGCTCAAATATGGGAAATGCTTGGAATGGAAAGCATAAGAAGGAGGCTGGTAAAGAGACAAACTGCTGCAGATTTTATAAATGATATCTTGAAGTTAGAAGAAGAAGATAATATCAAGGTGATTGTACTCTTGTGGCAGCTGTGGAATGAGCGGAACAACATAAGAGAGGAAGGTAAAATACGAAGTAATGATGATATAGTTTACACTGTCACTAAACAGACGAATGAATATTATCAAGCTTTCCTGAAGGAAAAGGGTCTCAAGAAAACAATGCAAGAAGGTTGGAAGCCGCCTCAACACGGAGAGCTAAAAATGAACATTGATGGAGCTTTTCAGCCTCAAACAAATAGTGGCGGCTGGGGGGCTGTTATTCGGGATCATAATGGAGTAGTCCAAGCATGTGGAGCAGGAAGATTGGAGAACCTTGCAAATCCTCTTCATGCAGAAGCGTTGGCTGCTCTTTATGGTGCAAAGCTGGCTGCATCCAAGGGAATCACTGTCCTCTGCTTTGAAACTGATTCCATGCTTTTAAAACAAGGGGCAGAGCAGGAAGAACAAGACCGATCGATTGTCTACAGAGTGCTAGCGGAGCTCAAGGATTTCCTGAGCAAAAACTTTTATCAGACCACCTTTAGCTTTGCTAGTAGGAATTGTAATAATTTAGCTCATGTACTTGCACACAAAGGATGTTCTATGAACCTGTATGATGAGCTAAATGCAGACAATGTAACTGCTGATGTAAAAGCTTTAGTGGCGAGCGAGTCAGCTTCGTCCACGTAGTAATGCAGATTTTGCATTTCTTTTCCAAAAAAAAAAAAAAAAACCCCACACACACACACAAAAAGTATGATATACAATCTCGTTTATTCTCATCCAATTGTTCGAAACAGACATGCAAGTCCAGGCACACTGGTCACAAAGAAGACCCGAAGTAGCTTAGCCAGTATGTTAAAAAGGAACACATGAGGATAATGAAGCATGTGGGCAGACGGCTTGTGCTTCCACATGGGAGGATGGCGCAGTAGGTGACGAGCACCTGAACGAGGCTGAAAGGACGAGCAAGATAGCTCTCGCTCTCGGGCACCAACAGACCCGAGATCCTCTCTTCGCTTTCGTCGGCGAGATCGTACCTGTAAATACCCTCGTGCTTTTGCAGGCCATAGTGCATTGAATGGATGTCTTCGGTGCCGTAGTATATGCAGTTGCTGTCGACCGATGGTAGCCTGCTTGCACTCACAGCAATGCACCTCTCGCCGAGGAAGAGCGCGTGGTTGCTGGCAATCTTGTTAACGGGCTCGAGGGCGCACCGGTCGGCGTCGACCCTAAAGACCTCCATGGTCTGCTGACGGAGCCGCGGACGACGGACGAGGATCAGCTCCCCGTCAGAGTGCACCAGGAAATTGTTGTGATATTCCGACCGATCGTATCCGAACCAAGACACGAACTCGTCCAGCCTCTGGACTATCCTCCGTTGGTAAGTGAAGAAATCATCCCAGACGATCTCGTACACGGTGGCGTGCAAAGTGACCATGACGACGACGACGAGGACGTGATCGCGGAGCATCGGGACTTGGCGGCGGACGAAGCGTCCGGTGGAGACGTTGAGGAAGAGGCGTCGTCCAGCGTCGTCGCCTTCCTCCTCGTCCAGCATGACCCACTGCCGAGGGCGAAAGAGGAAGTCGGTGCCTGCGTAGAGGCCGCCGTCCTCCTTGTACTTCTCCGCCTTGAACAATCGCAGGGAGAGCCAGCGGTGGAACGTGAGGTCAGCGCCGGTGCCGAGTGGGCATGGCTCGGCGATGGCAGAGCGCCAGTTGTGGCAGACCGCCCGCATGTCGACGTAGCAGTCAACGTCGTTGGTGGTCAGGTGGCAGTCGGCGATGCGACGGACAAGGTCACACGGAAGGGACGACCAGTCGGCCATGGCGGATGTTACTGTGATGTTTGATCGTCTCAGTGGACTGCAGGGGAATGTCTCGGGCTGTGAGCATAGCACTCTGTACTAATATACTAGACGATTGATGTGCAGATCGCCTGGAATTCCCATAAATCCTCGCCGGTTCGTTCACCAATTCCTCCGTCTCCATATATTAATGGACTCGGGAAGACGAGGAGAAGACGCAAGGCATCGCCAACGATCATGTAGCTGACTGACGTGCGTAATGCAGCCCACTTTGACACGGTAGCGGGCACACTTGCATGCATGTAGCGTCAACAGGAGTCCCGATAGGTTGTTTGGTGCGGTACCGCTTCGTTCGCGAGCGACGGAGCCAACCCTAGCGCGGCCAGGTCCTCCGCTCTCTCCCACATCTCTTCTTCCTCGCCGCCACCGAAGGAAACTGCCGCACGAAGGCTGGTCGGCGTCCACAGCGGCGGGTCACTTCTTCCCTCCTCGATGGACGGTGCGCAGCGCGAGATACAAATGATTGAAAATTGGGAGTGTCTACGTCTCAGTCGACTGAGACTTAGTTAAGTCTCAGTCGCTGACGTCAGCGCCATCGGCCCTAGGCCTGTTTGCTCCCCGCACAGGGCTGGCGGCTGGTGCTGCTTCGTTGTCCCACGTCTTGGGCTGGGCTTGCCCGACCGATTTAATTCCCTTCTCTATTCTGCCACAGGTACAAATTACACGGCTAGCAAACTTGCTGGCCCCTGAGAGAAATACTTCAGCCTATTCAACAGGTGGAAAATGGGGAGATGAAAAACAATGGAGAAAACATTATATAAATACTTCGGCCTATTCATTGTATGATTTTCCTGTGTCTAGTTTTTGTTTTCTTTTTTTGCGTGTTGTCTAGCTTTTTGGTTCTATTTCCTGGGGTTTCTAATTTAATTTTTCCTGTTGTTTGTTCAATTTTTTATTTATATTTCATTTTCAGTTACATGTTCACCAATAAAAAGGAAACACTCTTTTGCATTCGTCGTTATACTTTAGAAAAAAGTGTTTGTACATTTCAAAAGTATCCATTGTGCGTTAAAATTATTGTGTAATTAAGAAAATGTCCAAATAGATTTAAAAATATTCGCCATATACTTTAAAATATAAAAATGCATTTTTAAAATGTTCAATGTGCATTTGAGAAAATAATGAAGGTGTAGGGAGTGGCTAGTTGTTGGTACTTGTATCCCTTGCGGTTACAATTGAGATATGGCATGCAATAAATTTTTCATAAAAAACTGGAAGAACAACACTAAGTTGTGGTCGTGTTGAAAAACTACAGTTGCGGTCGGGTGCGACACTTGCAGTTGCATGCCTAGTGTCGGACATGCAACTAGCCCGCCCCCTCTCCCAGCACCCCCTCCGACAAAACAAAGGTCCAGTTGCAACCATGTTGGGGGACATGCAGTTGCGGTCGGGTGCGGCACTTGCCGTTTTGGGGCTATTGTCGGGCTTGCAACTGGCCCGCCCCCTCTACAGGCGCCCCCTCCGACAGAACAAGAAACTCCAGTTATGGTCGGGTTACAGGATATGCAGTTGCGGTCGGTGCGGCACTTGCAGTTACATTCCTAGTGTCAAACATGCAACTGGCCCGCCCCTTCTCCCGCCGCCCTCTCCGACAAAACAAAGGTCCAGTTGCAACCATGTTGGGGGACATGCAGTTGCGGTCGGGTGCGGCGCTTGCAGTTGCGTGGATGTTGTTGGGCTTGCAACTGGCCCACCCCCTCTGCCGGTGCCTCCTCCGACAGAACAAAGAAGTTCAGTTGCGGTCGGGCTAGAAGACATGTAGTTGCGGTTGGGTGCGACACTTGCAGTTGCATTCCTAGTGTCGGACATGCAACTGGCTTGCTCCCTCTCCCGCCGCCCCTCTGACAAAACAGAGGTCCAGTTGCAACCATGTTGGGGGACATGCAGTTGCGATCAGGGTGCGTCGTCTGCAGTTGTGGGGCTGTTCTCGAGCTTGCAACTGGCCCACCTCTTCTCTCGGCGTCCCCTTCGATAGAAAAAGTCCAGTTGAGATCGGATTAAAAGACATACAGTTGTGGTCGAATACGGAACTTGCAGTTGCGGGGCTGCTGTCGGGTTCGCAACTGGCCCGCCCCCTCTCCCAGCGCCCCCTCCGACAAAACAAAAGTTTAGTTGCAACCATGTTGGGGGACATGCAGTTGCGGGCGGGTGCAACGCTTGCAGTTGCGGGGCTGTTGCCGGGCTTGCAACTGGCCGACCCTCTCTCTTGACGCCCCCTCTGACAAAACAAAAATCGAGTTGCAACCATGTTCTGGGACATGGAGTTGCGTGGTTGTTGTCGGGCTTGCAAATGGTCTGCCCCTCTCCCGGTGCCCCCTCCGACAAAACAAAAGTAGAGTTGCAACCACGTTTGCGGACATGCAATTGCGGTCGGGTGCGACACTTGCAGTTGCGGGGTTGTTGTTGGGATTGCAACTGGCTCGCGTCCTCTCCTGGCGCCCCCTCCAACAAAACAAAATTCGAGTTGCAACCATATTAGGGGACATGCAGTTGCGGGGCTGTTGTCAGGCTTGCAACTGCCCCCCGTGCCCCCTCCAACAAAACAAAAGTTGAGTTGTAACCATGTTCGAGGACATGCAGTTGCGAGGTTGTTGTCGGGCTTGCAACTGGCCCGCCCCTCTTCTGGCGCCCCCTCCGACAAAACAAAAAGTCCAGTTGCGGTCGGGTCAGAAAGACATGCACTTGCAGCCGGGTGCAAGAAAAAATATATCCTAATATTCTTTTACGCATAAACAAGAAAAAATATATGAAAATGTCGGTCCTATACAAAACAAAAGTCATGGTTAAAAAAACCTGCTAACAACCAACATACCCACTAACATTTATGTCTACATGGTTCAAAAATCCCCTCCAATCAAAGAAAAAGCATTTCCTACATTATACAAGCATAAAAAAATAAAATCCATACATAAATAAATCCACAAATAGAGATCTAGCATAAAAGAGGGGAAAACAGATGAAAAAAATGCAACTGAAGAACCCCGAGGGACGAAAACCCCTCCCCTGAGACGAGTACTCCGCGGTAGATATGGTGTGTACATGGCAATTGAAAAGTCCAACAAAAAACAATGAAAAGCGCCTCTCGCAACCAGCACAGTGCGCATCAATACCAAACACGAGAAAAGTTAAAAAAAGAAGAAGTGAGCGCTAAACAGTCGGGGTAACACTAGACAAGCACTGTTGCGTGAATCTTACGGAAACAGTGATCTAACGACTATATATGTGTACCGGGACTTCGGTTAATAAAATTTCAACTATTGCAGCCAACATTTACTTACAAAGCATCTAATGGATGTGCAACTGAAAATGATTAACAAAAAAATTGATAGGCAATTTCGTTGCTAAAATAGGGCTGCTAGAAAGTTGGAAAATATGCTAAAATCAAATAGAATAAAACACAACATTATTAAGCAAGGACAAAATGAAAAATTAAATTAAATTAACAAGAAGAAAAACAAAACAAAAAATATGATACGGGACGAGCAATTAATAAATAAAAATAAATAAAAGAAAAGTTAAAGACTTATAAAAAGTAAATGAAAAGTAAAACAATTAAAAGAAGAAAAAGGTAAAGAAAATGAAAAATGAAAAATGAAAAATTCTTTTGGGAAAAAGAGAAGCCACCAAGACTTCCTCACCTACAGGCAAAACTCACTTGTGTAGGGCAAGAAAAAGAAACAAAACAAAGTACTTTTTTTTAGGCTGACATCCTCATCTCCACCGCCCATGCAGCGACAAAGAAGAGAGCTCGTTCGAGCCAATGTACACGTACACACGAATCTTAGTGCCATCGACTGAGGCTTCGCTAAATCTCAGTTGACTGAGATTTAATATAACCGTAACAACAACAGAAAAACCAAGTACAGCAAAAAGATAGAAACTAGAAATACAAATAAAGTAGAAGCTAAAACTATAAACAATTATTAATAAACTAATTAGAAGAAAAAACACAAATCACAGGAAAGACACTAAAAAGACCCCCCACATCTCCTCAACCCACCACGCAAACCCTCTGGCCCGCGAGAAAAAGAGCCCAGACAACCAGAAGACTTGAAGAAAACAGAACCGGCTGCATTAACAGGCCAGAACGAGACAAACCCACTTACAGCGCGAATCTTAAAGCAAATACCAATCAAACGGTGGACGCGTCGACTGAGACTTGCGTGCCTAGTGGCAGACATGAAACTCCTCCCTCCCCGAACAAAAACACCATAGAGATGCAGTCGCACGCAGTTCCAGTTGGGGCGACACTTGTAGTTGCGTGTCTAGTGGTAGTAATGCAACTGCCTCCCTTCCCCGACCGACAAACACCACATAGGTACAGTCAAGGATGACACTTGCAGTTGCATGCCTGGTGACAAACATGCAACTACCCCTCCCACACAGAAAAATAGAGTTGCAAGCGAGGGTGACACTTGTAATTGCATGCCTGGTGGCAGACATGCAGTTGACCTCCTGACAAAATACCACAGAGTTACAGTCGGGCACGCAGTTGCGTGCCTAATGGCGGACATGCAATTGACCCCTCCCCCCCAAGTTGTTTAATGAAAAATGTTACAAAAAAGTTTTAAGAACGATAAAAAGATAAATAAAAAACAAAAGCAAGAGAAGGTTGACAATACAAATGCAAAAATAAAAATGATCATCACAAGAAACATAGACAAAAAAACATTACACACTTACAAAAAGAAACAATAATGATGATGATACAAAATTGTTGCTCCCGATAGTTCTCAACCGATTCCCCTCCCTCTCCAGATGGTTTGTTTCCCCCGCTGAAAAATTGCAGCCTAAAAAACAAAAAGGGAAATCCCAAAACTAGACAAGAAAAAATAACCACTAAAGGTCAGCCCATAGCGCATACCCGGCCGACACGAGAGAAACAAAAAACAAGGAAGAAAACAAGTCGATCGCGCACCTCAAACATTTCAATTTAATACAAAGACAAGCATAGGAAAATCTAACGGCCAAAGAGTCGTTTGGGACTTGGCTAAAACTTACTATAACAATCCGGTATAAACCCAAAAATGGAAAATAAAAAAATAAAAAGGTAATAATAATAATAATTTACAAGCTAAATGCTTCATACTGCTCCTAATACCGACACAAGGCACTTCAGTGTATATATATGTCCGTTCCCTCTTGTTGGAAAGAATAGGAAAATAGAAGCTGACCCGGCCAGAATAAAGCCCAACAAACAAAGTAAAAAATTGTCTTTTCCAGCCCACTGTCCAAAGCCTGCCCTGACACAAAAAAAAACAGAACAAAAACGCAGCCCACCCAGTTCGTTCCCTACGTGGGCTCGTTTACAAGTCAACAGGGCTGCACACATCATAAAGCAACACAAAAATCTAACGGTAAAGAAATTCGACTGAGACTTCACAAAAACTCAGTCGACTGAGTTTTAGAGCAACCGTTGAAAATTACACCCCCCCGTGTCGTCTCCTCCGAGGCGACTCGGGGGAAACCCTATCCGCCGCCGCCGCACCCCTCCTCCCCCACTCCCCTTCCCCTCCGCCGCCACCAGAGGTGTGCGCCGGCGTGCGCTCGACACCGATGAAGGTGGCGGCGGGGGATCTGGCGGCTCCACATAGTGTGGAGGGTCTCGGCATCCGGGGCGGCGGCCCCGGGCGGAGAGCGCGGGGTGGCCCGGGCGGCGGGCCATTCCGGCCGGCGCTGGTGAGGCGCCTCCCTCGATCTCGCGGGGGACGAGGAGGCGCCGGTCCACGGTCGCTGGTGTGCGGCCTCCCCTGCGCGGTTGCCGGCGCCAGATGCATCTTCATCCTCTCAGCCCTGATCCGCTCCTTCCGTCGCCGGATCCGGGTCCTAGTGGCTTAGGCCATTCTTCCCGGGCGCCGGCAGCGTGGATCTCGTCGAGTGGGGTTGGATCCGGGGGAAACCCCTGGCCGGCGCAGCCACACCTCAGGCGACGCCCTGGGCGCCGTACCCTCCCTGGAGGCTGTGGTGAGGATCCTTCTCCCCCTCCTTCCGTTCCCTGCTAGGTGAAAGCCTAGGTCCCCTGATTCGGGCGGCGACGACACATCCGTGTCGTGTCCCTTCTTGGAGGCGCATTCCGGGGATTGCAGGGGCGGCGAGAGAGTCGGGTTGTGGGTGTGATGGTGGCGGGTGGCAGCTTGGCTCGGCGCTTCACTGCCTTTTCTTCGGTGGCTCGCTATTACCCTTGTTGCTATGACGGTGACCGACAGCTCTAGCCCTTAGATGTGGCTTAACCGCGGACGATGGCGGTGCTCGGAATGGTGTGCTCTGTGCTAGCAGGTCTGCTCCTAGTTCTTTCTTCATGCGCAGCTTGGACGTCTTCCTCTGGGTTCTAGGGTGAACCGAGTTGCCGCCTGCCGGTGCGGCATCCTTCGAGCCAGGAAGAGAGGGCAGGGACCCTTTGCAACGGCAGTTCCAGAGGAGTGCCAGTTATGTCTTCGAGTTTGGCTACGATCACGAAGCTGGCGCGGTGGTGCATCCTCTCAAGTCCGTAGCTTTGTCCGGTTGGTTTAGGTCGTCCTGTAGGGTGATGGCGGCAGCATGGCATGCTTGCTATCGCTCCTGCCTTTGAGTCTGTTTCGCTTTGCTCCTTGTATCAGCCGTTTGTTTCTCTTCTTGGTTTTCTTGTTAGTTGGTGATCTTGTAATCCTGGCCGTTTGATGGCTTTGTTAATTCAAAGCCGGGCTCTTCGTGAGCCTCCATTCTAAAAAAAATGATTGAAAATTGAGAACCGAGAAAAAAAAAGGGTCGGTGCGCTCGGCCCTGCGTGCCACAAAGTGCAACCCTAAGGATGCTCCCCTTTACCCACTCTTTTCATATTAGAGGTAAGATAATCAGACCACTAGCTAATCAAATGAATGTCTCAGATCTATTATGTATTTTTACCTTTCATGTGAAAAGGAGAGGTAAGAGAGAGCACGCTAAAATTTGCCAAAATCTTTTAGCTGACTAGACGCATGCTATCGTGCATAGTGTCTAAATACGTGGCATAACAAATTTCTCATGAAAAATATAGGTAGACGCGAAATGAGGGAGAGTTAGAGAACTAAAGGTATATATATATATATATATATATATATATATATATATATATATATATATATATATATATATATATATATATATATTTGTAAAAAAAACTATCCCATGCTTCCTGCATGGTTGTACACACCCTGCCTTATTCTTTGGCCATGGAGCCGACCACGGTGCTAAACTCCATTCCTTGTAAAAAATTGCAATTTCATTTAAGCTATGCATGTTATGGATGACTTAGTTACACATTTTTATATAGTTAATTAGTCTATGACAACATGATCCTACATGTCATACTAATGCATGCAGCGAAGTACTTTATGGGCATGCGGGTATGAAGTGTTTGGTGCCGGCGCTTCGGAGTCTTGGTGCCTAGTGGATGAGGCCGGGGGGCGCAGCGATCGCGAGGCTTCTTCGTTTTTGTTGATCCGCCGTTGTCGGCATTTGTTTCTTTTGCTCTTTCTCTGTTGTTTCTTTTGGGCGTGACTGTGCTGCTTTCGCCCCAGCACCTATCTCTGTATGGTTCGGTTGGTTGCTTTGTATACAAAGCGGGGGGAAATCCTTTTTCGGCAAATATTGTATCATGTACCCGAACCAACTCTACCCCATGGGTATAATTGCTTTTCATTTACATGTCGTGGGAGTTTGTATTTCTTATATTTTTCTTATACTTACCCTAATAGAGTTTTTACCAATCGAGTTTGCGGGTTTCGGATACCCATTGCCATAATCATTCTATGTTTTTTTACGAGTTATTTACCCAAAACCATCACAGGGGCTAGGGTAACAACTTGATACCACATTTGAACCAAGACACAAAAAACCACCGGTTTTGTGCCTAATGCTTAACACCGAGCACTGATTGTCTGGCCGAGAGGAGGAGGTTGATGGCCGGGGAAGAGCGGCTCGTCAGGCGTCGGGCTGCCGACGGGGACGGCCGTGGTGGCCGACCATGCGTTGGAGGCATGGGTCCGGCCTGAGAGTGGCCACTGGCGGCGTCCTCTCTGTGTGGCTGGTTGGGGAGAGAGAGAAATATAGAGATGAGGAAGAAGGAGGTGTGTGAGTATGACAAATGGGACCTATGTCCACCTCAGCGAATTGTCCAGATTGGCATGCCACATTGTCCCGATGGGCGGACCCCACCTCTCGGTTTCGCTGTTTTCGCGATCAAATTTGAGCATCAGTGCTCCGCGTTACACATTAGGCGCAGAACCGGTGGTTTTTTGTGCCCTGGTTTAAATGTGGTACCAACTTGTTACCCTAGTCCCAAGTGTGGTGGTTTTGGATAAATAACTCTTTTTTTACTATGCTCATGTTTCCATATTCCTGCAATTCAAAGAGCCTTTTAACAAAAAAATGGCAGAATTCCTGCCAGGTACGGTCATCTTCAAATCAAAAAAGAAAAATGGCTGCGTGCATCTAGGTTCTCAAAAAGAAAATCGCGAAGCACTGATCCATTCTCTACTAAACCTAACCGACTCCGTAAAATCCACACACGGCCGCTAAACTCGACCGGCGATGCGGACTCGCTCCTCGTCGACATCCTCTCCTCCGGCGATGTGTACTCGATCTCGCTCCTCCTCGACATCCTCCTGTCCTCCTCCGGCGGCGAAGCAGGGGCGCTCCTCCTCGACATCCTCTACTCCGGCGGTGAAGCGGCGACGCGGGCGCTCTCCTCCGTCGAGATTCCCGGCCTGTCCAGGTGAGCCACTCGCCCGCCGTCATCCTGCCCTGCCTCTCAGTCTCACCTACTCGGCAGGGAAAACTTTAGTCGCTAATTGGACTGCATGCGAAGAAACCCTAAATCTTTAGCAGCATATACCTGCCATGGGGCACGCGTTTTGGGGTCCGAACCAACAGATCCGGGCACCGGATAGGTTTCGTGGGCTGGCGGTTGGAGATGGAGTCTTAGGGTATGTTTGATTTGAGCCTCAACTAGACATCAAAATGTTGGCATCACCGATGCATGGGTATGATGGAAATTTCAGTGAGCCATTATTGTTCGGATCGTAAACATTCCAGGTCCAATTTTTTTGCAAAGAGTATACCCCTCTTCGGTTTACCACCAACTGACTTGATGCAGCGGAGTGGGGTGCATGCGCTTCCTAATCGGGTGAGGATCCACTTGCTTAAGAGCATCCCCAACAGGTGATGAAAAAATCGGTGATGCAAAAACCAGGTAGGAGTGAGAAAATTTTACATCACCGAGACGGCTGTTGCTTTAATAGGTGGTGTAAAGGCGATGCCCTAAAAATCATCATTTTAATATGATTCATTTCACATTTGGAATTTTGAACTCTAGTTCTACGTTCATTAAACATTTTAAACAGGAGGTTTGCGATCCATCTCTACCTCCTCCTTCGGCTTCGCCTTCTCCTTCTCGGCGAAGAATCAAAGCTCCGCCTCGACGAGTGCGGATTGGTCTTGGCAAACTTCTCCATGTAAACCCTACCCTTCTCCTAGGCACTTTCTTGCACCTCGACATGGCGGTGTGCTTTCTCCTCATCGTGGGAGACAATGCAAATCTCATGGGAGCGGAACTGCGCCCCCTAGGCTAAGACCACATTGGAGAAGTTCAGCTCGGCCCGGCTACCGCCGAACCTCCATGCAACCTCGTCGTACACATGTGCGGCAAGCTCGGGCATGTTGAAGATGCCGAGCCACCTAAGCCGCCACTTGCAAGTGGTTTTTGCAACGTCCGACTCACTTAGCCTAACACCACGGTACGAGGTGGCGCTCGCGGCAGAGCGCGATACAACAGTGGCTTGGGCAGTGCCATCTCCTCGACACAGTGTCCAACGGCAGAGATGTGTGTTACAGGGGGCCATGCCCCCCCACCTCCCCCCGCGATTAGAAAAATCTCTGAAGGAAAATTTAAAGCAAGTGTGGCCATCTACCTCCCAGCCATACTTGGCTACCTCTGCCACTGACAGTGTCCTCGGCCCCGAGCTGCCAAGCTGAGCGGTGGCGTGTCGAGCCCAACTGCGGCGGACAAACCCTAGAGGCAACCCGAGCAGGAGCCGCCAGAGTCGACAAATCAAGGAGGTGAGTCATTGATCGGGCGATGACAGACAATGGGGAGGAAGTATTTGGGGGCGGCATGGATGCAGTGGGTAGGTCGAAATTGTCGGCTAGCAGAGTGGAAACCAGTGGCGGGATTGCTAGTGGCGGCTGGCACTAGTGGAAAACAGGGCATTAGTCCCGGTTGGTAAGGACCTTTAGTCCCGGTTCACCAACCAGGACTAATTAGTGGGGACTAAAGGGTTGGGACCTCACGTATTGCCTCGCGCATAGCTTACCACCACACCTACACAACACATGTGACTTTGGATGTGATGCTTTCCTTTTGAACTAGCCTATGGAGGACCTTTAGTCCGGGTTGGTAACACCAACCGGGACTAATATAGGACCTTTAGTCCGGGTTGGTGATACAAATCGAGACTAAATGGGCTCGCGGTGGCCCCAGCCTGACCTAAACCGGGACTATAGGTCACAAACGAACCAGGACTAATGTGTAGCCGTTGGAACCGGGACTAATCGTGCCATTAGTTTCGAGCCAGAACCAGACCGGGACTAATGGGCGTCACGTAAAGTCGTTTTTCTGCTAGTGTGGCCGGGTGGTGATTACAACATGGAATTGACGGTGGCACTGGTGGGCAACGATGCGGGCTGCGGGCGGGGAAGTTTCTGCGGGCAATTGCGTGCGTGGGCATGGGGATCTTATGGCAGCCATTGCGGTGCTGCAAATATGCAGCAGCGAGAGGTATTGTTTCATCTGTCCTAAAAAAATTACATCACTGACGATGTCCAGACTCCCGCAAGTCTTCAGTTTGCCAAAACCAGACCGGGACTAATGAGCGTCACGTGTTGGATTGTCGTTTTTGGCCAAAGTGCCCCAAATGGCCAAATTTTATCACCGCGGGGCTTTTACATCACCTGTTGGAGATGCTCCAACTAAAGCCAAAAGAATTTGAACACACCCCTAGAGCATCAGTTTGTGGGCAGCACATCTCCCATGCAGTTGATATTCGTCTTCCACCGCCTCTCACTCTACTATTATCCCCTTTAAGACATCTTCAAGATGGATCCTCAAATATCCCGCAAGCGTCTAGACCGTGCTGTCCGGACACGGTTTGCCATATAATGCGGTCATGTATCGGTCCGCCCAGCAATCTGAACCACAGTTTTTCAACAAACTGAAGACAAACGTGATGAGCTTTGCATGAGTCTGGACATCCGTCTGGTCAACCAAAGGGCAGCACGTGCCCGTCTCTCTGTCCGGATGGCGGAAAACCGCAGCTGTTTGGCGGAAGGTAATTAGTTTGACGCAAGGTTAAAGAGTGGAAGGCGATTTTCATTTGGCAGAAGGTGTGATGCAAGTCTAGCCCTCATTGGCGGGAGGTGTAATTGGACTATGATTAGCATTAGTGATTTGTATGCATTTGGCGGAAGGTGTAATTGACTAGGTGATTAGCATATACTTGTATGCATTTGGTGGAAGGCTAGCATGTGTGTGTGTTTTGGCACTGTGTGTTTCGACGGAAGCCGATGAATAAACAATTTTTTAAGTTAATAAAATGCGGACATTTGAGGAATAGGGTTGGATGGCTGGCTTCTGCATCAGTGTTCGCAGACTGGTCCCTTATCCGTGCCGACTGATGCGGGAGCAAATATGCGGGTTAGTATTGGAGATGCCCTTAGAGCATCTCTAGCAGACCCCTTAAACCGCGGAACTAAAAACGCGGTTTTCAGTTTGCTAAAGACGCGTTTTAAGGGTCGGTTTGACCTGCAGCCGAATAGACACATCAAACTTAAACTATAAAACCGAATATTCGCTTATATTTTTCCCCAGGTCTTCTTCTTTCTCAGCTAGCTCGCTCCTACGAAGACGATGGACTACACACGAAGCGGCCAAATACGGAGCCGCCGTCGTCCAGGACGGCTCGCACAAAGCGGCCGCTGCATCCGTCGCCATAGCTGCTTTAATGGATCGACCGAATCGATCCTAGCTAGCTCTCGTCACTACTTAATCAATTGAAGCCTCCGCGGCAGATGTGAGACAGCCAGCATCAGATGAGGGATAACCAGCGGATGAAACCTCCCGGTGTCACGGAGCCACCGCCGCCGCCGCTCCTGCGAGCTCCTCCGCAGGCCGGCGGCGCAGCTGCTTTAAGCGCCGAGTTTCCGGCAAGTCCCATGGCGGAAGGTCACTGGAGCCCGTGCGCACTGCGGAATTTCCTTGTCGCTTAGCGTTGACCGGTTTTCAGGGCACCCTTAGTTTTGCCTCCAAATCTGTGAATAAAGGGGCCGTGGGGTGGATTCTCAAGGGTCTGAAAACGTTTACGGGTTTGATCACTTTTACGGGCTCTATTCGGGGTGTTTTTCGAAAACAAAAAATGAAAGCGTCATTTTTTATGGGTTTAACCACTTTTAAGGAGTCTGATAGAAATGCTCTTATGCTCTCCTTTGCTTTCTCTCACTTGCTGCCTGGTGCACCCGCTGTTCCTTTCTGGTAGTATCACGTTCGTCTCCAGCATCAGCACGCCAAACATTTTGTCAGTTTATCTATCCTTCTCACGGAGATGTCCAAAAGGTCATACACCTTCAGTCACAACAACTTGGCATTAGCAGTTGGCCAATTACCCTGCAGTGGCAAGAGTAAATATGCAGTACCAAATGCACAAAGTAACTTTTATACTCCCTCTGCTCCTAAATATAAGTCTTTTTAGCGATTCCAATATGAACTACATACGAAGCAAAATGATTGAATCTACACTCTAAAATACGTCTGTATACATCCGTATGTAGTCCATATCGAAATCTCTAAAAAGACTTATATTTAAAAACTCTGTACTACTACTACTATAACCATGCCAAATTTTCGTTATAGTGGTGAGCTTAGTTTCCATGAGACCTAACTAAGTACCTAACCATCTCGGTCGTTTCTCTGAATCTTTAGCTCTTGGGAAAATGTTCTTAATGTGACATTGGAACCTAACTAAAATCTCATTCTTTATGCAAGAAATCAAGGAATTTTTAATCATTTGTTAGAGTAAAACATGTCCAAATCCTGCAGGAGATAAAACTGTACCAACCTATCATAACAGACACACGCCAAACCACATTTTCCCAGCAGCGGCTCCATGATCCTGGCCACTGCGCACACCTCTCAGTTCCCACTGGATCTCTTGCTCCCAATGCGCCCATGGAAAGTTCATTTCAACTGGTGGGAACAATTACCTTCCATGGCTGGAACATTCTAACGATTGGGATGGAACCTTTGAGTGGTCAAGGTCTAGCCGGAGGCACCTGTAGTGGCATCCGAGTGGAAGAGAGCACAGCCAACAGACGTGCAGAAGCATGGGATGATCCAATGAGGGGACGAGAGGAGCGACAGTGGATGGGGTTGCCCCGCTCCCAGCAGACCTGCAAAACGCGCCATATTTTCGGTATGATGGGCCGCCAATCCAGTGAACTGCGCCAGGGGTGGTTGAACTCGGTATTCTTGGGAGCCCAGGCGATGTATGAGAGCCACCTTTGGCAAGGGCTGGCATCATGTTTGATATTTGAATTGTTTACTTCTTTTCTTGGTAATTATGCTTGCTTAAGTTTTGCTTTGTTTCTTTTTTTGCAGCTGCCATCCGTGGGGATAGTGGACTGATGCTGATTCTGTTTGAGACGCCCTCCGGCTTTGCAATTTTCACCTTTTGTGGGTTACTTATTAGCCGACCAAATGTTGTGGAGGTGTAGTGGTGTACTATATGTTCTTCCTTCCTTGGTTAATGATGATGTGCTTGCTTGCTTGCTTTCTCTTGTTGTCTATGTCAATTACCTAATTTTCTCGTTTATCTTTGTCTCCTCCAGGAAGTATGGCTTAACTTCACTGATAGATGGAAGGCAGAAAGTGTTAGTGCCCACTTCTTTCCTTCGTTTCCCTGCTTCTGATTGTTATTTTCCCTATGTTGTGCTGCCAAATTAACCCTGCTAGTTATCTTGCACCATTCATGATTGCATTAGTATTTATTTATTTACTTTGTTTTCTATTGACGGAGGAACATAAACACATGGTTCATTACTAAATAATTGAGAGGCCAACACAACTTTCCTCCATAAATCTAAAACATGTACCCTGGACCGCGGCTTTCACTTTCAGTGAGATTTTGATGAATTTCACTGGATTTCAAATATCTACGTTTCGGCCAAAATATTTCAGCCATTTCAGTAGTACAGATGGATTCAACTATTTTTCAAAAATAATTTAAAATTTTCAAATATTTAATTGAATTTCAAACAAATCACTGAATTTCGCTGAAACTGAAAATGAAAACCTTGCCCTGGACACAAATGCATGCACGCCCAAAAAACTACTTTGGCTAAATATCCGCCATGGGTGTAACAAGCATTCTTACAAATCAGTTACTGATGTGCTGCTACTACTGAAGAGCAGCACTGTGGTCTGTTGCCAAACTACATCTCATGACCTTGCTTTATGAGTTAATCTGAATTACACTAGTATTTGATGAACGAGTATTTGTAACATGGGTGTATCGTTACAGTTAAGATATGCCCAGTGAATCAGCCCCCTCTCCTGATTGAGAGACATGACATGATACTTGATGAATCGTTTCTTTTTGCACCTGGACATGCTCATTTTTTCATCAGGCTGTTTTGCTGGAAGAGTTTCGAACTTTTAAGGACAAGTCCAAGGCCATTAATAAAAGTACTGGTGTCAGCAAAAGGCTTACTGATATGATCATGAACTGTCGCTTCCCTGAGCAGAAAATTTTTGTTGGAAAGCTTGAATATAAAAGAATTATTGAAGAGAGATTGGTGAGTATAAGTTCCTGGTTTATCTATATTTTTGAACAACTTTGATCGCCATCTTTGCTATCACTTTTTCCAGAATATAGACTGCCTGTATACTACAGCTGTAATGGAGGTAATGTGGGGCATACAACACTGCATGAGAAGTTTGCTGCCTCAAGAAAAATCACAGCTGGCTGCAGCGGACCGTCTCCCAATGAGTCTAGGACTGCATTATGTATTGAATCGTTATGGCTGTGATGTCAAAACAGACATGGTGAGCTAACTAGTTGCCATGCTCTTTGCTTCATATAGTTCCCTGTCATTTGGTTTTGCACTGTATGATAGCTTGTGTGCTGGCATTTAGAATACTTCATCTTCATGGACCAAAGTTTGGATGCAACTTCTACAGAAAAAAATTATATGCTTTGTATCTTTGCTTTAGGGATGAAGCAATCTTCTTTGTATCCAGGTCAATGAGCAAATTGTTGCGACAGCTTCTGCCTTGTTTCAGTGTGATTCTGTTGAGAAGCAATATTCTGGAGCCTTGCGCCGTGCAGGCGACCTCATTAGGGATGTTTCTGGCATCAACTGCAAGGGTTGGACGTTACTGAAAATTGCAACCGCTCTGAAGATGATATGGTGGCCTGAATTTGGCGACTCTTGTGAGGTAAAACTGTACATACTGTTTTGTGAATGTGTTCCCAGCTGCATGCTACCCCATTTTCTGCAAACTTGTCACTCACTCCAAATCATGTTTCTTTCAGGTTTCAGAAGATGAGGTGTTAAGGTTGGTGGCTGATGCAGATAGATATCAAGTTCATAAGAATAAGCATTCTTGCCTGAGAGCCTACAAAGATATGGTCGAAGCTCATGAAGTTAAGACCTCGAAAAAAGAACTACTGAAATCATTGGTTGAGCTGGCCAAAGAAACATATGAGGCGGAAGGGCATGAGAAGAATATATAAACCGTATAAGCTCACAGATAGCTGAAACTGTTGCAACTAATGGTTTGGTCTTAGTCTGAATAGAGTTTTTCGTACACATGTTGCCTCATAGGGTATTAATGAACCTAAGATATTGGTTGACTTTATCAGAATCTCGGTCTAAGAGGGTCAGTACGAAAAAGTGAAGTGCTAATTTAGTTTGAAAAACCTGTTTAAGTGGCTGCCACTACCGGACTCGCGGGCTATGCCTATGGCCCAGGGCCGTCGGCATAGGTCCTATGCCGTCGGCATAGATCTATGCCTACGGCTGCCGTCGGCATAGCCCCGTTGGCGTAGATCACGTCAGTGTAGATGTGTCAGACCGTCGGCGTAGTATAGCCGTCGGCATAGGAGCGTATGCCGACGGCCGTGGCGTAGCCGTGGGCGTTGTTTTCCATCTGACGGCAACAGACGGCGCCGTCAAAACCGCTGGCGATTTAGGAGACGGCACGTGGCAAAGGTATGCCGACGGCTTGGCCAGGGTTTAGGCGGCGGGCGGCGTGCCGTGGATCGCTGACGTGGCAGATATGCCGACGGCAGCCGTCGACATATGTTCTGGACGGTGCGACCCGGATCGGTGACGTGGCATGCGGACCTATGCCGACGGCCCTCCGTCTCGGCCGTCGGCATAACTCTGACGACGTTAGCCGCCCGTCACCAGTGGGGCCGCCGGGCCCACGACTATGCCGATGGCTGTTGTAAGCCGACGGCAGCTGTAGGCGTACTTGCAGCTAGGCCGACGGCCGTTCTATGCCGACGGGTGCCGTCGGCTTAGCTCTGTGTAACCCGCCGACCTGGATACGCCGACGGCCAGGACCAGGCTGTCGGCATAGCTCCGAGGAAGCCAACGGGGGCCGTCGGCACTGTTTTGGCCGTCGGGGTAGCACCCTGTTCCGGTAGTGTGCCAAGTACTGCTATTTTGCTTAGGTGAAAACCCTTGTGCATTTTAGACTCGGTAGCGGTGACGCTTAGCGCCTGTTTCCATTCCAGGGGCACGGTTGTGGAGCTTATGTGTCCTAAGACATGTCATGATGGTGTCTTCAGACCTTTAACCTCTCTCTCGGCAGCGTAGTTGTTTTGTTGTTAGTCTGAGTGTCTAAGGGCATCTCCAGCTGTTGGCCCCCAGAGGGGCAAAAATCGCCTGGGCGCACCGCGATACACTTTCGGCTGGGGCGGTTTTGCGCCGATCGTCGCATTCCTCACTGCCTCAGCGCGAAATTGGCCCACTTTGCAGCCCAATTTGGTGAATAAACGCCCATATGGGAGAATAGGCCCATATTCGGCGTGGTTTCGCCGTGTCTCGGCGCTCAATTATCAACACAATTATTCCTTATCACATATTTCATCAAAGAAAAATCAAATACTTCAACAAAATACTATAACAACAAATAGTTCAATACAAATTATATAGTTCAACAAATAAAACTCAGATTTCATCACGGCGTCCCCTTGAGCCTCCATAGGTGCTCAATCAGATCTTCTGCAGCTTGATGATGCACTGTGGTCTCGGATCTCCGACGATATCGAGATAGGCAGTCCAAGTTGCGGTAGCTGGTGATCAACTTCGCTAGAGGACCTGCTCAGTAGTATGGTTCGATGTCAAACACTGGTCTTCTTGCTCGCTCTCGATGATCATGTTGTGCAAGATGACACAGCAAGTCATGATATCCCACATTTGATCTTTCGACCAGGTCTGAGCGGGGTACCGAACAACAGCGAATCGAGATTGGAGCACACCAAATGCCCGCTCGACATCCTTCCTGCAAGCCTCCTGAAGCTTCGCAAACAAGGCGTTCTTGCCTCCATGCGCCCATAGTCGTCGAGTGAATCACTGGGAGCTCCATATGTAAGCATCCTCATCGCTGTCGTGCACTTCTGGATGGAGGTGAATCCAAGAGCGCCAGTGCAATCCATCTTGCACTTGAAGTAGTTGTCGAACTCCCGGATGGAATTCACAATCTTGAGGAAGAGCTTTCGGCTCATCCGATAACGGCGCCGAAATGTTCTCTCGCCATGAAGTGGAGCATCGGCGAAGTAGTCGGAGTAGAGCATGCAGTAGCCTTGCAGACGATGCCGGTTCTTTGCTTTCACCCGCCCCGGCGCCAAGCCACCTCGACGCGGCTTTTCATTGCTCGCCAAGCACTGGCGAGGGCGGCGAGCACCATCGATGCTCTTCTTCCGGGCGTCGCCGCGCGCTTCCTCCTCCAAAGAAGGCGGCGAGCTCTTCCTCCTCATCCGAGTCCATCACCGAGACAGTCAAAACGCCGAACACCTTGCGCTCGGTGGGCGTGTACCCGCCGTTAAACCGCGCCTCCGCGGCCAGAAACGGCGGCCGGAAACACCCAGCTGCTGCGGGAGGGGCTGCCGCGGTGAAGCGCTGCTATTTTCCGGCGAGGAATGGCTATCTAGCGGAGTAGGCCGTCGGCCGTTGCGGGATATAGCTAGTGGTGGCCGAGGGCGCGGGGGGTGCGAGGCGAGTCGGGGGAAGAAAACCTTGACTTTTCCCCTGTCACTAGTGCAGAACCGGGCAATAGCACCGGTTCGTAAGGCCTTGTAGTGTCGGTTCCATAACCGGCACTAAATTGTGGTCACTAAAGGCCCCGCCTTTAGTACCGGTTCAGCACGAACCGGTGCTAAAGGGCAACCACGTGGCATGAGCCAGCTCCGGGGGCCTCGAGCCCTTTAGTACCGGTTGGTAAGACCAACCGGTACTATAAGGTTTGGGGGGGTTTAGTTTTATGATTTCTTTTTCATTTAATTTTGTGTTTCCATTTTAATTCTTTTTCGTTTGCTGGTATTTTACGATACTACACATTTTACACGTATATATATATATATATATATATATATATAATTTCTAGTAGAACCAATCATGCATATATATATCATCAATGTCTCACAAACCACCATATTAATTAATTCACACATACACACATGTATAGCTATATACAATTTCTCCTACATATGCATGTTGCCTTCGGAGCCAGTGGCATTAGCCTAATTGGTGCCTTGAGCACGATGATAATTGGAAGTGGTTTTCATGGGGGCGGTAGCGGTAATAGAATTCTCCTTGATTTATGACCTGGTCGAGCAAAAATCCCGCTATTTCCTCTTGAAGTGCTTCTACGCGCTCCGTTTCTAGGAGCTTCTCCCGCACCTCTTTGAACTGTTAAGAAGGAGATCAATATGCATGTGTATTAGTTGTGTGACTAGATATCGATAATGGTGTAAAAATTATGAATAGTGTTCTGACAAGCGTACCCATTCCTGTCTTTGAGATCTGCTCCTTTCGGACGCCATCATGCGAATGTTCTCGCAAACGCAGAATACACACAGATCAGTCCCCTGCGCCTGCTTCAGGGCCTTTACAAGAATGGAATTTGATTAGATAATAATTAATCAAGCATGATAATTAAAGAGATGGCAGCTAGATAGCTAGCTAGTACTACTTAATTACTTACCTTGGGTCGAAACCATTTAAGCTTTTGTTTCCATTCGTCGGGCGTGACGCTGATGAACCTTGCCTAAGCCTTGCCCGCCGACAAAAAAATGAATAAAGGGGTTATTAAATAGTTCATATCATGAAATGACGAACTAAGTAGGCCGAGATATATAGTTAATAATGATTGAAATTACCTGTTGACTATCCGGCACGATGACAAGATGTTATAGTCTGTTTTTTCTGAGATTAGTGAGTCCAGTACTTCAACTGTTCCGGCGTCAACTTTAATGATACACAAGACCCAGTGAAATCTGCATGCACACACGTTTGCATGTCTTAATTAAGCGGGCATATGTAAGCAAAAACATGTAGCTAGCTAGTAGGCAAAAACAGAGAATTTGTAGTACAAGACAGTGTGACTCACTGGAAGTTGTAAGGAAGTAGTATATCTTCATTCTATTTGAGGCGCTTTAAGAACTCTAGCATGTTGTCCTCTACGTTCTTTTGCTGACGTTGATTTATCTTCCATGTGTATTCATTAACGGTGTTTGGGTCAATGAACCCAATGCCAAAGCGTCCACCTTTTCTCATTTCATACATCTTCATCCTGCATAATACCACAGAAAAGAATATAGTGAGGATAATTACAGGTAATGATTGATCAAAAGGATCACTACAGCTAGCTTGAGACTTAAATTATAGAAAGAAATCACTTACAGACAATAGCAACTGATGATAGATTTGTCGAGTGCGTCTTGATTGTATAACTGAAATAGTTCAGTATACTCAACAGACACAGCTTTCTCATGGTAGTAATGCTCCTCCTTGACATTCACCATGAGGGACAATCGATCTGAAATCTTGGTAATGTTCATGTACCATTGATGCAATTCATACATTCTTGTTGGGAGGTTCTTGACCTTGTCTGGCTCGACCAAAGGTTGGCCCCGGACATATTTCCATTTTATTTCATCCTCTCTAAGCAAAGGCATGGGCTCGATCTCGAGGAGTTGTCCAACAGTGATGTTGAGAATTTCAGCCTGCATTATATGCTCCTCCGTTATTACCACATTGCCCACCTGGGGAACGTGCACTGTTTGCCCACAATAATATTGGGCGTGCGTACTATCACCTGTTGTTGGCACAACAAGCGAGGGATCGATTCGCCGCTGTTCTCCCAATTGGGAATGGTTTTCCGCATTTTTGGCAGCTGCTTCTTGTTTGCTCGATCCCGATGTAGGCGTGCTCGCCTCCCTTTGTAGACGTGCTCGATTTAACTTCCTGATGTGGCGCTCATAGTCTGTGTCAACAGGCTTGGGAGCTGGTGGTTGAGCCATACGAATGAAGTGGTCAATCGTTTCCTCAGGCACTTTCTCCCTTGGCGGCGGTGGCGGTTTCGGTGCAAAATGGGCTTCCACCTCGGCCTTCGATATGGCTGTGATTTCCTCCTCGGACCTATCATAAGACCTCTGTGAAAGAGGCGTGAGGCTTGGACCATATTTATATCGCTTGCCTCCGCCTGTACTTCCTGTACTACCTTGACTCGTATCGCCACGCACCATAGCTGCGGGTGTCTCTTCTGCGATTGCCGAGGCGGCGGAGACGGCCGACGGGCTGAGTTGGACGAGGAGGAGTGGCCTGAGGTTGTGCGGACTTGGAGGAGAGTGGACGTCGATCTTGTGGCGGACTTGGAGGAGAAGGAGTGGCTCGACACTTTGCCGGACTTGGAGGAGGAGGTGGCTCGACACTTTGCGGACTTGGTGGACTTGCAGGAGCGGAGTCTGCTGACTCGGTGGCGGACTTCGACGAGGACCCGGCTGACACGGTGTCGGTGGCCTTCGAAAGATGATGCAATCCTTTTTCCATAGGATGATACGATGTTTGGCCTCTCCGAGAAAGCGCCGCCGTCACCTCCAAAGAATGTCAAGTCTGTAGCTCAATATGGTGGGTCCACCACCTCATCAACCAAGACACGAGCATAGCCCGTTGGAATCGGGTTGCAATGGAAGGTTGCCTCGAGGGGATTTGTAAAAGCAAAGCCGTCCGCCACCTTCATGGATATGTTCTTCATTTTGACGTGTAGCTCGCAGTTAGTGTTCTCCGTGATGTCATCCACGGGGTATCTACCCAGCATTGCGTCGTCCGGGACGGGACCCACGCTGCTTCTCGGCATGGATGGCCGGTGCTATCCAATGTTGGATCATCCGCTAGCTGCTGCAGCTGCTGAGACCCCCTTTGATGGGTAAGTGAGTCGATCTGCTCCTGCTGCCGCTGGAATTTGACTACCAATTCCACTTGACTTGCTTCTAGGCCTTGAAGGCGTTCATAGTCCCGCTTCCTCTGCTCCTCCTCCATCTTCATCTTCTTCTCCTCCGCAATCTTCTTTCTCGCACGGGTTCTGTAGTTGGTGTTCCATTCTGAAAACCCCTCATACCACGGAATAGCGCCCTTGCCTCGTGTTCTTCCCGGGTGTTCAGGATTTCCCAGGGCACGCGTAAGCTCGTCGTTCTCTCTGTTGGGCTGGAACACCCCCGATCGTGCCTCTTCTATTTCAACAAGTATCGCATCGTCGGCTCCCTTCAGACTTGCCCTCGTCGAAACATTGCCTGTCTCCGGGTCCAACTCCCCCCCATGCGCATAGAACCAAGTCCTGACCCTGGGGGGCCAGCTCTTAGTAACCGGAGTGACACATGCATCCTCCATCTCTTTCTCAGACTTATCCCACTTAGGCATTGCCACCGCATAGCCACTTGGCCCCAGCTTATGGAACTTATCCTTTTTTTCGGCATTCTTCTTGTTTATTCTCGACCGTTCCTTAGCTAATTCCGAATCCTTGAATTTCACGAAATCGTCCCAATGAGCACGTTGGTTCTCTAGTGTTCCCTTGAATACTGGAGTCTTCGTTCCTCCCTTAACGTACTTCTTCCATTCACGATTCTTGTGGTTCTTGAATGCAATCGCCATCATCCTAAGAGAAGCCTCCTTGACTTTCTCGCACATCCGCTTCGTGAAATGATCCGTAGGGTGAAATGTTCCATGAGAGTATCCCAAAGCAGATCTTTTTGATTCTTGTCGACAAAAGTAACATCTGGACGTGGCTCTGCTAGCTCTCTCCATTCTTGAAGTTTGATCGGGAGTTGGTCCTTCACAAGAACTCCGCACTGACGAACGAACTTGTCCGCAATCTTCTTAGGCGCTAATGGTTTGCCAGTAGGGCTGCATGCCTCGATATTGTACTTTACGCCCTGCTTCAACTTTTTGTTCGAGCCTCGTTTCGTCATTTTGCCTGAAGATTTGCTCGATCCGGATGGCTGAAAGAACAAAGATCGATTCGTTAATATATCTTCAAGTCATTTAAAACATGTGATGATCACTAGATGCCTGCTTATATAAATATATATACCTCGCCGGTCTTTGTTGTTTCAGGATCAACATGTTCTTCGTCATCGCCATAATCGTAGTTCATGACTTCATCAATTTGGTCGTCGCGATCGAATATCATATCACCCTCTCCGGTGTTGTTTAGAAATTCGGAGCCGTCATAATCTTCTTCATTCTGATTATCATCTGGCCCGCTTATCATATCGAACATGGTCTGCTCTCCCTCTCTGTCGGTATTGTCTGCCATAACTTTTATTTAACTAATCCAAAAAAATATAAAACAATTTAGTATTCAAATTACATCATCTCGAATAATAGATATAATCTTGAATACATCGTCTAGAATAATAGATATAATCTCGAATACATCGTCTCAAATAATATATAATATTGAATAGTACATCACTGGCTATTAGCTAATAAAGATCGAATACTACAGAAGAATCTAGGACACTCGCGGTTCCTCCGGCGCGGCGGTGGACACCCAAAGAGAAGGAACCTCACAGGATCATAGCTGAAGTGAGATCCTCAAGAAACTGCCAGTATTGGAGAACTGCCGCCTCTAACGCAACCATGTAGCGATGGACGTGCTCGCCCTCCTCCTCGACACGGCGATGTACCACCTCCGGCGGCCGGGTCCCTCCGCACCAAATCGCCCACGCGAACGCCACCAAACGAGATCAGGGTCGACGACGGGACCCGGGCCGGGTTCCTCATCAAGCGGCGCGCCCCTCCAGGCAGCACCTCCCAGTGCCAGCCCGGCGGAGCCCAGTCCCAGACATGGGTCGGCTGGACGTCGTCCTGACGGGTCGACGGCGAGGATGCGGGCCGGCATCGCCGAGAACAAATACTAGCTATACGCCATAAAAAGTAACATTTTTAATGACTGGATTTTGATAACTAAAATTTCTAACATTTCTATATAACACTAATTATGCTAATCTAAATAATCTAAATAACACTAAAATTTCTAACATTTCTATATAACACTAATTTCTAACATTTCTATATAACACTAATTTCTAACTGATTAAACACTAATTATATCCATCTAACATGCATTCATACATATATAATAGTGAAAAATAATGATCTAAATAATCTAAACTAATTAAACATACAAAATACGTGTGTGTGTGTGTGTACTAATTAAACACTAATTATCTAAACTAATTAAACATACAAAATAATAATCTAAACTAATTAAAGACTAATTATCTAAACTAATTAAACATGCTTGTGTGTGTGTACGGGCTCGGGAGGCTCACAATGGCGGGCGACGGCGCAGGCGGCGGCGAGGCGACGGCAGGCGACGACGAGGCGAGGGCGACGGACGGCGGCGGCGAGGGGACGGCGTGACGGGACGGGACGGCGCGACGGGACGGGACGCGCGACGGGACGGGGCGGGCAGGCGACGAGACGAGGCGGCGGCGTGGACGGGGCGGCGACGGAGACGATCGAGGGCGGCGGCGGCGGAAGAGACGGAAGCAGAGGAACTAACAGAGAGGAAAACGAAATTTTCACACTCTAGTATATATAGAGGGCATTTTAGTACCGGTTGGAGCCACCAACCGTACTAAAGGCCTGTTTTTGCCAGGCCAAGCGGCGGAAGCGACCCCTTTAGTACCGGTGGTGGCACAAACCGGTACTAAAAGGCCCCTTTAGTACCGATTTGTGCCACGACCGGTACTAAAGGGGGTGTGCTGGCAAGCAGTGCGGTCTTGCAAGTTTAGTCCCACCTCGCTAGTCGAGGGCTACCGTGACCGGTTTATAAGCCCATCTGCAGTAGCTCTCTCGAGCTCCTCTCCCAACCAGGCCCACTGGGCCTACTGTCCTCTTCGCTTAGTGGGCCTCTTGGGCCTTGGCTCTGCATCCTGACCCAACGAAAGGTTGTGTCGCTAGTCGTATGCAGCCGCTTTGGCCCGAGAGGGCGGGCTTTTTTTTCTTAAGTTTTTTGCTTTATTTTTTTGCTTTATTTTTTGTTTTATTTATTTTTGAGTTGTTTTTGCTGTATTTAGAGTTTCTTTGTGAATATTTTTGCTTTAGGTACAAAAATTACAAACTTTCTGTTAGTGCCGGTAGATTTCAAATTTGAATAGTTTAAATTTTGAATTATTTGAAATTTGTGTGAATCACTAGTTTGTGAATAACTTAACTTTGAAAAAGTTTTTCAGTGATTCTTTTTCTTATGTTTAATATTAGTGTGTTTTATTATTGTATTCAATTTAGTAATGCTTAGGTTATTTAAAAATGAAATGCCTTTGTAACAGTTCAGTTTTCGCTTGAAACCCCGATACTTCAAAGAGATTGTCCATTTTGTACACGAAGTGCATCCAGTTTTGCCGTAACCTCTCTACTTTCTTGCACATGCTATTTGTATGAAATTATGATACCATGCCAACTTTCAACCTTTCTGAGTTCATTTGAATTGCTTTTCAATTTCAGGGTCATTTAGCTGGAAAAAAATCAGTAAATGCATGAAAAGAATTTGTTTGCACATAAAATTTCTTCGCTTCAAATGCCAAAACACATAACTACCCTAACTATTACAGACATTCCCTCCGGGTGTGAAACACAGAAGAAAGTGATGATAGTGAAGCCGATCACATCCAGATCTTTGGGTGTGAAACTTTTTCTTCAAGTGTGTCCCTTTGCGCCAGAACCATGGAAAATCTTCATCATTTAACGGGATGCTCAGGTCAATATTCACTGTGAATGGAGCAATTTCATCAAACTTTTCATAACCTTCTGACTTGTCTATCTTGTCATCCACTCCCACGATGTTTCTCTTCCTAGAAAGAACTATGTGCCGCTTTGGCTCATCGTACGATGCATTTGCTTCCTTATCTTTTCTTTTTCTTGGCTTGGTAGATATGTCCTTCACATAGAAAACCTATGCCACATCATTGGCTAGGACGAATAGTTCGCTCGCGACACGCAAGATTGTTAAGATCCTTGTTGTCATTCCGCATCGCGGGTCTTCCGTTACCCGCCTCGTGTCATATCGACCCATTTGCACCAAACAAAGGGACCTTTAAACCACGCCGATAGTCAAGTTCCCATATGTCCTGTATATAACCATAATATGTTTCCTTTCCGCCTTGGTTTTCGCATCAAAGCGGACACCACTGTTTTGATTGGTGCTCTTCTTATCTTGGGCGATCGTGTAAAATGTATTATCATTTATCTCGCACTTTGAAAGTCATTATATTCAAGATGGTAGCTGGGACAGCAAGTACAGGTCTTCTTCAATAGAGGTGTCATGCATGGTGCGTGTTCCGCAACCAATTGGCGAAACTCCTGGTTTGTTCACGTGTAATCCAGTCATCGACCGCTCCGGTGTTTGGAGCGTAGCAAATTCTTGTGTTCATCCATATACGGAGCTACCAAGGTGGAATTCTATAGAACTGTAGTGTGCTTTGGTGAGAGAATGTCCGTCCATACATATTATTTGTTCCCTCGTAGCGTGCCTTTTCCATCCACCGCCCTTATGTCGCGATTCAGAACACCAATAGGCTTAAGGTCAAGAATAAAGTCAATACAAAACTCAATGACCTCCTCATTTTGATGGCCCTTGGAGATGCTTCCTTCCGCCTAGCACGCTTATGAACATATTTCTTTAAGACTCCCATGAACCTCTCAAAGGGGAACATATTGTGTAGAAATACAGACCCAAAACGTTAATCTCTTCAAGATAGGTGAACTAGGACGTGCGTCATGATGTTGAAGAAGGATGGTGGGAACACCAACTCGAAACTGACAAGACATTGCACCAAATCATTCTGCGGCAGTCATGAGACTTTAGGTTCTGGAACTTTTTCTCTGCCATGTTTATTATTCCCTTTATATTCGACGAGAAGCCAGACGGTACCTTAATACTGAGCAGGCATTCAAAGAAGATTTCCTTCTCTTCTTTGGTAAGAGTGTAGCTTGCATGACCCTGATGTATGCCGTCTTCTCCGTGCATACGTTGCTGGTCCTCCCGTGCCTCAGGTGTATCTTTTGTCTTCCCATACACGCCCAAGAAGCCAAGAAGGGTCACGCAAAGATTCTTCGTCACGTGCATCACGTCGATTGCGGAGCGGACCTCTAGGTCTTTCCAATATGGCAGGTCCCAAAATATAGATTTCTTCTTCCACATGGGTGCGCGTCCGTCCGCGTCCTTCGGAATAGGTTGTTCGCCAGGACCCTTTCCAAATATCACCTTCAAATCCTTGACCATATCATGTACATTAGCACCAGTACGGTGGCGAGGCTTCATCCGGTGATCCGCCTCACCTTTGAAATGCTTGCCTTTCTTTCTTACGGGATGACTGCTCGGAAGAAATCGACGATGTCCTGTACACATTCTTCTTACAACTATTCAAATATATATCGTCAAGATCATCCAAAGCAGGCGTGCATCCGCGGTATCCCTTGTTTGTCCATCCGAAGGTTACTAAGAGCAGGCCAATCATTGATGGTCACGAACAGCAACGCCTTTAGGTCAAATTCTTCCCCATGTGCTCATCCCACGACGCACACCTGTTCCATTCCACAGCTTGTAAGAGTTCTTCAACTAATGGCCTTAGGTACACATCAATGTCGTTGCCGGGTTGCTTAGGGCCTTGGATGAGCACCGCATCATAATGAACTTCCGCTTCATGCACAACCAAGGAGGAAGGTTATACAAACATAGAGTCACAGTGCCAGTGCTATGGTTGCTGCTCGCTCCCCAAAAGGATTAATGCCATTTGCGCTTAGACCAAACCATACGCTCCTTGCGCCATCCGCAAACTCCTTCCGCATTTCTTTCGATTTTTCTCCATCTGCGACCCATCACGGTACTCTCAACTTTCCGCCTTTCTTACGGTCTTCTTCGTGCCATCGCATCGCCTTTGGCATGCTCTTTGTTTTGGAACAACGTTTCAACCGTGGTATTATAGGAGAATACCACATCACTTTGGCAGGAATCTTCTTCTGGGCGCCGCCTCGACATCACCAGCTCATCGCGGCTGATCTTATAGCGCAATGCACCACATACCGGCAAGCGCTCAAATCCTCGTACTCACCGCGGTAGAGGATGCAATCATTAGGGCATGCATGTATCTTCGCACCTCTAACCCTAGAGGGCGACAGCCTTCTTTGCTTCAGACGTATTCTCGGCAATTCGTTGTCCTTTGGAAGCATATCCTTTATCATTACCAAGAACTTTCCAAATCCCTTGTCGATACACCATTCTCGCCTTCCATTGCAGCAATTCCAGCAGTGGTGCCCAGCATTTTCTTGTCACCTACGCAATTGGTACAAGAATTTTTGTGATCCTCTAACATGCGCTGCAACTTCTTCTTCTCCAAATCACTTGCACAGTTTCTCTTTGCATCGGCAATGGACCGACCTAGATCATCAATGGGCTCATCTGATGCCTCTTCTTCAGCTTCTTCCCGCATTGCCGGCTCAGCTTCTTCCCGCATTACCGTCTCAGCTTCTTCCCCCATTGTTGTATCATCGTATTCAGGGAACCCATGGCCAGGATAGCTGTCGTCATCCTCTTCTTCTTCATTGTCTTCCATCATAACCCCTCTTTCTCCGTGCCTGGTCCAAACATTATAGTAGGGCATGAAACCGACTCAAACAGTGGACGGAATGGTTCTTGACGAGAGTAATTGTGACCATTCTTACAGCCAGCACATGGACAAGGCATAAAACCATCCGCCCGCTTGTTTGCCTCACCAGAAGCGTAAAAGTATGCACGCCTCAATGAACTGGGAGAGCATCGGTCATCGTACATCCATTGTCGGCTCATCTTCATTACACAACACCGAATATACCAAATTAATACAAGTTCATACATAAAGTTCATACAACACTTAAATGCAACAAACAAATAACTCTCTAGCTAAAGCATTTAAATGCAACAACAAATGCGATCAAGATCGCAACTAAGGTAACAGTTGATCCAACAGCATAATGATACCAAGCCTCACTATCGATCGCATATTTTCTAATCTTTCTAATCTTCAAGCGCATTTTCTCCATCTTGATCTTGTGATCATCGATTTACATCGGCAACATGCAACTCCAATTCCATCTTCTCCCCTCAATTCTTTTCAATTTTTCTTTCAAGTACTCGTTTTTCTTTCAACTAAATTTAACCTCTCGACAATAGGGTCGGTTGGAATTTCCGATTCACATACCTCCTAGATAAAAATATCTATGTCAACTTGATGGGCATAATTTGTCATAAACACGAAATGCAACAAATAGTTTTAAAAGAGAATATACCACATCCGAATCATAACAAGGACGAGGGCCGATGGGGACGGATATCAAAACCATGGCACTATGTATAACAAACAACGTACGGGTAAGATAATTATTACACGATTAACTATATATCCAAATCACACAAACATCAATTTTTTATATAAAATTTCATGAAGAACAAGAGGCTCACCACAAGGTGGTGCCGGCGATGGGACGGTGCGGGAGATCGACGGTGGTTACGACGGAGATTTAGAAGGCACTAAGTAAACCACACCTACATATGCAAACTAAGTGTTATTTTTGACCTCAAATTGCATATAAATCAAATACTAGCATATATATATTTCCTCCCAAATTACTAAACTCACAAATTAATAACTATATAAAGCATTGCAAGAGCTAATCTAGCAATGAGAGATGAAAGGACAAAGTTGCTAACCTTTGTGATCACTTGAATGGATGGGGGCCTTCAAATCTTGACAAATTTTGGGCAAAATGTGTGATGAGCTCGAGGGGAAGAGGAAGAATAGAGAGGAGAGGAGAGGGGAAAGGGGGAAGAACAGAGCGAGCTAGACGAAGAGTTTATATGCAGGAGGACCTATAGTACCGGTTCATGGCACGAACCGGTACTAAAGGTGCTGGAGGAGGCCCAGACTGACAACATCCTGCCACCACCCTCATTAGTACCGTTTTGTGGCACGAACCGGTGCTAAAGGTTAGCCACGAACCAGTACTAATGAGAGCGGCCCGGCTAGCCGTTGGAACCGGCACTAATGTATACATTTGTGCCGGCTCTAATACAAACCGGCACTAATGTGCTTCACGTTTGACCCTTTTTCTATTAGTGTGTCGGTCGAGAAGCTCATGGGCATAGCGCTGCTGATGCAGGAAGAACCCATCTGGCCGTCGAACCACCTCAATGCCAAGGAAATAATGCGGAGGACCCAAATCCTTCAGGGCAAACTCATCACGAAGACGAGCAGTAAGCCGCTGGAGGAGCACGACAGTGGATGCCGTCAGAATGATGTCATCGACGTACAACAACAAGTAGGCCGTGTCAACTCCGTGATGATACACGAAGAGGGACACATCAGAGCGACTCGATGTAAATCCGAGTGTCTGCAGGAAGGCGGCGGTGCGCTGGTACCAGGCTCGAGGTGCCTACTTCAACCCGTAGAGCGAGAGGGAGAGCAAGCACACATGATCTGGATGCGTGGCGTCGACGAAGCCGGTGGGCTGCCCACAAAACACCTACTCAGCCAGGTGGCCGTGCAAGAAGGCATTGGACACGTCCAACTGATGCACATGCCATGCTCGGGACACGGCTAGCTGGAGCACGGCGCGGATCGTGCTTGGTTTAACAACCGGGGCAAATATGTCGGTGAAGTCCACGCCCGCGCGTTGCCGAAAACCCCGAACCACCCAGCGAGCTTTATAGCGCTCGAGAGTGCCATCCGGACGAGTTTTGTGCCAAATGACCCACTTGCCCGTGATGATGTTGGCACGGGGCAGTCGAGGGACGAGCTGCCTGGTACGGTTCCGCTGGAGCACGTCGAATTCTTCCTGCATCGCAGCGAGCCAATGAGGATCCCGATGGACGTCTCGAGCTGACGATGGGAGAGGAAACGGCTCAGAGGCGGAAGCAGCGAGAAGATACTCATCGCTGGGGTACCGCGTGCGAAGGGTGCCAGCCCGAGAGCGAGTCGTCGGGCGGGGCAGCGGGTCCGGAGGGGAGGCGGGCGAGGACGAAGACGATCCCGCCTCCGATGTGACCGCCGCGGGCAAGGCCGCCGGTGAGGCGGCGGGCGTGGCCACCGGGCGTGGCTGCGGACGAGGCCGCCAGCATGGCGGCGGTCGAGGCCGCCGGCAGGGTCGAGGCCGGGGACACCGGGGGCGTCGCGGGCGTCGAGGGAGGTGCGGCCCCTAGGGCAGCCAATCGGGGAGAGACTCGACCCGTGGCGCGGGGGGCACCCTCAAAGCCGGGAGGCGGCCCAAGAGAGGCACGTGGGCGGCCATCACCGGGAGCGGGCAAGGCCGCAACATCCGAAGGTACCTGCTGGAACGGAAAAACCATCTCATCAAAGTAAACGTGTCGTGAAGTGATCACCCGATGAGAGATAGGATCATAGCAGCAGTAGCCTTTGGTGTTAGGAGGATAGCCGAGAAAGATGCAGGCCACAGACCGAGGTGCGAGCTTATGAGGAGCAGTGGAACCGAAGATGCGGAACTCAGCATAGGAGGGTGGCGTGCCAAACAATAGGTGATGAGGTGCAAAATTCCCGCGAGTGCGACAAGGACGAATGTTAATGAGTAGTGATGCGGTGGCAAGCGCATCGGGCCAAAAACGTGGGGGCACGTTGGCGTGAAAGAGCAGGGTGCGAACGCAGTCATTGAGAGTGCGAAGCACGCGCTCAGCGCGGCCATTTTGTTGCGAAGTGTATGGGCATGTGAGACGAAAGATCGTGTCGTGTGTGGCGAGAAGGTTGTGGATCGCAAGGTTATCGAACTCCTTCCCGTTGTCTGTTTGCAACGCATGAATGGGACGTCCAAACTGCGTGGAGACATAGGAGTAGAAGGCGGTGAGAGTGGCAACAGAGTCCGACTTTCGCCGCAACGGTAAGGTCCACACATAGTGCGAAAAATCATCAAGTATGACAAGGTAATAAAGATAGCCCGTGTTACTTGCAACAGGAGAGGTCCAGACATCACTATGAATTAACTCAAACAGGTATGATGCGACATGCGAGGAATTGCTAAAAGGAAGACGAACATGTTTGCCGAGGCGACAAGCATGACAAGTGTGATCGTCGATCTTATTACATGTGAATGAAAAACTCCGAAGAATATGACAAAGGGTGGCGATGTTGGGATGACCGAGACGAGCGTGCCAAAGGTCCACTCCGGCGGAAAGCGCTATGGGTGCAACAACGGATGAGGTAGGTGAGTGGACCGGGTAGAGCTCGTCGGGGCTGTCACATCGGTGGAGCACCATCCGGGTACGGGCATCCTTGACAGAAAAGCCAAACATGTCAAATTCAACGGCAACAGGATTTTCACGTGTAAGAGAACGAATGGAAACAAGATTTTTAATGATGTCAGGAGAAACAAGCACATTAGAAAGATATAATGGCATGGAGTTAGAAGGAAAAGCAGCATGGCCGACATGAGTAATGGGCACGGAAGAACCCACCCACGGTAATGCGAGCAGCGGTGTGAACGGGGTGAGCGGCAAGAAGGTTACTGGGGTTGGCGGCCATGTGAGCCGTGGCTCCGGTGTCCATATACCAGTCGCCACCGCCAGTGTACTGCTGCGGCATGGGGGCGGTGTGGAGAGCCGCTAGGAGCGCGGGATCCCAAGGAGCCGGCGGGAGGGCCGGGGCGGACGGCACCGGCTGAGGCGGTGGCGCCACAAACCCATAACCCGAGGGGCCGTAGAGCGGCGCGGGCTGGTATACCTGAGGGGCCGCGTACAGGGTCTGATGAGGGGCCGGGCGGGCGCCAAAGGAGCCGGGGACGGGCGCACGCGGTATAGGGATGGAATACGCGTGCACAACCCCCGTCCAAGGGTTCTGGCCGGCCTGCCAGGGCGCTGGCGGTAGCTGGTGCTGCGGCTAGCGGGGCGCCCCGCCGTGGGCAGCCGGCTGCTGCGGTTATCGCTGCTATGCCACCTCGGCCGCGACGCCCGCCCCGCGCTGCGGCTGCTCGGCGGGCGGAGGGCCTCGGCGGCGCTGGTAGGGAAACCAGGCGGCGGCGCGCTCGAAGGCCGGGCGGGCGGGCAGCGGTGGAGCCGGGGCGGTGGGCGGCGCACCGCCACGGGTACTGGCGGTGAGGGCCGTGTGGGTGGCCCGGGTGCGTGACATCCGCATCCGCCGCTCCTCTAGCTTCAGGTACGCGACGATCTTGGGGAAGGTCGTGTTGGTGATGAGGGGGATGTTGGAGGCGGCGTTCCCGAAGTCATCGTTCAGGCCGACGATGAGGGTGCTGAGGAGAAGCTCATCGGAGACCTTCTCGCTGTGGTCACCGAGCTCGTCAACAAGCTTCTTGAGGCGCATGCAATAATCGTCAACAGACAACTCAAGCTGCTGGCACCCAAAAAACTCGCCGTGTAAGAAGACCTTGCGTTGGAGCGCGTTGTCGATGAAGAGGCCGTTGAGCTTGGTCCAAACAGCGTGAGGGTCATCGTCGGTGGAGACCACCGTGTGGAAGAGGTCCTTCGAGATGGTGGTGTAGAACCAACGGATGAGAGTGGCGTCGATGGCCGTCCACTCCTCATCGTCCTCCATGAAAGCGGGAGTCCACGGAGCCGTCGATGTGATCCCGGAGATTGTACTCACGGAACACGAGGGAGAAGTACGTCTTCCAGGCATAGTACATGGAGGTGAGGTAGTCGAGGACGACGGGAACCCGGGCGAGGATGTTGAGGTCGCGGATGACGACGGGATCGGGACATTCGAACGGGTTGGTGCGGCGGCTACGGGTGGTACCGGTGGAACCGGGGGAGGCCATGACCTAGAGGGGTGTTGCGAGCTTGGGCGGCGGCGCGGCAGGGAAGAAAGCGGCGCTGCTTGGGGGCGGCGCGGCGGAGGCGGGCGGAAGTGGCGGCGGGCTGGCGACGGAGGTTGGGCGGCGGCACGAGGTGGCGGCGGCGATGGAATCGCTGCGGCGGCGGCACGAGTTAGGGTTAGGATCGTAGGTATGATATCATGTTGTAAATAATTGTTTTGGCAATGCTTCACGATGTATTGATCGGTGCAAAACGCACGTATATATGGAGTACAAAGTGGGCGACAACCTCAACTATACAAAGACTAGGAGGTGGGCCAGGCTATACAATATACATGCACAAACCATATATTCAACACCCATCCTGACTCGAGATGGATAAACCGAGGCTGAACCGTTAAGACGTCAAAGCAACCCGAGCACGCGACGGTAACATGGGATTGCATTGCATGAATGGTTCCGTGCTCTGATCTTTTAGAAAGGTGATCTCATGTATATGATGCAATTTCTGAATTCTTAATTGCTTATTGTTTACGTGATTGAATTGAATCAACACCTACAAAGAAAGCACGACAGAAGATCCCTTAATGGGATTTGGTTTTTTAATCGAAGGAAGGAAAACCAGTGGATGGGTTGGTGGGAGGTGGGACGAAGAAAAACCGAACGAAAATAAACCGTATAAGACTACCAACTGCTCGTAGAGATCAGTTTTATGTTTCTTACCATGCCCACGTTTCCATATGCTCGTAGAAATCAAAGAATCTTTTACCGAATTTAAAAAAAGAGTCTTTTATACCAAAATGGCGAAATTCCTGCCGCTTACGGTCGTCTTCAATAAAAAAGTATGAAAAATGGCTGCGTGCACGTAGGTTCTCGAAGAAAAAAAAGTTCGAGAAGCACTGAGCCATTCTCTACTAAACCTAACCGACTCCGTAAAATCCACACACGGCCGCCAAATTCGACCGGCGATGCGGACTCGCTCCTCGTCGACATCCTCTCCTCCGGCGATGTGTACTCGATCTCGCTCCTCCCCGATATCCTCTCCTCCTCCGGCGGCGAAGCCGGCGCGCTCCTCCTCGACATCCTCTACTCCGGCGGTGAACCGGCGACGCGGGCGGTCTCCTCCGTCGAGATTCCCACCCTGTCCAGGTGAGCCACTCGCCCGCCGTCATCCTGCCTTGCCTCTCAGTCTCACCTACTCGGCAGGGAAAACTTTTAGTCGCTAATTGGACAGCATGCGAAGGAACCCTAGATTTTTAGCAGCACATACCTGCCATGGGGCGCGCGTGTTTGGGTCCGAACCAACAGATCCGGGCACCTGGTAGGTTTCTTGGGCTTGGTGATTGGAGAGGGAGTCTCAACTAGCCATATCAAAATGTTGGCATCACCGATGCATGCACGGATATGATCAAAATTTCGGCAAGCCATTACTGTTTGGATCGTAGCCAGTCCAAGTCCAAAATTTTAGCAAAAAGTATACTGTATACCCCTCTTCGGTTTACCACCAACTGACCTGATGTGGCGGAGTGCCTTGGTGCATGCGCTTGCTAATCGGCTGAGGACCCACTTGCTTAAGAGCTATCTTCAACCGGTGATGAAATTTTTGATGATGTAAAACCCATATGGGGCAGGAGAGAGAAAATAGGTGATGTAGAAGTGGTGCCCTAAACACGATCATTTGAACATGATTCATTCCACATTCTGAAATTTCAAACTCTATTCTACATTAAACATTTTAAACAACATAATTAAATAGGAGGTTTCGTGATCCATCTTCTCTTCCTCCATCCACTTCGCCTTCTCCTTCTCGGCGACGAATCGAAAGTCTGCCTCGACGAGGTGCAGATTGGCCTTGGCAAACTTCTCCACGTAAACCCTACCCCTCTCTTCGGCACTTCGTTGCGCATCGACATGGCAGTGTGCTTCCTCTTCCTTGCAGGAGACAATGTGAATCATAGGGGCGAGGAACAGCGCCTCCTCGGCCGAGGCCACGTCGGGAAAGTTCAGCTCGGCCCGGTTATGGCCAAACCTCCATCCCACCTTGTCGTACATGCACGCGGCGAGCTTGGACGCCTCGAAGGTGCCAAGCCACCTACGCCGGCACTTGCAAGTGCTTTCGGCGACGTAGTGCCCCAATTCCCTTAGTCGAACACCATGGTACGGGGTCGCACTTGCGGCAGGGCGGCAACGCGGTGCCATATCCTTGATGCAATTTTGTCAGCCTAAAGCCGCTAACCGAGCGGGTGGCAAGCCGAACCCAAGCGGCGGCCGCTGGAGTCGATAGATTGGGGAGGTGAGCTGTTGATTGGGCAATGGGGAGGCCGGATTCGGGTGGCTGCATGGATGGGGCGGGTAGGTGAAAATTGTTGGCTAGCGGAGTGCAAATCGGCGGCAGGATGGCTAGTGGCGGCCGGCCGGGTGGCAATTGCAGCATGAAATCGACGGTGACGGCAACGGGCGACAACGCGGGCTGCGGGCGGGCGAAGTTTCTGCGGGTGGTTGAGGGTGCGCGCATGGGCATTGGTGATTTTGTGGCAGTCGTTGCGGGGCTGCAAATATGAAGCAGTGGGAGGCGTTTTTTCATCTTCCCTAAAAAAATTTACATCACCGAATATATATACATCACCTGTTGGAATGCCGTTTTTGGGCCGAAGTGCCTCTAATTAAAGTGAAAAGAATCTGAACACCCTAGAGCGATGGTTTGTGGGCGGCACATCTCTCCCATGCTGTTGAGATTCGTCGTTTCGCCCAACGCCTCTCACTCTGCTATTTTCCCCTTTGTGCTCTCCTTTGCTTTCTCTCACGTGCTCCATGGTGCACCACTGGTCCTTTATGGTCGTATCACGTTGGGCTCCAGCATCGGCACTCCAACATTTTTTATCAGTTTATCTATCCTTCTCACGCACATGTCCAAAATGCCATATACCTTCAGACACAGCAATTTGACATTTGCAGCTGGCCAATTACCCTGCAGTGGCACGTAAATATGCAGTACCAAATGAACAGAGTAACTTTCTCGACTTACTTGTACAGCTGTGTTGTCACATAATTGGCCTGGCGGTGTCCTGCTTGAGACATGTACACAATGTGGCAAACCTTTCTCCTGCCTATCCAACTTATGTTGAAGTCAAAACTGTTGGGCTAAGTCCCTCCACATGGAGGTGTGTTGGCAGCCCAACATCAGCCCATAAGTCCAACACATGTCAGCCGTTGATCTTCGCTGCATCCAACGGTTGAGAGCGCTTCCAAGGGAAGGGAGAAAGGAGAAAACCCTAGCCACTCCACCCCTTGCTGGTGGTGGCTGCCATTCGTGAGAGTGAGAGAGAGCACACAAGAGAAAACACAACCTGAGAGAGAGGAAGAAGAAGAAGCAGAGGTTCTGTCCAGATTTGCTGCATCTGACTAGACAGTGTTCAAACTGGTGATTGGAGGCTCAAACGTGCTTAGATCGACCCCAAACTTGGTGAGCTCGTTCCTTACTTTGAGTACTTCGATCTGGATAGCTGGTTTGAGGATTGGGTCAGTGGAGCATCAGATTTGAGAGTGGTTTTGTCAGTTCTGACTGCAGCAGTTTCAGAACAGAGTAGTTTTGGGAGACGAACAGTTTGGGTAGGCAAACGATGTCCGATTGAGCTGAATTTTGGAGGGGATCTCAGGAACTCGTGTGTCTACTTGTCTGCCAAATTTGGTGCTGTTTGGTTCAGCGGTTTAAGAGCAGTTTGCAAAACACTAGAGGGTACAGAAGCTGTGTAAACTCTGCTTTGCTGAAATCTTGCCTCTTGTGGCTGTTGTTGCTGTTGCCAGTTGGCAACGTGGAGAGTGTGTTGTAAATCTCTCTAGAGGTTCTAGAGAAGACTTTGTACTCATCATTCTCATAGTGAAGTTGTGTGGACCGGTCGGTCCACAGCCGTGGTTTTTTACTCCTCAAGTTGAGGAGGTTTTTCCACGTTAAATCCTGTGTCACTTGTGCATGTTGTTTGTGTTATTCCGCTGCTTACTTGTTGGTTGAAGCTGTCCTCAAAGTTCATCACAAGTAGAGGGGGCTGTGTAGTGTGCATATTTGCCGTGCCGGTGAATTTGTGCAGTGCATTGTTGCTGTCCAGCCCCAACAAAGTGGCATCAGAGCCTTGGTTTGCTTGTGCAAATTGCTGAGTTTCTTGTGGTGAAAGATGGAAGTGAATACCAGCAGGATGATATCTTTGAATGGTACAAATTATCAAGCATGGAAGGGCAAGATGGAGGACTTGTTATATGTGAAAGAATACTGGAAGCCAGTGTTCTCCACTGAGATGCCGGAGGGCATTGAGGAAGGTCAGTGGAAGGTACTTCATCGCCAAGCTTGTGGGTTCATTCGGCAATGGGTCGATGACAATGTTTTGAACCATATCATTGATGAGACACATGCACGCACCTTATGGCAGAAATTGGAAGAGTTGTTTGCCCGGAAAGAAGGTACAAACAAGATGTTCTTGATCAAACAATTGATGTGCTTGAGGTACAAAGAGGGCACTCTAATTGCAGATCATGTGAACACATTCCAAGGCATTATAAATCAGCTTTCTTCAATGGAATAACATTTGAAGATGAAGTGAGAGCTTTGCTGCTACTAGGCTCATTACCGGACAGCTGGGAGACCTTTAAGGTCACGATTTGCAATTCAGCACCTAATGGAGTTGTCACTTGGAATCTTGTGAAAACCAGGGTACTAAATGAAGAGTCCAGAAAGGTGGTTGAAGCCACTTCTTCCTCACATTCAGAGGTGCTAGTCACTCAGTCCAGGGGGAGAAGCAAGAGCCGAGGTCCAGGTAAAGGGGCAGAAAGAGGTAGGAGCAAATCAAAAAGTAAGTATGCTGATTATGAGTGCCATCACTGCCATCAGAAGGGCCACATTAAGTGGCAATGTGACAAGTGGAAGAAAGACAAGAAGAAAAAGAAGAAACAAGATCAGAAGCAAGTTGACAGTGATAGTGACACAGAGGGCAACCGAGTTACTGCAGTAGAAGAGGACATCATGCTTGTTATGCATGAAGAAAATGAGGGCAGATTTGGTTCCACTGTTGAGGAGAGGATCGCTGTTGTTTCTGATGAAACCGTCAACCTAGTAGATGGTGACGAGATGATTTGGATACCGGACAGCGGTGCTACCATTCATGCTACATCTCGCAGAGAGCTCTTCACTAACTATATATCAGGTGATTTTGGTGTTGTGAAGATGGGGAACAATGATAGAGCAGCCATCATTGGAAAAGGAGATGTGCATTTGGAGACCGCAAATGGTACAAGGTTAGTCCTCAAATCCGTGAGGCATGTTGAGGCACTTCGTCTCAACATTATTTCAGTTGGCTTGCTTGATGGAGATGATTACTTGAGCAGTTTTGGAAAAGGGCAGTACAAGCTCACCAAAGGCAACATGATTGTTGCAAGAGGTAAAATGGTCTCAGTTTTGTATCATGTTCATGCTAAGCTCTTTAGTGCTTCTGTCAATGCACTAGAGAAGGATGATCATTGTGCTTTATGGCACAAGAGACTTGGGCACATGAGTGAGAAGGGGATGACAGTGCTAGTGAAGAAAAAACTGTTGAAGGGTGTGAAAGGAGTTCACATCAAGAAATGTTCAGATTGTCTAGCAGGGAAGCAACACAGAGTTGCCTTCAAGACTCTACCTCCTCACAAGAAGCCCGAGAAGCTGGACTTGATACATTCCGATGTTTGCAAAATGTCGGTAAGATCTCTTGGTGGTGCTAAGTACTTTGTGACTTTTATTGATGACTTTTCCAGGAAAGTTTGGGCCTTCACTTTGAGGACCAAAGATCAAGTACTGGGTGTATTCAAGCAATTCCAAGCCTCGGTTGAGAGAGAAACTGAGAAGAAGATCAAGTGCATTCAGACCGATAATGGAGGAGAGTACATTGGGCCATTTGATGCATATTGCAAGCAGCAAGGTATTAGGCATCAATTTACTCCTCAAGACACCACAGCTGAATGGTCTTGCTGAGAGGATGAACAGGACAATTGTGGAGAGAGTTAGATGCTTGTTGTCAAGTGCAAAGCTACGTAAACACTTTTGGGGTGAGGCTTTGATGACTGCAGTTTATCTTATTAATCTCTCACCAAGTTATCCTTTGCAGGGAGATGTTCCTAATAGGGTTTGGTGTGACAAGGACGTCTCATATGACCACGAAGGTTTTTGGGTGCAAGGCCTTTGTTCATATTCCTCAAGATGAAAGGTCAAAGCTTGATTCGAAGACACGGCAGTGTATTTTTCTTGGTTATGGTGGTGATGAGTTTGGCTACAAGCTGTTTGACCCTATAGCAAGGAAAGTTGTGAGAAGCCGTGATGTTGTGTTTGTTGAAGACCAAACAATTGAGGATATTGTGAAGACAAAGGGCAGGTTCCTCCTCAAAGCAACAAAGCAGGACATGATTGATTCGACCCAGTTCCTGCAGCTCCAGCTCTGTGCAAGTTGAAGCAGATGCGTAAGATGTACAAGATGATGTACATGGTGGTGCAGTGAAGAAGATGCTCCCAGCAGCAGCAACAAGAGTATGATGTTGAAGTTGATGATCCGGATCAGCAGGAAGCACCAGCACCAGAAAGTCCACCAGCTGCTCCACTTAGAAGATCCAACAGGGGTCGAATTCCTTCCAGCAGGTATCCTCAGATCAATACGTGGTGTTATTATCTGACGGTTCAGAACCTGAATGCTTTGCAGATGCAATGGAAGATGAGCACAAGAAGGAGTGGAAAAATGCTATGCAAGAAGAGATGGATTCCTTGCATAAGAATCATACTTATGAGTTGGTGAAGTTGCCCAAGGGCAAGAAAATTTTGAAGAACAAGTGGGTCTACAGAATCAAGCAAGAAGAGCACACATCACATCCAAGGTACAAGGCTAGGCTAGTTGTAAAAGGATTCGGCCAGAGAAAAGGCATTGACTATGATGAGATCTTTTCTCCGGTTGTGAAGATGACATCCATAAGAGTAATCCTTGGCATGGCAGCAAGTCTCAACTTGGAGGTTGAGCAAATGGATGTGAAGACTGCATTCCTTCATGGTGAGTTGGAGGAAGAATATACATGGAGCAACCTGAGGGGTTTCTTGTGAAAGGCAAAGAAGACTATGTGTGCAAGCTGAAGAAAAGTCTCTATGGCCTGAAACAAGCACCAAGACAATGGTACATGAAGTTTGAAACTGTCATGGGGGAGCAAGGCTACAAGAAGTGTAGCTCAGACCATTGTGTGTTTATTCAGAGGTTCTCAGGTGATGATTTTATCATATTATTGCTCTATGTTGATGATATCCTGATTGTTGGCAAGAATGTCTCTAGGATTGCTAAGTTGAAAAAGGAGTTGAGCAAATGTTTTGCTATGAAAGACTTAGGTCCAGCAAAGAACATTCTCGGAATGAGAATTGAGCGAGACAGAAATTGCAACAAGTTGTACTTGTCTCAAGAGAAGTATATTGAGAAAGTACTTCAGAAGTTTAGGATGGAAAATGCTAAAGTTGTGAGTTGTCCACCAGCAGCCCATTTCAAGTTGAGCAGAAAGAAATGTCCTACCACTGATGAGCAGAAAAAGGAAATGCATCATGTTCCTTATGCTTCAGCGGTTGGGAGTTTGATGTATGCTATGGTGTGTACAAGGCCTGACATTGCTCATGCGGTTAGTACTGTGAGCAGATTTATGTCCAATCCAGGAAAACCTCATTGGGAAGCCGTGAAGTGGATTTTGAGATATCTTCGGGGCAGCACAAATCTGAAACTTTGCTTTGGTGATGGTGAGGCAAAGCTGATTGCTTTTTCAGATTCTGACATGGCTGGAGATGTTGACAGAAGGAAGTCTACTTCAGGTTACTTGGTTACCTATGCAGGGGGAGCGGTGTCATGGCAAAGCAGGCTGCAGAAGTGTGTGGCATTGAATACAACTGAAGCTGAATTCATTGCTGTAACAGAGGCGAGCAAAGAGCTATTGTGGCTGAAACGGTTGGCTTGTGAGCTTGGTTTTAAGCAAGACAAGTATGTGTTGTTTTGTGACAACCAAAGTGCTATCCACTTGAGTAAGAATGCAAGTTTTCATTCAAGGTCTAAGCATATAGAAGTCCGTTATCATTGGATTCGAGATGTGTTGTATTCCAAGAAAATGCAACTTGAGAAGGTTCACACCAATGACAATGGGGCTGATATGTTGACTAAAGTGGTGACAAGGAAGAAGCTTGAAGTATACCGCCGGCTCGCTGGCATGGCTGCCGGAAGGCAGTGAGACCCTCCATGATGTCGGGAGGGGGAGTTTGTTGGGCTAAGTCCCTCCACATGGAGGTGTGTTGGCAGCCCAACATCAGCCCATAAGTCCAACACATGTCAGCCGTTGATCTTCGCTGCATCCAACGGTTGAGAGCGCTTCCAAGGGAAGGGAGCAAGGAGAAAACCCTGGCCACTCCACCCCTTGCTGGTGGTGGCTGCCATTCGTGAGAGTGAGAGAGAGCACACAAGAGAAAACACAACCTGAGAGAGAGGAAGAAGAAGAAGCAGAGGTTCTGTCCAGATTTGCTGCATCTGACTAGACAGTGTTCAAGCTGGTGATTGGAGGCTCAAACGTGCTTAGATCGACCCCAAACTTGGTGAGCTCGTTCCTTACTTTGAGTACTTCGATCTGGATAGCTGGTTTGAGGATTGGGTCAGTGGAGCATCAGATTTGAGAGTGGTTTTGTCAGTTCTGACTGCTGCAGTTTCAGAACAGAGTAGTTTTGGGAGACGAACAGTTTGGGTAGGCAAACGATGTCCGATTGAGCTGAATTTTGGAGGGGATCTCAGGAACTCGTGTGTCTACTTGTCTGCCAAATTTGGTGCTGTTTGGTTCAGCGGTTTAAGAGCAGTTTGCAAAACACTAGAGGGTACAAAAGCTGTGTAAACTCTGCTTTGCTGAAATCTTGCCTCTTGTGGCTGTTGTTGCTGTTGCCGGTTGGCAACGTGGAGAGTGTGTTGTAAATCTCTCTAGAGGTTCTAGAGAAGACTTTGTACTCATCATTCTCATAGTGAAGTTGTGTGGACCGGTCGGTCCACAGCCGTGGTTTTTTACTCCTCAAGTTGAGGAGGTTTTTCCACGTTAAATCCTGTGTCACTTGTGCATGTTGTTTGTGTTATTCCGCTGCTTACTTGTTGGTTGAAGCTGTCCTCAAAGTTCATCACAAGTAGAAGGGGCTGTGTAGTGTGCATATTTGCCGTGCCGGTGAATTTGTGCAGTGCATTGTTGCTGTCCAGCCCCAACAAAAACATCGCATGAAGTATTTATCCAAACTGGTTAACAGCTGAACTGAAATAATAAGAGGCAAACCATGCAATGGAAAAATGCAATACGATATTCATAGATTTGCAGGTTGCAGTATCATACTTTTACAGAATCGTACTACTACTACAACCTTGGTCCAATTTTCGCTATAGTGGCGAGATTAGTTTCCATAAGACCTACCTAACCATCTACACCGTTTCTCTGAATCATTAGCTCTTGGGCAAAGGTCCAGAGTGTGACATTGGAACCCAACCTGAAAATCTCATTCTTTATGCAAGAAACCAATGATTCTTTTAATCATTTGTTAGAGTAAAACATGTCCAAATCCTGCAAGAGATAAAACTGTCCCAACCTATCATGTCAGACACGCGTAAAATGGCACCACATTTGCCCAGCAGTGGCTGCACGGTACTGGCCACTGCGCACATCTCTTGGACTCCCTCTGGAACTCTTGCTCTCACTACGCCCATGGAAAGTTTATTTCAACTGGTGGGAACAATTACCTTCAATGGTTGGAACATTCTAGAGAATGGAATGGAACCTTCGAGTGCACTTGGTTTGAACATTTGGACAATATCTAGTGGTCAAGGTCCCGCCGGAGGCACCTGCGGTGGCCTCCGAGTGGAGGAGAGCACAGCCAGCAGACATGCAGAAGCATGGGATGGGATGAGGGGAGGAGAGGAGCGACAACGGACGGGGTTGTCCCGCTCCCACAGAAGCACAAGGTGGATGATAACCTGTAAAACGGGCATATTTTGGGTATGATGGGCCGCCAATCCAGTGGGTCACGCCAGGGGTGGTTGAACTGAAATCGGTATTCTCAGTAGCCATGTATAAGAGCCCCTTTGGCAAGGGCTGGCATCATGTTGATATTTGAATTATTTATTGTACTTCTTTTCTTGGTAATCATGCTTGCTTAAGTTTGCTTTGTTTCTTTTTTTGCAGCTGCCATCCGTGGGGATAGTGGATTGATGCTGATTCTGTTTGAGACGCCCTCAGGCTTCGCAATTTTCACTTTTTGTGGGTTACTTATTAACCGACCAAATGCTGTGAAGGTGTACTATATGTTCTTCTCCCTTGGTTACTGATGACGAGCTTGCTTGCTTGCTTTCTCTTGTTGTCCATGCCATTTACCTAATTTTCTGTTTTATTATCCTTGTCTCCTCCTGGAAGTATGGCTTACCTTCACTGATGGACGGAAGGCAAAACGTGTTAGTGCCCACATCTTTCCTTCGATTCCCTGCTCCTGGTTGTTATTTTCTTATGTTGTTTGCTGCCAAATCCTACTAGTTATCTTGCACCATTCATGATTGCATCATTATTTATTTATTTTATTTTGTGTCTGGGATGGAACATAAACATATTGTTCATTATCTCTTAAATACTCCTTCTGTACCAAAATACTTGTATTTGAGGTAACTTATACTAGTTTCCCCAGCTACAAGTATTTCGGTACAGAGGTAGTAATTGAGAGGCTAACACAACTTCCTCCATAAATCTAAAGCATGTACTCTGGACGCAATGCAATTGTGCACACGCCCAAAAAACTACTTTTGCTAAATGGCCGTCATGGGTGCAACGAGATTTCTAACGAATCAGTTACTTGATTTGCTGCTACTATTGAAGAGCAGCACTGTGGTCTGATGCCAAACTACATCTCGTTACCTTGCTTTATGAACTTACTTAATCTGAATCACACTAGTATTTGATGAACGAGTATTTGTAAGATGGGGATATCGTCACGGTTAAGTTATACCTAGTGAAGCAGCTCCCTCTGGTGAGAACCTCGACCCCCTTTCCCCTCCTCCCTCTCTCGCTCCTGCGGGCGACGGGGGGAACTCTAGCCACCGGTCGCGCCCCTCGCCTCCCCTTCTCTCCCGCTTCCCCGCTCCCCCCCTCCCCCGCCACTGGCCGCCGCCGGCGGGCCTCCTCATCTCCGCGCGCGAGGGATGCGGCGCTTGGTGCTGGGCGCGGCAGCTCACCGGCGCTCCGGAGTGGGCCGGTGATGGTGGCGTGATGGTGATGCGACCGGTGGCACGGAGGTGTGGTGCGGGCTGGAGGCTGCGTCACGGCGATGCGCCCAGATCCGCTTCTGAAGTCGCGGGTCGCGGTCGGCCTTCCTTGCCATGGCTCGGGGGGGGGGGGGGGCAGTGGGTGGATGCGTACGGAGCTGCCCGATCGGTCCCTTGCGGCTGGTCGGCGACGCACGGTGCGGGAGACCCCACTGGTGGCCTCCATGGTAGCGGCGGCGAGGGCTCTGCTTCCTCCTCTCTGGCGATGGGCTGATGCCAATGTTCTCGCGCGGGTCCGGAACAGCGGCAGGGTGGGGCGAAGCATGTTGTTCGGGGGAGGGGGGAGGAGGCTGGTTGGAGGGACATGGGCTCCGGTTGAGCTTCCTGTTGCTGACACAGGAGGTTATCTCCGGTCGTGGCCGTGGGCTGCTGCTCCCCCCTTCCTCATCCTCGTTTCGTTGTTCTCCATTTCGGCGTTGCTCGAGGCGGGTGGTTTGCTGGCAGTCTCGGAGGTGGTTGGGGTGCAGATTTGTTCAAAGTCACGACCTTTGGGGGTTCTCGGGGCGGTCTGGATGCAGGGCGGCGGCTCTGGCGGTGGGAGGCGCGTTGGTCGTGGGCTGACTGCGCGACTCGGGTGCGGGCGGGCAGCCATGGTCGCTTGGGCGGCATGGATGTGGGTGGTTGGTGGAGCCGGGTTGCTGCGGAGGGGTACGAGCACCGAGGTTTACCACTTGCCCAGTCCCGGTACTAGCCGATGGAGGCGGCATCCGTGGACCTCGTTCTCCTCCTTGCAGGCTCCGTTGTGGTGCTCCCACTTCTTTCGTGTCACTCCAGGTGAAAACTTGATCTTCGGGATCTGACGGTGATGGCTACCTGTGGTCGTATCCCTTCTGAAGGCATCGTCTTAGAGTCCTCACTCTGGCTGTGTCCGCCTCACCGCTCCTTGGTGGATCTCTTCTTGGAGGTGGTCACTGTCGGCCCAAGCGGTTCTTCTTTGCTTATCATTAGGGTGCTTGGTCGTCGTTGGGGTGGTGTTTTCGGTGCCCGACACGTTTGTATCTTGCCTTGGGTGTATCAGTGTGTGCGCTGAGTGTGGTGGTGGAGTGCGTTTGTATCTTCTTGCTCGAATGTTGTGATGATGGTTGCTTTATATATAAAGGAGGGGAACCCTTTTTTGTCGGTCAGCTCCCTTTCCTAATTGAGAGACATGACATGATACTTGATTAATTGTTTCTTTTTGCACGTGAACATGTTCATCCTTGTTATTTCTTCATTAGGCTGTTTGGCTGGAAGAGTTTCGAACTTTTAAGGACAAGTCCAAGGCCATTAATAAAAGTACTGGTGTCAGCAAAAGGCTTACTGAGATGATCATGAACTGTCGCTTCCCTGAGCAGAAAATTGCTGTTGGAAAGCTTGAATACAAAAGAATTATTGAAGAGAGATTGGTGAGTATAAGCTCCTGCCTCCTGGTTTATCTATATTTTTGAACAACTTTGATTGCCATTTTTGCTGTGACTTCTTCCAGAATATAGACTGCCTGTATAATACAGCTGTGATGGAGGTAATGTGGGGCATACAGCATTGCATGCCAAGTTTGCTGCCTCAAGAAAAATCACAACTGACAAAAGCGGACTGTCTCCCGATGAGTCTAGGACTGCACTATGTATTGCAACATTATGACTGTGATGTCAATACAGATATGGTGAGTTAACTAGTTGCCATGTTTTTTTGCTTCATAGTTCCCTGTCATTTGGTGTTGCACTGTATGATAGCTTGTGTGCTGACATTTAGAATACTTCATCTTCATGGACCAAAGTTTTGGATGCAACTTCTACACACAAAAAATTATATGCTTTGCATCCTTGCTTTAGTGATGAAGCAATCTTCTTTGTATCCAGGTCGATGAGCAAATTGTTGCGACAGCTTCTGCGTTGTTTCAGTGTGATTCTGTTGAGACGAAATATTCTGGACCCTTGCGCCGTGCAGGTGACCTCATTAAGGATGTTTCTGGCATCAACTGCAAGGGTTGGACGTTACTGAAAATTGCAACAGCTCTGAAGATGATATGGTGGCCTGAATTTGGCGACTCCTGTGAGGTAAAACTGTACATACTATTTTGTGAAGTGTGCCCAGCTGCATGCTATCCCATTTTCAGCAAACTTGTCACTCACTGCAAATCATGCTTCTTTCAGGTTTCAGAAGATGATGTGTCAAGGTTGGTGGCTCATGCATATATATATGACATTTATATGAATAAAGATTCTTGCTTGAGAGTCTACAGAGATATGGTCGAAGCTCATGAAGTTAAGACCTCAAAGAAAGAACTACTGGAATCATTGGTTGAGCTGGCCAATGAAACATATGAGGCAGAAGGGCCTGAGAAGAATGTATAAACCATATAAGCTCTCAGATAGCTGAAACTGTTGCAGCTAATAGTTTGTTCTCAGTCTGAAGTGAGTTTTTGGTACACATGTTGGCCCATAGGGTATTAATGAACATAATCTGATCTTGGTTGACTTTATTAGAATCTCAGTCTGAGAGGGCCAATACGAAAAGGTGTAGTACTAATTAAGTTTGAGCAAACCATTTAACTGCTGCCAAGTATTTTCCTTAGGTGAAAACCCTTGTCCATTTGGGACTCAGCAGCGGCGACGCTTAGCCTGATAGGCTTACTCCCCCTATTCCCGTTCTCCGTGCACGTACACAACAGCCGCCAGCCGCAAATCTTTCTACGAAAAAGGCTTTCGCCCCGCTATATTGATATAGCAACCGCCCGATACAACAAAGAGTCCAATGCCGGGGCAAACAACACAAGCATGCCCAAAAGAAACAAAAGAGAAAGAAGAGAGAAAATAATGTCCACAGCGTCGGATCGACGAAAACGATGATGGCCCAAAACCGTTGCGCCCACCGGAGATGTACCACCTCGCTCCAGGCACCTCGAAGCTCCGCATACCAAGCAGCACCTTCAGGAAGGAACACGACGACGACGACGACGCTGCTGCCCGGACAGGTCCTAGGGTTTCCCCCGGTACGCGGAGGGGCGTGGGGAAGGGGAAGACCCGACGCCCTTCAGGAAGGAACGATGGCGCCCACGGGCGTCACCGCGTCGGTGCCGGCAAGCCGGCCCGGATTTCTCCCATCCGCCAAACACCCACAACCCCGAACGGTCCGACGCGCACCACCAGACAAGCCACCCACGAACGTGCGCCACCACGGACTTGCCATCATCACCGCCTCCTCACCGTGGTCATCGAAGCGAGACCGACGAGGATGAGAGGGAGCAACCGGGAACGAGGAACGGCAACGAGAGCAGCCACGCCGGAGGAGACAACCTCCACCGCCATCGGCGGTCACCGACCGGACGTGGCAAGGGGAGCGTACCAGGCCCTCGAGGCCCGGGCGAGCCCAAAAGGGGCTCGTGAAGCACCCGTCGCCGAGCTGCAGTAGACGTGCCGCCGTCTCCACCATCCCCCGCACGAGCCGCACCACCACCGCCCCCCGCCGGAGCCGCCGCAGATGGGGCCCAAAAGGGCCCATATCTGGGCCGGGAGGGCGCCGCTACCATCCACCGCGCTAGCGCGCCGCCAAGGGGCTGCGCCGCCGCCTCTAGGCCACCCGGAGCTGCGCCGCCAGGAGCGGCCGCCGCTGCCGAAATCACCGTTGACCGAGGAGCACCACCGCGGGACGCCACCACCCGAGCCGTGGCACTGCGCGCGGGGAAGGGAGGGCCGCCGCCGCCGCCAACACCACACGGGCAGGGCCCGGTGGCGCAGGCCGGCGACGGAGGGAGGAGGGGAACGGGAGGGGGAGGCGCTGGAGGGCGGGGAGAAGGGCCCCCGGTCGCCTCGCTCGGGGAGGCGACGCGGGGGGCAGGCCGGGAGGGAGGTGGGAGGCGGTGTCGTGGTTCTAAGTCTGACAGTAGAATAGGGGGATAGGAATGGAGAGGCAAGATCCCAGCTATGGAGTAGTTGTATACGCAAGATGTTTACGAGTTCAGGCCCTTCTCGGAGGAAGTAATAGCCCTACGTCTCGGAGCCCGGAGGCGGTCGACTGGATTATGTGCGTATGAGTTACAGGGGTGCGAACGCTTTGCACTGAGGAGGGGGGGTGGCTTATATAGAGTCCGCCAGACCCCTCCGGCCCTAAGTTATGCAGGGTTTAAGGTACACTAAGATCTGGCGTTACTGGTAACGCCATACATAAAGTGCAATGATGATCATAAAGACTACTTAATGACCGACCGTTTGTGCACAGAGTGACTCTAGATCTCCTGGCGGTCGAGTGGTTGGCTTCATGGTCGAGTGTCTTCAAGTCCGTCGAGTGGAATCCTTCCAGGTCGATTGAAAGGTAGTTTCTTCTAGAGATGTCCTTGGGGAGGGTATCTTGGACAGGTCCATGACCCTACCCTAGGTACATGGCTTCATCATTAGCCCCCGAATGGATCGAGGTTTGAGTGGGGAAGGAGTTGAGAACTCTTCCGACCCATTTTTCGTGTTATGAGTATGTCTTATTCTGGATCAATGAATTTAGGTAACGGCACCAACTTCTTTTTCAGTCGCCTTGATCCATTCTTTGTACCCGTCGAGTGAAGTTTCTGTACTTGAAGATCCCCGAGCGACAGACCAGAGCAAATCTCCAGTCTGACAAGTTGCTCTGCAGTTCGCGGATTTAGCGAGATCTGAATTTCGGGAAGCGCATGAGGCGGAGGAGGCCGCGATACTCGGATGGGATAAGGCAGGAACGCCTCGATCTTCGCGCCACCTTTTTCGCCACGTATTGCGCGCACGACTGTTGCAGGATTTGACAGGATCGTCCGGGCCTACCAGTCAGTCACTCAGAAGCAACCCCATATAAGGCGCCGGACGGGTTTTTTTTTGAATAGTGCGCCCTTATTTCCCTCTCCCTCTTCCTCAGACTCGTCCGCTGCATTCGCCTCCATCCCAGCGCTGCTGCTCCGTGCGCGCTTCGCCGGCGACGATGGTGAAGGAGAAGACGGCAGCTTTGGAGCGGGCGAAGAAGGTGACGGCGAAGGCGAAGGAAAGGGCGACCAGTCGAGGCGGATCCTCGTCAAGGGCCGGCCTGCCGCAGGGCTGGATCCAGGGCGACTGGATCCGCTCGACGATCCGTCAGAAGGTTCTCGATGATCTGGCCAATGAAGGGCTGATCCCCCATGGATCAGCGAGGCTCCCAGGGAAGGAGTGGCAGCCACAGCCTCAGGAGGGTGAGTGTGTCCTCTTGGCCACCCATGTTGACCGCGGGTTTTCTTTGCCTCCTCACCTTTCGTTCAGGGATTTCTGAAATTCTTTGGGGCACAACTCCACCACTTCACACCCAACTCAATCGCGTATCTCGCTGCTTTCATGTCCTTGTGTGAGAATTTCTTGGGTTGCCGGCCGCATTGGGGCCTTTTCAAACACATTTTCACCTGTCGCTCCCAGACGGTGAAAAAGGCCAATCCGAGTGATGAGAAAACCCAAGTGATTCAGATGTGTGGGGGTCTTGGGGTTCAAATGAGGGGAAAAAGTGCCTTTCCAGCCATGGTCCTTCCCGAGTAGGTTCGAGGGTGGCAGTCGACCTGGTTCTACTGCCAAGACCAGCCGACGCCAGGGCAGTCGACTGGACTCCCTCCTTTTTCCATGGACCGAGTGAGCAAGCCGTCCTCTTTGAAGGTGGTCCCGGAGGAGAAGGCTCAGGTTAAGGTGTTGGTCGAGCGCGTAGTCCAGCTTATCCATGACGGGGTGACCAGCATGGATCTCTTGGAAGTCTTCCTCCGACGACGCATCCAGCCGCTTCAATATCAAGACCATCCGATGTGAATGTATTCTGGCACTGAAGAAGCCACTCGGATCCACCCGGAGGAGGTCGAGGATGCCACACTGGAGAGGTGAATGACTGCCATCGTAGGGAACAAGGATAACCCTCGAGGAGCTAGGAGGATTCCTCCACTCGACCAGTCATATGAAGCAGACAAGGTCCAATCTTGTATCTTTGACCGTGATCCTGCTTTCTCCATCCTGTTTGCTTAAGATCGGTCGACTGACTTTTGTCTTGTTTGTTGTCTTCCAGGTCACTACCGAGATGTACTCGATGCCCAACGGGGCACAAGAACAGATCGATGAGGAGGAGGGGAGCGGAAGTGAATGTCAGGAGGAGTGGCAATCTGATGATGAGGAGGATGAAGAAGACGACGGCTCTGGTGAAGAGGAGGAGGAAGAGGAGGAGGAAGTCGACCCTCCTCGCACTGAAAGGCGATCCAAGCTCGCCCATGATCCTGCAGTCGAGCGTGGCAAAGCGACTGTGCCTGTTGGGCAGTCGACGAAATACCCTCGGATGACCTCTCTGGCGCCGACTGAAAAAGCGCCGAAGCAACCCCGAGCGATGTCATCAAAGCCGACGAAGGCCCTGCCCAAGATGAGGATGGTGATACCCCACCATTTCCGGGTAATAGCAGAACTTGTGCTTTCTTGTTTGGCATGGATAAACTCCTGGTCGACTCATTGGCTAACCGACTGATTTCTGAAATCTGCAGTGCTGCTACCTCTGAGACCTCAGCCAGGAACGAGGACCAAGAAATGGAAGATGCTGCCACCTCCAACCTTGGTATGATCTCTGTAGTTTCGCTTTTGGTCGATTGGATATTCATTTTTAACTTTGAATCTTTCATGTAGCCCCACCTCATGTCATTGATCTCCCTGATGATGACGATGAGGAGTGACTGAGGCGGAGGAGGAACAAAAAGGCGCCTGCTGGCAAGACTGCTCAGGTCGAATCAGCACCTGAGACACTGGTTCAAGAGAGAGGCAACGTCAATCGGACTTCTATGTCCTTTGCTGTGCCGCTGACGAGTGCTCGACCTGCGTCGTCGACTGCTGATCCACCTTCCCTTTTCGCCACACACCACGTCCCAGAGGACCAAGCGGGTGCTGCTAAGGAGGCTATACGCCAGGAGGGGGTCATGATGGAGCAGGTGAAGGCGATCTGGGACGCCAGCCAAGCAGCTTATGATGCAAGCTCAGCTCTTCAGAGCAACGTCCAGGTTAGTTGGTCACCGCTTGTTCTGTTAGGATATGGTACCTGAAAACTCTTCTCTCTGAAGACCTTGTATCTGTACACCCACTGGGTGTGTCGATTGAACTTTTGGATTGGTGGGGGCACGCTGAGTGCACCCACTGGGTGTAGTCCCCGAGACTATGGTGGACTGCTGGCAGTTGACTGTAGTCTTTATACTTTGAACTTCTTCACTCTAACTTCTCCACTCGGTCTGGTCGAATGGAATCTTGGAACCAGTGGGGGCACGCTGAGTGCACCCACTGGGTGTAGTCCCTGAGACCATGGTCGACTGCTGGCAGTCGACTATGGTCTGAAGAACATCTCCTTTTTTTTAGATCATGATGATACCGTGGCTGACGGCTGGCAGTTAGCTATGGATTAGGATCATAACTTTTTGTCTCTTTCGGTCAATTGATCGAACCGAGTCGGTAGAACCAGTGGGGGCACGCTGAGTGCTCCCACTAGGTGTAGTCCCCGAGACTACTGTTGAATGTTTTGATTCGGCTGTAGTCTTAGAAATGCTACGATTTTTTTCTCTTAGTCACTCGGAAGTGGCCTATCTTTGATGTCTGTCGACTGACCTTTCGCAGAAATCTTGCGAGCTTGTGGCTCGTTATACTGAGTTGGAGAACAAACATATCCAGCTCGAACTTGACTTGAAGCTTGTCCAGGAGAACTTCACGAAGGCGAAGGAGGAAGAAAAAGGTATGTTTGGTGAGAATCTTGACGACTGTCTTTATTTTTTTTGTCCATTCCTGATTCTGATCTCATTGTCACTTTGCAGATAAACTGAAGGAGGCTCTGAAGAAGAAGGACCTTGACCTCGCCGAGGCGCAGAAAGCGGCTTCGGACAAGACGAAGCTCGCAGAAGAAAAGTTGGCTTCAATCGGTAAACTCGAAGAGGAAAATACCAATCTGAAAGCTGCTCTCGACGCGGCCAACAAGGAGGTCAGCCGTCTGAAGAATGACAAGATAGCTCTGAGTGACAAGGCCAGCGAACTGATGGGGAAGAAGAACGATCTGGAGGCTTATCTGGAAGGGCTCGCCAAGAAGTTATTCCTCATGCTTGAAGGTAATCTCTTTTATCCGACTGACTCGTTATCATCGACTCATGGTGGGACTGTTGGCTTAACTTCAAACTGTGCTTACAGAATTCTGTCAAAACTTCGAGGAGGAGACCAGTCGACTGGAGACAAACTTGACCCCGTTAACTCTCCTGTGAAGGACGAGGCTACTATGAACGTGTTCCGACTGGAGTCTGGCGTTGCTGGTGTGGTGGAATACCTCGCTCGACTGAAGGTTGCGGTGCCAAGAGAGACGCTTCAAAATGACCTCGAGTCTTTAATGACTCGACTGAATGACGTTCCAGATCGAGTGCAGGAATGGAAGAAGTCTTCCGCCAGGTGTGGTGCTGATGTTGCTCTGTCCCTGGTACGTGTTCACTGCAAGGATGCTCAAGAGGACAAGCTGGCGTCCATCAGAGTGGCCAATACCAAGAAGCATGACTTCCAATCTTTCATGGAGACCTTCATTGCTGCTGCCACTCGGATTGCTGATGGAATCAACCTGGACCAGTTTGTCGCGCCCTCCAGTCCTCCACCTGAGGAGTAAAAAACTTCTATGCTTCACCTTAAATTTGCCTCGGAATGGCGAGTGGTTTTGTAACCGATAAACCTCTACAGGCTTGACGCCTGAGCACTTTTGAATCCGTTATCTAAACTTTGCTTATCGTTGAATATGCTTGCATTTGCCTTCGAGCGAATTTTCTTCTTCACTCGGAATATACTTTAATGCTTGAGACGCAGCTCTGAGGTGGAAAGTCCAGTCGACCTGCACTTCACTGCTTTTGCAGGTAGGGATGGAGCACAGATGGAGTGCACATTGTATTTGTGGCGTAGCTCAGAGGGAGAACGTAGCAGTCGACCTGCGTCTCGCCATCCTTGTAGACTGGAATAGATTAAGTACTTAGGCGAGCACTGGGCTGCGGCTAAGCCCCCGAGTGGGAGGATTGCTCTCCACTCGGTGGGATTTTCAAATACTTAGGTGAGCACTGGGCTGCAGCTAAGCCTCCGAGTGAGAGGTTTGCTCTCCACTCGGTAGGATTCTTAGATACTTAGGCGAGTACTGGACTGCAGCTAAGCCCCCAAGTGGGAGGTTTGCTCTCCACTCGGTAGGATTTTCAGATACTTAGGCGAGTACTGGACTGCAGCTAAGCCCCCGAGTGGGAGGTTTGCTCTCCACTCGGTAGGATTTTTGGTGGCGTAGCTTCGAAGGAGAAGGTAACAGTCGACCCGCACCTCGTTGCCCTTGCAGAGTGCACGTTGTATTTGTGGCGTAGCTCGGAAGGAGAAGGTAGCAGTCAACCTGCACCTCGTCGTCCTTTTAGAGCGCACGTTGTATTTGTGGCGTAGCTCGGAAGGAGAAGGTAGCAATCGACCTGCACCTCGTCGTCCTTGCAGAGCGCACATTGTATTTGTGGCGTAGTTCCGAAGGAGAAGGTAGCAGTCGACCTGCACCTCGTCCTCCTTGCAGAGCGCACATTGTGTTAAATACTTAGGCGAGTACTGGACTGCAGCTAAGCCCCCGAGTGGGAGGTTGGCTCACCACTCGGTAGGATTTTTTTTTAACTTAGGCGAGTACTTGGACTGCAGCTAAGTCTCCGAGTGGGAGGCTGGCTCACCACTCGGTAGGATTTTAAACACTTAGGCGAGTACTTGGACTGCAGCTAAGCCCCCGAGTGGGAGGCTGGCTCATCACTCGGTAGGATTTTTTCTTAAACTTAGGCGAAATGGATTCGCAGCTAAGCCCCCGAGTGGGAGGCTGGCTCACAACTCGGCCGGGATTTTTTTTACAAACTTAGGCGAAACGGATTCGCAGCTAAGCCACCCACTGGGAGCAAACCTCCCACTCGGTCGGGATTTTTTTACAAACTTAGGCAAAACGGATTCACAGCTAAGCCACCCACTGGGGGATTTTTTTACGTAAACAAAAGTAACAACAATCACTGGGAAAATTATAACACTCTTGTCTTTGAAAAACAAACTACAGAAGTACTTTTATTACATCTCATCCGAGTGAATACTTAAGTATAAAAGGGGCGGAGCAGCTCCGCGTTCCAAGCTCTTGGCTCGTCAATCTGGCGATCGACATTGTAAAGACGGTACGCTCCACTGTGGAGGACTTTGGTGACAATGAAAGGACCTTCCCAAGTAGGAGCAAGCTTGTGTGGCCTCTGCTGATCCACTCGGAGAACCAAATCTCCTTCTTGGAAGGCTCGACTCTTCACGTTTCTGGCATGGAATCGACGCAAGTCCTGCTGATAGATAGTCGACCGGATCATGGCCATCTCTCTTTCTTCTTCTAGAAGGTCGACTGTGTCCTGTCGGGCTTGCTCTGTTTCATCTTCAGTGTAAAGTTCGACTCTGGGTGCATTGTGAAGCAGGTCACTCGGCAAGACTGCTTCAGCTCCATAGACTAGGAAGAACGGAGTTCTCCCAGTCGACCGATTAGGAGTGGTCCTTAATCCCCAAAGAACTGACGGAAGTTCATCGACCCATGCGTCTGCTGCGTGTTTGAGATCACACATCAGTTGGGCTTTCAGTCCTTTGAGAATTAGACCATTTTCTCGCTCTGCTTGTCCATTTGACTGGGGGTGAGCGACTGAAGCATAGTCGACTCGTGTGCCTTGAGATGCGCAAAAGGCTCTGAATTCTCAGAATCGAAGTTTGACCCATTATCAGTGATGATGCTGTGCGGAACTCCATATCTGAATACCAACTCTCTGATGAAGCTGATAGTAGTGCCAGCATCCAGATTCTTGATAGGCTTAGCTTCAATCCATTTGGTAAACTTGTCGACTGCTACTAGCAAGTGAGTGAAGCCACTCCTGCCAGTTCTCAGTGGTCCAACCATATCTAACCCCCAAACAGCGAAGGGCCAGACGAGTGGAATGATCTTCAAGGCTGAGGCGGGTTTGTGCGATAGGTTGGAATAAAACTGACATCCTTCACAATTGTCGACTATCTCCTTTGCCATTTCATTTGCTCTTGGCCAGTAAAATCCCGCTCGGTATGCTTTAGCCACAATGGTCCGAGAGGACGCATGATGACCACAGGTCCCCGAGTGGATATCGTCAAGGATTATCCGACCTTCTTCTGGCGTTATACATTTCTGACCGACTCCAGTCGCGCTTTCTCTGTACAACTGTCCCTTTGTCACGGTAAAGGCTTTGGATCGATGGATGATCTGTCGAGCCTCTTCTTCATTCTCTGGGAGCTCTTTCCTTAGGATATACGCGATGTACGACTCTGTCCAGTCGAGAGTGATGACCAAAACTTCCATGATCAGGTCGACCACAGCTAGAACTTCAACTTCAGTCGGATCTGAGACACTTTTTGCCTGTGGAGCTTCTTCGGTGAAAGGATCCTCTTGAACTGATGGAGTATGGATGTGTTCCAAAAACACATTACTGGGAATGACTTCTCTCTTGGAACCTATCTTTGCCAAATCATCAGCCACTTGATTTTTCAGTCGGGGTATATGATGGAGCTCTAACCCCTCAAATTTCTTCTCTAGCTTTCTCCTTTGCATTGCGAAGCAGATCATGGCTGGACTTCGACGCCCCACTCCTTCATCACCGATTAACCACCAAATCTGAGTCGCCATAGACCATGAGGCGATTTAACGCCCGAGTGAAATGGCCATACGCAACCCATACAAAAGTGCTTCAGATTCGCTTCATTATTGGAGGAATCAAAGTGGATCTGGAGCACATATCGAGCTTATCTCCTCGGGGAAACCAACACTACCCCAACACCGAACCATTCTCGCATCTTAGAACCATCAAAGAACATGGTCCAAAGGTTCGAGTGAACTGAGTCGGTAGTTGCTGTTCAATCCACTCGGCGATGAAATCAGCTACTGCTTGGGACTTGATGGCTTTCTTTGCCTCAAACTTGATATCAAAGGGTAGGAGTTCAATCACCCATTTTGCCACTCGACCAGTTGCATCTCACAGTGTAATCTCGATAATGGGGCGTCGTGATTTAATCGTAATGGAATGATCAGAGAAATAATGAGCAACCTTCTTTGTGGTCATATAAATCCCATATACAAGCTTCTGATAATGAGGGTATCTTTGCTTCGATGGGGTCAACACTTTGGAAAGATAATATCTTGGTATTTGAACTTTGAAGGCTTTTCCTTCTTCTTCCTTTCGACCGTAACTCATCTGATCGATGACTTGTCCTGTGGCTACAATGTAAAGCAACAAAGGCTCTTTGCTGACTGGGGCAGCAAGCACCGGCTGGGTGGAGAGCAGAACTTTTAGCTCTGCAAACGCTGCATCAGCTTCGGGAGTCCACTCGAACTTGTCTGACTTCTTCATCAGTCGGTAAAGAGGCAATGCCTTTTCACCGAGACGAGAGATGAATCGACTTAAAGCGGCCAAGCATCTGTTGGGGAACGTAGTAATTTAAAAAAAATTCCTACGCACACGCAAGATCATGGTGATGCATAGCAACAAGAGGGGAGAGTGTTGTCTACGTACCCTCGTAGACCGAAGCAGAAGCGTTGATGCAACATAGAGGAAGTAGTCGTACGTCCTCCCGGTCCAACCGATCCAAGCACCGTTACTCTGGCACCTCCGAGTTCTTGACACACATACAGCTCGATGACGCACCCCGATCTCCGATCCAGCAGAGGCGCGGGGAGGAGTTTCGTCAGCACGACGGCGTGGTGACGATCTTGATGTTCTCCTGTCGCAGGGCTTCGCCTAAGCACCGCTACAATATGACCGAGGTGTAATATCGTGGAGGGGGGCACTGCACACGGCTAAGGAACGATCTCAATGATCAACTTGTGTGTCTAGGGTGCCCCCGCCCCAGATATAAAGGAGGGAGGGAGGAGGAGGCCGGCCTAGGAGGAGGCGCCATAGGGGGGCAAACCTACTCCAAGTAGGTTTGGCCCCCTTCCTATTAGGAGTAAGAGAAGGAAGGAAGAGGTGGGAGGAGAGAAAGAAGGGGGGCGGCCCCTCCCAGTCGGATTGGGCTTGGGGCGCCCTCCCTTGCTCCTTCTCCTCCCTTCCACTAAGGCCCAATAAGGCCCATATACTTACGGGGGTTCGGTAACCTCCGGAACTCGGTATATTTCAATCTCACCCGGAACCTTTCCGGTGTCCAAATATATCCGTCCAATATATCAATCTTTATGTCTCGACCATTTCGAGACTCCTCGTCATGTCTGTGATCACATCCGGACTCGAACAACCTTCGTACATCAAAATACATAAACTCATAATGAAGCATCATCGAAACCTTAAGCGTGCGGACCCTACGGTTCGAGAACAATGTAGACATGACCGAGACATGTCTCCGGTCAATAACCAATAGCAGGACCTGGATGCCCATATTGGTTCCTACATATTCTACGAAGATCTTTATCGGTCAAACCGCACAACAACATACGTTGTTCCCTTTGTCATCGGTATGTTACTTGCCCGAGATTCGATCATCGGTATCCAATACCTAGTTCAATCTCGTTACCGACAAGTCTCTTTACTCGTTCCGTAATACATCATCTTGCAACTAACTCATTAGTTGAAATGCTTGCAAGGCTTAAGTGATGTGTATTACCGAGAGGGCCCAGAGATACCTCTCCGACATTCGGAGTGACAAATCCTAATCTCGAAATATGCCAACTCAACAAGTACCTTCGGAGACACCAGAGAGCACCTTTATAATCACCCGATTACGTTGTGACGTTTGGTAGCACACAAAGTGTTCCTCCGTAAACGGAGTTGCATAATCTCATAGTCATAGGAACATGTATAAGTCATGAAGGAAGCAATAGCAACATACTAAACGATCGGGTGCTAAGCTAACGGAATGGGTCATGTCAATCGATCATTCAACTAATGATGTGACCTTGTTAATCAAATAACAACTCCTTGTTCATGGTTAGGAAACATAACCATCTTTGATTAACAAGCTAGTCAAGTAGAGGCATACTAGTGACACTCTGTTTGTCTATATATTCACACATGTATTATGTTTCCGGTTAAAACAATTCTAGCATGAATAATAAACATTTATCATGATATGAGGAAATAAATAATAACTTTATTATTGCCTCTTGGGCATATTTCCTTCAGTCTCCCACTTGCACTAGAGTCAATAATCTAGATTACATAGTAATGATTCTAACACTCATGGAGTCTTGGTGTTGATCATGTGTTGCTCGTGGAAGAGGCTTAGTCAACGGGTCTGCAACATTCAGATCCGTATGTATCTTGCAAATCTCTATGTCTCCCACCTGGACTAGATCCCGGATGGAATTGAAGCATCTCTTGATGTGCTTGGTTCTCTTGTGAAATCTGGATTCCTTCGCTAAGGCAATCGCTCCAGTATTGTCACAAAAGATTTTTATTGGACCCGATGCACTAGGTATGACACCTAGATTGGATATGAACTCCTTCATCCAGACTCATTCATTGCCTGCTTCCGAAGCAGCTATGTATTCCGCTTCACACGTAGATCCCGCCACGACGCTTTGCTTTGAATTGCACCAACTGACAGCTCCACCGTTTAATGTAAACACGTATCCGGTTTGCGATTTAGAATCGTCCGGATCAGTGTCAAAGCTTGCATCAACGTAACCATTTACGATGAGCTCTTTGTCACCTCCATATATGAGAAACATATCCTTAGTCCTTTTCAGGTATTTTAGGATGTTCTTGACCGCTGTCCAGTGATCCACTCCTGGATTGCTTTGGTACCTCCCTCCTAGACTTATAGCAAGGCACACATCAGGTCTGGTACACAGCATTGCATACATGATAGAGCCTATGGCTGAAGCATAGGGAACATTTTTCATTTTCTCTCTATCTTCTGCAGTGGTCGGGCTTTGAGTCTTACTCAACTTCACACCTTGTAATACAGGCAAGAACTCTTTCTTTGCTTGATCCATTTTGAACTTCTACAAAACTTTGTCAAGGTATGTGCTTTGTGAAAGTCCAATTAAGCGTTTTGATCTATCTCTATAGATCTTAATGCCCAATATGTAAGCAGCTTCACCGAGGTCTTTGATTGAAAAACTTTTATTCAAGTATCCCTTTATGCTATCCAGAAATTCTATATCATTTCCAATCAATAATATGTCATCCACATATAATATTAGAAATGCTACAGAGCTCCCACTCACTTTCTTGTAAATACAGGCTTCTCCAAAAGTCTGTATAAACCCAAATGCTTTGATCACACTATCAAAATGTTTATTCCAACTCCGAGAGGCTTGCACCAATCCATAAATGGATCGCTGGAGCTTGCACACTTTGTTAGCTCCCTTTAGATCGATAAAACCTTCTGGTTGCATCATATACACCTCTTCTTCCGTAAATCCATTCAGAATGCAGTTTTACATCCATTTGCCAAATTTCATAATCATAAAATGCGCAATTGCTAACATGATTCGGACAGACTTAAGCATCGCTACGGGTGAGAAGGTCTCATCGTAGTCAACCCCTTGAACTTGTCGAAAACCTTTTGCAACAAGTCGAGCTTTGTAGACGATAACATTACCATCGCGTCGGTCTTCTTCTTGAAGATCCATTTATTCTCTATTGCTTGCCGATCATCGGGCAAGTCAACCAAAGTCCATACTTTGTTCTCATACATGGATCCCATCTCGATTTCATGGCTTCAAGCCATTTTATGAATCTGGGCTCACCATCGCTTCTTCATAGTTCGTAGGTTCATCATGATCTAGTAGCATGACTTCCGAATAGGATTACCGTACCACTCAGTGCGGATCTTACTCTGCTCGACCCACGAGGTTCTCAGATTAACTTGATCTCAAGTTCTATGATCATCATCATCAACTTCCTCACTAGTCGGTTTTGACGTCACAGAAACTGGTTCCAGTGATGTATTATTTTCCAACAAGGGAGTAGGTACAATTACCTCATCAAGTTCTACTTTCCTCCCACTCACTTCTTTCGAGAGAAACTCCTCTAGAAAGGATCCATTCTTAGCAACGAATGTCTTGCCTTCGGATCTGTGATAGAAGGTGTACCCAACTGTCTCCTTTGGGTATCCTATGAAGACATATTTCTCCGATTTGGGTTCGAGCTTATCAGGTTGAAGCTTTTTCACATAAGTATCGCATCCCCAAACTTTAAGAAACGACAACTTTGGTTTCTTGCCAAACCATAGTTCATAAGGTGTCGTCTCAACGGATTTCGACGGTGCCCTATTTAACGTGAATGTGGCCGTCTCTAAAGCATAACCCCAAAATGATAGCGGTAAATCTGTAAGAGACATCATAGATCGCACCATATCAAGTAAAGTACGATTACGACGTTCGGACACACCATTACGTTGTGGTGTCCCGGGTGGCGTGAGTTGCGAAACTATTCCACATTGTTTTAAGTGTAGACCAAACTCGTAACTCAAATATTCTCCTCCACTATCAGATCGTAGAAACTTTATTTTCTTGTTACGATGATTTTCAACTTCACTCTGAAATTCTTTGAACTTTTCAAATGTTTTAGACTTATACTTCATTAAGTAGATATACCCATATCTGCTTAAATCATCTGTGAAGGTGAGAAAATAATGATATCCGCCACGAGCCTCAACATTCATCGGACCACATACATCTGTATGTATGATTTCCAACAAATCTGTTGCTCTGTCCATAGTACCGGAGAACGGCGTTTTAGTCATCTTGCCCATAAGGCACGGTTCGCAAGTACCAAGTGATTCATAATCAAGCGGTTCCAAAAGTCCATTAGTATGGAGTTTCTTCATGCGCTTTACACCGATATGACCTAAACGGCAGTGCCACAAATAAGTTGCACTATCATTATCAACTCTGCATCTTTTGGTTTCAACACTATGAATATGTGTATCACTACTATCGAGATTCATCAAAAATAGACCACTCTTCAAGGGTGCATGACCATAAAAGATATTACTCATATAAATAGAACAACCATTATTCTCTCGATTTAAATGAATAACCGCCTCGCATCAAACAAGATCCAGATATAATGTTCATGCTCAACGCGGCACCAAATAACAATTATTTAGGTCTAATACTAATCCCGAAGGTAGATGTAGAGGTAGCGTGCCGACCGCGATCACATCGACTTTGGAACCATTTCCACAGCGCATCGTCACCTCGCCCTTTGCGGTGTTAAGCAATCCGTAGTCCCTGCTTTGAGTTGCAAATATTAGCAAGAACCAGTATCAAATACCCAGTGCTCTGCGAGCTCTAGTAAGGTACACATCAATAACATGTATATCACATATACCTTTGTTCACCTTGCCATCCTTCTTATCCGCCAAATACTTGGGGCAGTTCCGCTTCAAATGACTAGTCGCTTGCAAAGAGAAGCACTCAGTTTTAGGCTTAGGTCAGACTTGGGCTTCTTCTCTTGAGCAACAACTTGTTTGCTGTTCTTTTGAAGTTCCTTCTTCTTCCCTTTGCCCTTTTCTTGAAACTAGTGGTCTTGTTAACCATCAACACTTGATGCTCCTTCTTGATTTCTACCTCCATGCCTTTAGCATTGCGAAGAGCTCGGGAATTGTCTTATCCATCCCTTGCATATTATTGTTCATCACGAAGCTCTTGTAGCTTGGTGGAAGTGATTGAAGAATTTCATCAATGACGCTATCATCCGGAAGAGTAACTCCCAGTTGAATCAAGTGATTACAATACCCGGACATCTTGAGTATGTGCTCACCGTGAACTATTCTCCTCCATCTTGCAGCTATAGAACTTATTGGAGACTTCATATCTCTCAATCCGGGCATTCTTCGAATATTAACTTCAACGCTGGAACATCTCATATGCTCCATGACGCTCAAAACGTCATTGAAGTCCCGGTTCTAAGCCGTAAAGCATGGCACATTGAACTATCGAGTAGTCATCAGCTTTGCTCGCCAGACGTTCTTAACGTCGTCGGCCACATCAAGAAGAGTCTGGCACCCAGCGGTGCTTCCGGACGTAATTTTTTCACGTGCAGCAATGAGGATAATCCTCAAGTTATGGACCCGATCCGGCGTAGTTGCTACCATCATCTTTCAACTTAGCTTTCTCAAGGAACGCATTAAAATTCAACGGAACAACAAAGACGGGCCATCTATCTACAATCAACATAGACAAGCAAGATACTATCGGTACTAAGTTCATGATAAATTTAAGTTCAATTAATCATATTACTTAAGAACTCCCACTTAGCAGACATACATCTCTAGTCATCTAAGTGATCACGTGATCCAAATCAACTAAACCATAACCGATCATCACGTGAGATGGAGTAGTTTTCAATGGTGAACATCTTATGTTGATCATATCTACTATATGATTCACGCCGACCTTTCGGTATCCGTGTTCCGAGGCCATATCTCGCATATGCTAGGCTCGTCAAGTTTAACTCGAGTATTCTGCGTGTGCAAAACTGGCTTGCACCCGTTGTAGATGGACGAGAGCTTATCACACCCGATCATCACGTGGTGTGCGGGCACGACGAACTTTGGCAACGGTGCATACTCGGGAGAACACTTCTTGATAATTTTAGTGAGAGATCATCTTAAAATGCTACCGTCAATCAAAGCAAGATAAGATGCATAAAGGATAAACATCACATGCAATCAATATAAGTGATATGATATGGCCATCATCATCTTGTGCTTGTGATCTCCATCTCCAAGCACCATCATGATCACCATCGCCACCGGTAGCGACACCTTGATCTCCATCGTAGCATCGTTGTCGTTTACGCCATCTATTGCTTCTACGACTATCGCTACCGCTTAGTGATAAAGTAAAGCGACAACCATATGGCTCCTGCCAGTTGCCGATAACTTCGGTTACAAAAACATGATCATCTCATACAATAAAATATAGCATCATGTCTTGGCCATATCACATCACAACATGTCGTGCAAAAACAAGTTAGACGTCCTCTACTTTGTTGTTGCAAGTTTTACGTGGCTGCTACGGGCTTAAGCAAGAACCAATCTCACCTACGCATCAAAACCACAATGATAGTTTGTCAAGTTGATGCTGTTTTAACCTTCGCAAGGACCGGACGTAGCCACACTCGGTGGGGTCAACACTTTGGAAAGATAATATACTGGGCGCTGAACTTTGAAGGCTTTTCCTTCTTCTTCCTGCTCGACCGTAAGTACTGTACTGATGACTTGTCCTGTGGCTACAATGTAAAGCAACAAAGGCTCTTTGCTGACTGGGGCAGCAAGCACCGGCTGGGTGGAGAGCAGAACTTTTAGCTCTGCAAACGCTGCATCAGCTTCGGGAGTCCACTCGAACTTGTCTGACTTCTTCATCAGTCGGTAAAGAGGCAATGCCTTTTCACCGAGACGAGAGATGAATCGACTTAAAGCGGCCAAGCATCTGTTGGGGAACGTAGTAATTTCAAAAAAATTCCTACGCACACGCAAGATCATGGTGATGCATAGCAACGAGAGGGGAGAGTGTTGTCTACGTACCCTCGTAGACCGAAGCAGAAGCGTTGATGCAACGTAGAGGAAGTAGTCGACGTCCTCCGGTCCAACCGATCCAAGCACCGTTACTCGGCACCTCCGAGTTCTTGACACACATACAGCTCGATGACGCTTTCGATCTCCGATCCAGCAGAGGCGCGGGAGGAGTTTCATCAAGACGACGGCATGGTGACGATCTTGATGTTCTCTGTCGCGCAGGCTTCGCCTAAGCACCGCTACAATATGACCGAGGTGTAATATCGTGGAGGGGGGCACCGCACACGGCTAAGGAACGATCTCAATGATCAACTTGTGTGTCTAGGGTGCCCCCCGCCCCCCTATATAAAGGAGGGAGGGAGGAGGAGGCCAGCCTAGGGAGGAGGCGCGCCATAGGGGGGGCAAACCTACTCCAAGTAGGTTTGGCCCCCCTTTCCTATTAGGAGTAGGAGAAGGAAGGAAGAGGGGGGAGGAGAGAAGGAAAGGGGGCCCGGCCCCTCCCAATTCGGATTGGGCTTGGGGGGGGGGGCGCCCCCTCCCTTGCTCCTTCTCCCTCCCTTCCACTAAGGCCCAATAAGGCCCATATACTTACCGGGGGGTTCCGGTAACCTCCCGGAACTCCGGTATATTTCCAATCTCACCTAGAACCTTTCCGGTGTCCAAATATATCCGTCCAATATATCAATCTTTATGTCTCGACCATTTCGAGACTCCTCGTCATGTCCGTGATCACATCCGGGACTCCGAACAACCTTCGGTACATCAAAATACATAAACTCATAATGAAACTGTCATCGAAACCTTAAGCGTGCGGACCCTACGGTTCGAGAACAATGTAGACATGACCGAGACATGTCTCCGGTCAATAACCAATAGCGGGACCTGGATTCCCATATGGGTTCCTACATATTCTACGAAGATCTTTATCGGTCAAACCGCACAACAACATACGTTGTTCCCTTTGTCGTCAGTATGTTACTTGCCCGAGATTCGATCGTCGGTATCCAATACCTAGTTCAATCACGTTACGGGCAAGTCTCTTTACTCGTTCCGTAATACATCATCTTGCAACTAACTCATTAGTTGAAATGCTTGCAAGGCTTAAGTGATGTGTATTACCGAGAGGGCCCAGAGATACCTCTCCGACATTCGGAGTGACAAATCCTAATCTCGAAATACGCCAACTCAACAAGTACCTTCGGAGACACCTGTAGAGCACCTTTATAATCACCCGATTCACGTTGTGACGTTTGGTAGCACACAAAGTGTTCCTCCGGTAAACGGGAGTTGCATAATCTCATAGTCATAGGAACATGTATAAGTCATTAAGGAAGCAATAGCAACATACTAAACAATCGGGTGCTAAGCTAACGGAATGGGTCATGTCAATCAGATCATTCAACTAATGATGTAACCTTGTTAATCAAATAACAAATCCTTGTTCATGGTTAGGAAACATAACCATCTTTGATTAACAAGCTAGTCAAGTAGAGGCATACTAGTGACACTCTGTTTGTCTATATATTCACACATGTATTATGTTTCCGGTTAATACAATTCTAGCATGAATAATAAACATTTATCATGATATGAGGAAATAAATAATAACTTTATTATTGCCTCTAGGGCATATTTCCTTCAGCATCCAGTAAGCTTCTGGACATCGTGCACACGCACAGGGCGTTTCATTTGGAGTATAGTACCGACTTTTTCTGGGTTGGCGTCGATTCCCCATTCGGAAATGAGAAAACTGAGTAACTTTCCACCAGGAACTCCGAATGTGCACTTTGATGGATTAAGCTTGATATCATACCTCTTGAGATTGGCAAATGTTTCAGCAAGGTCAGTCAACAGGTCGGAACCCTTCCGTGATTTGACCACAATATCATCCATGTATGCTTCCACATTCCGACTGATTTGAGTGAGCAAACACTTCTGAATCATCCTCATGAATGTGGCTCCGGCATTCTTGAGGCCGAATGGCATGGTGACATAGCAGAAGCACCCGAATGGAGTGATGAAAGCTGTTTTAATCTCGTCGGGTCCATACAGACTGTAGGATCGGAAGTATGTCTAGACGGGGGGTGATTAGACTACTTGACAATTTAAAAGTTTAGCCTTTTGATTAGGACAAGTTTTTAGCAAGTTCACAATGATGACCAAGTCAAGTATCACCCTACACATGCAATTCTAGAGTGATGGCAGCGGAAAGTAAATTGCACATGTAGTAAAGGAGAGGTGGAGAAGAGCAAACGCAATTTGGAGACACGGAGATTTTTCTCGTGGTTCCGATAGGTGGTGCTATCGTCAATCCACGTTGATGGAGACTTCAACCCACGGAGGGTAACGGCTGCGAGAGTCCACGGAGGGATCCACCCACGAAGGGTCCACGAAGAAGCAACCTTGTCTATGCCATCATGGCCTACGTCCACGGAGGACTAGCCTTACTCGAGGTAGATCTTCACGAAGTAGGCAATCTCCTTGCCCTTACACTAGCTACTATCACACAATTTGGCGATGACTAGGTCATCTATATATGAGTATATTGACTTAGGAGTCAAATGAGAACATTTGATCATAGGTCATACTCATCGTTTAAGCACAAGTGGGGTTACCACTTTTACATAAAGCATTAATGTGTTCACATCATTTGAAGATTCTTTTGCTCAATTCTTAAGAGCAAAGCTCCCCCTTGATGTGAGAACCCCTTTTAAAGGGTCAAACTAACCTTGGGTTGTCGTTGAAGACTTCATGTAGATGTTGAAGATGTGGATGCTCAATGTTGATGAAGATCATCAAGAGTTGGGAGCAATCCTTTGGATTCGGGCACTTTCAATACCTACATGGGTTAGTCCCACAAGGAACAAACAAGGATATCCATGGACATAGATTGAAGTACACAATAGATGATGTCCATGAAAGCAATGATTACCTTGTCCCTTGACTTACCAACAAGAGGGTTTGTGACTCCATGAACTAGTGCAAGATGTGGAAGTTGATTGCACAAGTTCTTTGCCAAAATGAATGTGAGTGAAGTTTGTTGGCGGAGTCACCCTCAAGAACTCTCTAGTTCTTCTTCTTCGGGATCCACATCATCTTGATGGGAATCCTTGGGGTAGTAGTTGAGCTTGACGAAGTAGAACTTGAAGTTTCCTTGGGAACCCACTTGACCATGGCCTTGGGTGCTTCAATGAATGCATCAATCTCCTCTTGAAGCTTGTCCTTGCCTTTTAGCTTGTGGTCTTGTGGTGGAAGGTCATCTTGAGCTTGTTCCACATTGGAAGAAGTAGGATCATACTTCTCCTTTTGAGAAACAAACTTTGGAGTGGGATATTGACCTTCTTCCCATTCAACACCCTCGGCGTTGAACTTTCGCTCAAAACCAATTCCTTGATTCTTCCGGTGTCTTCCTTGCTTGCGAACAATTTCCTCAAAGTTCTTGCTTCCGGCAAGGCTCTTGTAGACACCTTTCTCTATAATCCCTTTCAATAAACTATTTTCTTGCTCAAGTGAAACTTGGCTTGAAACATTGTTAGTGGAATCAAGAGAATTACTAGAAGTAACAACATTTGATTTAGCATGGTTATTGTTACTACTAGATGAAGAATTTTTCTTATGCTTGTGATGCTTAGTTTTAATAGGTGGCAAGAAATTAGACAAGAGAAGTCGTTTGGCAAGATATGAAGAACTCTTCTTTCAAGATCGTCATTGATAGCTTTTAGAAACTCATGTTCTTGCTCTAGATTGAGCTTCTCGAGCGTAGCTTCTCATGAGATCTTAGGAGCTCTCTATGATCTTCTTGAGTTGTTTCATGAGCTAACTTAAGAGTGTTTAGTTCTTTAGTTAGACGCTCAATCTCCTTCATAGCATTGTCATTCGACTCTTCTCGACTATAAAGACTACTAGCATGTTCATCATTACTAGGCTCACTAGATTTGTCATGTAAAAGCTCATCTTCACCAAGCAAGTCATCCTCATCACTATCAAAGTCAATAAATTCAGGGTGTGATACCTTGGGGCCTTTAGCCATGAAGCATCTTCCAATTCCCTCATTTGGTGAATCAAACAAGTCATAGGAGTTGGAGTTGGAGGACACGAGAGCAAGACCGCAACACCTTCATCTTGAACTGTATTCGGAGTTGGAGTGATAGCTTCTTTCGGAGTGATTGTCGGAGTCGGAGCCGGAGACCCATTCACCAACATGAGCTTGATGTTTTCTTCTTGTGTAGCTCCTTGATGACTTGTCTTTCCTTTCCGAATCCTTGCTTCTCCGAGAGGATCTTCGTTCATAACGATCATCTCTACTCCTTCTCTCTTTCCGAGGCGACTCTTCTCTTGAGCTTCTTCTTCTTGGAGATTCTTCCCTTCTCTTGTGGGGAGTCGAACACTCATTTGAGTAGTGTCCGGGTCTTCCACAATTGTAGCAGTTTCGATCACGACTAGAAGATCTCTTTTCATCATATGATCTAGACTTTGAGCTTCTTTCTTTGCTTCTACTCTTGCAGAATTTGTTGAAGTTCTTCACCATTAGGCTTATCTCTTCATTGGAAACTAGCTTGTCACTTGAGGTTGTGGGAGCTTCAACTGTAGCTTTGTAAGCACCACTTGACTTGTTGTGAAGCTCTTCCTTATCTTTAAGTGTCATCTCATGAGCAACAATTCTTCCAATGACTTCGGTAGGCTTGAGATTCTTGTAGTTTGGCATCATTTGGATCAAAGTGCACACGGTGTCATACTTTCCATCCAAAGCTCGAGAATCTTCTTGATGATGAATCGGTCGGTCATTTCTTCGCTTCCTAAGCCGGCAATCTCATTGGTGATGAGAGCAAGCCTAGAGTACATTTCAGCGACTCCTTCACCTTCCTTCATCTTGAACTTGTCAAGTTGACCTTGAAGAACATCTAGCTTTGATTCCTTCACGGACTCGGTACCTTCGTGCATTTCGACCAAAGTATCCCAAATCTCTTTTGCATTCTCAAGACGGCTGATCTTGTTGAACTCCTCGGGACACAAAGCATTGAAGAGAATGTCACAAGCTTGAGCATTGTTCTGTAACATCCTCAACTCATCCGCTGTAGCTTCACGATCCGGAACTTTTCCTTCCTCGAAGAACTCACCTTGCAAGCCAACACAAATAATGCCCCATGCGGTAGGGTTATGTCCAAGAATATGCATTTTCATTTTATGCTTCCAACTAGCAAAATTTGAACCATCAAAGTAAGGACCTCTACGAAAATTACCCTCACTAGACGCCATACTCTCCTAGGTTGTGAAACCAAGCTTATGGAGTCCAATGCAATGGAAACCAATCCAATGGAGACCAAAGCTCTGATACCACTTGTAGGATCGGAAGTATGTCTAGAGGGGGGGTGATTAGACTACTTGACAATTTAAAAGTTTAGCCTTTTGATTAGGACAAGTTTTTAGCAAGTTCACAATGATGACCAAGTCAAGTATCACCCTACACATGCAATTCTAGAGTGATGGCAGCGGAAAGTAAATTGCACATGTAGTAAAGGAGAGGTGGAGAAGAGCAAACGCAATTTGGAGACACGGAGATTTTTCTCGTGGTTCCGATAGGTGGTGCTATCGTCAATCCACGTTGATGGAGACTTCAACCCACGGAGGGTAACGGCTGCGAGAGTCCATGGAGGGCTCCACCCACGAAGGGTCCACGAAGAAGCAACCTTGTCTATGCCATCATAGCCTACGTCCACGGAGGACTAGCCTTACTCGGGGTAGATCTTCACGAAGTAGGCGATCTCCTTGCCCTTACAAACTTCTTGGTTCAACTCCACATCTTGACGGAGGCTCCCAAGCGACACCTAACCAATCTAGGAGGCACCACCTCCAAAAGGTAATAGATGGTGTTGGTGATGATGAACTCCTTGCTCTTGTGCTTCAAATGATAATCTCCCCAACACTCAACTCTCCTCACCGATATGGCTGTGGTGGAAGAAAGGATTGAGTGGAAAGCAACTTGGGAAGGCTAGAAATCAAGTTTCATATGGTGGGAGTGGAGCAACTTGATCTCAACACAAGGGTAGGTAGTTTTCTTCTCGAAATGTAAGGTAGGAGTGGTAGTTCTTTTCGATGGCTCTCTCCACGAGCGAAGAGGAGGTGGAGGGTATTTATAGCCTCCACACAAAATCCAACCGTTACACACATTTGACCAATCTCGGTCGGACCGAAGTTGACAACTCGGTGAGACCGAAAGTTCAAATCTTGTGAGCGTTGGGATTTTCGTGGGACCGAAAATACAATCTCGGTTAGTCCGATTCTTCCAAAGACTAGGGTTTGCCATTCTCGGTGGGACCGACTTTATCATCTCGGTGACACCGATTTGAGTCTGTATGTTCTGAAGCTTGGCAACACTAGTTTCGGTGAGACCGAGTTTGGAATTGGAAAATCCGAGATTTCTAGGGTTTGGCTATATGGCTGAGGTGGTTCATCTCGGTGTGACTGAGTTTATGGAATCGGTGGGACCGAGATTACTTATGAGTATATGTTGGAATGAAAGATTGCTGATAGTTTGGGAGATAAATCACTAAGCACTTTTGAGCAACCAGATCATCATCATAACCTCATCCCCTTTTAATAGTATTGGCTTTCCTATGGACTCAATGTGATCTTGGATCACTAAACCAAAAATGGAGTCTTGAGCATTTGCCAATGTTTTCCTTAGCATTTTGAGGGGTCCTCATCATTAGTCATTGCCATACCCATATCACTGAACTTTCTGAAATATTCTCAAGAAACAATTAGTTCAATGATATATATGTTGTTATTAATTACCAAAACCACCCGGGGATTAGTTGCACTTTCACAGACGGATCTGATGGTAACCGTAATAGGCGTCTAAAAAAGACAGGCGCTCACATCCCGCAGTTGAGTCGACTATTTGGTCGATGCGGGGGAGAGGAAAATGATCTTTTGGGCAGGCCCGATTGATGTGTTTGAATTCAATGCACATACAAAGTGACTTGTCCTTCTTGGGGACCATGACAACACTGGCGAGCCACTCGGAGTGGTAAATCTCTCGGATAAACTCCGCTGCTAAGAGCCGAGCCACCTCCTCGCCAATGGCCTTCCTCTTCTGGACGGCGGACCATCGAAGATGTTCCTTGACAGGATTTACTTTTGAGTCGACTCGCAGGCGATGCTCAGCCAGCCCCCTGGGAACACCCGACATGTCAGCAGGCTTCCATGCGAAGATGTCCTAGTTCTCACGGAGGAACTGGATGAGCGCTTCTTCCTATTTGGAGTCGAGTGTTGTAGAGATATGAGTTGGAGCAGCACTAGGGCCGGTCGGGTGAATGTGAACGGGCTTCGTCTCATCGGACGACTGGAACGCTGACTCTATAGCAGGCTTCTTGGCTCGCAACAAATCACTCGGATCTGCAGTTTTCTGGTATTCCTGCAGCTCTACCACTGCCATCTGAGCATCGGCGATCTTTGAGCCCTTCTGAAAGCATTCTTCCGCCTTCTTCCGATTGCCAATAATAGTGATCACACCTTTGGGACAAGGCATCTTCATTTTGAGGTACACATAACACGGTCGAGCCATGAAACGTGCATAGGCTGACCTGCCCAAAATAGCATGATAAGCACTCTGGAAATCCACCACTTCAAATGTCAACTTTTCTTTGCGGTAATTCTTGGAATCACCGAAAACCACATCAAGAGCAATTTGGCCGAGTGACTCAGCCTTCTTCCCAGGAATGACTCCATGGAAACTCATGTTGCTGGTACTGAGTCTGGACATCGGAATGCCCATCCCTTTCAATGTTTCTGCATACAATATATTCAGGCCACTGCCACCATCCATCAAGACTTTAGTCAGTCGAGTACATTCGTCGACTCGGTCGACCACCAGAGCTTGCCTCCCAGGGGTGGCTATGTGTGTCGCATGATCGGACTGGTCGAATGTGATGGCAGTTTGAGACCACTTCAGATAACTGGGTGTCACCGGAGCAACCATATTCACCTCTCGGTTGATAACTTTCAATCGACTTTTGCTTTCAACATCAGCAAAAATCATCAGGGTGGAATTGACTTGGGGATATCCATCATCACTATCTTCTTTGTCCTCAACTTTGTCCGACTCCTTTTCCTTATCTTTGGGCTGTTTCCCCTGGAATTGCAGGATCAAGAGCTGACACTGTCGAGTGGTATGTTTCGGGTAAACGAATTTACCCTCCTCATCTTTCTTCATGTGGATGTGGCACGGAAAATCCATCACGTCTTTTCCTTCCTTGTCCTTCACCTTCTTAGGATTCCAAGACCCTTTGGGCTTCCCTTTAAACTTTCCTTGAGTCACGGGCAAGGCTTCTCCTGGAGCAGCTGGCTCGGCTTTCCGCTTCTGCTTCCGATTGGGGTTCCCTCCCCTGGTTTCATGAGCGGTTGGCTTGTACTTGCCACTCCGGAGCCGATCCTCTTCTTCACCATTGGCATACTTGGTGGCAATCCCCATCATTTGACTCAGGGTCATGTCTCCGGTCCGACCGAATTTCAAACTTAACTCTCTGTTCTTAACACCTTCTTTGAAGGCACAGACTGCCTGGTGATCAGATACATTCTCCACCGTATGATGCAATGTGATCCAACTCTGGATGCAATCCCTTAGAGTCTCATTCGACTTTTGCACACAAACCTGCAGCTCTGTCAACCCTGCTGGTCGCTTGCAAGTTCCTTCAAATGTTTTGACAAACACTCGGGCAAGATCTTCCCAAGTGTAAATGCTGCTAGGTGCCAACTGATTCAGTCATGCTCTGGCCGAGCCCTCCAACATAAGAGGTAGGTGTTTCATGGCTACCTCATCATTGCCGCCGCCAATCTAAACAGCCACTCGGTAGTCCTCAAGCCAAGTATCGGGCTTGGACTCGCCGGTGAACTTACTGACTCCAGTCGCCAACCTGAAGTTGGGAGGAATCACCGCGGCCCTGATGGCTCTGCTAAAACCCTCTGGTCCTGAGACGTGGACTCTGCTGCTGGTGGGCACATCTCTGTCATGGCCTTCTCGGTGAGCTCTGTTCCGATCGACCAAACCTTGAACGATAATGGATCTCGCATCAAAGCCTGGTTCTCTGGGGTCGACTAGAACCCTTCGCCCAACACTGTGCTAGCGTATGTCATCTTGCTGTCGAGGGGCGTACGACCCACCCCTTGGGGGAGGGGTGGGCACTCAACGTCGATCATCGCGATCGAATCGGTCATCATACTGATCACGCCGACCTCCACATCCCTCACGCCTCGGGGGTGATCTCGGGCTATGGGCCGACTGGACTGTATTCGCAGCGACGGATTTGCTGTGAATCCTGTTTCGCGACTGCGATACAGCTGAATTTTGATCTCCTGCTGCCGGAGTAAATCTCGATCCGCATCAAGCCTCGCCAGCCTCTGACTGAGAGGGCTGAATCGACTCTGCTATACGGGCTGCAGCTGCTAGATACTGAATCGGAGTTCGATATACCTGAGTCGGTGGTGGAAAGAGTTGACGTCGACTGGAGTCTAGGACCCGTTGTCGTGCACGCTCGTCGAGTGCTCGCTGGAGGTTCTCCAGTCGAGTGCGCTCAGCCAAGTTGGCCAAATGCGCGTCTTCTAAGGCACGAGCCTCGGGGGTTTCTCCAACGATAGGAGTATGCAGTGAAGGAAATATGCCCTAGAGGCAATAATAAAGTTATTATTTATTTCCTTATTTCATGATAAATGTTTATCATTCATGCTAGAATTGTATTAACCGGAAACATGATACATGTGTGAATGCATAGACAAAACAAGATGTCACTAGTATGCCTCTACTAGACTAGCTTGTTAATCAAAGATGGTTATGTTTCCTGACCATGAACAAAGGAGTTGTTATTTGATTAACGAGGTCACATCATTAGTAGAATGATCTGATTGACATGACCCATTCCTTAGCTTAGCACACGATCGTTTAGTATGTTGCTACCGCTTTTATCCATGACTTATACATGTTCCTGTAACTATGAGATTATGCAACTCCGTTTACGGAGGAACACTTTGGTGCTACCAAGCGTCACAACGAATCGGGTGATTATAAAGGAGTACTACAGGTGTCTCCAAAGGCAGATGTTGGGTTGGCGTATTTGAGATTAGGTTTTGTCACTCCGATAGTCGGAGAGGTATCTCTGGGCCCTCTCGGTAATGCACATCATGAAGCCTTGCAAGCACTACAACTAATGAGTTAGTTGTGAGATGATGTATTACGGAACGAGTAAAGAGACTTGCGATAACGAGATTGAACTAGGTATTGGATACCGACGATCGAATCTCGGGCAAGTAACATACCGATGACAAAGGAACAACGTATGTTGTTATGCGGTCCGACCGACAAAGATCTTCGTAGAATATGTAGGAACCAATATGGGCATCCAGGTCCGCTGTTGGTTATTGACCGTGAATGGTTCTAGGTCATGTCTACATTGTTCTCGAACCGTAGGGTCCGCACGCTTAAGGTTTCGATGATGGTTATTATGAGTTTATGTATTTTGATGTACCGAAGGAGTTCGAGTCCGGATGTGATCACGGACATGACGAGGAGTCTCGGAATGGTCGAGACATAAAGATTGATATATTGGAAGCCTATGTTTGGAGTTCGAATGGTTCGAGGTAAAACGGAATTTACCGGAGTACCGGAGGTTACCGGAACCCCCGGAGGTAAATGGGCCTCGGTGGGCCTTAGTGGAAAGGAGAAGGGCAGCCCTAGGAGGGCGCGCCTCCCCCTTCCCTAGTCCTACTAGGACTAGGAGAAGGGGCCCCCTCTCTCTCTTTCCTCTCAGGAATCCTAGTCCAACTAGGATTGGGGAATCCTACTCCCAGAGGAGTAGGACTCCCAGTAGCGCCTCCTTGGCCGCCGCCCCTCCCCTTGCTCCTTTATATACGGGGCAGGGGGCACCTTGGAACACACAAGTTGATCGTGAGATCGTTCCTTAGCCGTGTCGGTGCCCCTCCACCATATTCCACCTCGGTTATACCGTCATGAAGCTTAGGCGAAGCCTCGCGCCGTGAAACATCAAGATCGCCACCACGCCGTCGTCTCGTGGAACTCTCCTCGACACTCGGCTGGATCGAGTACGAGGGACGTCATCGAGCTGTACGTGTGTCAAGAACTCGGGGCGCGGAGTAACGGCGCCGGGATCGGTCGGATCGCGAGGAGAACGCACGACTACTTCCTCTACGTTGTGATCGCTTCGCCGGGTCTACAAGGGTATGTGGACAACACTCTCCCTCTCGTTGCTATACATCACCATGATCTTGCGTGTGCGTAGGAAAATTTTGAAATTACTACGTTCCACTACGGTGGCATCCGAGCCTAGGTTTTTTCTATGGTTTGATGTTTTGCACGAGTAGAACACAAGTGAGTTGTGGGCGATACAAGTCATACTACCTACCAGCATGTCATACTTTGGTTCAGCGGTATTGTGAGATGAAGCGGCCTGGACCGACATTACGCCAGACGCTTACGCGAGACTGGTTTCACCGCCATGAGCACTCGTTGCTTAAAGGTGGTGGTGGGTGTCTGTCTCTCTCACTTTAGTTGAACTGAGTGTGGCTACGCCCGGTCCTTGAGAAGGTTAAACGGAGTCTATTTGTGAAGTATCGTTGTGGTTTTGATCGTAGGTGAGACTGGTTCTTGCTTAAGCCCGTAGCAGCCACGTAAAATTTGCAACAACAAAGTAGAGGACGTCTAACTTGTTTTTGCAGGGCATGTTGTGATGTGATATGGTCAAGACGTGATGCTATATTTTATTGTATGAGATGATCATGTTTTGTAACGAAGTTATCGGCAACTGGCAGGAGCCATATGGTTGTCGCTTTATTGTATGCAATGCAATCGCCCTGTAATGCTTTACTTTATCACTAAGCGGTAGCGATAGTCGTAGTAGCATAAGTTTGGCGAGACGACAACGATGCTGCGATGGAGATCAAGGTGTCGCGCCGGTGACGATGGTGATCATGATGGTGCAACAAGATGGAGATCGTGAAGCACAAGATGATGATGACCATATCATATCACTTATATTGATTTGCATGTGATGTTTATCCTTTTATGCATCTTATCTTGCTTTGATTGACGGTAGCATTATAAGATGATCTCTCACTAAATTATCAAGAAGTGTTCTCCCCGGGTATGCACCGTTGCCAAAGTTCGTCGTGCCTGACACCACGTGATGATCGGGTGTGATAAGCTCTCGTCCATCTACAACGGGTGCAAGCCAGTTTTGCACGCATGAGAATACTCGGGTTATACTTGACGAGCCTAGCATATGCAGATATGGCCTCGAACACGGAGACCGAAAGGTCGGCGTGAATCATATAGTAGATATGATCAACATAAGATGTTCACCATTGAAAACTACTCCATTTCACGTGATGATCGGTTATGGTTTAGTTGATTTGGATCACGTGATCACTTAGATGACTAGAGATGTTTTTCTAAGTGGGAGTTCTTAAGTAATATGATTAATTGAACTTAAATTTATCATGAACTTAGTACTGATAGTATCTTGCTTGTTTATGTTTGATTGTAGATAGATGGCTCGTCTTTGTTGTTCCGTTGAATTTTAATGCGTTCCTTGAGAAAGCAAAGTTGAAAGATGATGGTAGCAATTACGGACTGGGTCCGTAATTTGAGGATCATCCTCATTGCTGCTGAGAAGAGCTACGTCTGGATGCACCGCTAGGTGCAGAACTCTTGCTAATGCAAGCTGCAGATGTTATGAGCGTCTGGCGAGCAAAGCTGATGACTACTCTATAGTTGAGTGTGCCATGCTTTACGGCTTAGAACCGGGACTTCAACGACGTTTTGAGCGTCATGGAGCATATGAGATGTTCCAGAGTTGAAGTTAATATTCCAACAGAATGCCCGGATTGAGAGATATGAAGTCTCCAATAAGTTCTATAGCTGCAAGATGGAGGAGAACAGTTACATTAGTGAGCATATACTCGAGAATGTCCGGGTACTACAATCACTTGACACAATTGGGAGTTAATCTTCCGGATGATTGTGTCATTGATGAATTCTCAATCACGCCACCAAGCTACAAAGGCTTCGTGATGAACTATAATATGCAAGGGTTAGTAAAGACTATGCTCGAGCTCTTCGCAATGCTAAAGGCTGCGGAGGTAGAAATCAAGAAGGAGCATCAAGTGTTGATGGTCAATAAGACCACTAGTTTCAAGAAGAAAGGCAAAGGGAAGAAGAAGGGAATCTCAAGAAGAACAGCAAGCAAGTTCTGCTCAGAGAAGAAACCCAAGTCGGCCCTAAACCTGAAACCGAGTGCTTCTCGCAAGCGATCGTCCTCGAAGCGGAACTGCCCCAAGTATTTGGCGGATAAGAAGGATGGCAAGGTGAACAAAGGTATATGTGATATACATGTTATTGATGTGTACCTTACTAGAGCTCGCAGTAGCACTGGTATTTGATCTTGGTTACATTGCTAATATTTGCAACTCAAGCAGGGACTACTGGATTGCGAACTCGCAAAGGACGAGGTGACGATGCGCGTGGGAAATGGTTCCAAAGTCGATGTGATCGCGGTCGGCACGCTACCTCTACATCTACCTTCGGGATTAGTTTTAGACCTAAATAATTGTTATTTGGTGCTGCGTTGAGCATGAACATTATATCTGGATCTTGTTTAATGCAGAGGCGGTTATTCATTTAAATCGAGAGAATAATGGTTGTTCTATTTATATGAGTAATATCTTTTATGGTCATGCACCCTTGAGGAGTGGTCTATTTCTTATGAATCTCGATAGTAGTGATACACATATTCATAATGTTGAAACCAAAAGATGCAGAGTTGATAATGAAAGTGCAACTTATTTGTGGCATCGCCGTTTAGGTCATATCGTGTAAAGCGCATGAAGAAACTCCATCTTGATGGACTTTTGGAGTCACTTGATTATGAATCACTTGGCACTTATGAACCGTGCCTCATGGGCAAGATGACTAGAACACCGTTCTCGGTACTATGGAGAGAGCAACAGATTTGTTGGAAATCATACATACAGATGTATGTGGTCCGATGAATGTTGAGGCTCGTGGCGGATATCGTTATTTTCTCACCTTCACAGATGACTTAAGCAGATATGGGTATATCTACTTAATGAAACATAAGTCTGAAACGTTTGAAAAGTTCAAAGAATTTCAGAGTGAAGTTGAAAATCATCGTAACAAGAAAATTAAGTTTCTACGATCGATCGTGGAGGTGAATATTTGAGTTACGAGTTTGGTCTACATTTGAAACAATGCGGAATAGTTTAGCAACTCACGCCACCCGAACACCACAGCGTAATGGTGTGTCCGAACGTCGAATCGTACTTTACTAGATATGGTACGATCTATGATGTCTCTTACTGATTTACCGCTATCGCTTTGGGGTTATGCTCTAGAGACAGCCGCATTCACACTGAATAGAACACCGTCGAAATCCGTTGAGGCGACACCTTATGAACTGTGGTTTAGCAAGAAACCAAAGTTGTCGTTTCTTAAAGTTTGGGGATGCGATGCTTATGTGAAAAAGCTTCAACCCGATAAGCTCGAACCCAAATCGAGAAATGTGTCTTCATAGGATACCCAAAGGAGACAGTTGGGTACACCTTCTATCACAGATCCGAAGGCAAGACATTCGTTGCTAAGAATGGATCCTTTCTAGAGAAGGAGTTTCTCTCGAAAGAAGTGAGTGGGAGGAAAGTGGAACTTGATGAGGTAATAGTACCTTCTCCTTACTTGAAAGTAGTTCGTCGCAGAAACCAGTTTCGAGACACCTACACCAAGTAGTGAGGAAGTTGATGATGTTGATCATGAAACTTCAGATCAAGTTCGCAGAACCTCGTAGATCAACCAGAGTAAGATCCGCACTGAGTGGTACGGCAATCCTGTTCGGAAGTCATGCTACTAGATCATGATGAACCCACGAACTATGAAGAAGCGATGGTGAGCCCAGATTCGCAAAATGGCTTGAGGCCATGAAATCTGAGATGGGATCCATGTATGAAAACAAAGTGTGGACTTTGGTTGACTTGCCCGAGGTAGGCAAGCAATAGAAAACAAGTGGATCTTCAAGAAGAAGACCGACGCCGACGGTAATGTTATCGTCTATAAAGCTCGACTTGTCGCAAAAGGTTTTCGACAAGTTCAAGGGATTGACTACGATGAGACCTTCTCACCCGTAGCGATGCTTAAGTCCGTCCGAATCATGTTAGCAATTGCCGCATTTTATGATTATGAAATTTGGCAAATGGATGTAAAGACTGCATTCTGAATGGATTTACGGAAGAAGAGTTGTATATGATGCAACCAGAAGGTTTTATCGATCCAAAGGGAGCTAACAAAGTGTGCAAGCTCCAGCGATCCATATATGGACTGGTGCAAGCATCTCGGAGTTGGAATAAACGTTTTGATAGTGTGATCAAAGCATTTGGGTTTGTCAGACTTTTGGAGAAGCCTGTATTTACAAGAAAGTGAGTGGGAGCTCAGTAGCATTTCTGATCTTATATGTGGATGACATATTGCTGATCGGAAATGATATAGAATTTCTGGATAGCATAAAGGGATACTTGAATAAGAGTTTTTCAATGAAAGACCTCGGTGAAGCTGCTTACATATTGGGCATCAAGATCTATAGAGATAGATCAAGACGCTTAATTGGACTTTCACAAAGCACATACCTTGACAAAGTTTTGAAGAAGTTCAAAATGGATCAAGCAAAGAAAGGGTTCTTGCCTGTGTTACAAGGTGTGAAGTTGAGTCAGACTCAATGCCCGACCACTGCAGAAGATAGAGAGAAGATGAAAGATGTTCCCTATGCTTCAGCCATAGGCTCTATCATGTATGCAATGCTGTGTACGGACTGATGTGTGCCTTGCTATAAGCCTAGCAGGAGGTACCAAAGTAATCCAGAGTGGATCATCGACAGCGGTCAAGAACATCCTGAAATACGAAAAGGACTAAGGATATGTTTCTCGTATATGGAGGTGACAAAGAGCTCATAAATGGCAGTTACGTTGATGCAAGCTTTGACACCGATCCGGACGATTCTAAATCGCAGACCGGATCGTATTTACACTAAGCGGAGGAGCTGTCGGTTGGTGCAGTTCTAAACAAAGCGTCGTGGCGGGATCTACATGTGAAGCGGAATACATAGCAGCTTCGAAGCAGCTAATGAAGGAGTGCGGATGAAGGAGTTCATATCCGATCTAGGTGTCATACCTAGTGCATCGGGTCCAATGAAAATCTTTCGTGACAATATGGAGCAATAGCCTTAGCAAAGGAATCCAGATTTCACAAGAGGACCAAACACATCAAAAGACGCTTCAATTCCATCCGGACTTAGTCCGGATGGAGACATAGAGATTTGCAAGATACATACGGATCTGAATGTTGCAGAACCGTTGACTAAGCCTCTTCCACGAGCAAAACATGATCAGCACCAAGACTCCATGGGTGTTAGAATCATTACTATGTAATCTAGATTATTGACTCTAGTGCAAGTGGGAGATGAAGGAAATATGCCCTAGAGGCAATAATAAAGTTATTATTTATTTCCTTATTTCATGATAAATGTTTATCATTCATGCTAGAATTGTATTAACCGGAAACATGATACATGTGTGAATGCATAGACAAAACAAGATGTCACTAGTATGCCTCTACTAGACTAGCTTGTTAATCAAAGATGGTTATGTTTCGACCATGAACAAAGGAGTTGTTATTTGATTAACGAGGTCACATCATTAGTAGAATGATCGATTGACATGACCCATTCCCTTAGCTTAGCACACGATCGTTTAGTATGTTGCTACTGCTTTTATCCATGACTTATACATGTTCCTGTAACTATGAGATTATGCAACTCCGTTTACGGAGGAACACTTTGGTGCTACCAAACGTCACGTAATCGGGTGATTATAAAGGAGTACTACAGGTGTCTCCAAAGGCAGATGTTGGGTTGGCGTATTTGAGATTAGGTTTTGTCACTCCGATAGTCGGAGAGGTATCTCTGGGCCCTCTCGGTAATGCACATCATGAAGCCTTGCAAGCACTACAACTAATGAGTTAGTTGTGAGATGATGTATTACGGAACGAGTAAAGAGACTTGCGTAGCGAGATTGAACTAGGTATTGGATACCGACGATCGAATCTCGGGCAAGTAACATACCGATGACAAAGGGAACAACGTATGTTGTTATGCGGTCGACCGACAAAGATCTTCGTAGAATATGTAGGAACCAATATGGGCATCCAGGTCCGCTGTTGGTTATTGACCGTGAATGGTTCTAGGTCATGTCTACATTGTTCTCGAACCGTAGGGTCCGCACGCTTAAGGTTTCGATGATGGTTATTATGAGTTTATGTATTTTGATGTACCGAAGGAGTTGAGTCCGGATGTGATCACGGACATGACGAGGAGTCTCGGAATGGTCGAGACATAAAGATTGATATATTGGAAGCCTATGTTTGGAGTTCGAATGGTTCCGTAAAACGGAATTTTCTGAGTACAGGGAGGTTACGGAACCCCGGGAGGTAAATGGGCCTCGGTGGGCCTTAGTGGAAAGGAGAAGGGCAGCCCTAGGAGGGCGCGCCTCCCCTTCCCTAGTCCTACTAGGACTAGGAGAAGGGGCCCCCCTCTCTCTCTCCCCCTCAGGAATCCTAGTCCAACTAGGATTGGGGGAATCCTACTCCCAGAGGGAGTAGGACTCCAGTGCGCCTCCCTTGGCCATGGCCCCTCCCCTTGCTCCTTTATATACGGGGCAGGGGGCACCTTGGAACACACAAGTTGATCGTGAGATCGTTCCTTAGCCGTGTCGGTGCCCCTCCACCATATTCCACCTCGGTTATACCGTCGCAAGCTTAGGCGAAGCCTGCGCGTGAAACATCAAGATCGTCACCACGCCGTCGTCGACGGAACTCTCCTCGACACTCGGCTGGATCGAGTACGAGGGACGTCATCGAGCTGTACGTGTGTCAAGAACTTCGGGCGCCGGAGTAATGGCGCCGGATCGGTCGGATCGCGAGGAGAACGTCGACTACTTCCTCTACGTTGTGATCGCTTCGCCGGGTCTACAAGGGTATGTGGACAACACTCTCCCCTCTCGTTGCTATACATCACCATGATCTTGCGTGTGCGTAGGAAAATTTTTGAAATTACTACGTTCCCCTACATGCAGCGCATCCATGTTCCGGTAGCGAAAATCTTCCCTTTGTAGCGACGTGAGGGGCTCGGGCTGATATTCTTCGTGGGCGTGCGCCGGATCGCCTCCGCCATTGACTGTCGGTGCGGGGAAAACTGGGAGGACTGCGTGGTCCATTGACCATCAGAACCTCTGCCGCCGAATCACTGCTGTCGCACTCGGATGCAGTCTCTACGGAGCCAGTCGAACAGACCGTAGAGAGATTCGTCGGGCTCGATCGCCGCGACTTGGGGAGTGGCCGACTGGCGAGCCACCGCGTGTCTCACCCACCGCTGAAGCCTCGACCGACCGGAGCGCTTGTGCCGGCAGGAGACAGGGAGGGAGGACAACACAGGGGTCGACCGATATGGGGTCGACGGTTGCCGCAGGAGGACGCCGCGGACGCACGCACGGAAGTGCGTCGCCCCGCGGACACGGAGCGCGTCGATGTCGAGTGGAGCCTCCTGAAGCCAAGCGGAGTCGTCGGCGATGAACGTGAGCGCGCCGGGACGGATCTCGCGGTTCTCAACCAAAACTCCGCCTGAAATCATGATGAAGGAGATCGGAACAATCGCAACTTCTCCAATAGGTCGCTAAGACACCTGCCCCAAGGTGGGCGCCAACTGTCGTGGTTCTAAGTCTGACAGTAGAATAGGGGGTGGAATGGAGAGGCAAGATCCTAGCTATGGAGTAGTTGTATACGCAAGATGTTTACAAGTTCAGGCCCTTCTCGAAGGAAGTAATAGCCCTACGTCTCGGAGCCTGGAGGCGGTCGACTGGATTATGTGCGTATGAGTTACAGTGGTGCGAACCCTTTACACTGAGGAGGGGGGTAGCTTATATAGAGTCCGCCAGACCCCTCCGGCCTTCAGTTATGCATGGTTTAAGGTACATTAAGATCTGGCATTACTGGTAACGCCATACATAAAGTGCAATGATGATCATAAAGACTACTTAATGACCGACCGTTTGTGCGCAGAGTGACTCTAGATCTCCTGGTGGTCGAGTGGTTGGCTTCATGGTCGAGTGTCTTCAAGTCCGTCGAGTGAAATCCTTCCAGATCGACTGAAAGGTAGTTTCTTCTAGAGATGTCCTTGGGAGGGTATCTTGGACAGGTCCATGACCCTACCCTAGGTACATGGCTTCATCAGGCGGGGCACGGCGCAGCGCGCGCGGCCGGAGGCGCCGGAGGGTGGGGGAGGGGGCTGGCGGCGGTGGCGGAGCGGGGGGAACCCTAGGAGCGGAGCGGGGTCCTACCGGAATGCGTCCGCCAGCCGCAAATCTTTTGCCTTTCCCTTTGCTTCCTGTTCTCCTCAATACGCCAACAGCGAGCCGATAAGGGCAGGTTGACAACTTATTCGAGGTACTTATTTTGCTGGATTTGTGGTTCGCTCGGTTCGCCGGTTCATCATGCACTCTTCAGGTTTTAAGGTAGCACCACATAGAATAAAGTGATATCATACCGAGCTCGAGCTCATCTACTCCCGGTCGAATGTGCAGTAATTTGTAGGGAAAAAAGGTAAACAAAATAAAAAAATCTAAATTTTCTGTACATCAATGAAGGTCAAGTGTACTAGATGCATATGCCATTATTTTTCTTCCGACATGACTGCCCTGGTGCTCTGTAGACACGAAAAAAAATCAGTGCTAAAAATGTTTATCTTTTAAGTCTTATCGAAAAAGGCTTTCGCCTCGCTTTATATATAAAGCACCGATCACAACAAGCATCCAGTACAAACACACACCACCGCAACACACGCACACACCCAGGGCAGGATACATGGGCGCTGAGCGCAGCAACACCACCGCTAGCACTACTACCACGGAGAGATGAAGCTACATATGACGGACCATGTGCTCCAAGGCGGCGCCTTCAGGAAAGGTACGACACCGGAGCGCCGCCACCGCCCGATCCAATGATCGGGGTTTCCCCTGGAGCCGCATGATGGGCAATGAGAGCCGCGACGACGCCTTCAAGAAGGGAGCGATCTCTGCCGCCGCCGGTCCGTCCGAAGATAGAACAGGTTTTCACCTCGGCCAACACTCACCGCCATCGAACGCCACACCCTGGCAACCACGCCGCCCACACGGCCATGATGACCGGGCAGCACCAAGGCACGGGCTTTGCCCAAGAGCACCGCGCTACCACCACCAGGGCCGCCACCCCGGCATCCAAGACCTTGACACCACCTCACCCGAGACCCGCCGCAACCCCAACGAAAGAGACGAGCGGAAAGGTCCCACCTTTCGCACCCCTGGGCGACCCCCAGCGTCGAGACCGCCCGTCCTGCCGCCCCGTGCGCAAGACGAGCTTGGTCCTGCAGCACCGAGAAGGGGACGAGGTCAGTCCTGCTACACCGTGCGCGAGACGAGCTCAGTCCTGCTGCATCGTGCGCGAGATGAGCTCGGTCCTGCAGCACTGGGCGCGAGACGAGCGGTAGACCGCAGCTAGGAGAGGACCAGCCTTTGATGGGAGTAACGCCCGGGCGACAAGGAGATGGGGCCAAGGCCGAGACGGCCCGAACACAGACGAGCCGACGTCGGAGAAGCCGGCCGCCGCCGCGGGCAGATCCGCTGAACCACCGTGAAGCCGCCACGACACCGGGAGGGCACCACCGCTGGACCTCCCCACACCGCGGCCCACGGCCGACGCAGCGGCCACGCCCGGCCGCTACCCTACCCGTGTCGCCCGATGAGCTCCAAGCGCCGGAGCCGCCGGGCACGCACCACTGGTTCCACGCGCCGCCGGCCGGCCCCCAACGCCAGATCTGGTCGGATCCAGCAAGAAACCGGCCGCTCGCACCACACCCCCCGCGTCTCCACGCCCAGGCCAGGTCCAGCCGGTGCCCAGCCACCCCAGTAGAGAGGATGAGCCCCGGCTGCAGCACCACCACCTTAAAGGGGCCGCCGGTCGCCCCTGAAGCCGCCAACCGCCACCACCGCCGGATCTGGGCAGGGAGCGCCAGATCCGCCGCCAGCACGCCCCGGGCCTCCAGAACCCCACGAGCCGAGGTGGAGGGGGAGGAGGAGAGGAGGCGACGCCGGCTGGCCACCAGGGAGCGGGGCGGAGGAGGGAGGCCGGAACAGAGGCACGCCGGCGCCCGACGCCACCGAGCAGGGGAGGCCGCCCGTGGCGTCCGCCACCAGCGAGGAGAGACCGCCCGCCGCCGCCTCCGCCCGCGGCCTTTGGCGTCGAGCGCCACCGGCGGCGGGGATGAAGCGAAGGGGCGGGCGGCGGCGCTAGGGTTCCTCCTCAGGCGCCATGAGGCGCCACGGGAGGGGAGGAGGGGCTCGTCCAAACTCTTTACCAACAGCCAAGTTTTCGTTCAACCCTTTTAAGTCTTTGGAGAGGTCTAATTTTATTTATTTTGTGCATGGCTCCCCATATGTCATCTGGTCATGAAAATTTTCAAGCATTTCGCACACTTTTGAATCTTTGATGCAAAAAAATTAATATTTTTTTTAAGTTTTGTTGCTATTTTTTGATTTACTGTCTGCAATGGGGTTTAGATGAGCTTGAGCTCCAAAATGATGTCCTCATGTCATATTTCTATTCATTATCTTGTTTTTAGGGATATACTCTTGTTGTAAGATAGTGTACTCTACACTTAATTGTTTCATACCAAATCCTTAAAAACAAGCCAGTGAGTGAATCCAATGGCAAAATTTTCTGGCTCCGCCACACATTAATAATATACAGTACAATCTTGAAGCAGTCTGGTTATACGTTTGAGTAGCGAGTGCCAGGTCCCCAAAATCTTGAAGCAGTCGTTGATAGCCATGGTGTGCATTTCCCGTATTTGCTGCATGAAGAAGTTAGGCCCAATTAATCATGCACAACACACAACAAACCTTTTCTTCTTTATTTGCCATGAAATTCATAACCGACTCAACAAACCTGATTGACACTCATGTGATAAAGCTCTAGCTGCCATGTCCCTGGCACCAAAGGCAGAATCATTTTCTCTTTGTTTCATTTTTTTTTTTTTGAGAGCACAGAGAAAGAAAAGGTACTAGAGCCATTACCATGTCAATACAAACATCACAGGCCGGCAACTGTGTACTCCTATATTGTTACACGCATCCGAGTGGGTAACGGCCACACGTCTAAACTTCAACTCGATTGTACCTCAGCTTTTACAGCCCCGTCGAAATCAGCTGCCTCTTCCCATCCTGACTCGAGATGGATAAACCGAGGCTGCTGAACCGTTGAGACGTCAAAGCACGCGACGGGAACACGGGATTGCATTGCATGAATGGTTCCGTGCTCCGGTCAGTCTCACCCTGACGATGCCAACCTCCCATCTTTCTTCTTTGGTTCTTCCATCGCCGACGGCCCATGCCACGCGCGCCTCAAACTTTCTCCGGTCTTTCGTGTCGGCCTTCTCGCATGCATTATATTATTCCCCTGCGGCGGCAAGCAACAATTTGTTAAAAACTACCAGCCCACGCCCAGCGCACACGTTTCGTTAACCGGTCGGGTCTTCCCAGAGGCTCCGGATGAGGACGTACGTGAAGTCGACCTAGGACTTGAGAGGAGAGGGGATAGAAAGAAGGCGAGAGGCCAGCTCGTCGATCAGCGACGTGTGATATTTATTTCCACATGAACAAGTTACTACGTCGGGTTCTTGCATAACCAACTCAACAACAAACGGCGTGTTTGGTTGCCCGCATCGAGCCCAATCAGGCCCGCGCGGGAAGGGAGAGGCATGTTTGGTTGCCTGGTTTCACTGTTGGGCCTAGGGCTGGACCAAAAGCTCGTAGCTCGCGAGCTTAATGACCGCCCGATAGTTCGGCTTATTAAGCTCGTAGCTCGCTTCTTAATGAACAGAGCCAATCATTGATTTTAGCTCGTTAAGAGCGAGCTAACGAGTTTCACGAGTAGCTCGTTAAGCTCGTTAGTAACAACACAACTTATATATATTACATGACAAACTTTTTGTAGCACCTCAATCCATCTATTTAATCTAATCGACATATGAGGCAACATACTACTTCATTTCTTTTTATAGTCACAATATTTTATATTGAAAACCATACCTACACATTTATCATGTATATCATAACACATTATAATCTGTTAACGAGCGCTCGCGAGCGCTCACGAGCTTAACGAGCTTCAAACGAGCCGAGCCGAGCAGGGTTTTCTGCTCGTTAATCTTAACGAGCTTAACGAGCCGAGCCTTAACGAGCACGAGCTTAACGAGTACGAGCTTAACGAGCCGAGCTGCTCGTTAGTCCAGCCCTAGTTGGGCCTGCATCGCACGCTTCTCAGGGAAAAAATGAATAGCCAATAGGTCACATCACAGGAGGGAGGGGATTGGGAGACAGAAGCCTTCACCTAGAGGACCACGGGGGGATGGCGTCGACGACGCTGGCACGTTTCTTTCGCACCGGATCTCGTCACTGCTCGCACCGTCACCCTCACCGACGGGGAGATCCTTCTCCGACGAGGGGCTCTCCGGCTCGTTCTGATCGACCAGAGGGGAGTCACGGTGGATGCGCGCTATCTCCGCGAGGGGGAACACGTGGACATCGGGCAGATCGTAGCCTTTCCATGTCATTTCGCCAGAGTTCGGGATCGGATCACGACGAGCGACCCGGTGGTACACGGAGGCACGACACGTTCCAGTGGGGGCGATGCGCATGCGACGAGCCGTCACGACTCGGGGACGAGTTCTCGGGCCCCAGGCATCTTGGGCCCGCGCCCAGGCATGGTGGCGCCGCCCGCCGTGGATGCTGGCCACGTGGATGGAGATCAGAGAATCCATGGCGCGGGCGCTGGCCGCGCGTGGGGTACTAAAGCCCGAGCCCGAGCGGCTCGCCCCATTCTTGACCTAGACGCCGCTCTCTCCCATCTCTGGGCGGCGCCCAAAAACCCTAGATCTGAAATTTCATCCTCATTCCGGTGGTGGGAGGGGAAGGTTGGCGGTGATCCTCGATCGTTTGCGGAGGTAGTTTCTTCCTCGCCGAGCGAGCCCAAGACGATGGAGGGGTTCGGCGACCGGAGTTTCCGCGGAGGGAGACGCGAGGGGTTCGGATCTGGCCGGATGGGGCGCGGGGCCGGTTGCTTCGATCGCGGCCGGGGACGCGGGCGCTTCTCCTGGTCCAGGGAAGCGGACGGCGACGACATCTCCACCAACAGGAAGACGGCGTCGGCCTCTGACGACACCGAGCGCTGGGATGAGGCGGCGGAGCACGCCAAGAGGGCGAGATCTGGGGGGGGGTGGGTGGAGAAGAACCCTAACACCTCTGGATCTGAAGTTGCACTCGCATTCAAGAAGAAGCAGATGCCAGAGAACACATCTCGGGCGATCCCTACCAATCAGGTGCCCCCTTCCAAGGCTTATGATCCATGTCCTATTTGCAAGGCTACTAGTCATTCTCCTGCTAGTTGTCCGCAAGCTTTCAGTGAGAGATGCAGTAAATTGGGTCATCTAGCTTCGGTTTATGTTACATTCCTGCCCTGGGAGTGCATTGCTCCCATGTGTGCCTTCCAGGCCAAAGGGCAGGGATTCCTCTACATTCCTGATTCATGCACTGCTAAACAGCTCAAGGAGAGATCTACTAGTGTAGTGATTACTGTCATAGAGGGGACTGCTAGTGTTAAGGAACTTGAGGAAGCATTTTCTGATTACATAGGGACCAAATGGCACTGCACTGCCCGTATTATTGGTCCTGACACTTATGTGATGAGATTTCCTAATCAAAGGGATGTGAAAAAAGCATGTTATAACGATAGGATGATCCTTAGATCTTGTGGTGTGGTAATTAAGATCGTTCCTTGGTCGGCCAACATTGGGGCCAAAGGGACTATGGAGATGGCATGGGTGAAAGTTGCTAATATCCCTCTGGAAAGAAGAAATGAGAGAAATGTTGCTTATGTTTCTTCCCTGGTGGGCGTCCCGCTCGAGATCGACATGGCCACCCTACACAAACCTGAATTTGTCAGGGTCCGGCTGGGATGTTGCAACGTGGACGAGCTCCCTGGGGTTGCTGAGGCAGTGTTGGGCACACACTTCTTTGATTTCTTCTATAAAATCGAGAAGGTGTTGGTTCGTGACCCAGAAAGAGAAAAAAGGGATGTGCAGACGGAGGCAGATGTTAACAAATCCCCTTTTGTGAGAACTTCCACACAGGGCAAGCATGGCCCTAAGTCTGGACACAAAGGGAAAAATGCTGGATGTAGTAAGAATGGTGATGATGGGGGTGTTGATCCTGTCGAGGAGGAGGAAGAAAGTGCGGAGTCCGATGAGTCAGAAGATAACACATTACTAATTGAAACCATGGCTGTGGAGGCTTACAACAAAGAAAATGTGCGGGCCTCGCAGGCAATGCTAGGTGCTGTTGACACCAAGCATAATGCTGATGAGATTCAGGTAGAAAATAATGCTGGCACATGTTCACCTGTTGCTGTTATGTCTCATGATGATATAGCTCATTTAGATGTGGCTATGGACTATAAGCAGGTGGTGGAAATGGAAGGAGAGGACCTTTCCAAGCTGGAGAAGTCAGAATACCTGGTACAATACCCTGCCTCCCCCTCTGAGGATGTGGGAGAGGTGATTCCTACCCCTCCCTTTTTATCTGAAGAGGTTCATAGGTTTAGCTTGAGGAACTTGCAGAATATGGAAGGAAGAATGCAAGAGAGAGCTATTGCCATTTCCAAGAAGAGAAATCTGGAAGGTAATTCAGCTAATCATAACTCCTTTGATGCGCTGTCTAATCCTGAACTTATGATTCGTGTTGTGAAAATGGGGGTAGCTTTCCCTGACAATAACTTCTCTAATGTGGATATTATTAGAGAACTTGAAGTAGTCAGGGGAAAATGTCCAAAACAGATAGGGGACAAAATGTGAGGGTAGAGGAAGAAATTATGTATATTACTAATGGTAAGGGAGACCAAACCCCTGTTACTACTGATTGGGGGGGATGGGGAAGAGGACATGGAAGAGCAATTTACCTTGGTTCGGTCTAGGAAAAGGAAAAGCCCTAAAGTGAAAGTGGCTATTTCCAGACCCATCACTAGAAGTCAGAAGAGTCCTGTAGAAAAAACACAAGCTGGCAGCCCTGTCCATAATACCAGGGCCACCAGATGGGGGCGAAAAGGGAAAAGACATAAATGATAGGTCTATTTTGGAATTGTAGGGGGGCAGGGAAAAAAGGGGATGAAAACCTGCCTTTCCCATATGATTAAGGACCATTCCCTTGACTTTCTTTGTCTGCAAGAAACACTAAAGAAGAATTTTTTGGATAGTTACTTTAGGAAGCGCGATCAACACAACTTGTTTGAGTGGGAATGGGTCCCCTCAATTGGCAAGGCTGGAGGCATCCTGTGTGGGGTTCGGAAGGAGAAGTTTGAAGTAGTTGCTTGGAGAAAAGGCAGGTTCATTCTCCAGGTATCTCTCTATGATATTAGTATGAAGAAGATTTGGACTCTCTGCAGTGTTTATGGAGCAGCCCATGAGGGGGATAAAAGTGATTTCCTTAGTGAATTGGCTGATTTCTGCTGTCATATTCAAACACCATTGTTGATTGGGGGGGGGGGGGATTTCAATATCCTCAGACATAGTGGAGAGAAGAATAAAAGATGGCGTCGAACAGCACATTCTGACTTGTTCAATTCGATCATTAACACTATGTGTTTGAGTGAGATTTATATGAGTGGGGGGGCTTACACTTGGTCTAATAACCAAGCTCATCCTACCCTGGAGAAATTGGATCGTGTACTTATGAGTAATGAATGTGAGGAGATGTTTCCTATGGTTAATATGAAGAAACTCGTTCGGGAGGTGTCTGATCACAATGCTCTCTTATTGTACTCTGATAATCATGTTATCGGAGCTCCAAAAACAGAGAGTTCAGATTCAAAATGAGCTGGCTAAAATCTGAGGACTTTATTCCTCTAGTTAGCAAGATCTGGAATCAGAATGTGAATGCTACCGACCCTGTTGATATTCTAAATATCAAATTAAAAAGATTTAAGAAGTTTTTCAAAGGTTGGGGGTCGAGTAAGTTTGGTCATGAAAATAAAAGGAAGCAAGAGATAAGAGAAGAACTTGCTCTCATTGAAAAAGCAGAAGAGGAAGGAAATATAGACCATGAGATGTTTTGTAGGAAGACTGATCTCCTTGTGGAGATGAATGAAATTCTTGTCAATGAGGAGCTTTTTCTGCTGCAGCAATCTAATGAGAGATGGCTGCTTGGGTGAAAGTAGAATAACACGCTTATTACCAAAAAATTGCTAACGGTAATAAGCGGAAAAACACTATACATTCGCTTCATGTGGGGAGTACAGTGATTGAGGGGACTGAAAAACTGCTGGAGCATGCCACTAATTTTTACAAAAATCTTTTTGGGCCGGCCCAGGGAAACATGTTCCATCTTGACCCTGATATTTGGGGGGTAGAAGAAAAGCTCGATGAGCTGGACAATGAGATTCTTAATAGACATTTCACGGAGGAAGAAGTGAAGAGAGCCTTATTTTCCATGAAAAGCAACAGGGCCCCTGGCCCGGACAATATCCCCGCTGAATTTTACCAGCATTGCTGGGAGATAGTGAAGAAGGATATCATGAGATTGTTTACTGCTTTTCATGCAGGAGAGCTTGACGTTTGTAGGTTGAATTATGGCATTATTACTTTACTGCCTAAAATCAATGGGGCCAATAAGATTCAGCAGTTTAGGCCGATCTGCTTGCTGAGATGCCCCTACAAGCTGATAACTAAGGTGCTTGATAACAGGGTGGCCCCTTTTGCTGATAAATTGTTTAGTAGGCACCAAAATGCCTTTATCAAGCATAGAAATATCATGGATGGACTATTATCTTTGCACAAAATTCTACATCATACTTACATCAAGAAGAAGGTGGGTATTGTCATTAAGCTTGATTTCAAGAAAGCATATGACAAAGTGAACTGGGACTTGCTTTTGGAATGTCTCGAGATGAGAGGGTTTGGTCCCACATGGTGTGGGTGGATTAAAAGTGTCCTGGTTGATGGCACAGTCAGTGTGAAGTTGAACAATGTGATGGGGACGTATTTCAAGAGCTTTAAAGGGGTTAGACAGGGGGGTCCTGTGTCGCCCTTCCTTTTTAACATTGCTGCTGAATGCTTGTGTAAAATGGTGCTGCAGGCGCAGAAAAATAATCTAGTTGTGGGACTCGCTCCGGATCTTGTTGAAAATGGAGTGGTAATACTGCAATATGCAGATGATACAGTCTTGTGCATAGACCATGATTTGGATAAAGTTGTGAACATGAAGTTGCTGTTATACATCTTTGAGCTCATGTCTGGGCTCAAAATCAATTTCCAGAAAAGTGAGATCCTGTGTGTAGGGGGGATGATGATATTTCTTAAAGCATATGCTGATATATTTGACTGTCAAATAGGGCAGTTCCCCATGAAGTATCTTGGGGTGCCAGTGACCTTTTCTTCTTTAAGTAGTAGTCGATGGGACTTTTAGAGTCCAGATTCATTAAAAGGTGTGACTCTGGCCTGGGGGGCAATGCCTCGTCTGGAGGACGCTTAACGTTGCTTAATGCTAATATTTCTAGCATTGCCTTTTATTATATGTCCATGTTCCTTTTATCCAAAACTATACTTGCCAGGATTGACAAGTGTAGAAGGAGATTCTTTTGGCATGTAACCCAGAATAAAAAACGATACTACCTTGTTAAGTGGACTAGAATTTGTAGATCCAAGAATAAAGGAGGGCTGGGTGTGAAAGATCTACATAAGCAGAACCTCAGCTTGCTTACTAAATGGTGGTGGAAGTTAGAAACTAAATCTGGACTTTGGCAGGATATTGTGAAAGCTAAGTACTTCAGTAGGGCTACTGTGGCTGATATTAAAATGAAGTGCAACGACTCACCATGCTGGAAAGCCATTATGGAGGTGAAATATCTTTATATAGCAGGGAGGAGAGTGATTGTGCAATCTGGAAACATTGGCAAACTGTGGGTTGATCCCATTGGGGACAATATCCCTCTGGCTGAGCAGTTTCCTCGTCTTTTCTCTATTTGCAATTATCCTGAGTGCACTGTTGATAAATGCTTAAATGCTGATCCCTCCACATTCTTTAGGAGGAGGTTGAATAGTGAGCTTAATGACCAGTGGGTTGTTGTGGGTAAAATGCCGGCTAGAGAAGCATGTGTTTCAGACGCTGCTGATGTGATCAAATGGGGCTTGGGTGGGAAAACCTCTTTTACCACCAAATCTGTTTATTCGTTCCTGGAAAAGAATGTTGCTGGGTGCGACTATAGATGGATCTGGAGTGCCAGAATCCCTCTCAAAATTCAAATCTTCTTGTGGCAACTTTTTCATGATGCTGTCCTGACTAGGGATGTGATGAAACACCGAGGTTGGAAAGGGAATCCAAAATGTTCTTTTTGCGGAGGGAGAGAGACCGCACAGCACTTGTTCTTTGCTTGCCCTGTTGCCAGGATAACCTGGAGGACAGTGGCATGTATGTTTGGCACTGCTTTGTGCCCTGATAATATCTGGTAGGCCTATTCATGGTGTTATACATTCTTCCCTGGAGGGGAAAAGTTCTATACGGCAGGGATCGCTGCTATGTGCTGGGCGATCTGGTCGTGTTGTAACAGGGTTACTTTTGAGTTCAAACCGCTTACAAACCCATTTGAATGTATCTTCTCTACCTGTGCTTTAATTTGCTACTGGGCAGGAATGATGAAGCAAGATGATGCGACCGCCATGAGGGACGGGGCGAAGATGCTGAAGGAGAATGCGTCGATGATGATGAGGATCTGTGCTGCGAACCACGAAGAGGCGACCTGTTGATTCTGCTGGAGATGTTCCCTTGTGGTTAGCTTGATGTTTGAGTTGCTCTCCCCTGCGTGGGCCTGAACTTATGCTGCTCGACTGTTGCGAGCTTGTGTGCTGTGACCTTTTGGGGTTGTTGGCCCTGGTTCCTAGCTTTAGATGTATGGTGTCATCGGGTTTTCGCCCCACAGTGAGTAATCTCGATGGCGAGTGCTTGCAGTGGGTTTCCCGACGATGCGTTGAACTCGCTTCCCCTTTTCTCCTTTCTTGGACTGTTGTATTTCCGTTATGTTGCAGTAATGGAAAGGGGTAATGCCCGGTTCAAAAAAAATCGCACGCTTCTCAAAGCATCCCAGAGCCTGGCTCGTTGGAAACGCTTGAATCGGCAGTTTCTTGCGAGCCAGGCTGAGTGCGGCGCGAGGTCGCACGGGCGGGTGCAAGGTGAGGGCGAGGGGGATGGCGGGAGATGGAAATCTGGCACGCCGTCCCGGCGCAAAATCTAGCCTCATCCCCCTTTCACTCGCTCACCCGTAGCCACTGCCCCCTTTCTTCCATACTTCCTCACCATCGGTGGTGGCTGCGATTTCAGATCTGCACTAGAGGTGGCGGAGGCGGCGGCGTTTGCGGCGGATCTGGTGCTCCCCTTGCTGTTGGCCACCGTCTGGTGCCATGGCTCCCCTACGTCGTCCTCGTCTCCGATGCCGGTAAGCAGCACCCCTCCCCCCTTTGTTAGCTCAGTGGTTAGGCCATTTGGCTAGGTGTAGGATCGATTTCCCACTGAACGAACCGTCGACTAGGTTATGGACGCACTGATGAGGCTGGTAATCCAGGCAGCATCACTGATTAGTGTGATTCAGGCATGGGTCATGTTCATGCACCTGAGAGCTTGTTCGTCGTGCTGGGAGACCTTTGATCCGCTATGGTCCATTGTTTCCCCGGGAACAGGAGAGGATACAAAATCTGAACTACATCTACAACTGCAATGATGTCGAGGCTCTGTGGATGCTCCGAATGAAAAGAGTACCATTTGCCAGGCTTGTCGAGACCTTCAGGAGCAGGGGCTGCTACAAGATGGCATCAACACCAGTGTCGAAGAGCAAGTGGCCATGTTCCTCCATGTTGTTGGCCATAACCAAAGGTTCAGGGTCATTCACAAAACGTTCAGGAGATCAATGGAGACCATCTCTAGGTACTTCAAGCCAGTGCATTTTGCTATTGGGGAGCTTAGAGGAGTGATGATTAGGAGACCATCTAGTCAGACTCCACCCAAGATTCGCGGAAGCCCAAGATGGTATCCATACTTCAAGGTGAGCATTGACAATATACACTATTCATGGCTTGATATGCTTGTATTGTTCAAGCTGAGCATAAACACATGCTTGTGATGCCATTTTCAGGATTGCATTGGGGAAATAGATGGTACTCATGTCACTGCCAGAGTTCCTAGGTCACGGTCTGCGGCATACAGGGGGAGGAAGCACTACACAAGCCAGAATGTGCTTGTTGTTGTTGACTTTGATATGAAATTCACATATGTGCTGGCTGGCTGGGAGGGGTCAGCGCATGATGCTAACATTCTCACTAACAGCATGAGTCGACCTGATGGGATCAACATCCCCGACGACAAGTTCTACCTTGGAGATGCTGGCTATGCATGTCAGCCGGGTATTCTTCCACCCTTCAGGAAAACCAGGTACCATCTCAACGAATTCTATGGTAGGAACTATCCTAGGACTGCATAGGAGCTGTTCAATCTCAGACACTCCAGTCTTAGAGTAACTGCTGAGAGGGCATTTGGAGCTCTGAAGAATAGGTTTAAGATCCTGGATCAGAAGTCATTCCACCCATACTCCACTCAGTTAAGCTAGTTCTTGCTTGTTGCATTCTGTATAACTGGATCCTCCAGTGGGGCTTTGATGAACACGTGCCTGAGGAGGAAGAGGTCGAGCCTGGCGAATTTGTTAGCTCCGACCATGGTCTGGAGGCATTTGACAATGACGCTTGAAAGAACAAAATGTTGAAGTGGGCAGAGGCGATGTGGCTTAACAGAGGTCAGTGCAGAATTTGAAGAAGATGGAAGAAGAATAAGAAGAAGAAGAAGAAGAAGAAGAAGAAGAAGAAGAAGAGAGAAGAAGAAGAGAAGAAGAAGCAGTACCAGAAGCACCAGCAAAAGCAGAAGCAGAAGAAGAGGAAGATCTGGTAGCAGCAACACCGATGAACTATCCCTTATTTAGCCAATGGCTCTTAACAATTTGAACTGTCATTTGGTAGTAATTAGGATGAACCGTCATTTGTTTAAGTAGCTAGCGCTACATATTTAGATTCTGTGTGGTAAGCTCACCACTAATTAAAAGTGATGACAACACCTTATGCAGGTTGCAACCAAACACCATGTCATATGTGCGCCTAATGCAATGCGGGCAACCAAATGCCGGGTCGAAAATGGTTGTCTCATGCAACTAGGGGCATGCAGGCAACCAAACTATGTGCATTTGAGTTTTTTTGGCCTGCATCCCGTCAAACCGGCTCAATAAAGCCAGGCTCGCCGGGCCAAGCTGGATTGACAATGTAACCAAATACGCCCAAACTAATTGATTGACACCCCTTGCGGTGATAAAGCTCTACCAGCTGCCATGTCGCCAGCAGCCGACACAGAATGCAGACAAACTGATTCATCGACACCCCTGCGGTGATAAACAGCTGCCATGTCCCCGACTGGCGGCACAGAATGCAGAATGCCGATCATAGTGAGATATCTTGCATCGATAATCGATTTCTCACCTTGAGTCTAATTTAAAGGTTGCATCTACTCTAAAGTCAATGTTTCGCCTGCTAGCAGTAGGCGGCAAAGGGAGCCTTGTGCCCTTGTTATTTCGATTTTGTTGAACGGATGCTTTTTGGTTATTGTTCCGCTGTCTAACCATCAGTGGTTAATCCTTTGTCACACCGTCAAGGCATCTTCAACACTGGCTCTCAAACCAGACATCACATTTGTCAGCTAACAGGGGACCAGTCCACGGATACAGATGCAAGAGGCAGCCATACAAAAATAGCCGCATATGTCCGGCTATATTGCAAATGAATTTTAACGAAATTGATCAAATTCAATTCAAACTCAAACAAACCGGATGATATTCATTCATACTTAGATCATTTTTACATAAAACTAGATGTATTTCATCTAAACCAGAGCAAATTCATTATATTTAGACATATTTTAACTAGACAGGACTCTAAACCTTGCCTAAAATGACCGCTGACGCTTGTTCCCCATCTTCAGCTGGCCATGAGCCCCAAAAATAAAGCTCTCCACCACCTCCATAGCCGTGAGCCCCGGCAACTGAAGCTAACCACCTCCACATTGTCGACGATATTGAGCCTGCCAAGCTTGACTTCAATGGGAGGGGAGGAGTGGTGGCCTTCCTGGGACCCGAGCACCGACGACTCTCATGCTCTACTCTTCCTCGCTACCGGCGGCACCCTTGGATGTACCTACCTCGTGTCAGGGCAGCGGGGCGCGGCCGAGCTGGCGACCTCGCTCTTGCCGAACACCTCATCCGCCGCCTTGTCATACTCCTTGTAGCCAGCCTCTAACTCCACCTGACACTGGTGGTACCGCCAACAATCCCAGGCGGTGCGATAGGAGTCGACTAGAGCCTCCCACTCGGCCACATCCACGTCCAGTGCGATCACCATGCCGGCGGCGCTTTGCTCCTCCGCGCGCCGGTGCTCGTCGAGGAGGTGGAGGTTGTACTCCTGGTTGGCCTATGCCTGCCGGAACAAGGCCTCCCGCTCCTTCAGCACCATGTCGATGTAGTGAGCACAGACCTCGCCCATGGTGATGCCGGCATTGGCCGGCAAGGAGGGTGGCGCCGGCTCGTTGTGGGTTGCGTCCTCTATTGGGACGTCCGCAGTGCCGGCCTCCGTCTGCCTGCCAGTAGCAATGACGACGATCTCCTGTTTCTCCTCGGATGAAAGGCTGGCCCAGACAGCTTTGGAGCTCGAGGAGGCCATGGCGGGCGTGGTGCAGAGAGAATGGAGGGATCAGAGTATGATGGATGCTGCTATGGTCGGGCCTGCGGTGTATCTTGCGGGCAAATGGTAGGGCAACTGGCGACATGATTAACGGTGGGTGTCATACGGACGGATGGGCGGCGCCGGCTCACCATTCCTCGGCAACCGCACACATGTTTAATGTAGGCAGGCGGCCAGACGGATTGTTGTTTGAATGCAATGAAGCAGTGAGGGCGGCGCTCTCGGCCGACGCGCTGTTTCAGTGCCAAAACACGGTGAGAGGTCGCGTTGCTCTAAGCCTGCATGACTGCGGCGCTAGTGCTCTGGGGCGGCATCGACCTTTTCGGGATGATACATACCCGAGTTGGATGGCAAAACACGTCTGGATCGCGCGGTCCAGACGGTTGCGGGTGTTTGAGGGTCGGTGTTGGAGATGCCCTTGCCTTGTATGTTTGTTGGATTTTTAATTAGATTGTTGCTCAACATACTTTTGTTTTGAGCTGGCTTGCCATATAGGCTATTCTCACCTAGTTGCATATCTACAAAACTTACTTTATACACATTGCCCTAAAATTGAAATTTAAGTCTCAAATTTGTGGTCCCCTATTCACCATCCCCCCTCTACTCGACATCTCGATCCTTTCAAGCTTACTTCGCGCATAATGAGCCTCTATCAAATTTCTTTTGGAAATTATCCAATGCCAAAAAAAATCATTGTTGGCTGCATGAAAGTAAGAAGGAAGATGAAGAGGGGGAGAGGCTTCCATGTGGGGTCTAGTTTGTTTAAGAAGTTAACTTTGAGGGTTCAGATAGGTTCATGTTTTTATTAACTCCTTAGATTTGAGGAGTTTAGAGTAGCTCTAACCAATCCCTAATAAAGTTTTAGAGGAGTAAAAAGTAGGTTTTCCTCCTCTACGCACACAACCGATCCCTTATAATCTTTAGAGGCATAGAAAATTTACACCACGGCCGTCCGACTCTTAAATATACTCGACCGCCCACCGCTGGAGTAAAAAAGTTCCCCTTCCCCTCGGCCGCACCCTCCCCACCTCACACCGCATCCACTCCGGCGCCGCCCTACATACCTCCGCCGGTCACCACGTGACATCGCCCGATAGCAACCATCACGTTCGCCCCCTCGCCCACCTTCGAGTCGGCCGCTTCTTGTTGCTAGTGCCTAAAATAAATGAATCTACGTATGTCGCCGCTCGATGCACCCAGTCCTTGGCGCCTATTTTTGTGGGATTTGACAAGGAACCAACCGCGCAGACACCTCGAATACTCCCTTAGGTATGTCCTCCTTTTGGTGCCAGCATTTCACCCGTCGACCGACTACCGGCACATCCATGTCCATCCGTAGGCCGGGCTCAGCCCTCGCCCAGCAGCTCATCGTCAAGCCTCTACCGTTCATTAAGTGTGATGACTATTGGCAGCTATTGCACCTTTTCTCGAGTGCGCCAAACATTCTAGATGGGTTTTCTACAAGTATGAAAAGGACGGAATCAATGCAATTTTGTATGGTTATTCTTGGGATTCATCGCAATTTGAAAATCATTGTTTCCTTAAAGTTTTGGTATTGGCAAGAAGAGTACATTGATCTGTTGATAGCAAGAAATCTGCTAGATGTTGATGCAATAGTTGCTAGAGATGAGATTACATAGGACACAATGTCCAAGTATGAGAAGGAAGAGAAGAAAGAAGCGTGCAAGCTTGAGAAGCCATAAGAGAAAAGTAACAATGTAGGCAATGAAGAGATGGAGAAGTATTGATGGGATTAGTATGAGCAGTTAAGGAAGTGTTTTTTCTATTGGAGTTTGTAATATTTCTTGAAGTTTTCATGTAGGCAATGAAGAGATGCAGAAGTATTGATGGGATTAGTATGAGCAGTTAAGGAAGTGTTTTTTCTATTGAAGTTTGTAATATTTCTTGAAGTTTTCCTTTGATCAGTTCCCTTAGCATAGAATTGGTAAAATATGTGATCAAGATGTCGTTTTATGAAATAATTGAGCAGTGAAGTTTAACTCGATAGCCCAAAAATAAATAAATCAATGTTAAAAAATTAGGGAGTTAACTTTGGGGATCAGTTAGGACGACACTTTTTTAGAGGGGAAATATAAAGAGTTAAAGGATGAGAGGCCATATATAGGCCTAAATTATAAGGGATCAGTTAGAGATGTTTTAAGGTTTGAGAAGGTGCTTGAGTTGTTAAATTTTGAAAATCCGGCCAGAAATGCTATTAGATAGCATCAGCAAGAAGTCATTTTTGTAAGAGGATAACCCTGCTTCAACATCAAGTTAAGTTATGCACACAATCATCTTTATTTTGAGTATCAAGGTCTTACAAGAGTGTGATGACTACTTGCTAGCTATATATTGTCATTTGCTAATCCATGTTGTTGTTGTCACATACTCCTGTCTATACAGGTTGCAATTTATCCAGGAAATGTGCTTTGTCTTGGCATGCATACCGAAAAAGGCTTTCGCCCCGCTTTATAGATAAAGCATATCTTGGCATGCATAAGCCACGGGGTTTCAAGTACAACAGTGGGATGCACCTGTTTATCAAATGTACTCAAGTTTCGACTTCTGAATGGTACTGTCACTTTACCCCTTACGCACACATGCGCATGACCAAGATATATACTACATGCTTGTATAATTTTACCTGGGCTTCTTGCTTACAGTTGATGATCTTGCAGGCATCCCTTCCCCATCACCTGGAGATGACAATCAAGAAGTGCATATCCGCACCGTTGGTAATGGTGACTGGGCATCTCAACTCGGGAACGTTTTCGCAAAGGTCAGTTCAGCCAATATGCATACACGAGCAATAAGTTTAGGCATTCAATTATATTAGAGAGAGCGAGATTAATGTGGATTATCCAAAATTGAAGAATTAAATTTCATATTCATACAGTGCTGCCAGCCACCTGTCCGGAACAAAATCGCCCGATATGCTCATTTCTTTCACCACCGCCTAGATGGGGGGTTTTCTCCGGATACTCAATTTGGCTCTCGGGAGCATTTGCTCCTGCCCATCAAAACTAGCTTCCTGAATGTCAAAAAAAATGCAAAAAAAAAACTTAGACATGCGCATATTCATGTCTAAATGTTATCTGGAAATGTTTAGATGCAATAAGCATTTTGATCTGTGCAAAAAGGCAAGTTGGACAACAAATTTTCTCCGCTAATTAACTTTGTTTTTGATTGATGAAATAGTACTGTTCCGTTTCGCTTGAAAATTGTCATGCATGCCTTGGACATTAACATGAACATGTACACAGAAAAAAAACAGAATTTTTAAACTTGTTTAGCCTTTGTTTTGAATTTACTGTTCATCACAAGAGCAAATGCTCCCCAGAGCCAAAACTCCATGTTCAATTTTCTCACCACTTTGTATCACTTTGGCCATTTGGGCTTTATATAAGTAGGACGAAAGGCTATTTCGAGCTCCTTTCTTTTAATACACAAATTCAACAAATTTTGAGTATAGACTTTTACCAACATATCATCATTGATGTGTCCCATTCAGGTTTCCCACGGTCTTTACTGACGGTCCTTATGGTGCACCGGGGCAGAATTACAAGAAATACGATATTCTCTTGTTTATCGGTCTTGGGTTCAGCGTCACTGCTTTTATCAGCGTACTAATAGATATCATGAACAATGTTTATCCCACGATGTAAATTTCTTTCACCGTAGAGTATTCCCAGCATTATGCTCATAGTATATATAGCTTCAGGAGAGAAGCATGTCACTGACAAAATGAGTTGTGGAAATAGGAGAATCCTTCGACTGGTTCAAAGGAATCATGAATGACGTTGCCTACCTCGACCGCAGCGTACTTATCTCACTCAAGATCTTAAGCTTCCTTCCATTTTACCAAGATGTTCAGTCACATGATTAGTCAGGGAGTGGGCTAAGAATATGGCAACTGCAGAATGTAATAGCGATGCACAATTACCTCACCAGCATGTATGAAGAAGGCGATCCAAGGTCAGCGATGATCTCCGTGCTTCAGTCACTCCAACACGCTAAAATTGGCGATGATGTCATCTCTGGAAGCAAGGTATTTTCTCACCTATGACTTCTCATCCCATCCCGCGCGGCTTTGCTTGCTAAATTCTCTGGTATTTCCTTCATATACATCTCTTGTAGATTTGGAAGCATTTTGCAAGACCTAATTGGAGAACAGTGTTCTCTCGCTTAGCCAATGCCCACAAGAACTCTCATATAGGTCTCTATAAACACTTTGTCATGAAGTAAAAATGTACAATAGTTCGTTTATGAGAACGTACAATAATTAATACAACGTACTCGAATCTCTAGGTGTTTTCTATTGTGGAACTCCAACGCTCATGGAGCAACTCAAGGATCTTTCCCCAGAATTCAGCCAGACAACCACAACTAGATTCCATTTCCACAACGAGAGTTCAACCACAATTTAAAGCTCGATGTACTGTTGTGGATGAATTTATTTGTTTATTGCGGGAGGTTGTTGTGGATGAATTTATGCACTCTGCTGGAACTATTTTTGGTTTATGAATGGAAATGTAAGCATTCATGTAGTTTTACGCTCTTCTGAATTATTATGGATAGATGGATGCATTACATATTTGAATGTTCCTTTGATGATTAGTGAATGGATGTAGTTTTTACGCTCGTTTGACAATATATGGATGGATGCATGCATTTATCTATTTATTATCCTTTTTGATGATTATTAATGGATGGATGCATTTTATGTGTCCGTGTTATTCCTTCCCTCCTAACGGCATCCTGTTGTGTTTAAGTTGGAGTATGGTTTTTGCAACCAGGTTCGTCTCGCATAGGTGCATGCTCCGTCCCTGCATGCACCTATCGTCATAACAGATTGGTCACTATGAATAAATAGTCGATTCAGTAGCAAAGAAGCATTCACCCTGTTTTGAACAATATTAAGCGCGTACATGGAAATTTATCTCGATTTCATCCATTGCATCCACCTCCATTAGGGTTTTGTTGCCTGCCATGAGTGGGTACGACAAAAGGACAACCAGTAGGTGTCATGTGTGGCAATAATGGTGACAGGGGACTTGCTGCGTACGGTACAAGTGAGAAGAGACCAGATCTGTAGGACGCAATTGGGAACGAAGACCCTACGCGGAAAAGTGCAGGAAGGAAGAAGTTCAAGCGTATGCGGACCAACTGGAATTTCCCGCAGAATTAAATGCCTTGTAACTTGATCCAAGGACGTACGCGGTGCGCGATCACGGTAAAAAGGAAATTATGAATTTAAGTATGAAAGGACCAAACTGACCCACACATTGCTGACATTGTTAGTTTGGAAAAAGAAGAACCTAAATGTGTGCAAACAAGTTTCCTTTTTTAGGCAATTGACTGTAAAAGATTATGTTAAACAAACAGACGAAGGCAGGTTTCGAACATAATCTGAGACAACAAGATTCAATATATTAGGATTAAGAATGAAATCAGCTGGAAGAATCGTTGCATAAACAGTGTATGTTTGGCAGATGAATAAGGACGTCACATAAAAAGTGCATGGTTGACGATAGGAAAAAGCATGCCATGAATTTTGAGTTAACAAGATAATTGGACAAACGGAAAACAAATTACGTACTGAAAGGAAAAAGGCATGCCATGATTTTTGAGTTAACAAGAATATAATGAAAGGATTGGAAAGAAAAACTAACACAAAAGGAAAGAGTATTGAAAGATGACAGTGTAACAGGGCACTGAGGAAGAAGAAGATGAATGGTAAGAATGGATGGAACATGATTGAAAATAATAACCGATCGAAGAAGAAGACGAACAGGACAGAACGTGGATGAAAATGATGTACAATAATGGTTGGAAGAAGTATTTTAGCACATGACATGAACATGTACATTGTGTCGTATCGATATTTCGAGTTTTCATCTCTTTTTCAGACAATTTCAACCGAAACAAGTTTCCGGATCACGGCGCAACCCATGGTTGTAGACGGCTGCGCAGGTGTGTATCCTCACGAACTTCTCGCATAACGAACTTTTTTTTTTTTGCAATGACATGCATAACCGACTCAACAAGACTGATTGACACTCATGTGATAAAGCTCTAGCGAGCTGCCATGTCCCTGGCACCAAAGACGGAATCTATTAGATAGCTCTTTCTTTTCATGAGAGAGAGAGAGAGAGAGAGAGAGAGAGAGAGATGCACAAAAGCAAGGATAACTTGGTGAAGCGGTAATGGCGGTCCTCTCCATGACTTTTCGGTCTGTTTGGCGATTATTATAGATAACTTTTTCCTGGATGGATCCGTTGATCGAGACGCAAAGCTGTTTACATTTTATATCAAGAAAACGACCAAAACAAAGCTTAATTGCCGAGAAGACCATGTGAATAGAAGGTAACTACACAGGCAACCGTGTATATTCTTACACGCATCAGATACTACATCCATCGCTTGGAATAAGCGGGTAGCTATCTCAAAAAACAAACAATCATCAACAACTAAAAAAAGATAGCACATCCGAGTTGGCACTAGCTACCACACGTCTAAACTCCAACTCGATTCTAGCGTCGGGTGGTTCTTCGTCGTCCTGTTTTTCCTCGACGACCAGATCAGCTGGACCTGATCCCCAGCCGCCCTTGTACCTCAGCCTTTGCGGCCCCGTTCAAGTCCAAATCAGCAGCTGCCTCTTTCCCATCCTGCGTTGAGATAGATAAACCGAGCCTGGACAGTTGCGACGTCAAAGCGATCTCAGCACGCGACGGTAACACGGCCGGGATTGCATTGCATGAATGGTTCCGTGCTCTGGTCGGTCTCACCCTGCCTGACGATGCCAACTCCCCATCCTTCTACCATCGCCGACGGCCCACGCCACGCGCGCGAGGCGACGCATTCCATGTCCATCAGGACGCGTTCGTTAAAATTGACCGATCGAGTCTTCCCAGAGGCTCCGGATGGGGACGTAAACAGTTCATCTCGGACCGCAGACACACGTTAAGTCGACGTAGGACCTGAGAGGAGAGGGATAGAAGGAAGGCGAGAGGCCAGCTCGTCCATCAGCGACGTGTGATTTCTCGCCACACGACACGAACAAGTTACTACGTCGGGTTCATGCATAGCATAACCAACTCAACAACAAACTGATTGATCGGCACCCCTGCGGTGATAAAGCTCCACCACCTGCCATGTCCCCGGCTCAGGCTGGCGGGTGGCGGCACTGAACGCAGAATGCAGGATCTCAGTTTGGTGAGATATTTGGCATCGATTTCTCACCTTAAAGTTAAAAAGGCTGTGTCTACTCTACTCTTTTTTTTTTTTGCGAGGGAGTGTCTACTCTACTCTTAGGTCACTGCCTTTCCTGCTAGCAACAGGCCGCAGATGTAACCTCATTGTTTTGCTTTCGTTGTTGCCGTTATCTAACGACACTGTGACCCCCCGATCCATTTGGTTGGACCGTATGAAAAAAGAATATGCTTACGTCATCTTAGAAATTCTTTATTTTCAGGACGATAATCCTAAAAGTAAAATTATTTGCCAAGCAAAAGCTGGGTATTACACATTTTAACAATGATTTTTAAATCTGTTTAGACTCATCAATTTGCAGACATGGTTTGTTCCCCTCGGCCCGTCGGCACTGGCATAGGTTCCCCTGCCCTCCACCGACCTCTACGGCTGTAAGGCGGGGGAACTGTAGATTGTATGTATATGGTCCGTGTCCCGTAGGGTTCTCAAGTCGTTTGTTGTCGGTCAAGCTGGGGTAACGCCTGATGAGTCCAACCTCTGCGTTGCTTTTGTCAGGATGCCTTACACAGAGGTATTTCAAAGCACAAGGAAATGAATCTCAATAATATAGTGCAAAAATCATGTTAATTGGGGTAATAATGGCTTACCATAAAAGAAATAAACAAATGGAAGAAGAAAGAGGCGCATCAAAGGAGACCAGAGTGATCAACGATGCACGGGTACGACCACATGCGCTCGTACTGTCGGTCGTTCCACTCGCTGCCACCACCGTCTGGTCCAGTACTTTACCCCCGGTATGATCGGATCGGATATCATACACCTACAACCACCATAATACACTTCAGAATGACGAACCCTAGCCTCCGGAAGGATTCAGGAGGGGAAATTGATAGAAGGGCTCCGCCACATCATCATCCCATCGAGGAGGTATCATCACCACTCCATCTCCATCTCTTTGTAATACAATAGCCCTCATGGATCCATTTTTGTATTAGTTACGCACTTCATCCATGTTTATTTCAATTCATGTTTCATGCATAACCAAACCCAACAAACTGATAATTGATTGATAGACACCCCTGCGGTGATAAAGCTCTACCAGCTGCCATGACCCCGGCTCCGGCTGGCGGCACAGAATGCAGAATGCAGGATCTCGGTTTGATGAGATATTTGCATTGATTCCTCACCTTAAAGTTAAAAAGGTTGTGTTAGGTCAGTGTCTTTCCTGCTAGCAATAGGCCGCAAAGTCGTTATTTTGCTTTCGTTGTTGAGCAGGTTCTTTAATTTGGATTTTATTATGGGTGTGCCTAGGTCTCAGTCGATCAAGGCTCAGTCAAGTGTTTTAACATGTAAGAAAGAGAGAGAAAAATAGAAAGAAACATTGCACGTATCTCAATGTAAGATTTCGTGAATATAACATTGAATAAGACATAAAAGTCTCCATTGATTGAGACCTAGTAAGATTGTTTTATTATTTCTAATGTCCGTTATACTGTCATGATTGAAGATGAACAGATCAAAAGTTTTCGCAAAAAAACCCGATGATGTGACTATGACCCGATCCATGTTGGATCGTACAGGGAAAAAAATATCTACTCTTAAGTCCAGCTTCAAAATTCTTATTTCTAGGACGATAGTTCTAAGTTTTATTTCTCTGCCAAAACAGTAACTGAGTGTTACATTTTAAACAAAAAAAAATGAAATGTCGTTAAGATTAACCTGGGGCAACTTTGAAAGTTTTCCTTCCACTCTTGTGAAGCGGCAAGATGAAGAACTTGTGATCCCCTTCAGGCTCCGAGCACGACTACCCATTTATGACATATGTAATCACTCGATATGGCCAGTGGCAAGCACACTCAGAACTATGCATGCTGCTCTGGTGGTTAGTGGATGTGTGTGGGGGAGACGGGGTCCTGATGCCTGGTACACTGGCAGAGTTTTTTTTTAGGCAAAGGTACATTGGCAGAGCTAAAACAAAATTGATTTTTCTTGTGGAAAACAAAATTGTTGGACAAGCCATGGTAGTAGTTTTTTTGTTGTTAAAAAATAGAATATATTAATGTCACGAAGATATCAGTTACACATAGCCTCTGCACCAACAAGACATCTAAAGACATCCGAGATGCACACAGCCAAAAATAAAATAAAATAAGAGAGAAAAATAAAAACAAAGACATCGTCGACGTGACGAAACACTCACAACAGCAACACTCTAACCACCATCAAAGACAACACTCAGACCGCAAAAGAGGTTCTTCAAAAGTGACTTCTCCAAGAAGGAAACAATGCAGAACCGTTGTAGTCGTCCGATCAAGGATCTTGAGTTTTCACCCTGAATAAAGACCAAGATCCCAGAACAATGCCTCTAGCAAGGCCAGGTACAACCAATGAAGGCCAGACATTGGACTATCACCCTGGAAATCGCGGCTCGATACTCAAGAGCACCACAAAAAATGCTTTCCACCTGTGTTGCCGCCCTCTCCTGCCAAGGCCGCCGCTAAAAGTACTCAACACCCGACACATAAGAAAAACTTGTGCCGCCATTCTTCAACGCAACCAAAAGTCCTCTTCGCCATTACAAGTCCCCCATCGCAGCCACCATGAGTTTCTTCACCTCTGTCACCATCGTGAAAATTTATACTTAGACATGTCCCATGGCACCGGCAAGACGGCGAACCTTCGCGCCACGCCCTCATGAATCCTCTCTAGCCGAAGATGAGGGTGCGTCCGACCGGATCAATTTCGGTCTAGATATCTGGTGGTGCCATGCGCCAAAAGCTAAGATCTCCAAATGGAAGATTGGAACCCGTCGGTGTCTAGATCGAGGAGGTCGGCATGAAGCAGAACGAAGTTTTGGAGCTCGAAGAACAGCAGGGCCAACCACCGTGGACCTCCCTTGGATCCCGACGGGCCATATATGGGCTGTGTTGCCTTGCATTCCACCGAACCACCATGCAGCCACTCAAGTAGGTGTAGAGCACCACTACACCAGAGCACAGCCCACTAGTCACTGGCCCATGCGGTCCGCCTGTATGCCAGATCCGCCCGCCGCAGCAAGCGAGCACCACCGCCACGAAGTCCCCCATGCCGCCACAACACGCACACAGGCAACCCACGTTGGCGAGCCACCACACCGCGGCACTCTATGCCAGTGCCGCGCCCAGGCCCGATGAGGCCGGCCCGCGCCGTCCCATCGCGCGAGGGGAAGAAGATACCCCGCCGGCGCTGATCGGGCTTGGCCCGGCCGCGCCCTTGGACGGCGGCGAGGGAGGGGGAGGCAGGAGGAGGCGATCGGCAGCGCAGATCGAAGGCCCCTCCCCGTTGCATCGCGGGTGCGGCGAGGAAGGGATAGGGTCGAGGCGTTTTTTTACTGGGTCATAGATAGTAGTTCAAACTAAAGGAAAACAATTACTCCCTCTATAAAGAAATATAAGATTTTTTAGATTAGGGAATATTTTTTACTCTCAGAGCCCATCCCTTTGCCTTCACTCACCAGTTTTTTCAGCCGGGCTGTGGTTTGTTTTGTTTCAAGGAAGCTCCGTGTAGTTGAGTTTACTATTCTTTATTTCTTGCGATGGTGGTGCCCATGACACCGTTTCCTCTTTGAGCGGTCTTTCCAGCCACGATCCTCCTTGAACTTATCCGCCGGGGAGCTTCATGTATATTCCTACCGTCTTCTTGGGGTGACGAGGTTAGTGTTTCCTGTCGCGTGTGTGCGACAACAAGAGGACCTTCAAATCGATTCGATTTGAGGATGTCGATTCAGAACATTGGTCCTTAGTACGTGCATCAAGACTTCCTGTTTGTCGCCGCAAGGTCATGCCTTCTCGAGTAGGGGAGTGGCAACGGCTTGTTCTACCTGCAGTAGTGGTTGTTCGGCGGTCCAAAGGCCTCGTCGCGATTTCCATTATGTTTGGTGTTCTTTGTATTTTTTTTTACGAATTTTTTTATTACACTATGCTTTTTAAAGAAAAATAACCTGAATTTTGTGAATACATGTGCTCGGGACGTCGGTTCAAACACGGGCCTGCCATACACATGGGCACGGGCCCCACCAGACAGCCGACCCGGTCAGACATCGACCGGCCTCCTCTCTGATCTGATCTGATCTCAAACCCGAACCACGGTGATCTTGACCTCAGATAAGCCTCAGGGGCAGCCGCGTCTTTTCACAAAACCCACCGGTGTGTTCGTACAAACAATCGTACTCCTCCTATATAAACACTCTTTTTGGCTAACGAAATCCCCTTCCTCCTTCCCATTCTCGCTCCCGTAATTTAAATTATTAAGGACCCCTAATTTATTTGTCCCCTTCCTCGCCTACCCACTAGCTAGCTTCCACGGCTCGATTTTCTACTTTGTTTGCACAAGTAAGGCAATAAAATTCCGGCGCGAGCTCCGTCGGATTCGCCGGTCGCCGCGCGCAGCTAGCTTCCGGCGCTCCCCCAGGCCCACCGGTCCGTACCGTCCGGCGATCGCGCGGCGCGGAGTTTCTGGGTGGATCGTCGGCAGATTCGGGCCTCCGGTAAAGCGATTCCCCGGCTCCTGTGCGCTAAGTTTCGCGGGATTTTCGCTCGACTGTGGTTTGATTCTCTGCCTGGAGGTTTCAGGGGATGGAGCGCCGCGGGTTGCTCAAGGCGGCTCTACTGGCGTGCTTGCTCGTCCTTTGCTCCGGGAGAGGTAAACTATTAGCTTAGCCCTCCTCTTTTCAGCTTGCTGCAATTTGTTAACTGTAAATGATTGGCCTCCTTGATTTATTTTCACTTCCTGCGCACATTTGGAGCTCTTTCTTGTTCTTACTTAATTGGTTTGGTTTGCTTCCAAACTGGAAACATATGCACAAAACTTGGACTGAGCATCCAAATGCGCGGACCAAGATCGTCTCACCAACAACAGCAAATTATAACTAGAGACGTGAAGCTGAAAATGACCATATCAGCAATAGAAAATACATGTATCACTGGTGCATTCACATGAAGAAATGCCTGGCCTAGTCCTGTAGAATGGTCAGATTCAGAATCAACCTTTCTTGTTCCTATAAGACAGTTCAGCTTAACTTTAAAAATTAACACTGAATTTCAGATCCAGAGAAACAGAACAAAGGCTCTTACAACGATAGTATGCACTATACTTAATTCTGAGTAATATAACATAACCTTATTAACTTTGATTTTACAAGTCAGCTTGCCATGTTACATGATTCTTTCCTCCATGTACCCAGCATTATCCATGTTGCTCTTGATGCTGATATTTCTAAGTTTGTGCTACAGTACCTACGGTTATACAACAGCCATCCACTACCATATACAACTCAACCCTTGCCAAGACACTAGTGGAATATGCTGCTGCCGTAAGTTCATTCGCCTTTTCTTATCCTAGCTATTCTGAATATTAGTTCAGCATTCAGTATTAGATTAGTATGTCAGATTTCTTTCTGGTATCTTAGAAAATTCCTACAAAAGTATGCTTTGTTACTTAAGTTTCTACCATTTGTTTTTGCAAAAAAATTGGAGTTAAGCTTGGTGATGTCTTGCAGATCTATACTGCTGATTTGACACAATTGTTTACCTGGACATGTGATAGATGCGGTGACCTGATTGAGGTAAGGCTTATTACCACTCAAGTGCTTTCTGTTTGCTGTGACATAAAAAACGGCTGTCCAACTTCATACAACCCTGGTATGGATGATGGAGTGAACTTGTTGAGTGACACAGGGGTTTGAGATGATGGACATCATCGTAGATGTGGAGAACTGCTTAGAGGTTCGTCCCTACTTGCCTTCAGTGTGTTTATCTCTATGTTTCTTCCACCTGCTAAGTGCCTAGGTTGATCCCTTTTTTCACGATGAACAAGCAGGCATATGTTGGTTTTGCTAGTGATATCAATGCTGTCGTCGTTGTGTTTAGAGGAACTCAAGAGAACAGGTAATTACCACGCACCTCATTTTGTTTGGTTGTAATAAAATTGTAATTTATGTTTTGATTCAGAATGTTTTGTCACCGATAAAAAGGCAGATTTTATGTATTTCGATTTCATTCTTGTGTGACCTGTTTGTTCCTTTAGTTTGCTTTTTTTTTTCTCCTTATGCTTGTAATGCGCATTTCAAAGGGTTTCAACATACTTTATGACCCCTCAACCGTCTTCATGTTCCAATTTACCAGCATCCAGAACTGGATAGAGGACTTGTTATGGAAACAGCTTGATCTTGATTACCCTGGCATGCCTGAAGCAATGGTGAGCATAGCTAAAGCATATAGTTAATGCAATTGTGTTGAACCAAAATCCGTAGTAATGCTCGATTCGTGTAGGTACACCGAGGATTTTACTCTGCTTATCATAACACAACCATACGCGATGGAATCGTCAGCGGTATTCAAAAGACTCGGAAATTGCATGGAGATGTACCGATCATGGTCACAGGGCATTCGATGGGGGCAGCTATGGCTTCATTTTGTGCACTTGATCTTGTTGTGAGTACTGAACTCTGCATTGATCTTAAATACATCAAAATTGAGCTTCCCCTCTTACATTATGTTGCATAGAAAATGGTTTTTCCCTAACGCAATCTGCTATTTCTTTCTCTCGTTGAGTTATATGGACCTTTTACATACTTTACCTATTGTTAGCTTTTAGTTATTGCAGGCTTCTACATGTCCGACAGTTATAACTTCCACAGCTAACGAGAAATGTGCGTCTTATTTAGGTGAACTACGGGTTGGATGATGTGAAGCTGATGACATTTGGGCAACCTCGCGTCGGCAATGCTGCTTTTGCTTCTTACTTCAAGAGATACTTGCCTCACGCGATTCGAGTTACTAACGCAAATGATATCGTCCCTCATCTGCCACCATACTTCTCGTTCTTCCCTCAGAAGACCTACCATCACTTTCCAAGAGAGGTATGCTCCATTCTGTGGCACGCTTGTTGTTTCTACTAGTGCTGACACCTACTACACCTGTTTATACTTGCTAAATGCATATAGTGCCTTGAAAAATTCATTCAGTCCTGTGTAGTTTCTACTTGGGAACCAGAGAAACCTTTCAATGTATACCCACCCCATCAGCTCCACTGCATAATGCGACGGTGTTCCTGTCCTTCCTTCAGGTATGGGTCCATGATGTCGGGCTCGGGAGCCTGGTATACACGGTTGAGCAGATCTGCGACGACTCCGGCGAAGACCCGGCATGCAGCAGGTCCATCCCTCTCACCCCCCACCGCCATCTCCCGTGAATTGTGCCATTGCCGCGCCGCATGGTACCCGCTCTTGGCTACTCCCTCCGTCCCGGTGTATAAGTCATTCGCGTAGTTCTAGGTCGACAATTTAACTATCTAAATATGTATTATATGTGACAAAAAATATATATTTAGAAACTACATCCGTGTAGAAATCTAGTGATATACTTTTCATGACATATAACACATATTTAATTCCTCAAATCGATGACCTAGAACTACGCGAATGACTTATACACCGGGACGGAGGTAGTAACATTGTTCGCCGCCTTCTCAGGTCTGTGAGCGGTAACAGCATTCAAGACCACATAACCTACCTGGGCGTGAGCATGCACGCGGAGGCCTGGAGCAGCTGCAGGATCGTCATGGACTACGCCGAGCTGCGGTACAAGATGGACCTCCATGGGAACGTCGTCTTGTCGAAGCAGCAGCAGCAGCAGCAGCAGCAGCCCGGTCTGTCGGACGAGCGAAGAAGACACAGCGCCCAGTGAAACCCATGTAAACAAGTTCTGTATCATCATAGTGGCACCACGCACGCAACATGTCCTTCCCCTCTCTGCTTCATTGTTTCTGCATCCAGAGAGGGGACAACACCACCACGCTCCACAGGAAGATGCTTGCTGTAAATGTTTGCTTGGTAATGTGAAGCATTTTCCAGTACAAAATACCTCTGTTCCCTTTGCTCACCTGTTAACACTGACTGAAGTTTTCTTCCATGATATTCATGGTCGTCGCTCCCGCAAACAATGCGGTCAGTTTGAAAATGTTTTGAGCTGATTTGCAAGATGGGAACATGACTGACAAAAATAGCAGTATATACATGAACAACATGGTATCCAGGAACAAAAGGAGAACAATAATACATGGGCTCTGAAATTCTGAATAACCTGATACTTTTGCTGCATGCTAAACCATGTTCGCACTAGGATACAAGCAGAAGTACCGTCGAAGCTAATACAAATAAATGACCGATCCCGCGACTCGACACAAAAACAATAGCAGCTGTACGAAACATGGGTAATCTCTATCCTATCCCCAACCAAACCTGAAATCTCATCCATCAGAAGAAACTTGCCCGGCACGGTTGCGCAATAAGTTCCAGAACACAGGTGCAGCAGAGCGTACTCGTCGACATCGTGTAACTGCAGAAAAAGAAAGGAAGGGCCCGACAGACGCAGCTCTGCGGCTTCGACGGTCTTCCCGTTCCCTTTCCTACATTTCCAGCTGCATCTTGTAGGCTCCTCAGCTCTAAAGGACATGAGTACATGACACAATCACATTCGCAAGGAATGGACGCCGCCCGGAGAAGGCATGTCAACTGCAACAACTTACAGATAAAGCAACCGTGAGGCAGTGCTGACGGCAAGAAAAGCCTTTATTCACAGACAACGGGACAGCGCTGGAACAATGACCGTGTTCCTAAACCTGGCCCGTCTGGTGCTGATGAGCAAACTCGTCGACCCCCTGCTAGAGTGACGTCGTGAAAGAGAACTGTCCAGTTTACTCATTTGTACTATCAAAGCTGCCGTTCGGTCGCTTCCGCTCTCTGGAGTTCTCCCCCCACACTTTAGCGTCCGCGATGGCGCGCTGCCTGTCAGCAGTCCTCGGGGTTTCTCTCTTCCTTCCTGTCTGTGCTGGACTGCCTGCCTGTGATCCTGCCATGTCCATTTCATCCAATCCTGACCTCCGGCCAGAATCACCACCAGTAGAACTAGTCCGGCTGACCTCCCCTCCATGCTTTGATGTCCTGGGAGAAAGATGATTTGGCGAGCGGCCGTTGCGCTGTTCGCTGTTCCGCCCACCAACATTTCTGGCCCTAGGGGTCGATGAATTGCTCCGAGTATGTTGAGTTGGGGCATTTGGATCATATGTCTGAGAAGCTAGATATGAGAGAGCAGTGACAACATCTCCTATGTGAGGACGAGTTGTGGCTTGCTCTTGCAAACACATGGCAGCGACAGCTAAAGCCTGATACAGACCCCTCATGGGGAACCGGCCTTGAAGCATTGGGTCAGCCATCTTAGGAAACTTCCTGCGATCCTTGAAGAGTGGACGAGCCTGCAGATCAGACGAGATGTATTATTATCCAAACTCAATGACCAGAAGTTACGTCTTTTGCTAAGAAACTGCAGTATCAACTGGTTCCAAATAGTAATTTTATCAGGTATAGCATGCCAACTGAAATAACTATAGTATAAAAGCATACCCATGCCACCAGGTTTTGCTCTCCTTGGGGTTTGGTGTTGTCAATTGCTTTGCGCCCTGTAATCAGCTCAAGGAAAACAACGCCAAAGCTATAGACATCCGATTTCACTGTGAGCTGCCCAGTCATAGCATATTCTGGGGCACAGTAGCCATAAGTTCCCATCACACGTGTTGAAACATGAGTGTTGTCACCAACTGGACCGAGTTTTGCAAGGCCAAAGTCAGACAGCTTCGGGTGAAACCCTTCACCAAGAAGAATGTTTGACGATTTGAAATCCCGGTAAATAACAGGAGGGCTGGCCTTGTCATGAAGATGCTCTAAGCCCTTGGCTGCACCTGCAGCTATCTTCATCCGTGTGTTCCAGTCAAGAGGTTCCTTCTCAGGTGGCACATCTACATATATTAGAAAATAAAACTTTAGCCTTCAACTAAAGATGCCATTGATTTTTAAAGGATTCATGAAGCAGTCATGCTGAGTACACATGTAATAATAAAAATACTACTTAATATATACTGCTATAAGCACACATGGAATTTTTAAAGATGACATCGCAAAGAGAAGATAAACGAACCATGCAAGTGATCTTCTAATGAGCCCAGTGGCATAAACTCATAAACAAGGAGGCGTTGGTCACCATCAGCACAATAACCAATTAGATTGACAAGGTTAGTGTGATGCAAGAGACTGAGCATGAGGACCTCAACAAGGAATTCTCTATTTCCTTGGAGACCGTTACGATCAAGTTGCTTCACAGCAACAGCCTGAGAAGTACAATCAGTTTGTTAGTGTCCAGGACTAACCCAATTAAAATAAACATAGAAACTCTACTAAGATTTCGCATAAGAGGTGAATATTTCAGCTGAATCGCTCAAAATCTATAAGTTAAGAGTGTATTTAGGAAGATCTCAGTGTATAGAGACGGTATACTGACCTGCCCACTCTCCAGGCGACCCTTATATACACGTCCGAAACCTCCCTCACCCAACATGCAATCTTGTCTGAAGTTCTTGGTGGCAGCAGCAAGCTCACGAAAAGTGAAAATCTGTGCGGCAATGTTTTGGCTGCTCCCATCCCGAGGGATTGTTAGATGATTATTCTTAGGGTCTGATCCACCCTGCAGCCTCAATTTATCTGAGCAGAAAATGGTTCAGAGTTAGCAGTCAGTTTTAGTACAATCAATTAAATTAAATAATTTAACAGAAAAAAAAAGTGGTTCACTCTTAGAGCACCAACATTCTGCCAGCAGAGAGTAGAAACATTAAAAGAAGTTGAGTGGTATTAGATGAAGGAAACTTTGCTACTACTCTAGAAGGACTTCAGCTTGAAGGAAATACCTATTTTTAACCATTTGTCTTAACCACACAACAACAACAAAATCATATTCCTCCCCTGGGAGCTAGTGAACAGCCACATTTAAGTAGAAGGTTTGGAATTAATGCCCAGCTTGTTTGAAACAGCCGTTAGCTAGAGAAAAATTCGGCAATCAGTTTCTGAAGTAACACCAGAAGCATTACCACAATGATGTAAATATTGAAAGTATTTCCTACAATTCCCCCATCACTCAGTTTTATGAGAAGAAAGGATCCTCTGCCAGTCTTTTGTACACAATAATAGGTAGGATCCTCTTAGTATCAATCTTTTCTACGCTAAAATTGTCTTGCGCTTTATGCTGCCGGGCCGGCAAACCCCCCAAGGAGAGGAATGGCAGATAAACTGTGAATCGCCACGACGAGTTAGCGGCCTAGCTAGTCAAATACACTGCCTCAAAAATAAGCACTATATGTAAAAAAGGAGTATCAAAATGACAGCCAGTTTCGATATGTAAAAAGGAGTATTGAAATGGCAGTCACATCATGTGTCTGTATCCTCTCCTCTCCTATCTTATAATTGTATCATCTATTGTATTATGCGCCTGGGTCCAAGGCATGGTAACAAAATATCCATCGCTTGTACCCCTGCATAGACAGCCTAGTACCTGCTCTCCTGGTTTCAGTATTGCCAGAAACAAGGATTACTCAGCTTCCAATCCGAAGCTCTCTCTTAACTAAACCAGAGCTAAAAACAATCCTAGCAGCAGCATATGCATTCCCATCTGTTCCCCACCAAGTGCAGCGAAAGGAGCACACACGGCCAGTCCTACTGTCGAGATCGCAGCACAGCTCATTCCTCTGCTTCCAGCCACCACAACCATGGCTGGCACGCAGTAAGCAAGCAAGCAAGCAACAGTAGAAGCGCAGGCAGTACAATAAACAACAACAACTGACGCCGGCGGCGGCCGCGGTAACCGAGCAAGGGGCAACGCGAAGCGAAGCTAAAGAGAAAGCTAGAGGTGGGGAGGGATTTGCAATTGCAAGATCCAGCGGGCGCACCTGATCCGGCGCGATCCGGCGCGGCGCCGTCCTTGGCGCGGGGGTCCTTGGCGTCGGGCCCCGGCTTGCCGGCCTCCGCCTCGAGGGCCGGGCCGAAGCAGGAGAAGCAGCTCATCCAGGCGCGCTCCCCCCTCTCCTCCCCCGCTCCCTCGCCGGAAGCAAGAAAACGCGTGGCCCAGACAAGAGAGGCCGCCGCGCCGGGCGGGACGACGCGGGATCCCCTCCCGGCGAGGAGCTCTTGCTGCGGTAGGGACGGCCCCCAAGCAAGACTGGATTTTTGGGAGGGGGGCGGGAGGGGAGGGTGGAATTGGGGGGCGGGGGTGGGGGAGTGGGATGGAAGCTACAGGAAGGGGGGGAAGAACATGAGGCTGGGGAGGGAGCAATGGGAGAGGAGAGGAAAGAGGAGTGTGGAGGAGGAGCAAAAGTCAGCTCTGGCTGTCCAAGGGGAGGGGAGAGAGGGGATCTTTGGGGGCACAATCCGTTTCGCTCTCCCTGCGTGCCACCTCGGCAGGTCAGGCATTGAAATTTCTCGCGTCATCCACAATTCAAATTCACACTGGCAGGCAGGCAGGCGGTACAGTAGAGTACAAGTTTTCTCTTTCACACCGTCGGACGTACTTACTATTACATGGAGCGAGCGACAATTTGTATGTGGTTCATGCGTGGGTAGCCATCCATTTGTGGTGGTAGTGGTGGTAGATCTTGTCACGTATCTTTATTTTATTTATTATTGCTGCGGAGAGAGACGGTCGTCGACTGACCGCGGCAAAGCAAAGGACGGCCATGCACATACTACTGCATGTGTGATTCGCGTGGGGAATACTGCTAGTAGTACCATTATTCAACCCAGGCGCTCCTCAACTATGACCACGGAAGCAACGGCGCTTCTGGTAACAGGAGGAGAAATAAAGCTTATCGAGAATTGCGCTGTGGCGTTTTAGTTTGTGTGGGGGGTAGCTCGCGCCGGGCCGGGCCGGGCGAGCAATTTGATAAAATAGCACGTCTTTCCTCGCACCTTGATAAAATAGCACACTTTTCTTTTTGTTTGATTAAATGACACACTTTTCCTCCATGGCTGGATAAAATAGCACAAACTGATTTTTTTTTCTCAATTTTCTAGTATGGGTCTATACATCATAATATTGTGGACGATTTTGCCCTTTGGTCTTTTTCGCGCTGGTCAGCAGTTTCGATCGGAGACAAGATGATTGAACCAGAGAACATCGAAGAGAGAACAAAACACAAAACAGCCAGCCGCCATCTCGCCGTGGTTCCTCCACGGCGCCGTGACCTCGTCGCGCCTCCTATCCCGCGCCGCCCGTTCACGTGGCGGGCGCCACCGTCCGCCGCCCTTCGACCGCTCCCCGCCGTGCCGGAGAAGAAGGGCGCTGCCGTACGGCGCACTCCGGCTGCTTCCTCACCGTGCGGGAGAAGAATGGCACCGCCACTTCAAGCCCCCCTACAGCGTGCGGCAGTCCAAGTCGCTTCGTGGCCGTAGTGTGCGTTTGCTGGCTGGAGGCTGTAGCTGTTCGCTGCTGTACCTGCTCGCTGCTGTGCTTGCCTGTGGCTGCTCGCTGCTGCAATAGTGTTGCCTGAAGATGATATAGCACTCACAGCTGGATATGGATATCTTCCGATGGATGCAATCAAAATTCAGCTTCAATGGTTGTAACGTGTATTGATATATAGCCTTGTTGACATGGATATAAGTGAAATTTCATCAGCATTTTCACCAAAAATTTTGGCATGACCTGTCTTTATTTCTGTACCACTTGACATGTCACAAAAATTAAAGCATAAGGTGACAATCCAGAATGAATACTACTCCCTCCGTCACGGTTTAGAAGGCGCGATTAAATTTGCGTGCGTTTCCACAATAGACAAGGTTTAGGCGCATTGCATTTATTTCTAGTAGCTAATTAATACTCCGAGTACTATTTCTATATGCATGCGTAGTGTGAATGCTATTTTTAGCCCATCTCACAACCAATAGATAACCACCTAGGTCCCAGAGAATTTTCAAGCGCCTTCTAAACCGTGACGGAGGAGTATGAGAATAAGGTGCAGATATGCTCATAGACTTGACAATCCGAATGAATATGCATGAGTTTCAGATTTAAAGCATAAGGTGAGTATTTGTCTCACAAGTTGCATCCGAAGCATAAAGCGAGCCGTCAAGTGACTACAGCACGACAAGATCCGAGAGACAGTGAAAGGGTAAATTCAATCCAAAAGCATCAACTACGCCAAGTAGCATCAATTTCGTAACGATGACTACTACACACTACATGATCACAAAATGGCATTCTACACTCTTTTTCTCCTCTTCGGCGTAAGCTTCTTTGCGGGCCTCACACCAACATTTGGTGGAGAAGTGGGAGTCTCTGTTTTCATAGAAAGTTGCCTGCATAATACAACAATTTCATTCATGAAGGAAGTAGCCTACAAACAACAACAATTGAAGAAAAACATCAATTTCCGTCACCTTCTTGTGATTGGACTAGGGCTGCCTTGTATGACAGGCAATGAAGATGTCTCTCCAAGAGGGGTACCAAGACATGATTGACTGCAAAAAAGACATTGTTCATAATATATATAAAAACACCCCACATTTGTAGAGATAAACACAAACAATGGTTAGTTCTAACTATTCATTAAAAAACTGACGTTAACGATTCATAGAGTTTGTAACTGACCCTGCTGGAGCTGCGCCCTCCGGCTCCATCACATCGACCTAAACCTTTTGCTGTCGTGAAGCCAACGAACTAGCTCTCCTCCACAAAAATCTCCAAGATATAAGGTTCCCGGATGACTTGCTTCCTAATTCCACATGTGAGATCAGATTAAAGGAAGAGAGAGATATAGAGGAGGAAACCTGTACTGGTAAGGAGAGAAAGAGAGATCAACAGAGAAGATGGGAGAACACTTGTAACTCACGGCAAGATGAGCGGCGGCGGCGGCGGAACAGGTCGAGCGGCGACGGCGGAACGGGTCGAGCGACGGGTGATGAGGGCAGCACGCCGGGGCAGAGGCACGGCGAGTCAACGACGATGGAATTTGCGGCGCCTGTGTGAGGAAGCCGGCGAGGCGGCGTCCTGCTTGCCTCGCGTTCCTCTGTTTCGATCGGAACTGATCGCTAGTTTCGATCGAAACTGTTGACCGGGCAGAAAAGACCAAGGGCAAAATCATCCAAAATATTATGATGTGTAGGCCCATACCAGAAAATTGAGAAAAAAAATCGGTTTGTGCTATTTTATCCGTGGCCAGAAGGAAAAGTGTGTCATTTAATCAAACAAAAAGAAAAGTGTGCTATTTTATCAACGTACGAGGAAAGACGTGCTATTTTATCAAATTGCTCGGGCCGGGCCACGTCGATGAATGATGATGTCGCTCTGGAGGAACGGGTGGTGCCCCGGTGTTTCGCCGGTCGTCGTCGGCTTTGTCGTCTCCCGCGCGCTTCCCCCGGGGATTAAACTAGTCCCACGGATACGATCAAGCGACCGAAGCGGCTCCAATCCATCCATGGAGTATCTATCCTGCCCTGCCCACGGATACGGATGCCTGTTCCTGCTCGCTCCATGGCCGTTTCCTGCCGCCCCCCACGCGGCGCCGTGCCATGCCATCACGGCCTACGTGGCCATCTGCAAAATGCGCGCGGCGAATCAGTATCTCGCGTCAGGGAGTAAATTGCACGAAATCTGCACATTGGGGCGTTGGAGCAGATTGGTGCAAGATTGGTAATTTTTCATGTCGATTACCAAGATTGGGGCGAGCCGTTGCAAAAAAGACTAAAAGTGTGTTTTATACGATTGATGAAAAAGTCGACCGGTTGGGCCCTTGCGTCGAGCGACACGTTAGCGATCTTATGCATGCTGTTGCTACTGACTAGGGCGCCGACCGACGAGGCCGGCTCCTTTAGGGCGCGGTGGTCTTGACGAGCTGACACGTTCACTCACACACGCTCGCTCTGCGTTCTTCTTCCTTCTCTCTCGCCGCCAAGGCCCATTGCATCCGCCCGTCGCCGCATGACCATGGTTTTTGAAGGCGAGAGCAATGACGAGAACTCAAGCCCCGTACATGCACTCAAACCTCCACCGATGGGCTCAATCGGTCGATTACTTCATTGGAGCTAGGGTTAGGGCTAGGTTTAGGAAATTTGGGGATTTTCTGTCTAGGTGGTCTTTCTTTGTGAGGATTTCGTTTGATTTGCTTTGTCCTCGTTCTCGCACATGATGCTAACTTGGATTTTGCTTGGCGGTGCCTTTCTCTCTTTAGGACCCGGATTACCATGGTCTTGAGCTAGATCGATAGTCTTTGTGCGAGAAGCATGGGAAGCCATCGAGAGGCTTGTTGCATTTGAAGGAACAATGGTGGGAGAAGGTTCTTAGCATGTGCTTGAGCCGGTATTTTTCTTGCCTTATTGATTATGCACAGGATATGTTCATTGGAAGTCACATAGTCTAGTTTGCCAATTGTGATGCAGTTATGTGATTGGTACTTTTGTTAGTCATATATACCATATTGTAGTGCTCATTGTAGGAATGGTGAATATTATGGTCAGTGGAGTGCATTTAGGCTAAATATAGGCTCAAGCATGCTCTGTTGTGTGCACATGAATGCTCTGTTGTATGCAATGTTGCTTAGTACTCACATTAAGTAACTGTTGCTTACTGCTGACAGTAGGTACTTTCATTAGCTAGTTTGTTCCTGCAGGCTAATGTAGTGTATTTAGCTAGGCTAATGTAGGATCACCCTCTTGCTTAGCACATGGATGTGCAAATTCAGTGTTGGTCAGTACCAACATTAGCTACTGGCATGAACTAACTGTTGCTTACTACTATTAGTAGTTGTATTGTACTAAATTCTGCCTTGTTATTTTTCCGGAAGGTCGAATTGTGGGTTTGTTCGATGGGTTGATGAGCGGTGGCCCCAACAATGGAGAATGCATTCTTTGAAGCTTTGGTCGATGGTTGAAGATAGCAAGTCTGCTAGGGTGGATGATAATCTTCAAAGTTCTTTAACTATTCACCATTTGATGAGAAGAAAATAAGAAGTTGGATGCACAATATGACAAGTTAGTGAAAGATGTGCATCAACTTGTGGACTTTCGAGAGGATAGGGTTGTGGATTTCAGTTATCTGCGATCATTTGTCACATATCGGCACCAATGCAGAGCTGAATTGGTGGCTGGTATGAATGCGAAATGGCAAAGAAAGATGCAGCTCTAGAGAAGCTTCAATGAAGTTTGAAATCTGTGCAACGACAAGTGCTCAAGCAACGCCATCCAAAACCTCAAGTTGAAGAATATGAAAGAGAAGCAATTGAGGATTGAGGCTCAAGAGAAATTGGAGTGAAGAATGCGAGTTCACAAAGTTTGAGGAGAAGCTCACCCAAGATAAGCTAGAGTTGAAGTTCAGGTTGTTGATCTGCTGAAGCTCAAGGAAAACCATAATGAAGAGAAGCGGATGCAAGAGTTTAAGATTCTTGAGCTCATGAAGGCAGAGGAGAAGTGAAGGAGAAGATCAAGGGGATCCGAGCCATCTTGGAGAACCGAACAAGATGAATTAAGCATAGTGGGCATTGCAGACCTTTTGGGAAGGATGGCGTGCAATGGCCTAGTAACTTAGAATTATGGTAGTGTAATGTATGGTTCTAGAACTAATTACGAACTCTGGCTGTTTATGTACCTAGTAATATGCTATCCATCCTTTTGTGAGAAAAGGATGGATTGTGCATTGAACTCCACTATGTAATGTGAACAATGGTTGTGTATTCCTATAATGTGTTGAACTCCAGTTAGTATCATTTGGTTTCAATGTTAGACTGAAAATGATGACATAGTGATGCTTATGTTAGGCTGAAAATGATGGTTAAATGCACAATCCATCCTTTTCTCACCCTAGACCCTAGTTGATGGCTTTAGGTGGTTCCGTGGACCCCGAGCCACCAAAACCCAAAATGATGGCTTTAGGTGGTTCAAATGGACCCGAGACACCCTAGACCCTAGTTGATGGCTTTAGGTGGTTCCGTCGACCACGAGCCACCAAAACCCAAAATGATGGCTTTAGGTGGTTCAAACGACCCCGAGACACCCTAGACCCTAGATGATGGCTTTAGGTGGTTCCGTGACCCCGAGCCACCAAAACCCAAAATGATGGCTTTAGGTGGTTAAAATGGACCCCGAGACACCCTAGACCCTAGTTGATGGCTTTAGGTGGTTCCGTCGACCCCGAGACACCCTAGACCCTAGTTGATGGCTTTAGGTGGTTCCGTCGACCCCGAGCTACCAAAACCCAAAATGATGGCTTTAGGTGGTTACGTCGACCCCGAGACACCCTAGACCCTAGTTGATGGCTTTAGGTGGTTCCGTCGACCTCGAGCCACCAAAACCCAAAATGATGGCTTTAGGTGGTTCCGTCGACCCCGAGACACCCTAGACCCTAGTTGATGGCTTTAGGTGGTTCCGTCGACCCCGAGACACCCTAGACCCTAGTTGATGGCTTTAGGTGGTTCCGACGACCCCGAGCTACCAAAACCCAAAATGATGGCTTTAGGTGGTTAAAATCGACCCGAGACACCCTAGACCCTAGTCGATGGCTTTAGGTGGTTCCGTCGACCTCGAGCCACCAAAACCCAAAATGATGGCTTTAGGTGGTTCCGTCGACCCGAGACACCCTAGACCCTAGTTGATGGCTTTAGGTGGTTCCACAACCCGAGCCACCAAAACATAGACAACATAAAAAGGACCATTTTGAGCATAGACAACATATCAATAATAAAAGAACCATTTTTATCATAGACAACATATCAATCATAGAAAGAACCATCCAAGCTTGCATATCATCCATTCGGGCATTCACTCATAAGTTGCATCCACATCAACAAAAGCCATATATGGCATTGATTCTTAAAGTACACCACCAAAGCAAAGATGACATTTTACACCACCACATGAAGTATCTAGTTACCACTTGCATAGAAGTACCTCCCCATCCAAGATATGTCTACCACCAAAGCACCTCTCCCAAAGAAGAGATGTGGAGGGAGCAATAGATGTGGAGGGACCAGATTGTCTTGGGGCGGTGAATGCACCTCTCCTCTCCCAACACCTCTTGCAAAGACTTGATGCGGCACCTCTCCAGCTCCTCTTCCAGCAGCTTGAGCTGCTGCAGACCTCTCCCAGCTCCTCTCCCGGCTCCTCTCCCAGCTCCTCTCCCGGTGGTGTTGTTGTTAGGAGCTGCATGAGAGGTTGTTCTTCTTGGTGTAGTGCAACACCACCACCATTGGAATTCCTTGCAAGAGGCTTGCATAAACAAGAAGGAAAATGAGTTAGTACTTAAAAAATGGAATGTACAAGAAGAAAAACCACTTATAAGAGGATTACCACATGTTTGTTCTTCCTCAAAGCCAGCTCAGCTTCAACCGCTTGAGGCAGCTTGTGTACCTATGTCCTTGTAGTCCACAATTGCCACATGTTATAGTCCCCATTCTTGATGTGTCCTTAGGCTTTGGAACTTCAAATTTCCCTTGATCCTCTTCTCTTTCTTTCTTCCTCTCTTCACTTTAAATGCAGGTGGGTCAATGTCCGGACCAGGGTCTTTGTCGATCATGCTCACCAGAACTGGATAGATCATTGGTTCATAAGCTGCCACATAAAATTCTTTCTTGAAGAACTTGCTGACATAATCCTCTGGTTTTCTTTTGCCCTTGTTGATTGCTGAGATGGCATGGTTACATGGGATGCCACCGAGGTCCCATTTTCTGCACCCACATGTGTGCACTTGCAAGTTAACAAACATGGGTTTCTTTGCCCACTTGTAACCTGCCACAAGTTCACACCAGCTTGAATTGGTTTGCAATATTTGGCCCTCTCCTTCTCAACCTCTAGCTTCTCACTATAATGGGGTGTTATGTCCCATCTAGCTGTCTTTGCACTCTCCTTATTCCTATGCCACCTCATCATCTGTTTATCCTTTATTCCATCACACATTGTCCTAATTGGTTTCTTCCTAACATCTAGGACATACTTGTTGAACACCTCAGACAAATTGTTAACTACAAGGTCAGTCTTGCAGTTTGTGTCAAATGCATGCCTTGCCCATGTTTTCTTGGGTATTTGACAAAGCCACTCCCAAGCTTCCTGACATTCAGCTCTAAGGTCATTCATTGCAATGTTAAATTTGTGTTCACTATATGCATAGGCAGCATTATCCATACACTTCTTCAGATCTTCCCCCCTAAACCCAGCATTTTGGAAGTTTGCATAGATATGCCTAAGGCAGAACCTTTGGTTGCACTTAGGAAAGACAGCATTCACTGCTTTTAGAAGGCCCTGGGACACACAATTAAACTAGCTAAGCTACTATCTAGCACAAAACAACCATATAGGAACAAGGACATAAGATGCAAGCACATACCTTTTGTCTATCTGACATTATTGTATATGGACCAAACTGTCCCTCTTCTCCTCCTAGGCAGATTTTAAGTTGGTGTAGAAACCAACACCAGTTAGGTGTGTCCTCTTGCCCAACAATACCAAATGCTAGTGGGTATATATTGTTATTGCCATCTCTACCAGTGGCGCAAGTAGTTGAGCACCATAGTTAACTTAATGAAGCACCCATCAACACCGAATGAGCAAGCAAATTCAATATTTAAAACATTCAAATGCATTTCAAGATGAAACAATATGTAACTAATGCACAAGCTGAACAAACTAACCAATGAATGGTCTGCACCCTTGAGAAACCCTCCCTTGCTCCATTGATGCAATAGAACATAGCATGGAATCTTGGACTGGATGGGGATTTTTTCGATGGGTGTTGGAGTTCTGATAGTGACTACTACTCTACTCCCGTGGTTTGTATCCATCCTTCTGAGCATAGTCTTTCAACCTAGGGTATTGCTTCTTGTGGTCTCCTAGCACAGCATCAATAGCTATGTTCTTTGCTCTATATGCCATTGACTTGGGCACATCCACACCATACTTCTCCATGCAAGCATCAATCAAAGTCTGAATGCCGGTTGTTAGATCAGATCTGAGCAGTGACTCATACTACATGCAAGCCACTTGGCACTTACCCTTGTTGTCTCTGTACTAGTAGGGCAAGTGTGCTTAATTCTCATCTTCTTAATTACAAAAGTAGTTTCACCTTTTATAACTGCTGCCACCATAAAGAAGTTGCAATTTTTTTGGTTGCATTCTACAATTATTCTTTGATCTGAGTTCCTATGATATCTGAAGTTTCTTTCTTGAGTGATGTGTAGGTTCAACAAAGCCTCTCTAAATTGATGTTGATCCAAGAAACACATGTGTAGACATAATTGCTCATGTGGTGCATCCATTTTCTCATTGTACCATTTTCTAGGAGGACTCTGCTTTGCCCTGCTCTTCCTTTTCTTTGGCAGCACAAATGACAATGGCTCAAAACCATCATCATCAGCCTCCTTCAACAATCCTTTCTCTTCTTCATCAGATGAAGGTTTGAAATAAGGTTCCTCCTCTGGTACTACACTTGAATGTGACCTTGTTGTAGGCCCTCTCCTAACTGGAAGCTTCTGTTTCTTCTTCTTCTTCTCTTCATGTACAATTACAGTTTCTTCATCCTGTGAAACAACTTTGTCATCTTCATCCATTTGAAAAGGTTCCTCAACCTCTGTGTCACCCTCATAATGCACAACTTCTTCCTCCTCGATTCTTCATCATCTGTTTCTTCCTCTTCCATTTCATCATACTCTTTCTGTTTCTTTCCTCACCATCTCTGTGTCATCAAGCATCACCCATATAAAAGGTGGTACATCAATGTCCTCTTCACCTTCACAATCGAACCACCACCGCCAACATATCCTCTTCTTCTTCTATTTCCATAACAGCTTTCAGTTTTCCTTTTACATTCTTGCTCTCTTGTGTGCAAACACCAGTACCATGAGCTACACTGCAGCTGCTACTCGACTTTCAAATGCAACTCCTTCTTCATTAACAGCATAGATGGGTGGCTCATTGAGATCATATAACATGGGCTCTTCATACACAACAGTGGATAATTCTTGCCTCTCAATCTGGCTGCAAGGAGGTGGACATGCCCTCACTAGCAAATTTAAGACCTTAGACTCCTCAACACTGCTTCTTTACTAATTGCAACTCAGCATTACACTCTACCATCTCCAATCCTTTCTCCGTAATTGTGGATTCTCAATGTGAAACAGCAGATCATATTCACTAAATCCTTGGGTTTCCATAACGCAATCATATTCGGGTATGTTACATCTGAAGCTAGAGCTTCAACTCAAACATTTCGAAGCATCAAAATAGAACCTAACATCCAAAATGTCATCATACAAAGCGCAAAATGAAATAACAGAAAAATGGTTAATAAACAATTTTACTTTGTTTAAGTTAACATATAATTTGGACTCTGCTCTAGTTAGGAATGATTTAAGTTAACATATAAACAAAGCTTTGTTTAAGTTAACATATAAACAAACCTTTGTTTAAGTCGACTAATGGTGCTCTGCTCTAGTTAGGAATGATTTAATCCACTATGCTTCTCTGCTCGCTCTGCTCTAACTAGGTAACACCTAATCTTTGCTCGACAATTTAGACTAAGAAATAACAATGTAATCCACTAATCTTTGCTCTGCTCTGCTCTAGTTAGGACTCATGTAATCCACTATACTTCTATGCTCTACTTAGGAACTAGCAATTAGAGTGCTAAACATGCAGACGATAAACAGGCGATAAACCTAACCCTAATCCCCAATTTCGGTTTGCAAAGATGGAGCAGTGGAACACTTACGAACACCACCGAAGCCATGAGTCCACCGATGGGCGGTGCTAGGGTTAACACCCAAATTCGCGCCATCTTGACCTCTGCTCCATCGACAACGCCGGCTCGAAAAATCTTCGTCCTCGCCATTGTACTCGAGTGGAGTAGCAGCCACTCCCATCGAGCCCAAAGCGGGAGGTCGCCGCGCTTCAGATCGCCCGACCATCGTCGCTTCACGGAGTAGCCGAGGCCATCGTCGCCTAAAGACACAGCCATGAGAGAGAGGAGGTAGGGATGAGCAACATGAGGAGACAGCGCCCTAGCGATTCGATCCATGGCTGCTGGCGTGGTGTGTGTGGCGGTGGCGAAGTGAGGCGGCCGAGGCGAGAGGAGAAGAAGAGGAGAGAGCGGGGTGGTCAGCTCGGTCGCACCAATGAGACCTAAGCGGTGCGAGCGGCCTCGTCGATCGGCGCCCTAGTCATACAGCGAACGCCAAGATCTGGCAGCAGCGTGTCACGACGGCGGGCCCAACCGGTCAACTTTTTACATCAATACGTATAAAACACACTTTTAGTCTTTTTTGCAACGGCTCGCCCCAATCTTGGTACTGACATGAAAAAATTACCAATCTTGGTACCAATCTGCTTTCAATGCCCCAATTGTGGTATTTCTGTGCAATTTACTCCGCGTCAGGCGTCTGTGCATCGCGGTGCCGGACAGCCGTGAAGCGTAGGAGCAGGGCACGCGGAGTTGAGAACGTGCGTGCCACGGGCCGTCAGGATTCAGAAACGCAGCTGGCTGGAGCGCGCGCGCACGCGTCGTCCCGTGACCCAGAGCCGAGCGGGTCCGCATATTCTACAGCTACAGGCGATTCGAAAGAAACGTGCACACATGGCATCACAGCACAGCAGTGCGCGCGTGGCAGGGGCTCCAGGCCACGCTGGTCGTGGTCAGGGTCCGTCTCTCCCGGCCACCAGACGTACGTATGGCGCAAAGCAAGCGAACCGCTATAGATAGAAGCAGCCAAGCCAACCGCTGCGCTGCGCGTCATCACACCAACGGAAACGGAAAAGGACATGGGCGACGGCGACGGCGACCGGGACGACGCTGTCCGGTCCGGATCCATGGAAGCGCGCCAAGTGCCGCCGCTCGCGCGCGATCCCTGCGTTACTGCGTACTACGAGCCGCCGTCCCTACGACGCGGACCTGGGGTTGGCGCGTGCCGTGCCGTGCCGCCGCCCGGGTCGCTCATGCCGCACAAGCACGCACGCAAGTCTCCAACTCAACGCATCGTCGTTGGGTCCGGGTGCCGGGAGGTGATCGAAGCCGTAGATCACTCGGCGCACACGATCTAGGAGTAGTTCCAGAGATGAGAGCTGAAGGAAACACGCCCCGATCATGAGGCATGACACACGATCAGGCAGGACGACGAAGACGAGCCTACCTACCTACCTATCTACCTACGGGGAGAAAGAAAAGATGGAGCGACACCCTACGCTACCGCCCGCGTCTGCCTGCCTCTACCTTCACCGTCCTCCGGCCGACCTCGCTTTCCTTCCGGCCAGACCCCATGCCGCGCCCACACCTGCCTTGAATTGATCCGGTCAGGCCGACCTCTTTCCTGCCTCCACCGGAAGAAATTGCATGCTCGAACATGTGTTGGCCACATCGATCGGCTTTCGGCCCGGCGAGCATCTCAGATAACGGTCTCATGCTCTGCGCATGCGTCACCAAGTATTCGCCCACGTACCGGCGAGCGTGCCAGCCGGCGCCGCCACACTTAATTCAGGAGGAACCAGTCCATATCGGATCACCTCCGTCGTTCGCTCGCACAAGTGGGTAGTACGACCTCCGATTCCACCGAGGGGGAGCCATGTCACGTGCATGCATGCATGTATCCATTCAAGCTCGCATCCATCGCACAATCGCGCCCCGTCGACGGGCGCTCCACAGTGACACTACCTGCGGATGGATGAAGACGATACGATACGATGCCCCGAATATGTTCGCCTCCCCCGGCCCATACCATGAAAGCGATATTTTCTGTCTCGTAACTAACGATATCCTAGCTAGCCCCATTCCTGTCTTTGGCCGTCGATCCAGCCAACGAATCATCTAATCTCACACTTGATGGGACTCAAAGGTGAAGCGTGCAATAGCTGCCTGTTTTCTCAGTGCGCTTTTACAACGCTATCAAATAACAGAAAACTAATTAAAGACTCCAAAAGACCTTTCACACACCTTACATCACCTGGATACGAACACCCAAGGCGCGTCAAAATCGTGGAAACTGAAGCCCCGGACCTTGCTGTACTGTAGCTCATCTTCTCTGCCCTGCATGCTTTCTCTGTTTTTCCTCCCATAGGTTGATGAGAAAGCTATAGAGTGGAGCCAAACTGCCAAAGCCCCGTTGACAACGCGTACGCGATTAAACTGTTTTTTATGTGAATTGTGTCCCCGTGCATGACACTCTTGGGCTTGTTTTATTGCGGCGGAGAGAGATGGTCGTTGATCAACTGAGGCAAAGGATGCCCGTTCATTTACACGCTACACACTTAACTTTAGAGTTCTTTTCGAATGGGTTCCTGAAAAAGAAAACTTTATTGATATGAGTAGTCTATCATTCTTATTAAGCCAGACTCTCACATTTATAGAGAAATATATCAATATACATAATATCAGATATGTAGCATTAGATTCTCATGGGGAATACTGCTGCCAATATTCAACCCAGGCTCAACTATGACCATGGAAGCAACCGCGCTTCTACTAACAGGAGGAGAAATAAAACTTATCAAGAATTGCGCTGTGGCGTCTTAGAGCATCTCCACCCGTTGGCCCCCCAGGGGCGCGTAAAATCGCCGGCACAAAAAACCGGCCTGGGGGTGAGTGGGTTCCTAGCCGCCGACCCCAGGATCGCCTCCAGACGCCATTTATGTTAAAAAAAAGAGTAGTCGGCAAAGTTCAGTTTAAATTCGGCTAAAATTCGGCAAACCGGGCACGCGGAACTGAGAACGTGCGTGCCGTCAGGATTCAGAAACACAGGTGGCTGGAGCACGCAGAGACGCGTCGTCGTCCCGTGACCCAGAGCCGAGAGGGGAAAGGCAAGCCCGCATATTCCACAGCTACAGGCGATTTCGTGCACACATGGCATCACAGCACAGCAGTGCGCGCGCTCGCGTTCGCGCGTGGCAGGGGCTCCAGGCCACGCTGGTCGTGGTCAGGACGCCTCTCCCGGCCACCAGACGTACGTATGGCGCAAGGCGCGCGAACCGTTGTAGATAGAAGCAGCCACCATGCAAAAAGAAAAAGAAAAAAAAGATAGTAGCAGGCAAGCCAACCGCTGCGGTGCGCGTCGTGGAAACGGAAAAGGACGTCCGCGACGGCGACGGGGACGACGCTGTCCGGTCCGGATCGATGGACGCGCGCCAAGTGCCCCCGCCCGCGCGCAACCCCTGCGTCTGCGTACGAGCCGCCGTCCCTACGACGCGGACGTGGCGCTGGCTCGTGCCGTGCCGTGCCGCCGCCCGGGTCGCTCAGGCCGCGGACGCACGCACGCCATCTTTCTCGATCTCGGCGCATCATCCTCATTGGGTCCGGGTGCCGGGGAGAGGGCAACCACGACAACGGGCACGCACATGATCGAGGAGTAGGTTCCGCAGAAGAGAGCTCAAGGAAACACGCTCGCTAGCTCGTGGCACACGAGCAGGCAGGGCCACGAACCTAACCTACGGGGAGAAAGAAAACGTGGAGTGGAGCAAGACCCTACGCCACGCCGGCCCGCGTCTACCTGCCCGCCTGCCTCCGCCTTCACCGATGGCGATCACCGTCGTACGCCCGGGACCTCGCTTTCCTTCCGGCCAACAGGACCAGGCGAAATTGGAAAATAAAAAAGGTGCCCCATGCCGCTCCTGCCCTGAATTGATCCGGCCGACCTCATTCCACCAGCACAAAAAATATGCGCGTTCGCTCGCCGTCACCAAGTATCCGCCCACGTACCGGCGAGCGTGCCGCCACACCTACGTACGTCAGGAGGAATCAGTCGATCGGGGGGATCCGCTCCATCGTTTCGCCCAAGTGGCCAAAGACGTACGGCCTCCGATTACACCAGGGGAGGGGAGCCATGTCACGCGCATGCATATGCGTGTATCCAAGCTCGAATGGATCGCACGATCGCACCCCGTCGACGGAGGCGCCACGCTACCTGTGGATACGATGACGCGAATATGTTCTCTGCCCGGCCCCTACCCCGAAAGCGATACTCTTATCTTGTAACTAACGATATCCTATAATCCTACTAGCCCCATTCTGGATCGAGCGAACCAACCAACTTTACACATGGATGGAACTGAAAGCTGAAGGGCGCACCGACTGCCCGTGCTACCTTTTCAGCGATTAGAGCATCTACAATCAGAGTTTGACAAATTTGGGCACCCATACATCCTTAAATGACTCCGTTTCTACCCATAAGGGCATCTTCAACATTGACACGCAGATTTGCTCCGTTATTCGTCTGTGCCTTCCAATGCTATAATGTATATATTTGTCAGTAAAGGACAATTCAAAATTTAAATAAAAGTCTGATCCATAGCGTTCGCCGGATCGCGCGCCCGATCACATCCAGAAAAAAGGCAAGTATGCTAAAATTTTTACATATCTGGTGACAAAAGAATATACGTCCGGAAGTTCTTGCAAAAAATTAAGTTCTTTTGCAATGAGGGACCGCCAATCCGACCCTCCTCCATGCTCAAGCTGTTGTCCCGCCGCGTATATGAAGCCTCCATCTCTGCTGTCTCCTCCTCGTCCTTGTCGGCCGCCTCCAACTCCTCATGATGCCGCTGCAACATCTTCTAGGGTATGCCTTGCACGATCATTCTTGTGCTGCATCAAAAGACTCCACCTTGAAGGATAACATTTTGGCGCCCTCCGCATCAGCTGCGATCTTCACCTTCTTTTCTTCGAGCATGGCCCTCTTCTGTTCGATCAAGACCCTCTTCTCTTCGAGCACCAGCATCTTCTTGATCGCCTCCATCGACAGGTTGAACCTACCCGGCTTTTCTCCTCCTTGATCTCCGAGCGCTTGACGTATGCCTCCTCCTTCTTCAACAATATGTCCTCAAACTTCTCCGTCAACTTGCCAGCCGCACCTTCTCGCTTCGCCCTCTCTTTCTCCCACTTCTTTGTCCGGAACCCTCTTCTAATATTCTTGGGCGGTTCTTTTGGAGGGTCGGTTGGATCCTCGGTTTCTTCCTCGGTTGCTTGGGCGCCGGTCTTGGCTACGAAAAGGCCCCACTTTGGTTGCCCATTCAACTTCAACCAACAAGGTATGACAATGAAGTTTTTCTTGTTCAACTTCCTGAACATCGTACACGCACAAGATGGCTACAAAAAAAACATTGTCAAGACCTATGCAGACATATCCGGCTATGAAACTATGTATATCCGGCTAGTGATCAACAAAAGTATGCATATCCGGATGGTGGTCAACAATACTTTGCATATCCGGCTACAAATTTATGCATGTCCGGCTACAAAACTATGCATTTCCGGCTAGTATCTAGGGCTGCAAATGAGTCGAGTTCGAGCGAGCTGGATTAGGCTCAGCTTAGATTATACTAAAATTCGAGCGAGCTCAAACTGAGTGAAGCTCAAGGTCAAGCCATAGAAAGTGGCTCGTGCTCAACTTGTATCAATCTCGAGCCGATCTCGTGCTAGTTTCGATCTAAATAATAAGATGATTTTACGAATAGGCAAATTTTCAAACATTATAGCCAACAACACAATATTGAAGACCACTATAAAATTTGACTTATTCTCTCTCTACTAAAGACTAGCACTTGATAAATAGGGATCAATGAACTAGAAAGATAGAAAAATGAAGGTGCATCTGCTCTTAAACTTCGGCTGTGAATAATAGGAAATTTGACACGACTGACCACGCATCATATTGAGGCTAAATTTGTCATGCTTAACAGGCCTCCATGTTTCCTACTATATAATATTGAGAAAATTTTGACACAAAATATATGGCAATAAATTATCCTATTTCCTTTAAATATACATCAAGATTATTTAATATAATTATATGACATCGAGCTATCAAGCTAAAATCGAGCGAGCTAGTGTTGGCTCAAGGTTAACTCGTTTCTCTATCGAGCCAAATAAAGTGATACTCAGCTCATTTCTTTTCGAGTCGATTTTGAGTCGAGTCAAAATACGAGTTGATCTCGAGCGGCTCACGAGCCTCGAGCTTTTCTTGCAGCCCTAGTAGTATCAACAAAAGTCTGCATATCCAGCCAAATGAACTTACTTGCCAATGGATTTGCGCACCGCTAGGCCACCGTGCGATGAGATACTTCAAGTGGCCGCAATATTTTGAAATGGCCTCTTGGATGGTGTGCCATCGATGGTTGAGGGACTCTGATTCATGGTTGCCGTGCCGCTGTCCCTAGGACGCGGACGTGGAATTGGCGCGTGCTGTGTCGTGCCGCCGCCCGGGTTGCTCAGGCCGCACACGCACGCACGCCATCTCTCGCAATGTCCACGCATCATCATTGGGTCTGGGTACCGGGGAGAGGGCAATCACGATAACGGGCACACGATCCAGGAGCGAGTGGATCCGGAGAAGAGAGCTGAAGGAAACACGCCCGCCCGCTCATGCCACAGGAGCAGGAAGGACGACGAACCTAACCTAAGGGGAGAAAGAAAACGTGGAGGGAAGACCCTACGCCACGCCCGCGTGCCTGCCTGCCTCTACCTTCACCGATCACCGGCGTACGGCCGGGCAGACCTCGCTTTCTTCCGGCCAACGGGGCCACGAGAAATTGGACAAGAAAACCCAGGTACCCCATGCCGCCGCGCCTGCCTTGGGTTGATCCGGTCGATCTCATTCCACCAGGACACAAAAAATGCTCGGATATGTGCTGGCCGCATCGTTCGGCTTTCGGCTCGGCGAGCATGCATCTCCTCACGCTCTCTGCGCATGCACGATGCGCGTTCGCTGTCACCACAAGTATTCGCCCACGTACCGGCTCTCGTGGCTGCCGGCGCCGCCACACGTACGAACGTCAGGACTCAGGAAGAATCGGTCGATCGGGGGTCAGCTCCATCGTTCGCACAAGTGGGTACTGTAGAGACTGAACAGAAGGTTTGGGATCGAACTGACTTTTGCATTGATCTGCTGCTCATACATATACAGGGTACAACACACGCACACCACTCTCTAACTAACTAACAGATTAACTAGCTGCCCTATAAGCTAGGGATGCATGTGAGGCATGCCGGTCGTGGTTAGTTGGAGAGATGCGTGGGCCTGTAGACTGATTCCAACACCCCCCGCAGACAGAGCGTCGCCGGCGGTGACCAAGGGCCACCTTCTCGCGGACGAAGTGGATGTCGAGTTCAATGTGTTTGGTCCCACGGTGATGTACTGGATTTTGAGCAAGGGACGACCGACACATTGTCGCAATAGACAACTGTGGCCTTGTCGAGGCCGGAGTGAAGCTCCTGTAGTAGTTGGCGCGTCCAGCAGCACTCGGCAACGGCGTTGGCCACATCGTGGTACTCCGCTTCCGCACTGGATCGAGACACCGTGGGTTGCCGCTTGGACGACCAAGAGATGAGCGAGCCACCAAGGAATAGGCAGTAGCCAGAGGTGGAGCGGTGAATGTCAGGACACCCGGCCCAATCAACGTCACTATATGCAACGAGCTCGTGGGGCGGGTTGGCAAGGAGAATGGATGTGCAAGCACACCTGCTGAACAGCATAGGTGAGGTCCAGCCGTGTCAACGTGAGATACTAGAGCGCACCAGTGATGTTGCGGTAGAGGGCGACATCATCAGCAAGGTCTCTATCTGTGGCGGAGAGCTTAGACTTTGTGTCTACCGGCGTGGAGGCCGGCCGACAGTTAGTCATGCCCGCACGATGAAGAAGGTCCTCGGCGTACTGGTGTTGGTGTAGGAAGAAGCCGGACTGGGTGCGCCGCACTTGGATGCCGAGGAAGAAGTGCAACGCACCCATGTCCTTGATTGCGGCGGTGGTGGTGAGCTGCGCAACAACACGTCGGAGGAGCGCATCAGAGGAGGCGGCGAGGATGATGTCGTCGACATAGAGGAGCAACTGGCGATGTCATTGCCGTGGCGATGTCTCCACCCTTTGCGGCTTTCGCTTTGACGTGGAGCTTTTGTCGCGTCGCCGAGTTGATCTTCCGGGCGAGCGCGATGATCGGATCCTCTAGCACCTCCACCACATCCTCCATCTCCGCCAGTCTGTTCTGCAGTTCCATGTGGCGACAACAACGGCGGGAGGGAAGAAGAGATTGAGAGAAAAGGGCGGGAGTTGGGTGGAGAGCGGCAGGATGGAAGAAGAGATTGGGGATTTTGCCGTGGATGACGGGGGGATAGACCCTGGGTAGCCTCACAAGCACTTCAGCACTTTTTAAGACATCGGGGCTGGCCAAGTCCCTCAGCCCGACTGGTCGCAAGGCCGGCCCACGGGGCCGGCTGGTGCCAAAGGGCCGCCTCCTAGAAGGAGGCGGACCCCAAGAAGGAGGCAGACTCCGAGAAGGTGGCACACTCCAGAAGGCGGCGAGGGCCTGGGCCGACCCCAACCAGGCGGCCCCTCGCCCCTCAAAGTTTGTGCCCACCTGGTATGACAAGACAGGACGTGGCCACGGACGGCCTGCCACCCCCAAACCCCGGGCGGATCGTGGCCACAGTACGGATGTACCAAGCGGACACCCCTCGCCTGGCGTGGCACTGTAGCCACGCAGCCCATGACGTAGCCTACGTCAGACGGCCCTGCCGCCCTGTCTGGCGGCGGGCCCCAGCGGTCGGTCGGCGGAGAAGTCGAAGCCCAGAGACACTGACGGCGGGGTCCTACAACCAGTTGGATTACCATACCCCTGGGGGGTAGGCCTATATAAACCCCCCAGGCTCACCCATGCAAAAGGGTTCACCATTCTAGTCACCACACACCCACGTAGCTAGGGAAGAGTAGAGCTAGCCCTGCCTTCTTCTTCGCCTAGCCGAAGCAGCTCAAGGAGCACCCCTGTTTGATTATAGTCATGCGGAGACCCCGCAGAGCAGGATTAGGGGTGTTATCTTCATGGAGAGCCCCGAACCTAGGTAAGACCCGGCGTCGTTTGAGGTCTTGCCTACTCCCGCTTCTAGAGCCCGGCAACGCACTCCTGTCCCCACACATGATGCCATCCCTTGGCATATATCGAGGAAATATATACCACGACACTGGAAATAGGACGGGCAGCTACAAAAGCGCGGGCCCCGCCTGTCTTTTGTGAGGGCCGGGGGTGTTCGGAGTCCTACGTGTTTGTTGTCCAGACTCCTGGAACCCCCCGCGACGTTTAGGTCCAGTTTGTCGAAAAAAACTTCGTCCCGACCGCTCGATGAACCGATAAAGGACTGTGTTGGATGGCACAACTCATCCAGACAGCTCGGACCGGATGTATGCGGGCGGTTCGAGGGTCAGCGTCGGAGATGCCCTAACCCTTATTTTTAAAAACTTAAATCCATGCAAACACATGCACGTCGATGATTACACACAAATACAATTTTTTTCATCTATAAAAATACAAATCCAAACATTGCCGAACACAAAAATTATTTACAGTGCATAACTGAAACATAAAATTCACAGTTTAGTTATTTCTGGCATGGATCCACGTATGCTTTACAAGATCATTGAGAAGTTGCATATGCACTTGTTGATTTAAAAATTGACGATGCATCTCAAGAAAGTTGGCCATACGCTCCGCCTCTTGTCGTGGGTTGGGGCGTCCGGTTGTAGACGCTCTTATGTGGCAAACTGAAACTCTTGAACCTTATTGTACTATATAGAACTCCTCTTCTCCGGGCTAGCTCCGGACTACGTCTAGCTTGCATGCTTAGGCTGGTCATAGTGGAGAGTATCATATACTAGTATCATGCATATGATACTAGTGTATGATACTACATCCATAGTGCATAATATCATATATTAGTATCATAGATGATCTCATTTATTGTCATGCATGACACATAGTAGTATCACATTTATTATGTTACGGTATCTACCTATATTACTATAACTATCTCTCTCTTCTTTAATTGCCTGCCACATAAGCATGTTTGCGAGTCCCAAATGCATGATACTACTTGGGGCATCTCCAATGGTTGTAAGATAGTTGTTGGTAGACTTTGCCATATACTAGGATTTTTGATGATGTGTCATGCAATAAATTAGGAAAGTGATAAAGATTGTATGTACATGAACCAACACTCCTTGCACAAGCTTCAATGTAGAACGAGAGAGCACCTTATTTATTATCTCATATCTATATTGGGTAAACGAGATACAACCCATTGGAGATGTTGTATGTTAAAGTGTTAGTTGATGACATGGCATATTTACCAACAAGCTAACATACAAACTGTTGGAGATGTCATTATGTTACCCCCATTATGGCCAGCCTTAGGTCATCTTCAACACAGACCCCTAAACATACATAGTATTCATGAACGGGTGATATGGGAGCCGACAATTAAACCCTATCCATCAAACGTTTGAACACACTTTAAACGAAATTTGAACATACCGAACAGATTTCATGCAAACCGGACATTTTTCATTTAAACCAGGGCAAATTCATTACATTTTCGTCATATTTCATTGAACAAAATCATCCGAAGTGAACATAGTTTAAATCTTTGTTGACGTCCGTGTTCCAAGTCCTTGTTGCTTCACATGTCGGGCATCTTCGCCGGCCCTAAGCCTCGGGAAGTGAAGTTGCGGGTCGCTGGCGAGGAAGAGTAAGACATGGGACATGGATGTGCCCACATGACACACTGACGCATCCGCCTCCCATCCTCGTTGGAGTCTGCGGCCTTGACGTCGCTGGTAGAGGTGAGTTCCACGATAGACATGGACAGGGTTGTCTGGTGGTCGTTGCGGCACGGGGCGAACCTTGCGGGTGGCACGAACGATAGAGAGTTGTTGATATGCCGTTCGTTATCGCCTACGGTACCAGCGTCGCCTTCGTGCCCGACTCCATTGCGGCCAGCATAAAAGTCAGCTCTATCCGTCCGAGGGGCAAGTGAAGAGGAGAGAGAAAGGGTTTATAATTGCCGTTCCGAATCCACACCCACATCCGTTTTTATGGATATGGTATGCACATGCACGAATCTACTAAATATGGATGCGGATACAGATTTTTGTCAACTGGATATCCAACAGATATGGTAACGGATATAGATTATCCGGTATTTTTTTCCGGCTTATCCAAGATTATGAAATAGGATTACTCGATAAATTTAGACCTTAACAAGCCCAAATACCAAATTTCCTCCTAAATTACAATCACCGCATATACCGTATTGGTATGTGTTATGACTTCAAACGCTTGGCCACTCTAATTTTATGTGGTTGGATAAAAATCATGTTCATATTATTCGCATACTATAAATAAAATCATGTCTCATTAGACGTATGACCTGATATTTTTGTGCTTTTCCCATTCGAGTCCGCAGGTCCGCTCCGAATCCATCATCCGATAAAATCCTCATTCGTATTCACATCCGATCAATAACCGCTCTGCTCCAAACCCGACACAAATATATGGTAAATGATATGTCAAAAGCACTATCTGGTTCGATCTGATCCGTTTACATTCCTAATCTCTCAGGGCACAATCCGTTTTGTGGCACGTCAATGTTGAAATTTCTCGGAACATCGATGAATTTCAAGTTCACACCGGCAGGGAGGCAGGCGGTAGAGGTTGGTTTTCTCTTTCACACCGTATGTGTATGTACGTTGTTCATGGCGTAGCCTATATGGTCCAAACAGATACAGAGTACATAATTTATTGCGGTGGCTTCGACTGAGGCAAAAGACGGCCACTCATCCACACATGTGTGATTCGCGTGGGGAATACATCAACCGGAAACAAGGAGGAGCTTATCGAGATTCGCGCTGTGGAGCCTGTGCTCGCTCGGTCACATCGATGACGATGATGATGGTGTCCCCAATTCCCCATGGTCCGTGGAGGAAAAGAACCGGTGGTGTTGCAGCGTTTAGTCGCTCGGTCGTCGTCGGCTTTGTGGTCTGGCGCGCGCTTCCCCACCCCAGATAATAATTAAATCAAACTCAAAACGATCAAGCGGGTGGAATGGATGCACTCCAGTGATGCGAATAATGCCTGCTCGCTCGCTTTGCCATGTCACCCATGATCGATGAGGTGCATCGCGTCAGGTGCTGGCTCCTTGCCCCCAACCCAGTGTGCATCCATCGCGGTGTCGGTATCCACAGCCCTGAAGCGTAGCTTAGGAGCAGTGCGCGCGCATGCCGCGTCAGAAACTACAGCTGGCTGGCTGGCTGGAGCACGAACTCGAGAGGGCCCTGCAGATTATATGGCACAGGCATACTACACACACCTGACAGCAGTGCGTGTCAGGTCCCCTAAAAAAAGCAGCGCGTGTCAGGGACTCGGGGTATGGTGCACTGGACGAGTCGCCGTCGTCATGGGCCATGGCCGGCCAGGTCCCTCCCAGGCACGCACGAGACATACGTACGGTGCGAACCAGCAGCCAACCGCTGCACGTCGCGGAAACGGAGAAGGACCTGGGAGACGGCGACGCGCTGCGGCCGCTCCACGCGCCAGGTAACACCCGCGCGCCCTTCCTGCGGGTCGCCGTCGGTGGGTCGCTCCGAGACGACGGAGAGGGACGTGCGTGCACCGGCCGCCCGGGGGTTGGCGTCCGTGGCCGCCGCCCGGGTCACTCCGGCCGCACACGCGCGCGATCCCTCCCTCTCGATCGATCTCGACGCATCATCCATCCATCTATCACCACACGGCGGTTGGGTCTTTGCCTCTTTGGGCGCGCTCTCTGGCTCTCGCTCACTCTGCTATGCTACTGCCACTGCCACGCCTCCGAATGATGCCCCGCGCTCCGGTTCGCGGGCCTTCCGCCTCGCCAAGACGGAGCGCCGATCGACCATGGCGCAAGAATCCGTACCGATCGTGGCGGCGTCTTGAATCATGACGGCGGGTGCAAGAGATGCTAGTAACTAGGTGCTCCTGCCTACGAGGTTCCAGGGAGCAGAGCTGATCCGGCCGACCTCATTCCACCAGGAGAAAATGCGCGCGCGAATCTGCATGTGTTGGCCACATCGTTCGGCTTTCGGCCCGGCGAGCATCTCAGATAACGATCTCACGCTGTGCGCATGCGCGATGCGCGTTCGCGGTCACCACCAATTATTCCCCCACCGGCTCGCGTGGCAGCCGGCGCCGCCACACGTCCATCTGGCGGAATCAGTCCATATCTTGGATTAGCTCCGTCGTTCGCGTAAGTGGATACACCCTCCGATTCCACCGAGGGGGAGCCACGTCACGTACATGCATGCATGCATCCAAATCCAAGTCCCGTCTACGGACGCGCCACTGTACCTGCGAATGAACACGATACGATACCATGCCGCGAATATGTTCTTGTGCCCGGCCCCTACCCCGAAAGCGATACTCTATCTTGCCTCTAGCAATATCCTATCAATAATGCTAAACATACAAAGAATTACACGCAATTACACGCTGACTAGGATTTTTTTCATCAACTAACCAATCACAAACTTGCCCCCCCCCCTGATTTTCAGGGGGTGGGCCGCCTCCCCATCTATTGACCAATCAGATTTACTTTCTTTGGAAAACTTTGTAACTCGTTTGTACGTGTAGCATTACTCATATCCTACCCTAGCCCCGTTCCATGTTTTGGCCGTCGATCGAGCGGACGAATCTCCCGCTGGATGGAATTGAAAGGTGAAGCGTGCACCGACTGCTTCCGTTAAACTTTTCACTCGTGGAGACAAAAACATCTAAAACACCTAAAAATAAGCAACAACAAAAGGATAGTTAATGACTTTCAGACAAAGACAGAGTATTTAGTACAAGGTTAATGACACTTCAACGATGCATTAACTGAAAAAATGCTGCTGCAAGAGTATTCACTTTGTATCATTATGTAGCGTGGCTCTCTACTTTATTAGCCCAACAGAACTGCTAAAGTTGGCTGCACAATATGCATAGAAATAAGGAAAAAAAGAAAAAGAATAAGTAACCTATATGACAATAAGTACACCTTATATTATATAGAGAGAATGTCGTGAGCCTATGAGGTGTATATTGTTTTTCAACAGTCACAAAACCATAGGAGCAGGTTTGAGTTGAAAAAAAGCACACGCTTCGGTACCTGCAGCCAAATGCACTTAGCAATTTCTACTACTCAGACATCCGGATATGTTTCCAACTTGCTCAAATAGGTTAATACTTACCTTTCGACCTGAATATCGTGTACAAGTATTTTAAACAGACCAAAAGTTCAATCAAGAATTTGGTACCCGAACAAAATTAACTAATAGCCAGCTATGTAAGGACCAAGTTTCAGAGAATAAGAGATCAACAACTTGTTGGTCGACCGCTCGGTCGCACAAGTACTTACCCACCAATTGACATGCATCAATGCTACAGTTTGGAAGAAAAAGACTGCTACCTGTACTGTCAGGTTGTGTGATTCTTTTGCTTGCAACTCAATCTATGGTGCTTCAGATAGTTTCAGGATCTGAACCAAAACTACAAGAGCATTCAACCACTCGAGATAAAATAGGTGTGAAGTTTTCTCTCCCGTGTAAATGAAGGAAATATGCCCTAGAAGCAATAATAAAGTTATTATTTATTTCCTCATATCATTATAAATATTTATTATTCATGCTAGAATTGTATTAACCGGAAACATGATACATGTGTGTGAATACATAGACAAACATATAGTCACTAGTATGCCTCTACTCGACTAGCTCATTAATCAAAGATGGTTAGGTTTCCTAACCATAGACATGTGTTGTCATTTGATTAATGGGATCACATCATTAGGAGAATGATGTGATTGACATGACCCATTCCGTTAGCCTAGCACTTGATCGTTTAGTATTCTGCTATTGCTTTCTTCATGACTTATACAAAGTTCCCGCAACTATGAGATTATGCAACTCCGTTTACGGAGGAACACTTTGTGTGCTACCAAACGTCACAGCGAATCGGGTGATTATAAAGGTGCTCTCTGGTGTCTCCGAAGGTACATGTTGGGTTGGCATAATTCGAGATTAGGTTTTGTCACTCCGATTGTCGGAGAGGTATCTCTAGGCCCTCTCGGTAATACTCATCACCTAAGCCTTGCAAGCATTGTAACTAATGAGTTAGTTATAAGATGATGTATTATAGAACGAGTAAAGAGACTTGCCGGTAACGAGATTGAACTAGGTATTGGATACCGACGATCAAATCTCGGGCAAGTAACATACCGATGACAAAGGGAACAACGTATGTTGTTATGCGGTTTGACCGATAAAGATCTTCGTAGAATATGTAGGAACCAATATGGGCATCCAGGTCCCGCTATTGGTTATTGACCGAGAATGGTTCTAGGTCATGTGTACATAGTTCTCGAACCCGTAGGGTCCGCACGCTTAACGTTACGATGACAGTTTTATTATGAGTTTATAAGTTTTGATGTACCGAAGTTTGTTCGAGTCCGGATATGATCACGGACATGACGAGGAGTCTCAAGCGGTCGAGACATAAAGATCGATATATTGGAAGCCTATATTTGGACATCGAATTGTTAGGGTAAAATCGGCATTTTACCGAGTGCGGAGGTTACGGAACCCCGGGGTTATTGGGCCTACATGGGCCTCGAGGAGAAGAGGGAAGGAGCAGGAGGGGCGCGCCCCACCCCTTCCTAGTCCGAATAGGACAAGGGAAGAGGCGGCGCCCCCTTCCTTCCTCTCTTCCTCCTCTTCCCCTTCTCCTACTCCTACTTGGAAAGAAGGAGTCCTACTCCGGTGGGAGTAGGACTCCCCCTGCGCGCCCTCCTTGGCGGCCGCCTCCTCCCCTGGCTCCTTTATATACTGGGCGGGGGCACCCATAGACACACAAGTTGATCTACGGATCGTTCCTTAGCCGTGTGCGGTGCCCCCTCCACCATGTTCCACCTCTGTCATATCGTCGCAGAGTTTAGGCAAAGCCCTGCGCTGGTAGAACATCATCATCGTCACCACGCCGTCGTGCTGACGGAACTCATCTTCGGAGCTTCGCTGGATCGGAGGCCGGAGATCGTCATCGAGCTGAACGTGTGCTGAACTCGGAGGCCCCGTACGTTCGGTGCTTGGATCGGTCGGATCGTGAAGACGTAATCAACCGCGTTGTGCTTCTGCTTCCGCTTACAGTCTACGAGGGTACGTGGACGAACACTCTCCCCTCTCGTTGCTATGCCATCACCATGATCTTGCGTGTGCGTAGGAAATTTTTGAAATTACTCGTTCCCCAGCGGTAGCATCGAGCCTAGGTTTTATGCGTTGATGTTATATGCACGAGTAGAACACAAGTGAGTTGTGGGCGATACAAGTCATCTTGCTTACCAAACATGTCATACTTTGGTTCGGTGGTATTGTGAGATGAAGCGGCCCGGACCGACATTACGCGTACGCTTACGCGAGACTGGTTTCACCGTTACGAGCACTCGTGCTTAAAGGTGGCTGGCGGGTGTCTGTCTCTCTCACTTTAGCTGAATTAAGTGTGGCTACGCCCGGTCGTTGCGAATGTTAAAACAACACCAACTTGACGAACTATCGTTGTGGTTTTTGATATGTAGGTAAGAACAGTTCTTGCTAAGCCCGTAGCAGCCACGTAAAATTTGCAAACAACAAGGAAGAGGACGTCTAACTTGTTTTTGCAGGGCATGTTGTGTTGTGATATGGTCAAGACGTGATGCTATATTTTATTGTATGAGATGATCATGTTTTGTAACCGAAGTTATCGGCAACTGGCAGGAGCCATATGGTTGTCGCTTTATTGTATGAAATGCAAACGCCCTATACTTTATCACTAAGCGGTAGCGATAGTCGTAGAAGCAATAGATGGCGTAACGACAACGATGCTACGATGGAGATCAAGGTGTCGCGCCGATGACGATGGTGATCACGACGGTGCTTCGGAGATGGAGATCACAAGCACAAGATGATGATGGCCATATCATATCACTTATATTGATTGCATGTGATGCTTATCCTTTATGCATCTTATCTTGCTTTGATTGACGGTAGCATTTTAAGATGATCTCTCACTAAAATTATCAAGAAGTGTTCTCCCTGAGTATGCACCGTTGCCAAAGTTCGTCGTGCCCAGACACCACGTGATGATCGGGTGTGATAAGCTCTACGTCCATCTACAACGGGTGCAAGCCAGTTTTGCACACACGGAATACTCAGGTTAAACTTGACGAGCCTAGCATATGCAGATATGACCTCGGAACACGGAGACCGAAAGGTCGAGCGTGAATCATATAGTAGATATGATCAACATAGTGATGTTCACCATTGAAAACTACTCCATCTCACGTGATGATCGGTTATGGTTTAGTTGATTTGGATCTCGTGATCACTTAGATGACTAGAGAGATGTCTGTCTAAGTGGGAGTTCTTAAGTAATATGATTAATTGAACTTAAATTTATCATGAACTTAGTACCTGATAGTATTTTGCTTGTCTATGTTTGTTTGTAGATAGATGGCTCGTCTTTGTTGTTCCGTTGAATTTTAATGCGTTCCTTGAGAAAGCAAAGTTGAAAGATGATGGTAGCAATTACGAACTGGGTCGTAATTCGAGGATTATCCTCATTGCTGCATGTAAAAGTTACGCCTGGAAGCACCGCTGGGTGCGAACTTCTTCTTGATGTAACCGACGGCGTTAAGAACGTCTGGCGAGCAAAGCTGATGACTACTCTATAGTTTAGTGTGCCATGCTTTACGGCTTAGAACCGGGCCTTCAACGGCGTTTTGAGCGTCATGGAGCATATGAGATGTTCCAGAGTTGAAGTTAATATTTCAAGCAAATGCTCGGATTGAGAGATATGAAGTCTCCAATAAGTTCTACAGCTGCAAGATGGAGGAGAATAGTTCTGTCGGTGAACATATACTCAAAATGTGCGGGTATAATAATCACTTGATTCAACGGGAGTTAATCTTCCGGATGATAGTGTCATTAATGAATTCTCCAATCACGCCACCAAGCTACAAGAGCTTTGTGATGAACTATAATATGCAAGGGATGAACAAGACTATTCGAGCTCTTCGCAATGCTAAAAGCTGCGGAGGTAGAAATCAGAAGGAGCATCAAGTGTTGATGGTCAACAAGACTACTAGTTTCAAGAAAAGGGCAAAGGGAAGAGGAAGGGAACTTCAAGAAGAACAGCAAGCAAGTTGCTGCTCAAGAGAAGAAACCCAAGTCTGGACCTAAACCTGGCCGAGTGCTTCTACCGCAAGCGGATCGTCCTTTGAAGCGGAACTGCCCCAAGTATTTGGCGGATAAGAAGGATGGCAAAGTAAACAAAGGTATATGTGATATATATGTTATTGATGTGTACCTAACTAGAGCTCGTAGTAGCACTGGGTATTTGATCTGGTTACATTGCTAATATTTACAACTCAAGCGGGACTACGGAATAAGCGAGCGCCAAGGACGAGGTGACGATGCGCGTGGGAAGCGGTTCCAAAGTCGATGTGATCGCGGTCGGCACGCTACCTCTACATCTACCTTGGGATTAGTTTTAGACCTAAATAATTGTTATTTGGTGCCAGCGTTGAGCATGAACATTATATCTGGATCTTGTTTGATGCGAGACGGTTATTCATTTAAATCGAGAGAATAATGGTTGTTCTATTTATATGAGTAATATCTTTTATGGTCATGCACCCTTGAAGAGTGGTCTATTTTTATTGAATCTCGATAGTAGTGATACACATATTCATAGTGTTGAAACCAAAAGATGCAGAGTTGATAACGATAGTGCAACTTATTTGTGGCACTGCCGTTTGGGTCATATCGGTGTAAAACGCATGAAGAAACTCCATACTGATGGGCTTTTGGAATCACTTGATTATGAATCACTTGGTACTTGCGAACCGTGCCTTATGGGCAGGATGACTAAAACGCCGTTCTCCGGAACTATGGAGCGAGCAACTGATTTGTTGGAAATCATACATACTGATGTTTGTGGTCCAATGAATGTTGAGGCTCGCGGCAGGTATCGTTATTTTCTCACCTTCACAGATGATTTAAGCAGATATGGGTATATCTACTTAATGAAACACAAGTCTGAAACATTTGAAAAGTTCAAAGAATTTCAGAGTGAAGTGGAAAAACATCGTAACAAGAAAATAAAGTTTGTACGATCTGATCATGGAGGAGAATATTTGAGTTACGAGTTTGGTCTACACTTGAAACAATGTGGAATAGTTTCGCAACTCACGCCACCTGGAACACCACAACGAAATGGTGTGTCCGAACGTTGTAATCGTACTTTACTTGATATGGTGCGATCTATGATGTCTCTTACTGATTTACCGCTATCGTTTTGGGGTTATGCTTTAGAGACGGCCGCATTCATGTTAAATAGGGCACCATCAAAATCCGTTGAGACGACACCTTATGAACTGTGGTTTGGCAAGAAACCAAAGTTGTCGTTTCTTAAAGTTTGGGGCTGCGATGCTTATGTGAAGAAACTTCAACCAGATAAGCTCGAACCTAAATCGGAGAAATGTGTCTTCATAGGATACCCAAAAGAGACTGTTGGGTACACCTTCTATCACAGATCCGAAGGCAAGACATTCGTTGCGTAGAATGGATCCTTTCTAGAGAAGGAGTTTCTCTCGAAAGAAGTGAGTGGGAGGAAAGTAGAACTTGATGAGATAACTGTATCTACTCCTTTATTGGAAAGTAGTTCATCACGAGAACCGGTTCCTGTGACAACTACACCAATCAGTGAGGAAGCGAATGATAATGATCATGAAACTTTAGATCAAGTTTCTACTGAACCTCGTGGGTCTACCGAGTAAGATCCGCACAGTGGTATGGTAATCCTATTCGGAAGTCATGTTACTTGACCATGATGAACCTACGAACTATGAGGAAGCGATGATGAGCCCGGATTCGCAAAATGGCTAGAAGCCATGAAATCGAGATGGGATCCATGTATGAAAACAAAGTATGGACTTTGGTTGACTTGCCGATGATCGGCAAGCCATTGAGAATAAATGGATCTTTAAGAAGAAGACCGACGCTGATGGTAATGTAATCTGTCTATAAAGCTCGACTTGTTGCAAAAGGTTTTCGACAAGTTCAAGGGGTTGACTACGATGAGACTTTCTCACCCGTAGCGATGCTTAAGTCTGTCCGAATCATGTTAGCTATTGTTGCATTTCATGATTATGAAATTTGGCAAATGCATGTCAAGACTGCATTCTTGAATGGATTTCTAGAAGAAGAGTTGTATATGATGCAGCCGGAAGGTTTTGTTGATCCAAAAGGTGCTGACAAAGCATGCAAGCTCCAGCGTTCCATTTATGGACTGGTGCAAGCATCTCGGAGTTGGAATAAACGCTTTGATAGTGTGATCAAAGCATATGGTTTTATACAGACTTTTGGAGAAGCCTGTATTTACAAGAAAGTGAGTGGGAGCTCTGTAGCATTTCTAATTTTATATGTAGATGACATATTATTTATTGGAAATGATATAGAATTTCTGGATAGCATAAAGGGATACTTGAATAAAAGTTTTTCAATGAAATACCTCGGTGAAGCTGCTTACATATTGGGCATCAAGATCTATAGAGATAGATCAAGACGCTTAATAGGACTTTCACAAAGCACATACCTTGACAAAATTTTGAAAAAGTTCAAAATGGATCAGGCAAAGAAAGGTTTCTTACCTGTGCTACAAGGTGTGAAGTTGAGTCAAACTCAATGCCCGACCACAGCAGAAGATAGAGAGAAAATGAAAAATGTTCCCTATGCTTCAGCCATAGGCTCTATCATGTATGCAATCTTGTGTACCAGACACGACGTATGCTTAGCAATAAGCTTGGCGGGAAGGTACCAAAGTAATCCAGAGTGGATCATGGACAGCGGTCAAGAACATCTTGAAATACCGAAAAGGACTAACGATATGTTTCTCGTATATGGAGGTGACAAAGAGCTAGTCGTAAATGGTTACGTCGATGCAAGCTTTGACACTCGATCCGGACGATTCTAAATCGCAAACCGGATCGTGTTTTTATTAAATGGTGGAGCTGTAAGTTGGTGCAGTTCTAAACAAAGCGTCGTGGCGGGATCTACATGTGAAGCGGAGTACATAGCTGCTTGAAGCAGCAAATGAAGGAGTGCGGATGAAGGAGTTCATTTCCGATCTAGGTGTCATACCTAGTGCATCGGGACCTATGAAGATCTTCGTGACAATCTTGGTGCAATTGCCTTGGCAAAGGAATCCAGATTTCACAAGAGGACCAAGCACATCAAGAGATGCTTCAATTCCATTCGGGACCAAGTCCAAGTGGGAGACATAGAGATTTGCAAGATACATACGGATCTGAATGTTGTAGACCCGTTGACTAAGCCTCTCTCACGAGCAAAACATGATCAGCACCAAGACTCCATGGGTGTTAGAATCATTACTATGTAATCTAGATTATTGGCTCTAGTGCAAGTGGGAGACTGAAGGAAATATGCCCTAGAGGCAATAATAAAGTTATTATTTATTTCCTCATATCATGATAATTGTTTATTATTCATGCTAGAATTGTATTAACCGGAAACATGATACATGTGTGTGAATACATAGACAAACATATAGTCACTAGTATGCCTCTACTTGACTAGCTCATTAATCAAAGATGGTTATGTTTCCTAACCATAGACATGTGTTGTCATTTGATTAATGGGATCACATCATTAGGAGAATGATGTGATTGACATGATGAAGGAAATATGCCCTAGAGGCAATAATAAAGTTATTATTTATTTCCTCATATCATGATAAATGTTTATTATTCATGCTAGAATTGTATTAACCGGAAACATGATACATGTGTGAATACATAGAGAAACATATAGTCACTAGTATGCCTCTACTTGACTAGCTCATTAATCAAAGATGGTTATGTTTCCTAACCATAGAAATGTGTTGTCATTTGATTAATGGGATCACATCATTAGGAGAATGATGTGATTGACATGACCCATTCCATTAGCCTAGCACTTGATCGTTTAGTATTCTGCTATTGCTTTCTTCATGACTTATACAAAGTTCCTGCAACTATGAGATTATGCAACTCCCGTTTACCGGAGGAACACTTTGTGTGCTACCAAACGTCACAACGTAACTGGGTGATTATAAAGGTGCTCTACAGGTGTCTCCGAAGGTACATGTTGGGTTGGCATAATTCGAGATTAGGTTTTGTCACTCCAATCGTCGGAGAGGTATCTCTGGGCCCTCTCGGTAATACTCATCACCTAAGCCTTGCAAGCATTGTAATTAATGAGTTAGTTATAAGATGATGTATTACAGAACGAGTAAAGAGACTTGCCGGTAACGAGATTGAACTAGGTATTGGATACCGAGGATCAAATCTCGGGCAAGTAACATACCGATGACAAAGGGAACAACGTATGTTGTTATGCGGTTTGACCGATAAAGATCTTCGTAGAATATGTAGGAACCAATATGGGCATCCAGGTCCCGCTGTTGGTTTTTGACCGAGAATGGTTCTAGGTCATGTCTACATAGTTCTCGAACCCGTAGGGTCCGCACGCTTAACGTTACGATGACAGTTTTATTATGAGTTTATAAGTTTTGATGTACCGAAGTTTGTTCGGAGTCCCGGATATGATCACGAACATGACGAGGAGTCTCAAAATGGTTGAGACATAAAGATCGATATATTGGAAGCCTATATTTGGACATCGGAATCATTCCGGGTAAAATCGGCATTTTACCGGAGTACCGGGAGGTTACTGGAACCCCCCGGGGGGGTTATTGGGCATTCATGGGCCTCGAGGGAGAAGAGGGAAGGAGCCAGGAGGGGGCCGCGCGCCCCTCCCCTTCCTAGTCCGCATAGGACAAGGGAAGTGGGGCGGCGCCCCCCCTTTCCTTCCTCTCTTCCTCCTCTTCCCCCCCTTCTCCTAGTCCTACTTGGAAAGAAGGGAGTCCTACTCCCGGTGGGAGTAGGACTCCCCCCTTGGCCCCCTCCTTGGCCGACCGCCTCCTCCCCCCTGGCTCCTTTATATACGGGGGCGGGGGGCACCCCATAGACACACAAGTTGATCTACGGATCGTTCCTTAGCCGTGTGCGATGCCCCCCTCCACCATATTCCACCTCGGTCATATTGTCGCGGAGTTTAGGCGAAGCCCTGCGCCGGTAGAACATCATCATCGTCATTACGCCATCGTGCTGACGGAACTCATCTCCGGAGCTTCGCTGGATGGGAGGCCGGAGATCGTCATCGAGCTGAACGTGTGCTGAACTCGGAGGCCCCGTACGTTCGGTGCTTGGATCGGTCAGATCGTGAAGACGTACGACTACATCAACCGCGTTGTGCTTACGCTTCCGCTTACGGTCTACGAGGGTACGTGGACGAACACTCTCCCCTCTTGTTGCTATGCCATCACCATGATCTTGCGTGTGCATAGGAAAATTTTGAAATTACTACGTTCCCCAACAGTGGCATCCGAGCCTAGGTTTTATGCGTTGATGTTATATGCACGAGTGGAACACAAGTGAGTTGTGGGCGACTCAAGTCATACTGCTTACCAGCATGTCATACTTTGGTTCGGCGGTATTGTGAGATGAAGCGGCCCGGACCGACATTACGCGTACTCTTACGCGAGACTGGTTTCACCGTTACGAGCACTCGTGCTTAAAGGTGGCTGGCGGGTGTCTGTCTCTCTCACTTTAGCTGAATCGAGTGTGGCTACGCCCGGTCCTTGCGAAGGTTAAAACAGCACCAACTTGACGAACTATCGTTGTGGTTCTTGATGCGTAGGTAAGAACGATTCTTGCTAAGCCCGTAGCAGCCACGTAAAATTTGCAACAACAAAGTAGAGGATGTCTAACTTGTTTTTGCAGGGCATGTTGTGATGTGATATGGTGAAGACGTGATGCTATATTTTATTGTATGAGATGATCATGTTTTGTAACCGAAGTTATTGGCAACTGGCAGGAGCCATATGGTTGTCGCTTTATTGTATGAAATGCAAACGCATACATACTTTATCACTAAGCGGTAGCGATAGTCGAGAAGCAATAGATGGCGAACGACAACGAAGCTACGATGGAGATCAAGGTGTCGCTACCGATGACGGTGGTGATCACGACGGTAAGCTTCGGAGATGGAGATCACAAGCACAAGATGATGATGGCCATATCATATCACTTATATTGATTGCATGTGATGTTTATCCTTTATTCATCTTATCTTGCTTTGATTGACGGTAGCATTTTAAGATGATCCTCACTAAAATTATCAAGAAGTGTTCTCCCGAGTATGCACCGTTGCCAAAGTTTGTCGTGCCCAGACTCCACGTGATGATCGGGTGTGATAAGCTCTCGTCCATCTACAACGGGTGCAAGCCAGTTTTGCACACGCGAATACTCAGGTTAAACTTGACGAGCCTAGCATATGCAGATATGGCCTCGGAACACGGAGACCGAAAGGTCGAGCGTGAATCATATAGTAGATATGATCAACATAGTGATGTCCACCATTGGAAACTACTCCATCTCACGTGATGATCGGTTATGGTTTAGTTGATTTGGATCGCGTGATCACTTAGATGACTAGAGAGATGTCTGTCTAAGTGGGAGTTCTTAAGTAATATGATTAATTGAACTTAAATTTATCATGAACTTAGTACCTGATAGTATTTTGCTTGTCTATGTTTGTTTGTAGATAGATGGCTCGTCTTTGTTGTTCCGTTGAATTTTAATGCGTTCCTTGAGAAAGCAAAGTTGAAAGATGATGGTAGCAATTACACGAATCGGGTCTCAGAAACTCGAGGATTATCCTCATTGCTGCACGTAAAAGTTACGCCCTGGAAGCACCACTTTGGGTGCCGTGCCTGCTGCTTGATACTAACCGACGACGTTAAGAACGTCCGCGAGCAAAGCTGATGACTACTCTATAGTTCGATGTGCCATGCTTTACGGCTTAGAACCGGGCCTTCAACGACGTTTTGAACGTCATGGAGCATATGAGATGTTCCAGGAGTTGAAGTTAATATTTCAAGCAAATGCCCGGATTGAGAGATATGAAGTCTCCAATAAGTTCTACAGCTGCAAGATGGAGGAGAATAGTTCATCGGTGAACATATACTCAAAATGTCCGGGTATAATAATCACTTGATTCAAGCGGGAGTTAATCTTCCGGAGGATAGTGTCATTAATGTAATTCTCCAATCACTGCCACCAAGCTACAAGAGCTTTGTGATGAACTATAATATGCAAGGGATGAACAAGACTATTCCCGAGCTCTTCGCAATGCTGAAAGCTGCGGAGGTAGAAATCAAGAAGGAGCATCAAGTGTTGATGGTCAACAAGACCACTAGTTTCAAGAAAAAGGGCAAAGGGAAGAGGAAGGGGAACTTCAAGAAGAACAGCAAGCAAGTTGCTGCTCAAGAGAAGAAACCCAAGTCTGGACCTAAACCTGAAACGAGTGCTTCTACCGCAAGCGCGATCGGTCCTTTGGAAGCGGAACTGCCCCAAGTATTTGGCGGATAAGAAGGATGGCAAAGTAAACAAAGGTATATGTGATATACATGTTATTGATGTGTACCTAACTAGAGCTCGTAGTAACACCGGTATTTGATCTGGTTACATTGCTAATATTTGCAACTCAAAGCGGGACTACGGAATAAGCGAGCATCGCCAAGGATGAGGTGACGATGCGCGTGGGAAACGGTTCCAAAGTCAATGTGATCGCGGTTGGCACGCTACCTCTACATCTACCTTCGGGATTAGTTTTAGACCTAAATAATTGTTATTTGGTGCCAGCGTTGAGCATGAACATTATATCTGGATCTTGTTTGATGCGAGACGGTTATTCATTTAAATCAGAGAATAATGGTTGTTCTATTTATATGAGTAATATCTTTTATGGTCATGCACCCTTGAAGAGTGGTCTATTTTTATTGAATCTCGATAGTAGTGATACACATATTCATAGTGTTGAAACCAAAAGATGCAGAGCTGATAACGATAGTGCAACTTATTTGTGGCACTGCCATTTGGGTCATATCGGTGTAAAACGCATGAAGAAACTCCATACTGATGGGCTTTTGGAATCACTTGGTACTTGCGAACCGTGCCTTATGGGCAAGATGACTAAAACGCCATTCTTCGGAACTATGGAGCGAGCAACTGATTTGTTGGAAATCATACATACTGATGTTTGTGGTCCAATGAATGTTGAGGCTCGCGGCGGGTATCGTTATTTTCTCACCTTCACAGATGATTTAAGCAGATATGGGTATATCTACTTAATGAAACACAAGTCTGAAACATTTGAAAAGTTCAAAGAATTTCAGAGTGAAGTGGAAAATCATCGTAACAAGAAAATAAAGTTTCTACGATCTGATCGTGGAGGAGAATATTTGAGTTACGAGTTTGGTCTACACTTGAAACAATGTGGAATAGTTTCGCAACTCACGCCACCTGGAACACCACAACGAAATGGTGTGTCCGAACGTCGTAATCGTACTTTACTTGATATGGTGCGATCTATGATGTCTCTTACTGATTTACCGCTATCGTTTTGGGGTTATGCTTTAGAGACGGCCGCATTCATGTTAAATAGGGCACCATCAAAATCCGTTGAGACGACACCTTATGAAATGTGGTTTGGCAAGAAACCAAAGTTGTCGTTTCTTAAAGTTTGGGGCTGCGATGCTTATGTGAAGAAACTTCAACCAAATAAGCTCGAACCTAAATCGGAGAAATGTGTCTTCATAGGATACCCAAAAGAGACTGTTGGGTACACCTTCTATCACAGATCCGAAGGCAAGACATTCGTTGCGTAGAATGGATCCTTTCTAGAGAAGGAGTTTCTCTCGAAAGAAGTGAGTGGGAGGAAAGTAGAACTTGATGAGATAACTGTATCTACTCCCTTATTGGAAAGTAGTTCATCACGAGAACCGGTTCCTGTGACAACTACACCAATCAGTGAGGAAGCGAATGATAATGATCATGAAACTTTAGATCAAGTTTCTACTGAACCTCGTAGGTCTACCAGAGTAAGATCCGCACCAGAGTGGTATGGTAATCCTATTCTGGAAGTCTTGTTACTTGACCATGATGAACCTACGAACTATGAGGAAGCGATGATGAGCCCGGATTCCACAAAATGGCTAGAAGCAATGAAATCTGAGATGGGATCCATGTATGAAAACAAAGTATGGACTTGCCCGATGATCGGCAAGCCATTGAGAATAAATGGATCTTTAAGAAGAAGACTGACGCTGATGGTAATGTAACTGTCTATAAAGCTCGACTTGTTGCAAAAGGTTTTCGACAAGTTCAAGGGGTTGACTACGATGCGACTTTCTCACCCATAGCGATGCTTAAGTCTGTCCGAATCATGTTAGCTATTGCTGCATTTCATGATTATGAAATTTGGCAAATGGATGTCAAGACTGCATTCTTGAATGGATTTCTAGAAGAAGAGTTGTATATGATGCAGCGGAAGGTTTTGTTGATCCAAAAGGTCTTGACAAAGTATGCAAGCTCCAGCGTTCCATTTATGGACTGGTGCAAGCATCTCGGAGTTGGAATAAACGCTTTGATAGTGTGATCAAAGCATATGGTTTTATACAGACTTTTGGAGAAGCCTGTAATTACAAGAAAGTGAGTGGGAGCTCTGTAGCATTTTTAATTTTATATGTAGATGACATATTATTAATTGGAGATGATATAGAATTTCTGGATAGCATAAAGGGATACTTGAATAAAAGTTTTTCAATGAAAGACCTCGGTGAAGCTGCTTACATATTGGGCATCAAGATCTATAGAGATAGATCAAGACGCTTAATAGGACTTTCACAAATAACATACCTTGACAAAATTTTGAAAAAGTTCAAAATGGATCAGGCAAAGAAAGGTTTCTTACCTGTGCTACAAGGTGTGAAGTTGAGTCAAACTCAATGCCCGACCACAACAGAAGATAGAGAGGAAATGAAAAATGTTCCCTATGCTTCAGCCATAGGCTCTATCATGTATGCAATGCTGCGTACCAGACCTGACGTATGCTTAGCAATAAGCTTGGCAGGAAGGTACCAAAGTAATCCAGAGTGGATCATCGGACAACGGTCAAGAATATCTTGAAATACCGAAAAGGACTAAGGATATGTTTCTCGTATATGGAGGTGACAAAGAGCTAGTCGTAAATGGTTACGTCGATGCAAGCTTTGACACTGATCCGGACGATTCTAAATCGCAAACCGGATACGTGTTTTTATTAAATGGTGGAGCTGTAAGTTGGTGCAGTTCTAAACAAAGCGTCGTGGCGGGATCTACATGTGAAGCGGAGTACATAGCTGCTTCGGAAGCAACAAATGAAGGAGTCTGGATGAAGGAGTTCATTTCCGATCTAGGTGTCATACCTAGTGCATCGGGACCAATGAAGATCTTTTGTGACAATACTGGTGCAATTGCCTTGGCAAAGGAATCCAGATTTCACAAGAGGAGCAAGCACATCAAGAGACGCTTCAATTCCATTTGGGACCAAGTCCAAGTGGGAGACATAGAGATTTGCAAGATACATACGGATCTGAATGTTGTAGACCCGTTTACTAAGCCTCTCTCACGAGCAAAACATGATCAGCACCAAGACTCCATGGGTGTTAGAATCATTACTTTGTAATCTAGATTATTGACTCTAGTGCAAGTGGGAGACTGAAGGAAATATGCCCTAGAGGCAATAATAAAGTTATTATTCATTTCCTCATATCATGATAAATGTTTATTATTCATGCTAGAATTGTATTAACCGGAAACATGATACATGTGTGTGAATACATAGACAAACATATAGTCACTAGTATGCCTCTACTTGACTAGCTCATTAATCAAAGATGGTTATGTTTCCTAACCATAGACATGTGTTGTCATTTGATTAATGGGATCACATCATTAGGAGAATGATGTGATTGACATGATGAAGGAAATATGCCCTAGAGGCAATAATAAAGTTATTATTTATTTCCTCATATCATGATAAATGTTTATTATTCATGCTAGAATTGTATTAACCGGAAACATGATACATGTGTGAATACATAGAGAAACATATAGTCACTAGTATGCCTCTACTTGACTAGCTCATTAATCAAAGATGGTTATGTTTCCTAACCATAGACATGTGTTGTCATTTGATTAAAGGGATCAAATCATTAGGAGAATGATGTGATTGACATGACCCATTCCGTTAGCCTAGCACTTGATCGTTTAGTATTCTGCTATTGCTTTCTTCATGACTTATACAATGTTCCTGCAACTATGAGATTATGCAACTCCCGTTTACCGGAGGAACACTTTGTGTGCTACCAAACATCACAACGTAACTGGGTGATATAAAGGTGCTCTACAGGTGTCTCCGAAGGTACATGTTGGGTTGGCATAATTCGAGATTAGGTTTTGTCACTCCGATCGTCGGAGAGGTATCTCTGGGCCCTCTCGGTAATACTCATCACCTAAGCCTTGCAAGCATTGTTACTAATGAGTTAGTTATAAGATGATGTATTACAGAACGAGTAAAGAGACTTGCCGGTAACGAGATTGAACTAGGTATTGGATACCGACGATCAAATCTCGGGCAAGTAACATACCGATGACAAAGGGAACAACGTATGTTGTTATGCGGTTTGACCGATAAAGATCTTCGTAGAATATGTAGGAACAAATATGGGCATCCAGGTCCCGCTATTGGTTATTGACCGAGAATGGTTCTTGGTCATGTCTACATAGTTCTCGAACCCGTAGGGTCCGCACGCTTAACGTTACGATGACAGTTTTATTATGAGTTTATAAGTTTTGATGTACCGAAGTTTGTTCGGAGTCCCGAATATGATCACGGACATGACGAGGAGTCTCAAAATGGTCGAGACATAAAGAACAATATATTGGAAGCCTATATCTGGACATCGGAATCGTTCCGGGTAAAATTGGCATTTTACCGGAGTACCAGGAGGTTACCGGAACCCCCCGGGGGGTTATCGGGCCTACATGGGCCTCGAGGGAGAAGAGGGAAGGAGCCAGGAGGGGGCCGCGCGCCCCTCCCCTTCCTAGTTCGTATAGGACAAGGGAAGGGGGGCGGCGCCCCCCTTTCCTTCCTCTCTTCCTCCTCTTTCCCCCTTCTCCTACTCCTACTTGGAAAGAAGGGAGTCCTACTCCCGGTTGGGAGTAGGACTCCCCCCTTGGCGCGCCCTCCTTGGCCGGCCGCCTCCTCCCCCTCGCTCCTTTATATACGGGCGGGGGCACCCCATAGACACACAAGTTGATCTACGGATCGTTCCTTAGCCGTGTCGGTGCCCCCTCCACCATATTCCACCTCGGTCATATCGTCGCGGAGTTTAGGCGAAGCCTGCGCCGATAGAACATCATCATCGTCACCACGCCATCGTCTTCGTGGAACTCATCTCCGAGCTTCGCTGGATCGGAGGCCGGAGATCGCCATCGAGCTGAAGCGTGTCTTTGGACTCGGAGGCCCCGTACGTTCGGTGCTTGGATCGGTTGGATCGTGAAGACTTACGACTACATCAACCGCGTTGTGCTAACGCTTCCGCTTACGGTCTACGAGGGTACGTGGATGAACACTCTCCCCTCTCGTTGCTATGCCATCACCATGATCTTGCGTGTTCGTAGGAAAATTTTGAAATTACTACGTTCCCCAACACATGACCCATTCCATTAGCCTAGCACTTGATCGTTTAGTATTCTGCTATTGCTTTCTTCATGACTTATACAAAGTTCCTGCAACTATGAGATTATGCAACTCCCGTTTACCGGAGGAACACTTTGTGTGCTACCAAACGTCACAACGTAACTGGGTGATTATAAAGGTGCTCTACAGGTGTCTCCGAAGGTACATGTTGGGTTGGCATAATTCGAGATTAGGTTTTGTCACTCCGATCATCGGAGAGGTATCTCTGGGCCCTCTCGGTAATACTCATCACCTAAGCCTTGCAAGCATTGTAACTAATGAGTTAGTTATAAGATGATGTATTACAGAACGAGTAAAGAGAGTTGCCGGTAACGAGATTGAACTAGGTATTGGATATCGACGATCAAATCTCGGGCAAGAAACATACCGATGACAAAGGGAACAACGTATGTTGTTATGCGGTTTGACCGATAAAGATCTTCGTAGAATATGTAGGAACCAATATGGGCATCCAGGTCCCGCTATTGGTTATTGACCGAGAATGGTTCTAGGTCATGTCTACATAGTTCTCGAACCCGTAGGGTCCGCACTCTTAACGTTACGACGACAGTTTTATTATGAGTTTATAAGTTTTGATGTACCGAAGTTTGTTCGGAGTCCCGGATATGATCACGGACATGACGAGGAGTCTCGAAATGGTCGAGACATAAAGATCGATATATTGGAAGCCTATATTTGGACATCGTAATCGTTCCGGGTAAAATCAGCATTTTACCGGAGTACCGGGAGGTTACCGGAACCCCCCGAGGGGTTATTGGGCCTACATGGGCCTCGAGGGAGAAGAGGGAAGGAGACAGGAGGGGGCCGCGTGCCCCTCCCCTTCCTAGTCCGAATAGGACAAGGGAAGGGGGGCGGCGCCCCCCCTTTCCTTCCTCTCTTCCTCCTCTTTCCCCCCTTCTCCTGCTCCTACTTGGAAAGAAGGGAGTCCTACTCCCGGTGGGAGTAGGACTCCCCCCTTGGCACGCCCTCCTTGGCCGGCCGCCTCCTCCCCCCTGGCTCCTTTATATACGGGGGCGGGGGGCACCCCATAGACACACAAGTTGATCTACGGATCGTTCCTTAGCCGTGTGCGGTGCCCCCCTCCACCATATTTCACCTGGGTCATATCGTCGCGGAGTTTAGGCGAAGCCCTGCGCTGGTAGAACATCATCATCGTCACCACGCCGTCGTGCTGACGGAACTCATCTCCAGAGCTTCGCTGGATCGGAGGCCGGAGATCGTCATCGAGCTGAACGTGTGCTGAACTCGGAGGCTCCGTACGTTCGGTGCTTGGATCGGTCGGATCGTGAAGACATACGACTACATCAACCGTTGTGCTAACGCTTCGCCACGGTCTCACGAGGGTACGTGGACGAACACTCTCCCCTCTCGTTGCTATGCCATCACCATGATCTTGCGTGTGCGTAGGATTTTTTTTGAAATTACTACGTTCCCCAACAGTAAATAAGTTTCAAAGATTCTTATCATGTCCATATCTAACTTCGGATGCAAGAGTCTGAATGTATCATTATAGAACTGCAATCGTTGACTGACTGCAATCTTACACTTGGTTGAACACTTGAACTATTGTTTTTGCAGCTGACACCCAAGTTGTCGCTGCAGCTCAAGTTCTACGCCTTCCTGCTCTGGCTGTCCGTCAGCTTCCTGATGCATGTCGGCATACTACTGATCAGGTTCTCTCGCAACATGAAAAGCGCCAAGGCCGTAAAAATGATACTGCAAGGTAAATCATTTTATTCATTTGCGAAGAAATGATACTGCAAGGTAGATCATTTTATTGTACAATCAGCTCTCCAAAGCACCTAAATTTCAGTGTACAACCAGAATTGCTAATAATGCCTAACAATATAAGCATGGAAATTCTTAGTGCTAAGATTAACACACCAGAATTACATAAATTTAAAAGTTTCGCTGTTTTTTTCCGAAATCGCTTATTTTCCATCAGATTATTTTGTAGAACTAATATAGAGTTGGGATAGATTACATGATGATTGGCAGTAGCACTTAGTATCCATCAATATTGTTAGTCGAATTGAGATTGCTTACAACCATTTGCCACAGAATTGACAGGTGTGCTGAAAGATATTGATCAAGAGCTAGCTAAATCATTCCATATAGAGAGCGAAAATCAAGAATTACTGGTATTAAGGTAATCAGTCAAAGCACATACCCGAACAAAATTTGTACCAGCCAATTTGATAACTTTGGTCTGATGATCCTCCCATTAGTCTTCGTAGCAACAACCATTAGATTAGATTAGAAGATGATTCCGAAAACAATTTGGAGCTGAAACCGAACCTTATTGAGCCATCCACCGCCTCGCGTCTGCACATTCACACGCACGTTACACACCTAGCACGAGCCGTCGCACAACTGCACGTACATATTTCAAAATATTTCTGTTTAACCCGCGCCTTGTACAACATTGCACATGTTTAAAGGTGAATTTTAAAAGTATTGGCAAACAATTAAGAAGTCCAGTTCCAGAAGCCATATAAAGGTTCGTCCAAAGCATTGTGGCCTGTAAAAATGCACTACATCAAACAGAAATTAAATTCAGAGTGGTTTTCTTGATCCTCAATGGTATTTATCAAATATCAGCAGTCATCAGGAAATTGGATTGACCGTGCACATAAATGGAAAATGAAAGAAGAAGGATAGTACAATCAATGAGGAAAACTACACTATTCAGCAGTTTACACAATAACAAGCCAGCTCGTGAATAGCATGGACATACTATCTTTCCTCATCTCTAGAAGCCATCCCGAAGCATGATTCCTGATCATATCAAGGTAGTGCTCAGCTTCACGATCAGCAATATTCAAGAGTACAACAGAACCATATTGGAAGACAACCACATAGCGATAGCAAAATCTGTTGTCCTTCACTTCAGTGTCCCACAAAAACGTGAGATAAATGAGGTAATCTGATGTATATACAACAACATCACCGTGTCACGCAAGGTCTTCCTTCACGGGGGATATAGGGTGCCAAGCCTTCTTCCTCCTCCTCCGGCGGAGGCGTGAGGGCCGGGGCTGCCTCTACCGCCGCCCGGATCCAGGCCAGAGTCGCGGGCTTCATGGGGCGTGGATCCAGGCCGAGGTCCCAAGGCCAAAGTTGCGGGCGTCATTGGGCGCGGTGGCAGCGACCGCCATTGCCGATGAAAAATTAGACATGAGGGCGGGGAAGTGCAGCAGTTGTGCCGGAGTGGGGTTAGATGGTCAGGCGGCGGGGATTATGGCGGCATGCGCGCAACCAGCCCATCGGTGGCAAGCGTGGAGGTCGAACGGGAGTGCGGCGGCGCTGGGCTCGCGTGGAGGCCATAGGTTAGGGCAGAGGGGATTGTGAGGCAAGGCAGAGAGGCTCGAGGCTCCTGGGCGATTTGGGAGGAAACCGATTCCTTCATTATTAGGTTGTGATTAGAATTGCGTGATTGTAGGGGGGGGGGGGGGGGACGGGACCGGTAGTTCGAGGGAACATGGATGGTGGAGTACGGTCAGTCATTGCATATAGTGGGAAATAGAGAGTAAACAGTGGACTGTTGCATACATTGAAAGATGTGGATAGCTTGTACTGATGATGTGGAGGCCTTGCATGCTTTAGAAAATGAGAAATTGAATGGTTGCATGCCACGCTTGATGATGTGAAGGGATTGCATGTGATTGAAAGTGGAATTATGTGAAAAGTGGATTGGTTACATGCGCTTGATGACATGGATGATTTACATGTGCATTCAAATAAGATCTTATTTAGATATATACTCTCTCCGTCCCATAATTTAAGAGCATTTTTTAGTACCACACTAGTGTAAAATACATTGTTATATTATGGGACGGAGGAGTATAATATATGCTGGCACATTTGACCATAAATGATGAAGTAGTGTGTCAATGATTAAGTAACAGGTTTTTTGCAAAAAATAAAAATAAAAAAAATGACTAAGTGACAGGCTCCTCGTAAACATCATGTATAATATAGATTTTACTATTTGTGTACATCTAGTGAAAGACTGCTATCAAGATATTTTGTATACCATACTCTATAGAGATTTATAATAAGACCGCAACCTGAAAAAAAGTGTGCCTTTTTCAAATAATACACACAAAAAATACATTATATTCATGCAATAGTCACAAATTAATCTAAGAAAAATGTAATTTTAAATTTTATATCTCCAAACATTTAAGTGAATCTGATTTAGTTACTTTTAAGGTATATACTAGTTTTTCAAAAATACAATGTAATTTTAGTACAGTGTCCTCTCTTCGTCCAGAATTAGTTGACACTCAAAAGGATGTATCGTGCACTGGGTTCAGTGCTAGATACATCCATTTAAACGATAACTAATTACGAATGAAAGAAGTATTATTTATAGTTGTGATTTCACAGTAAACTACTTATAAATAATTGCTATAGTTTAGTGTAAAGGATTATATTTATTTAGATTCCCACCAGGCGTAATATTTGGTTGGATCGGCCCTGCGCCCTCCTTAACCGCCACTCTTCCGTCTCACTCAATGCAACAACCGTTTAACAAATTCAGTAAAACTCAGGCGAAATTCATTGAAACACAAAATAATTCGGTGCAACTTCATTAAAACTGAAGATAATTTAGTGTCAAAACAAGGTCGGTTGTGTAGATCTTCTCCTCCTGCCATGACACTTCAATGGCGGTCTGCATGCTAGGCCACTGTGTCGTCGTCGGAGCACGCAGGGGAGAGAAAATCGTCTGAGGAACACCACTCTGTAGGCGGTGACATCTCGTCGCCGCAGCCAGTGGGGCAGAAGCTGTAGAGCCGGCCCTCGTGCTCCAAGTACAAAATCGAATACTTCTATCAAATGGGGAAGTTTGGAAATTAGGGAGCATAGTGAATAAACAAAATATAATATAAGAGGTCTTTGAGAAATTGTTGACCCACTAAAAATTGGGTGACCCAAATCCGAATTGAAAACCTCAATTGATTTTTGATGCCATAAAAATTAGGGAGACCGTGATGCCCTAAAAAATCACCAAACATGGTATATTTAGGAAAGTGTCCTTCTACTCCGGAGCTCATTACTCCCGAGCTCAAATGAGCTCGGTGAATAGGAAAATCAGAAGGAAAAAATCTAAAAAATCTGATTTTTTGTGTGTGTGACAAACATCGACAAAAGTTTCAAGTGCTTGCAAAATATTTTCATGGAATCACTCTCTGCAAAGGTCGCTCTCACCTCCCTAACGTCGGCGTAAAAACCGGCAAACCTCGGGGTAGGGGGTGCCGAGCTGTGGATCTCGGATCGTTAGTAACAGGAACGACGGAGACGCCATTTACACTCTGACTTATATACACGCCATGTAGGGCATCTAGTTTTAAATGGTCGGTATCCTGGGGCGCAAATGGAGGCGGCAAGGGATGCCTTGGAGTGTATATCAAGTCTTCAGCATGTGCAGTCTTGATCCACTGTGTAGCTACCGGAGTCTGCCTTGAAGAGAATGTGGGCCCACTGGCCCATCCGAGGACTATGGCCCGACTGAGTTAGTACCCCGAATTCTGGGACACCGTCACCCAGGTTGTGACATGTGCGCCACTTGTCGCAACCAGAGAGTTTTTATCTCTTTCAAAACATTCTATCTCTTAAACCATGCGTTTAAATCTCGAACCGGTTTCATCGTTGGATTCCTCACGTTGAGATCTTCAAAGCTAGATCCTATGCTGATAGGTTTTAATGAACTTTTTTTTACGAAATAACCACACCGTGAGCATGTTTTTTTTTCTTTTCCGAAAGCCGTTTCCAAGGCACCTCTTGCAGAACCAAAATCATGCCTCTCTTGGAAGAAAAAAAGTGTGATTTTGTTGTTTCTGAGAGGCACGGCCTCTCGTGGAAGCAAAACCGTGCCTCTCACGGAAGAAAAAAAACATGTTTCTTTGTCAGAGGTGCGACCGTGCCTTTCGCAGAAGCAAATCCATGCCTCTCGCAGAAGAAAAATGCTTTTTTTCATGCATTTTTTTCTTCATATTTTTGTCCAAAAGCTAAGAATGACCAGTGAAAAACCGAAAAACCATCTAAAAAGCCAAGCTAAGAGCGCACCCCAAGTAACGTGTGCGAGACAATAATAAAAACCTGGAGGGGGCGTTCAGAGCGCAACACGTAGCAGCAGCTAAGAGCGCACCCCAAGTGACCGTGCTTCCTTATTTGCGTTTTTTTGGAAGCCAAGCTTCATGGGCCTGTATTTACAAAAAAAAAAGAGAAATTATATTCAAAAGTTTCAAGAAAAAACCGATAAAATTCCATAGAAACTTATATGCTTCCCGCACAAACGTGTGAAAAACCGTTTGAGAATATTATGATTTGTATGCTGTACAAAAAAAAAGACAAATTTATGGCCCAACAAAAAGAAAAGTCGGCCCATTTGAAAATACATATTTGTCTTCTTTGCACATACGTGAATTATGAAATTTTGCACATACCTAATATACATGTTAAAAATATCGAAATATTTCGTGGTGTAGATAATGATATTTTGAAACGAAGCTCCACGCATGGAGCTCGGCCTCCATTTGGTCATTAGCCATCGAGATTTGCGCTGTGGACTGATGATGATGTCCCCGTGGAAGAAAAGAACTGGTGCCGTTCCGGCGTTTCGTCGGTGGTCGTCCCGAGCGCGCTTCCCTAGAAAATTAAATTATACGCAGAACGGTCGAGCGGCTGGATGTACCCCACGGACATGAATGGCTGCTCGATGGCATTGCCAACACGCGGTGCCATTGCCTGCTCGCTGGCATTGCCATGATCGACGAGGCTATCGCGTCCGGTGCTGTTGGGCCCTTGGCCCTGCCTGGGTGGCTGGGTGCATCCATCCTGGTGTCGGTGTCGTCGGTATACATACAGGCAGCCGTGAAGCTAGCGTAGGAGCAGTGCGCGCGCAGGGTTTTGAACGTGCCGCTGCATCTACGTAGTACACGCGGCGTCAGAAACTGCAGCTGGCTGAAGCACTCCCATAACCGAAAGGGGCCTGCAGAGTGCAGTGCAGGTGATATGCAGTAGTGTACAGTGCATGATTCGGAAAGCAAGAAACGTGACATGCCTGACAGCAGGTGCTCGTGGCCATCACGCAGCTCATGTATGTAACAGAGTCGCCATCTGCATGGGCCATGGCTGGTGGCTGGTCAGGCGGCCTCTCCCAGGCACGCACGGGACGCACGTACGGTGCATAGCGTACGAGGCAGCCAAGCCAGCCGCTGCACGTCGCGGAAACGGAAAACGACCTGGGCGACGGCGACGCGCTGCGGCCGCGCGACGCGCCAGGTAACACCCGCACGGCCCCACCCGCGCGCCATTCCTGTGGGTCGCTCGGACGGAGAGGGGCGTGCGTGCACCGGCCGGGCCGGCGTCCGTGGCCGCCGCCCGGGTCACCCGAGCCGCACACTTGCCCGGGTCCGTCGCGATTCCACCAGGAGAAAATGGATGCGCGAATCTGTATGTGTTGGCCACATCATCCTTCAGCTTTCGGCCCCGGCCGCGAGCATCTTCGGGCATCTCCATCTCTCGATCGACCGCTCCGCTCTCACGTTCGCGGCCACAAGTATTTGCCCACGTACCGGCTCGCGTGGCAGCCGGAGCCGCCACACGTACATCAGGAGGGATAATCACTCGATCCAGGATTAGGCCGACCTTCTGCAGAAGCCGGTACGCCCTCCGGTTCCACCTAGTCGGCGTGCAATGTCACGTGCATGTATCCAACCTCGCAACGATCGCACCCACGTCAACGCACGCCCGCCCCAGTTACCTGCGGATGAAGAGGATAAGATTACACGAATATGTTCTTTCCGCCCGGCCCCTACCTACCCGGAAAGCGATACTTTATCGAGTAGCTACGAATCTCACACTGTATGCATGCATGGAACTGAAAGGCCAAGCATGCACCGACTGTCTATGTGAACTTTTCAGCGATCGATGCCATGCCGTGGCAAAATGAAGCCCCGAACCGAACCTTGCCGTACCAGGTCGGGCCGACCTCTTCGTACCCTGCATGCTCACTTGCCTTTATGTTGCCGTATCATGGAATTCCCAAACCGCCATACATGCATCACGGAGTAGACAAATCATGGCCTCTATGCGGAGCACATCATGGAGTTCTACCATCTTCGGAAGGGACGAGACTTGCCTGCTTTCCGCGTGTGTGCCCATTCGTGCTCCCGCATACGTGACATGATTTGATTGGAACAAAATAAGGCCCGGCCCCATCCCCTTAAAATAAGGGGGAGATGATTAGATTAGAAAGAAAAAAAAGGACAACCGTAGGATGAAATGGGAGTACGGATGGAAGCATGGGAAGGGAGCAGGCAAGGCGGATCCCTTCAGAAGATGCTTAACAGCGTTTGTCTCACTCTGATGTTGTGGAGTGTGGACACGATCTGTTTGAAATTCACAACTGATGGGATATACATCGACAAGTTCGCCTGCGACATGCGGTTCGCCGGCCTCGTCGATTCACCCATCAACTCAGTCGTCTAGAAGATCTAGGCTCCTCCTAAGTGCAATTGTTTTGCTTGGCCGGCGCTCCATATAATCGCCTTTGGACCGTCGATCGGCTCCAGCGTCATGGATGGCCAAACTGCGGCCCATGCCAGCTTTGCAAGCGGAAACCGAAATCTATCACACACACCACCTCCGCTTCTTGGCTTCTCTTCAAGTATAGATACACCATCAGTAATTGACCCGTGACATTAAATTAGGTAGGACTAAATGACATGTACAACCTCAGCTCTTTACCAGCTCCATCAACGTCCAGGATTGTTGGACCGATTTTGTGTGCCCCGCTGGAGCGCGTCGTCGTGGCCTTCATTTCCCTTGCCTTGCTGATCTCTCGGCAAATTTGAAATGAAAAGAACGCACGGGTTTTCTGACACATTGAGACCCCTTTCCTTGACCATTTTCTCAAAGATCAAAGATGAAGCTAAAACTTGGGTGATGGTGGACGAAAAGCATATGAGTAACTTAGGGCTCCTGTGATACGAAGGAATTTTATAAGATTTTTACAGGACTTGGATCCTTAGGATTTTTTCCTGTGATGGTTGTTTGATTTGTAGGATTGAAATCCTTAGGATTTTTTCATAGGATTCATATGTACTACATTTTGAAGGAAACTTTCCATCCAGTGGGACGGTGACAAGGGGGCCCTAGAACACCCCCCCCCCCCCACACACACCAAGTTGTCCTCCTCAGAGCATCTCCAACAACCGTGCAAAATGAGCGCCACACTGCAAATTTGGCTTTTTTACCGCGCGTTCTAGCGGTAGGGTGGCTCCAGCGGACGCGCAATAAGCGCGCACGGCATATAGAGTTGGGTGCGCGGTCCAAATCGCCATCGCTGTGTATGTATTTGCGCGCCGCTTCTGCTGCAGCACACTCGGCCGCGCCGCGCCACCTTCGCCCTCACGTGCCGCCACCGCGACCGACCGATGGACGCCTGCCAGCACCCCTCACCCTTCCTACAGCCGCGACCACTCCGCCGCCGCCGCAAACCCTAGCGCGGGGAGCTTTGGCTTCGCCCCCGCCGGAGTTCCTCCAAGCACCGACATCGCGCACGGCCTCTTCATGCCGCCGCGGATGACCTCAGTGGCGGGTGGCGTCGCGCCGGCGCCCGCCGTACCACGTTCCCCCTCTCGAAGCTCCCAAATGTGACGCGGCAGAAGAAGGGCAAGGTTTCCGCGAAGAAGAACAAGGCGGCGGACGACTCCGACTCCTCCAAGCAGTCGAGGAAGAAGCTTGCAGGGCGTGTGACGGGCGGGCGGCTACCAAAGCACCGGCAAGCTCACTCGTTGAGCCAGCGGCCGACGCGCACAATGTGTTTGTGGAAATGCCCGAAAGGTATAAATTTCGCCAACTTTTTTGTTGCTGTTATTTTTTGAATGCATACATATAGATAGCTTATTTGCATTGTTCTACATACTTTGTAGTGTCAACGATGATGCATACATGTCAACTATGGGTGTTGGCTCCAACAATTCGCATTGGTCTCAAACCAATGACATGCATTTTGAAGACCATGAGTTCGAGGTGGATGAGGATGGTGAGGGCATTGTCGACGCACCGAAGGGAAGAGGAGGCAACTACACCAACGACGAAGACGTCGTGCTATGCAAAACTTGGTTGGACGTGTCGAGGGATCCATCCGTTGGAGGTGATCAAAGTAGAGATGCTTATTGGCTCCGGATGAAAGAACACTTTGATCTATGCAACATGAGTGGAATTGACCGCTCCGCACAATCTCTTCGCTCCCGGTGGTCGACAATCAACAAGGATTGTCAACAATGGGCGGCCGCACAAAAGGCGGTTGACAAATTGAACCCAAGTGGCACCAATGATGAAGATAGGGTAAGTGCTTCATCATTCATGTTCGTCATGCTTGTTGTTGGTGTTCCTTGTGCTAACTTGTTTTGTTTTCATGTAGTTAAATATTGCACAAAATTTGTTCAAAGGAGAGGAGAAGAGGACCAAGAAGGGGAAGATCGAGAAAGGAAGGCCATTTACCTTGCCTCATTGCTATGAAGTATTGAAGGATGATGAGAAATGGAAGAAGCCGGAAGATATTGATGATTTGGATTTGAGCAAAAAACGCAAGCGAACAATTGATTTGGAAGATGATGAGGAGGATGCATCAAGTGATGATGGAAAGAGAAGCCCCACACCAAACTCGGTTTCATACTCGAAGCCAAAACGACCGGATGGCACTAAGAAAGACGCAAAAGAAAAGAAGAAGAGGAAAGGAGATGATGAGCTCAAAAATGCTATGGAAGCAATTGTCAACGCAAGAAAAAAAGCCAACGAGGTGAGGAAGATGGCAAGGAACCAAGATGCCGCGGCTGAGGAGAGGAGGCTGGCGGCTGTAAGGGCATCCTTGTCCCTTAGTAGTTTTGGTGATTGATGACAATGCTTTTGCGGACTAATCATGTGTACTGAGCTTTTTAGATATATCATGACTAAACACAAGACGATTTATTGCCCCTCGAAGATTATTGAAGACGGCGTTTCTCTATGGTTCTTTTCGGTGGAGTTGAGTCGTAGGAAAGCCGTACTATTAAGAGGGGGTCCGTTTTGGAAAGGTTTGGGTAGAATCTCACGTACACGTCCCTTTTGCACCACCTTTCCTTTGGCTCTTTGGAGTTCTCCTCCGTCTCACCTTGTCTCTGCGAAATGAAGGACTCCGAGTTGCTCTTCTCAGGCTGGCGGTAGTACTGCTCCTCTGAGCGGTACTACCACAGAGCCAATGATAGTACCGGCTCGCACGGTAGTATCGCTGGCTTCCACGGTAGTACCGCCTCCTAAGCAAGAGTACCGTGAAGTCGGCTGGCGCCGCTGCTCAAGCGGTAGTAAGGCGGATGTAATTTTTACATCCGCGCTCTACGCTGATAGTACCGCGCTTGCGCATGGTAGTACCGTGTCGCTGCCAAGTGCAAGAATAGAGCAGAGGTAGGGGCGGATGTAATTTTTTACATCCGCACCCTTCACGGTAGTACCCTACCCCTGGTCGCGGTAGTACCGTGTTGGATTTTCGCACCGATAAAATCTCAACGGAGGTAGACACGAATGTAATTTTTTACATCTGTGCCTACCGTGCCTGGACTGTGGCTGCCTCTGTAGAGATCGCACAGGTCGCGGTAGTACCTGCATGCGGTTCTCTGCTACATCTCGTGCTCATCTGTTCAGGCCTAGGCTCTACAGCGCCCATGGTAGTACCCCGTTCCGCCGCAGTAGTACCGCAGGCCCGTGCGGTAGTACCGCTCCTGTGGTGCGGTAGTACCGCGGGTCGCGGGCTGAGTGGTGGGTAACAGTTGGATTTGTTCCCCCACTATATAAGGGGGTCTTCTTCTCTAAGAAGACTTACCTCTTCCATCCCTATGCTCCATTGTTGCTCCAAGCTCCATTTTCGCCCGATCTCTCTCCCTAGCCTATCAAACTTGTTGATTTGCTTGGGATTGGTTGAGAAGGCCCCGATCTACACTTCCACCAAGAGAAATTTGATTCCCCCCACTAATCCCTAGCGGATCTTGTTACTCTTGGGTGTTTGAGCACCCTAGACGGTTGAGGTCACCTCGGAGCCATAGTCCATTTTGGTGAACCTTCGTGGTGTCGTTGGGAGCCTCCAATTAAGTTGTGGAGATTGCCCCAACCTTGTTTGTAAAGGTTCGGTCGCCGCCTTCAAGGGCACCAATAGTGGAATCACGGCATCTCGCATTATGTGAGGGCGTGAGGAGAATACGGTGGCCCTAGTGGCTTCTTGGGGAGCATTGTGTCTCCACACCGCTCTAACGGAGATGTACTTCCCCTCAAAAGGAAGGAACTTCGGTAACACATCCTCGTCTCCACTGGCTCCACTCTTGGTTATCTCGCGCCTTTACTTTTGCAAGCTTACTTGTGTTATATCCCTTGCTTGCTTGTGTGCTTGTTGTTGTTGCATCATATAGGTTGTTCACCTAGTTGCATATCTAGACAACCTACTTTGATGCAAAGTTTAATTTGGTAAAGAAAAGCTAAAAATTGTTAGTTGCCTATTCACCCCCCTCTAGTCAACTATATCGATCCTTTCAATTGGTATCAGAGCCTCGTCTCTTTATTAAGGACTTTTCCATCCGAAGAGTATGGTTGACACCGTAGACGGTGGGGAGGAGGAGCACTCCGGTGTGAATCCGATCTCGTCTACGGGTGATGGGGAAACCATGGCGTCCCGTGAGGAATTCAATGTGGCCTTGGACACATTGAAAACCTCAATGACTACCACGGCTGAAAGCATGTTTAATAAATTCTTAGAAGGACTTAAACTACCTACCTCGCCGTTGAAAGTGGGTGATCCCACTAACAAGGTGACGGATGCTAACTTCGACAAGGGGGAAGCTAATAGTGAGAAGGGTCCTTCTACTAGTGGTAGAAATGGCACCGGTATCTTTGCCCATGTGGAACCTCCAACTTATGGAGGACCGATTCCCTCTACTCATTTAAATCATGCCGGTCCTCCTCCTAAGATTGTGAAAAATGAGGATTTTGATTCTTGGGTGTATTGCTTCAAGCGTAATTTAAATCATGTGAATACTAATCTTTGGAGAATCATTGAATAAGGTTTCTATCCACATGACCGAAGCAACTTCACCCCTAGAGAAGCAGTGGATAATCAATTCAATGAGAATGCTCTCTTCATCATCCAAGATGCTATCCTCCCCGAAGATCCCCCTCATCTTCGACCCCATGCCATGGCCAAAGACGCATGGCAATGCGTTGTGTCTCTCTATCGGGGAAGTGCAAGCATTCAACGCTCCAACTATGAAGTGGTGCAAGATGAAGCCGATGAGTTTGCAATGAAAGAAGATGAAGAAGCTCGTGAGATCTTTCGAAGAGTGACCAAACTCGTGGTCTCACTCCGAGATCATGGGAGCAAGGACACAGATGACAATTGGGTCAAGCGCAAGTTCCTCAAGGCCATGATGCCCTACAACAAGGCCATGTCCTCCATCATTCGTCAAAGACCGGACTTCCACTCCATGACCTCAAGTGAAGTGTTGGATGAGTTCGTTGCAATGAGCATCTTGGAAAAGACTGCCGACAACGCGGTGCTCCGCTCTCAAGGGCAAAGAAGCCCAACCTTGCCTTGAAGGCCAAGGTTATTGTGGAAGAAGAGGAAGAAGAGGAGGATGAGGAGAGCAACCCCGAAGATACAAACTATGATTATCATGAGCACATGGCTCTTGCTTCAAGACAATTTTGGAGCAAGAAGAACTCAAGGCCAAATTTCAACAAGACCAACTCAAGTGTCTTCAAGGGCAAGCAACGAGTAAGAACTTGTTACAACTGTGGCAATGTGAGCCATTTCATTGCGGATTGTCCTTACGAGAAGCGGGAAGACAATGGTGGCAAGCTTATCCGAAAAGACAAAGCCAAGTCCTTCCCCAACAAGAACAACTTGACCAAAAATACTCCTACTCGTGGGTTGGTGCTTCAAGAAGAATACCGTGAGGATGACGATGATGATGAAGATGGTGAAGCAATGGCCATGGCATCCGTTGCCATTGCCACAACTCCCCGGATGTCTCTCTTCGTTTCACCCAACAAGAACATCACCGCCAAGTGCCTCATGGCCAAAGCTTCTAACAAGGTAACCCACAACATCAAAACCACCATCATTACTAATCCCTCTTTGACGGGTTGCATTGATGAACATGAGGGGTCTAATGAGGATGTGAATGAATTTGAGTCATTTATGAGTAAGCTCAAGGGAAAATCCAAGAAGCACTTTGTTGCTCTCTTGGAACAACTTGGTGAAGCCAATGACATGATCGAGGCTCACGAAGAAACCATATCTAAGATGGAAGGTCATGGTCGTGACTATGCCGATGAGATATCGGATCTCTCTAATGCTCTTGAGGAAGAGCGTGGGCATCGTTTGACTCTTGAGGAGTCACACAATGATGACCATGCTAAGTTAAAGAAAGATCTTGATCATGCTCTTGTTGTGTCTCGTGTGCTAACTTCCGAGAAGGCTAAACTTGGGGTTGATCATGCTAGACTCAAGGAGGAGTTTGATGTACTTGACAAGGCCCACAAGGTCTTGAAGGGTGCTCACGCTAACCTCAAGGAGTCTCATGCTCAACTCCAAGTTAAGCTAACCAAGGAAAATGCCACCTTTCCTCATATGGTATTAATTGATAATGCATATGCCACTAACCCGTGTTGTCAGCATGTGCATTGCTACCTCTTGAGCACTGCGTTGGATTTCCCCGAAGAGGAGAGGATGATGCAGCAAAGTAGCGTAAGTATTTCCCTCAGTTTTTGAGAACCAAGGTATCAATCCAGTAGGAGACCACGCACAAGTCCCTCGTACCTACACAAAACGATAGCTCCTCGCAACCAACGCGATTAGGGGTTGTCAATCCCTTCACGGTCACTTACGAGAGTGAGATCTGATAGAGATGATAAATAATATTTATGGTATTTTTGGTATATAGATGCAAAGTGAAAAGTAAAAGGCAAAGTAAAAACAAAGCAAGTAATAAAGTAATGGAGATTGATATGATGAGAATAGACCCGGGGGCCATAGGTTTCACTAGTGGCTTCTCTCAAGAGCATAGATATTCTACGGTGGGTGAACAAATTACTGTTGAGCAATTGACAAAATTGAGCATAGTTATGAGCATATCTAGGTAATGATCATGTACATAGGCATCAGGTCCGAGACAAGTAGATCGAAACGATTCTGCATCTACTACTATTACTCCACTCATCGACCGCTATCCAGCATGCATCTAGAGTATTAAGTTAAAAATAGAGTAACGCCTTAAGCAAGATGACATGATGTAGTGGGATAAATTCATGCAATATGATAAAACCCCCATCTTGTTATCCTCGATGGCAACAATACAATACGTGCCTTGCTGCCCCTTCTGTCACTGGGAAAGGACACCGCAAGATTGAACCCAAAGCTAAGCACTTCTCCCATTGCAAGAACTACCAATCTAGTTGGCCAAACCAAACGGATAATTCGAAGAGACTTGCAAAGATAACTCAATCATACATAAAAGAATTCAGAGAAGATTCAAATATTATTCATAGATAAGCTGGATCATAAACCCACAATTCATCGGTCTCAATAAACACACGGCAAAAAGAATATCGAATAGATCTCCACGAGAGAGGGGGAGAACATTGTATTGAGATCCAAAAAGAGAGAAGAAGCCATCTAGCTACTAGCTATGGACCTGAAGGTCTGAAGTAAACTACTCTCACTTCATCGGAGGGGCTATGGTGTTGATGTAGAAGTCCTCCGTGGTGGATGCCCCGTCCGGCGGAGCTCCGAAACAGGCCCCAAGATGGGATCTCGTGGATACAGAAGGTTGCGGCGGTGGAATTAGGCTTTTGGCTCCTGTTCTGATCGTTTGGGGATACGTAGGTATATATAGGAGGAAGGAGTACGTCGGTGGAGCAACAGGGGGGCCACGAGGCAGGGGGGGCGCGCCCTAGGGGGGTGTGCCCCCCACCCTCGTGACCGCCTCTTTTGTTCCTTGGAGCAGGGTCCAAGTCTCCTGGATCACGTTCGGTGAGAAAATCACGTTCCCGAAGGTTTCATTCCGTTCGGATTCCGTTTGATATTCCGTTTCTTCGAAACACTGAAATAGGAAAAAAACAGCAATTCTGGGTGGGCCTCCGGTTAATAGGTTAGTCCCAAAAATAATACAAAAGTGGAAAATAAAGCCCAATATAGTCCAAAACAGTAGATAAACTAGCATGGAGCAATAAAAAATTATAGATACGTTGGAGACGTATTAGGCATCCCCAAGCTCAATTCCTGCTCGTCCTCGAGTATGTAAATGATAAAAAGAGAATTTTTGATGTGGAGTGATACTTTGGCATAATTTTAATGTAAATCTTCTTAATTGTGGCATGAACATTCAGATCCGAAAGATTCAAGACAAAAGTTCAAATTGACATAAAAATAATAATACTTCAAGCATACTAATCAAAGCAATCATGTCTTCTCAAAATAACATGGCAAAAGAAAGTTCATCCCTACAATATCATATAGTTAGGCTATGCTTCATTTTCTTCACACAAAGATGTTCCCAACTTCTATACCCCCGATGACAAGCCAAGCAATTGTTTCATACTTAAATAATCTCAAACCTTTTCAACCTTCACGCAATACATGAGCGTGAGCCATGGATATAACACTATGGGTGGAATAGAATATGATGATGGGGATTGTGTGGAGAAGAGAAAAAAGGAGAAAGTCTCACATTGACGAGGATAATCAACGGGCTATGGAGATGCCCATCAATTGATGTCAACATGAGGAGTAGGGATTGCCATGCAACGGATGCACTAGAGCTATGAATGCTCAACAAAAGAAAACTAGTGGGCGTGCATCCAACTCGCTTGCTCATGAAGACCTAGGGCATTTGAGGAAACCCATCGTAGGAATATACAAGCCAAGTTCTATAATGAAAAATTCCCACTAGTATAAAAAGACAACTTATGAGACTCACTACATGAAGAACAAGGTGCTACTTTGAAGCACAATATATGAGACTCACTACATGAAGAACAAGGTGCTACTTTGAAGCACAAGTGTGGAAAAAGAGATAGTAGCATTGCCCCTTTTTTTCTTTTCTTTTTTCTTTTTTGGGCCTTTCTTTTTTTTTCTTTTGGCCTTTTTTTTCTTTTCTTTTTGGGCAATGTTCTAATAATGATGATCATCACACTTCTATTGATTACAACATAAGGATTACAACTCGAAACTTAGAACAAGATATGACTCTATATGAATGCCTCCGGCGGTGTACCGGGATGGTGCAATGAATCAAGAGTGACATGTATGAAAAATAATGCATGGTGGCTTTGCCACAAATACGATGTCAACTACATGATCATGCAATGGCAATATGACAAAAGTAATGTATGTCATCATGATGATGATGGAAGTTGCATGGCAATATATCTCGGAATGGCTATGGAAATGCCATGATAGGTAGGTATGGTGGCTGTTTTGAGGAAGATATAAGGAGGTTTATGTGTGATAGAGCGTATAGTATCACGGGGTTTGGATGCACCGTGAAGTTTGCACCAACTCTCAAGGTGAGAAAGGGCAATGCACGGCATCAAGAGGCTAGCAAAGGCGAAAGGTGAGAGTGCGTATAATCCATGGACTAAACATTAGTCAAAAGAACTCATATACTTATTGCAAAAATTTAGAAGTCATCAAAAATCAAGTACTATGCGCATGCTCCTAGGGGGATATATTGGTAGGAAAATACCATCGCTCGTCCCCGACCGTCACTCATAAGGATGCACAAGCCAGGTACACTTCATGTTTCAAATTTGTTACACAACTTTAACCATACGTGCATGCTACGGGACTTGCAAACTTCAACACAAGCATTCTTTGAATTCATAATCACCCAACTAGCACGACTTTGATATTATCACCTCCATATCTCAAAACAATTATCAAGCATCAAACTTATCTTAGTATTCAATTCACTCAAAAGAAAGTTTCACATATCTTGAATACCAAGTATATTAATATTAAGCAAATTACCATGCTACTAACGACTCTCAAAATAATCTAAGTGAAGCATGAGAGATCAATAGTTTCTTCAAAACAAATCCACCACCGTGCTCTAAAAGATCTAAGTGAAGCACTAGAGCAAAAATTATCACGCTCAAAAGATATAAGTGAAGCACTATGAGCAAAACTATCAAGCTCAAAAGATATAAGTGAAGCACATAGAGTATTCTAACAAATTCCAATTCATGTATGGCTCTCTCAAAAGATGTGTACAGCAAGGATGATTGTGGTAAACTAACAAGCAAAGACGCAAATAATACAAGACGCTCCAAGCAAAACACATATCATGTGGTGAATAAAAATATAGCTCCAAGTAAATTACCGATGGAAGTGGACGAAAGAGGGGATGCCTTCCGGGACATCCCCAAGCTTTGACTTTTTGGTGTGCTTGGATTATCTTGGGGGTGCCATGGGCATCCCCAAGCTTAGGCTCCACTCCTTGTTCCATAATCCATCAAAAGAATTCACCCAAAACTTGAAAACTTCACAACACAAAACTCAATAGAAATCTCGTGAGCTCCGTTAGAGAAAGAAAACAAAGAACTACTTAAAGGTACTGTAATGAACTCATTCTTTATTTATATTGGTGTTAAAACTAATGTATTCCAACTTCTCTATGGATTATAAACTATTTTACTAGCCATAGATTCATCAAAATAAGCAAAAACACACGTAAAATAGAATCTGTCAAAAACAGAACAGTCTATAGCAATCTGTAACTAACGCAAACTTCTAGAACTCTAAAAATCCTACCAAAATAGGAAGTCCTGGAAAATTTGTTTATTGAACAGCAAAAAAAATAATAAAGGCAAAAGCACGTTCCTGTGATTTAACAAAATTATATTCGTGCGCGCAAAGTTTCTGTTTTTCAGCAGAATCAAATCAACTATCATCGTAGGTTATCTTATAGGTTCTACTTGGCACAAACACTAATTAAAACATAAAACCACATCCAAACAGAGGCTAGATGGATTATTTATTCCTAAACAGAAGCTAAAACAAAAACACAAATAAAATTGGGTTGCCTCCCAACAAGCGCTATCGTTTAACGCCCCTAGCTAGGCATAAAAGCAAGGATAGATCTAGGTAGTGCCGTAGTAATAAGATAGATCGGTAAAACTCATTTCATATTCTCTCGGCAGCAAGTTTTATTTGAGGCAAGTAAAAGTAATCAAAAGGGCTAAATTTAATAGGGAAAAAATCCCCAAGATCAATTTTAGGAGGTATAGGTTCCTCTTTTGGCCCTTCATAATGCACAACCAATTCATCATTATAAGCGTTCTTTTGACAGAACCTTGTGAGTCTATACTCAAGAGAGTATCCTAACTCATTATTTCGAATAGACAAATCATCATTAAGTTCAGAGATTCTATCAATTAAAATGTTGGTTGGCACCTTTTTCCTAAGGTTTTCATTGAAAGCAACATAGTCAAGAGATAGAAAACGCATACTTTCTTCTTGATCAAAGAGGATAGATTCTATGGGAGGACGACCGGCGTCCACCCTATAATGTGCAAAGATTTCTTTGGCCTCTTTTATAAATCTGAATTCATGAGCCAAAAAGATAGTAGCGGCACGCTTAACAGAGGAGTGTTCGATATTAGAAAATTCTAGGAAAATCCTTTGTATGGAAGGGTGCATATGCATGAATTGCCTTTCAAGTTCAACGATAAGCATGGCAATGGCGTCCGCAAGACTACTAGTTCTATGAAGAATAGAACTGCCCAGAGGGCAAAGCACCGGCACAAGTAAAGAAATCTTGAATAACTCCTTTTCCAATAATATTACCACTACCGATTCGAAATCTTTTTGTATGATAGGTAGGGGATTCTTCAGCAGGAGCTTCAGAATTTTCCATGATATTATTGTCGCCCATGTCGGCAATAATTTCCCCAATTTCAGACATAACGACAAACAAGCAAATTAACACACAAGCAAACAAAAAGACAACGGGAAAAAGGCAAACGGGAAAGAGAGGAGTAGATTGGGAAAGAGAGGGCGAATAAAATGGCAAGGGTGAAGTGGGGGAGAGGAAAACGAGAGGCAAATGTCAAATAATGTAATGCGAGAGATAGGGATTGTGATGGGTAGTTGGTATGGTTGACTTGCTTGCGTGAGCCTCCCCGTCAATGGTGCCAGAAATTCTTCTTGCTACCTCTTGAGCACTGCGTTGGATTTCCCCGAAGAGGAGAGGATGATGCAGCAAAGTAGCGTAAGTATTTCCCTCAGTTTTTGAGAACCAAGGTATCAATCCAGTAGGAGACCACACACAAGTCCCTTGTACCTACACAAAACGATAGCTCCTCGCAACCAACACGATTAGGGGTTGTCAATCCCTTCACGGTCACTTACGAGAGTGAGATCTGATAGAGATGATAAATAATATTTTTGGTATATAGATGCAAAATGAAAAGTAAAAGGCAAAGTAAAAACAAAGCAAGTGATAAAGTAATGGAGTTTGATATGATGAGAATAGACCCGGGGGCCATAGGTTTCACTAGTGGCTTCTCTCAAGAGCATAGATATTCTACGGTGGGTGAACAAATTACTGTTGAGCAATTGACAGAATTGAGCATAGTTATGAGCATATATAGGTAATGATCATGTATATAGGCATCACGTCCAAGACAAGTAGATCGAAACGATTCTGCATCTACTACTATTACTCCACTCATCGACCGCTATCCAGCATGCATATAGAGTATTAAGTTAAAAAAAGAGTAACGCCTTAAGCAAGATGACATGATGTAGAGGGATAAATTCATGCAATATGATAAAACCTTAATCTTGTTATCCTCGATGGCAACAATACAATACGTGCCTCGCTGCCCCTTCTGTCACTGGGAAAGGACACCGCAAGATTGAACCCAAAGCTAAGCACTTCTCCCATTGCAAGAACTACCAATCTAGTTGGCCAAACCAAATGGATAATTCGAAGAGACTTGCAAAGATAACTCAATCATACATAAAAGAATTCAGAGAAGATTCAAATATTATTCATAGATAAGCTGGATCATAAACCCACAATTCATCGGTCTCAACAAACACACCGCAAAAAGAATATTAGATCAAATAGATCTCCACGAGAGAGGGGGAGAACATTGTATTGAGATCCAAAAAGAGAGAAGAAGCCATCTAGCTACTAGCTATGGACCCGAAGGTCTGAAGTAAACTACTCACACTTCATCGGAGGGGCTATGGTGTTGATGTAGAAGCCCTCCATGGTGGATGCCCCCTCCGGCGAAGCTCCGGAATAGGCCCCAAGATGGGATCTCGTGGATACAAAAGGTTGCGGCGGTGGAATTAGGTTTTTGGATCCTATTCTGATCGTTTGGGGATACGTAGGTATATATAGGAGGAAGGAGTACGTCGGTGGAGCAACAGGGGGGCCACGAGGCAGCCACCCTCGTGACCACCTCTTTTGTACCTTGGAGCAGGGTCCAAGTCTCCTGGATCACGTTCGGTGAGAAAATCACGTTCCCGAAGGTTTCATTCCATTTGGACTCCGTTTGATATTCCGTTTCTTCGAAACACTGAAATAGGCAAAAAACAGCAATTCTGGGTTGGGCCTCCGGTTAATAGGTTAGTCCCGAAAATAATATAAAAGTGGAAAATAAAGCCCAATATAGTCCAAAACAGTAGATAAAGTAGCATGGAGCAATCAAAAATTATAGATACGTTGGAGACGTATCATGCATCTTGTGGAGGAGAATGCCAAGTTGAAGGATCAACTTGAGAAAGGCCTTGTGACATGTATTCAAGGTGAGAAGAACCTCAATGACCTTTTGAGCAATCAAAAGGAAGTTGTGGCCAAGGAGGAAATTGGGTTCGCACCCAAGTCCAAGAACAAGAAGAAGAACGACAAGACCAAACGATCTCCTCCTCTCAAGCAAACCTTTGTGAAAGAGGGAGAGGGTGCTCCTAAGGAGAAGAAAAAAAATGTGAAGGGTGTTGATGTCAAAAGGGGCAAACCCACCTCCTCCAACAAAGCCGGCAACTTTAACCCTTCTTATGTGTTGTGCCGTGCTAGTGATGGGCATGTTTATGCTAAATTTGTTGGTTCTCCTTATGAGTACACTGAATTTTCTATTTGGGTTCCTAAGACCCTTGTTACTAACATCAAAGGACCCATTACTAAATGGGTACCTAAAACCAAGCATTGATCTCTTGTAGGTGTTTGCTTCCGGTGGGGGATCATGGTTGCTCGATAGTGGAGCAACAAATCATATGACCGGAATCAAGGACTTGGTGGTGGACGTGCACAAGATTCCTTCTATGCCCACCAATGTCGAGTGGGGTGATGCCTCGTCTTCTAAGGTATTGGGCCTTGGCAAGGTTGTAATTTCTCATGATCTAACGATCGAGAAAGTCATGCTTGTTGAGTCCCTTGCATTCAATCTTCTTTCCCTTCGTCAACTTGCACTCATGGGCTTTGCCACTTTCTTTGACATTGATACCATGGCCCTCTTGTGGAGAAAGACTCTTAAAGTAGCCTTTGTTGGGCATGTCGAGAACGGTCTTTATGTGATTAACTTTTCGGAGCAACCCACTAAGACCGTGACATGCCTAATGGCTAAAGTTGACGTGGGATGGCTTTGGCATCGCCGTTTAGCCCATGTCAATATGAGATCTTTGCAAAGTCTTCTCAAGGGAGACCATGTCCGTGGACTAACAAATGTTAGTTTTGCCAAAGATCGTGCTTGTATTGAAGGAAACCTTCATGAGAAGGCTCACCCTCCCACGACCATCATCTACTTGAAGAAACCCTTGGAGCTCCTTCACATGGATCTCTTTCGGCCTCCATCCTTTGATAGTCTTGGAGGTAGAAATTATTGCTTGGTGATTGTGGATGATTATTCAAGATACACTTGGGTATACTTCTTCAAGAGGAAGAGTGAGACTCAACAAACCGTCATCGACTTTGCAAATGAAGCTCAACATCAACATGATGCAAAGATCTTGACAATAAGAAGTGACAACGGCACCGAGTTCAAGAACTACATCTTGGATGAGTTTCTTAGTGATGAGGGGATCAAGCATCAATATGCTGCACCATATTGTTGGGAACGTAGTAATTTCAAAAATTTTCCTACGCACACGCAAGATCATGGTGATGCATAGCAACGAGAGGGAAGAGTGTTGTCTACGTACCCTCGTGAGACCCAAGCGAAGCGATCTGGCGTAGAGGAAGTAGTCGACGTTCTCCTCGCGATCCGACCGATCTGGCGCCGTTACTCGGCGCCCGAGTTCTTGACACACGTACAGCTCGATGGCGTCCCTCGTACTCGATCCAGCCGAGTGTCGAGGAGAGTTCCACAAGACGACGGCGTGGTGACGATCTTGATGTTTCACCGGCGCAGGGCTTCGCTTAAGCTTCATGACAGTATGACCGAGGTGGAATATGGTGGAGGGGGCACCGACACGGCTAAGGAACGATCCGTAGATCAAACTTGTGTGTCTAGGGTGCCCCCTGCCCTCGTATATAAAGGAGGGAGGGGAGGCCGGCCGGCCTAGCTAGAAGCGCGGGAGGAGTCCTACTCCTCACCGGGAGTAGGACTCCCCCTTTCCAAGTTGGATTAGGTTTGGGGGGGGAAGAGGAGAGAGGCGCCGCCCCCTCCTTGTCCTATTCGGACTGGGGGAGAGGCGCGGCCACCTCTGGCCGCCCTCCTCTTCTCCTCGAGGCCCACCGAGGCCCATTTACCCCGGGGTTCCGTAACCTCCGGTTTTCCAGTAAATTCCGCCGCCGGAACCATTCCGAACTCCAAACATAGGCTTCCAATATATCAATCTTTATGTCTCGACCATCCCGAGACTCCTCGTCATGTCCGTGATCACATCCGGGACTCCGAACTTCTTCGGTACATCAAAACTCATAAACTCATAATAACTGTCATTGAAACCTTAAGCGTGCGGACCCTACGGTTCGAGAACAATGTAGACATGACCTAGAACTATTCACGGTCAATAACCAACAGCGGGACCTGGATGCCCATATTGGTTCCTACATATTCTACGAAGATCTTTACCGGTCGACCGCATAACAACATACGTTGTTCCTTTGTCATCGGTGTGTTACTTGCCCGAGATTCGATCGTCGGTATCCAATACCTAGTTCAATCTCGTTACGGCAAGTCTCTTTACTCGCTCAGTAATACATCATCTCACAGCTAACTCATTAGTTGTAATGCTTGCAAGGCTTAAGTGATGTGTATTACCGAGAGGGCCCAGAGATACCTCTCCGACTATCGGAGTGACAAAACCTAATCTCAAATACGCCAACCCAACATCCGCCTTTGGAGACACTGTAGTACTCCTTTATAATCACCCGATTACGTTGTGACGTTTGGTAGCACCAAAGTGTTCCTCCGTAAACGGAGTTGCATAATCTCATAGTTATAGGAACATGTATAAGTCATGAAGGAAGCAATAGCAACATACTAAGCGATCGTGTGCTAAGCTAACGGAATGGGTCATGTCAATCAGATCATTCAACTAATGATGTGACCTTGTTAATCAAATAACAACTCCTTGTTCATGGTTAGGAAACATAACCATCTTTGATTAACAAGCTAGTCAAGTAGAGGCATACTAGTGACACTCTGTTTGTTTATATATTCACACATGTATTATGTTTCCGGTTAATACAATTCTAGCATGAATAATAAATATTTATCATGATATGAGGAAATATATAATAACTTTATTATTGCCTCTAGGGCATATTTCCTTCAGTCTCCCACTTGCACTAGAGTCAATAATCTAGATCACATCACCATGTGATTAACATCGATAGTGCACATCATCATGTGATTAACACCCATAGTTCACATCGCCATGTGACCAACACCCAAAGGGTTTACTAGATTCAGTAATCTAGTTCACATCGCTATGTGATTAACACCCAAAGAGTACTAAGGTGTGATCATGTTTTGCTTGTGAGAGAGTCTTAGTCAACGGGTCTTTCACGTTCAGATCTGTTATGTATTTTGCAATTTTTCTATGTCTACAATGCTCGCACGGCTACTCTAGCTAATTGCTCCCACTTTCAATATGTATCTAGATCGAGACTTAGAGTCATCGGATCGGTGTCAAAACTTACATCGACGTAACCCTTACGACAAACCTTTTGTCACTTCCATAATCGAGAAACATATCCTTATTCCACTAAGGATAATTTTGACCGCTGTCCAGTGATCTACTCCTAGATCACTATTGTACTCCCTTGCCAAACTCAGTGCAGGGTAAACAATAGATCTGGTACACAGCATGGCATACTTTATAGAACCTATGGCCAAGGCATAGGGAATGACTTTCGTTCTCTTTCTATCTTCTGCCGTGGTCGGGTTTTGAGTCTTACTCAATTTCACACCTTGTAACACAGGCAAGAACTCTTTCTTTGACTGTTCCATTTTGAACTACTTCAAAATCTTGTCAAGGTATGTACTCATTGAAAAACTTTTCAAGCATCTTGATCTATCTCTATAGATCTTGATGCTCAATATGTAAGCAGCTTCACCGAGGTCTTTCTTTGAAAAACTTCTTTCAAACACTCCTTTATGCTTTGCGAATAATTCTACATTATTTCCGATCTACAATATGTCATTCACATATACTTATCGAAATCTTGTAGTGCTCCCACTCACTTTCTAGTAAATACAGGCTTCACCGTAAGTCTCAGTATAACACTATATGCTTTGATCAACTCATCAAAGCGTATATTCCAACTCCGAGATGCTTGCACCAGTCCATAGATGGATCATTTGGAGCTTGCACACTTTGTTAGCTCCTTTGGATCGATAAAACCTTCTGGTTGCATCATATACAACTCTTCCTCCTGAAACCCATTCAGGAATGCAGTTTTTATATCCATTTGCCAAATTTCATAAATTGTGGCAATTGCTAACATGATTCGGACAGACTTAAGCATCGCTACAGTTGAGAAAATCTCATTGTAGTCAACACCTTGAACTTGTCAAAAACCTTTTTGCGACAAGTCAAGCTTTGTAGATAGTAACACTACTATCAGCGTCCGTCTTCCTCTTGAAGATCCATTTATTTTCTATGGCTTGCCGATCATCGGGCAACGCCACCAAAGTCCATACTTTGTTCTCATACATGGATCATATCTCAGATTTCATGGCCTCAAACCATTTTGCGGAATCTGGGCTCATCATCGCTTCCTCATAGTTCGTAGGTTTGTCATGGTCAAGTAACACGACCTCCAGAACAGGATTACCGTACCACTCTGGTGCGGATCTCACTCTGTTTTACCTACGAGGTTCGGTAGTAACTTGATCTGAAGTTTTATGATCATCATCATTTAACTTCCTCACTAATTGGTGTAGGTGTCACAGGAACCAATTTCTGTGATGAACTACTTTCCAATAAGGGAACAGGTACAGTTACCTCATCAAGTTTTACTTTCCTCCCACTCACTTCTTTCGAGAGAAACTCCTTCTCTAGAAAGGATTCATCTCAAGCAACGAATATCTTGCCTTCGGATCTGTGATAGAAGGTGTACCCAACAATTTCCTTTGGGTATTCTATGAAGACGCACTTCTCGATTTGGGTTCGAGCTTATCGAATGAAACTTTTCACATAAGCATCGCAACTCCAAACTTTAAGAAACGACAACTTGGGTTTCTTGCTAAACCACAGTTCATATAGTGTCGTCTCAACGGATTTAGATGGTGCCCAATTTAACGTGAATGCAGCTGTCTCTAATGCATGATCCCAAAAAATGATATTGGTAAATCAGTAAGAAACATCATAGATTGCACTATATCCAATAAAGTGCGGTTACGATGTTTGGACACACCATAACATTGTGGTGTTCCAGGTGGCGTGAGCTGTGAAACTATTCCACATTGTTTTAATTGAAGACCAAACTCGTAACTCAAATATTCGTCTCCGCGATCGGATCGCAGAAACTTTATTTTCTTGTTACGATGATTTTTCCACTTCACTCTGAAATTCTTTGAACCTTTCAACTATTTCAGACTTATGTTTCATCAAGTAGATATACCCATATCTGCTCAAATCATCTTGTGAAGGTCAGAAAATAACGATACTTGCCACGAGCATCAACACTCATTGGATCGCATACATCGGTATGTATTATTTCCAATAAGTCAGTAGCTTGTTCCATTGTTCCGGGTAACGGAGTTTTAGTCATCTTGCCCAAAAGGCACGGTTCGCAAGCATCAAGTGATTCATAATCAAGTGATTCCAAAATCCCATCAGCACCAATATGACCTAAACGGCAGTGCCACAAATAGGTTGCACTATCATTATTAACTTTGCATCTTTTGGTTTCAATATTATGAATATGTGTATCACTACGATCGAGATCCAATGAACCATTTTCATTGGGTGTGTAACCATATAAGGTTTTATTCATGTAAACAGAATAACAGTTTATTCTCTTACTTAAATGAATAACCGTATTGCAATAAATACGATCAAATCATATTCATGCTCAACGTAAACACCAAATAACATTTATTTAGGTTCAACACTAATCCCGAAAGTACGAGGGAGTGTGCGATGATGATCATATCAATCTTGAAACTACTTTCAACACACATCGTCACTTCACCCTTAGCTAGTTTACATTTATTACGCAACTCCGTTTGAGTTACTACTCTTAGCAACTGAACCAGTACCAAATACCGAGGGGTTGCTATAAACACTAGTAAAGCACACATCAAACACCAGTATATCAAATATACCCTTTTTCACTTTGCCATCCTTCTTATCCACCAAATATTTAGGGCAGTTCCGCTTCGGTGACCATTTCCTTTGCGGTGTAAGCTTTTCGGTTTAGAGCTTTGGTTCAGCTTTGGGCTTCTTCGTGGGAGTGACAACTTGCTTGTCAATCTACTTGAAGTTCCCTTTCTTTCCTTTGCCCTTTTCTTGAAACTAGTGATCTTGTCAACCATCAACACTTGATGCTCTTTTTGATTTCTACCTTCGTCGATTTCAACATCACGAAGAGCTCGGGAATCATTTTCGTCATCCCTTGCATACTATAGTTCATCACGAAGTTCTACTAACTTGGTGGTGGTGACTAGAGAATTCTGTCAATCACTATCTTATCTGGAAGATTAACTCCCACTTGATTCAAGCGATTGTAGTACCCAGATAATCTGAGCACATGCTCACTAGTTGAGCGATTCTCCTCCATCTTTTAGCTATAGAACTTGTTGGAGACTTCATATCTCTCAACTCGGGTATTTGCTTGAAATATTAACTTCAATTCCTGGAACATCTCATATGGTCCATGATGTTCAAAACATCTTTGAAGTCCCGATTCTAAGCTGTTAAGCATGGTGCACTTAAACTATCTAGTAGTCATCATATTGAGCTAGCCAAACGTTCATAACGTTTGCATCCGCTCTGCAATAGGTCGTCACCTAGCGGTGCATTAAGGACATAATTCTTCTGTGCAGCAATGAGGATAAACCTCCGATCACGGATCGAATCCGCATCATTGCTACTAACATTTTTCAACACAATTTTCTCTAGGAACATATCAAAAAACAAACATATGAAAGCAACAACGCGAGCTATTGATCTACAACATAATTTGCAAAATACTACCAGGACTAAGTTCATGATAAATTTAAGTTCAATTAATCATATTACTTAAGAACTCCCACTTAGACAGACATCTCTCTAGTCATCTAAGTGATCACGTGATCCAAATCAACTAAACCATAACCGATCATCACGTGAGATGGAGTAGTTTTCAATGGTGAACATCTTATGTTGATCATATCTACTATATGATTCACGCCGACCTTTCGGTCTCCGTGTTCCGAGGCCATATCTGCATATGCTAGGCTCGTCAAGTATAACCCGAGTATTCTGCGTGTGCAAAACTGGCTTGCACCGTTGTAGATGGACGAGAGCTTATCACACCCGATCATCACGTGGTGTCCGGGCACGACGAACTTTGGCAACGGTGCATACTCGGGAGAACACTTCTTGATAATTTAGTGAGAGATCATCTTATAATGCTACCGTCAATCAAAGCAAGATAAGATGCATAAAGGATAAACATCACATGCAAATCAATATAAGTGATATGATATGGTCATCATCATCTTGTGCTTCATGATCTCCATCTTGCAGCACCACCATGATCACCATCGTCACCGCGCGACACCTTGATCTTCATCGTAGCATCGTTGTCGTCTTGCCAATCTTATGCTTCTCGACTATCGCTACCGCTTAGTGATAAAGTAAAGCATTACGAGGCGATTGCATTGCATACAATAAAGCGACAACCATATGGCTCCAGCCGATTGCCGATAACCGGTTACAAAACATGATCATCTCATACAATAAAATATAGCATCACGTCTTGACCATATCACATCACAACATGCCCTGCAAAAACAAGTTAGACGTCCTCTACTTTGTTGTTGCAAATTTTACGTGGCTGCTACGGGCTTAAGCAAGAACCAGTCTCACCCACGCATCAAAACCACAACGATATTTCGTCAAATAGACTCCGTTTAACCTTCTCAAGGACCGGGCGTAGCCACACTCGGTTCAACTAAAGTGAGAGAGACAGCACCCACCAGTCACCTTTAAGCAACGAGTGCTCGTGGCGGTGAAACCAGTCTCGCGTAAGCGTCGCGTAATGTCGGTCCGGGCCGCTTCATCTCACAATACCGCTGAACCAAAGTATGACATCTGGTAGGTAGTATGACTTGTATCGCCCACAACTCACTTGTGTTCTACTCGTGCAAAACATCAAACCATAAAACCTAGGCTCGATACCTTTGTTGGGAACGTAGTAATTTCAAAAATTTTCCCACGCACACGCAAGATCATGGTGATGCATAGCAACGAGAGGAAGAGTGTTGTCTACGTACCCTCGAGACCCGGCGAAGCGATCACAACGTAGAGGAAGTAGTCGACGTTCTCCTCGCGATCCGACCGATCTGGCGCCGTTACTCGGCGCCCCGAGTTCTTGACACACGACAGCTCGATGGCGTCCCTCGTACTCGATCCAGCCGAGTGTCGAGGAGAGTTCCGTCAAGACGACGGCATGGTGACGATCTTGATGTTTCACGACGCAGGGCTTCGCCTAAGCTTCGCGACGGTATGACCGAGGTGGAATATGGTGGAGGGGGCACCGACACGGCTAAGGAACGATCCGTAGATCAAACTTGTGTGTCCTAGGGTGCCCCCTGCCCCGTATATAAAGGAGGGAGGGGGAGGCCGGCCGGCCTAGCTAGAGGCTGTGGGAGGAGTCCTACTCCTACTGGGAGTAGGACTCCCCCTTTCCTAGTTGGATTAGGTTTGGGGAGGGGAAGAGGAGAGGGGCGCCGCCTCCTTGTCCTATTCGGACTGGGGGGAGAGGCGCGGCCACCTCTGGCCGGCCCTCCTCTTCTCCCTCGAGGCCCACCGAGGCCCATTTACCCCGGGGTTCCGTAACCTCTCGGTTTTCCGGTAAATTCCCGTTTTCGCCCGGAACCATTCCGAACTCCAAACATAGGCTTCCAATATATCAATCTTTATGTCTCGACCATCCCGAGACTCCTCGTCATGTCCGTGATCACATCCGGGACTCCGAACTTCTTCGGTACATCAAAACTCATAAACTCATAATAACTGTCATTGAAACCTTAAGCGTGCGGACCCTACGGTTCGAGAACAATGTAGACATGACCTAGAACTATTCACGGTCAATAACCAACAGCGGGACCTGGATGCCCATATTGGTTCCTACATATTCTACGAAGATCTTTATCGGTCAGACCGCATAACAACATACGTTGTTCCCTTTGTCATCGGTGTGTTACTTGCCCGAGATTCGATCGTCGGTATCCAATACCTAGTTCAATCTCGTTACGCAAATCTCTTTACTCGCTCGTAATACATCATCTCACAGCTAACTCATTAGTTGTAATGCTTGCAAGGCTTAAGTGATGTGTATTACCGAGAGGGCCCAGAGATACCTCTCCGACTATCGGAGTGACAAAACCTAATCTCGAAATACGCCAACCCAACATCCGCCTTTGGAGACACCTGTAGTACTCCTTTATAATCACCCGAGCTTACGTTGTGACGTTTGGTAGCACCCAAAGTGTTCCTCCGTAAGCGGAGTTGCATAATCTCATAGTTATAGGAACATGTATAAGTCATGAAGGAAGCAATAGCAACATACTAAGCGATCGTGTGCTAAGCTAACGGAATGGGTCATGTCAATCAGATCATTCAACTAATGATGTGACCTTGTTAATCAAATAACAACTCCTTGTTCATGGTTAGGAAACATAACCATCTTTGATTAACAAGCTAGTCAAGTAGAGGCATACTAGTGACACTCTGTTTGTTTATATATTCACACATGTATTATGTTTCCGGTTAATACAATTCTAGCATGAATAATAAATATTTATCATGATATGAGGAAATATATAATAACTTTATTATTGCCTCTAGGGCATATTTCCTTCACATATACCCCTCAACAAAATGGTGTCGCGGAGGGGAAGAACCGGACGTTGATGGATGCGGCAAGGACCATGATGGCGGAGTTCAAGTCTCCATACAACTTTTGGGCTGAAGCCATCAACACAGCATGTCATGCATCCAATCGGCTCTATCTCCGCAAAGGCTTGAACAAGACTCCTTATGAAATACTCACCGGTAACAAGCCCAATCTCAAGTACTTTCGGGTGTTCGGGTGGAAGTGTTTCATTCTCAAGAAAGGTGTTCGTTTGTCTAAATTTGAGGCTAGAGCTTATGAGGGCATATTTGTTGGTTATGCTACAAACTCTCATGCTTACCGTGTCCTCAACAAGTCCACCGGACTCATTGAGGAGACGTGTAACGTGGAGTTTGACGAAAAATAACGGCTCCCAAGTGGAGCAAAGTGGTACCTGTGATGTAGGTGATGAAATTCCTCCCCAAGCCATAAGAAGAATGGGTATTGGTCATATTCTACCCATTGAGGAACCCCTTGTGGCTGAAGGAGAAGGACAATACTCCACTCAAGTGGAGCCATCACCTCCCCAAGACCCACATGCTTCCTAAGAACAAAGTGAAGGCCCTCAACCTTGTGAACAAGACCAAGGTCAAGATCAACCTCAAGATGGTGGTGAACCACAAAATGATGCCCAGGGTCAAGTTCTCCCACTCGAGCAAGTTCAAGATCATGAGCAAGCACAAGATCTAGAACAAGCTCAAGACGACACTCAAGATAATCAAGTTAACCCTCCTCCTTCCACATCCGAGGAGGAATTAGAGCATCGTACCGCGAAGATTGCCTCCAAGCTCACCACCAAAGGTCATCTCATGGAGAATGTGGTTGGAAGCCTAAGAAAGGGGGTAAGCACTCGTAGACAATTAGCAAACTATTGTGAACATCATGCGTTTGTCTCTTGTGTTGAACCCCAAAAGGTCTATGAGGCGCTCGAAGATCCGGATTGGCTCAATGCCATGCATGAAGAACTCAACAACTTCGAGTACAACAAGGTGTGGAGATTAGTGCCAAGGCCGTCGGGGAACCACAATGTCATTGGAACCAAGTGGATATTCAAGAACAAGCAAGATGCTCATGGGAACATCATTCGCAACAAGGCAAGATTGGTAGCACAAGGCTACTCCCAAGTCGAGGGTCTCGACTACGGTGAAACCTTTGCTCCTGTTGCTCGCCTTGAATCCATTTGTTTGTTGATTGCTTATGCTTCCCATCACAACTTTAAGTTACAACAAATGGATGTGAAATGTGCTTTTCTTAATGGTCCTATTAATGAGTTGGTTTATGTCAAGCAACCCCCCGGGTTCGAGGATCCCTACTTCCCGGATCATGTGTATCAACTCGATAAGGCACTCTATGGCCTTAAACAAGCCCCATGCGCATGGTATGACCACCTTACCGAGTTGTTACAAGATCGTGGATTTGAGGTTGGGCAAATCGATCCCACTCTTTTTACTAAGAAGGTCAAAGGGGAGTTGTTTGTATGCCAACTATATGTTGATGATATTATCTTTGGTTCCCCTAATGAAGCTTTCAATGAGGAATTTGCCGCTCTCATGACCTCTAAGTTCAAGATGTCTTCGATGGGAGAGTTGAAGTTCTTCCTTGGTTTTGATATCAAACAAAGAAGAGAAGGTACCTTCATCAACCAAGCCAAATACACTCAAGACATGCTCAAAAGATTCAAGCTAAGTGATGTCAAGCCGGCCTCTACTCCAATGCCTACCAAGTGCCAACTTGACATTGATCCCAATGGTAAAGCGGTAGATCAAAAGGTATATCGCTCCATGATTGGCTCCTTGCTTTACCTTTGTGCATCTAGACCGGATATCATGTTGAGTGTGGGAATATGTGCATGGTTTCAAGCCGCACCGAAGGAAAGCCACTATCTGGCAGTCAAGCGAATCTTTCGATATTTGGCTCATACCCCAAACTTTGGCTTATGGTATCCAAGAGGAGCAAACTTCAAGCTTGAAGGATATACGTTCGATTCCGGCATGGAGACAAAGTGGATAGGAAGTCCACTTCCGGAGGGTGCCAATTTCTTGGTTGCTCTTTGGTGAGTTGGTCTTCCAAAAAGCAAAGTTGTGCGTCTCTCTCGTCCACCAAAGCGGAATATGTGGCGTCCGGTAGTTGTTGTGCACAACTCTTATGGATGAGGCAGATTTTAAAGGAGTACGGTGTCATTTGTGACAAAGTGCCTCTTTGGTGTGATAATGAAAGTGCCATCAAGATTTCTCTTAACCCGGTGCAACATTTCAAGACGAAGTCGGTATCACTTCATCCGGGATCACATTAAGGGAGGGGAGATCGAGCTCAAGTATGTCAACACTCATGATAACCTTGCAGATATTTTCACGAAGCCCTTGGATGAAGCAAGATTTCGCGAGTTAAGGCATGAGCTAAATATCATTGATTTCGCGAGTTGAAGCAAGTTTAGGTGTAGGCATGGATATAGGGGGAGTGTTGTTCTCTCAATGAACTCTCCCTCCCCCCATTATGCATAAATTGATCAACTCTTTCACATTAGCCATCTTTGATGGTACTTGTGCTTCAAAGACGAGTTTTGGTCATGGGCCCAAGGATAATTCTTCGCGGTGCCATACCAATTGACTCAAACATAGGTGGCTCCGGCCACCGCCCTCTCCTTGGAGAGGTTGTGTCTCGTGGTTGGTCTTCGTTGTCTTGTGCTTTCTTCTTCCCTGTGCGAGTTTGTGTCGTCGTTGTTTTCGCCTCCTTGTTGTTCGTATTCCCGAAGTTTGTATTGCTTTTGCTCTTGTGTGAAACTTGCACTTTCTTGGGGTATGGTACTACCGTGGCAGGCCACGGTACTACCGCAGGAGTTGGTAGCTTTGCGGTTGCTCAGTTACCTCCCAGGGGCACGGTACTACCGCTACCATCGCGGCAGTAATTTTTTACTGCTTCTGGAAGAGCGGTACTACCGCCCAGCGCGCGATACTTCCGCCTTGGCGGTACTACCGCGATGACCCGCGGTACTTCCACGCCCACGCAAGCGGGTGGGGGTTAAGAGCGGGACAGGGGGAGTTCTAACCCCCCCATACCCATTCATCTCTTTTCCCCACCCCGTCTGTCTCTCTCCTGCCCAAGAACGGTGCCAGAGGTCTTCGCCGGATCTCCATCTCCGGCCGCTCTCCTTGGATTCCGACCGGTGGGATCGTTCCCCACCACTTCCTCTTGCCATGGACCCAGGTCTTTCCCCAAATCCCTCTCCTTTTGGTTTGTTCCTTTGCTTCTAGGTTTTGGGGAGATGCATGTGGTGTTCTTGAGATTTTTGGCTAAATCTGTGCAAGAGAGAGTCGCAGGAGGGTGGTAGTGTAGTAAGCATGCTCTTTGGATAGTCAAAATAGTTCTGGTTGATCAACGGTAGTACCGATGTTGTCGTGCAGAGGTTCTAGATCTAGATCCGTAACTCTTTGTCGCGGTCTTTGATCCGCGCGGTACTACCGCTCCTTCTGGAGCGGTACTACCGCGGCCCAGCCTGTATCTGGCGCCATGCGGTACTTCTGTACCATTGTGCGGTACTACCGCTTGGCGCCCGGAAGTAAAAAAATTACTTCCGCCCCAAGCGCGGTACTACCGTGCCACCCCGACACGGTACTACCGCAGCTGGCGCGGATGTAATTTTTTTACTTCCATACACTAGCCCGGTACTACCGTAGGTTCATCCTGCACTCTTTTTCTGTCCATATCTCGTGCTTATTTGTTTCCTTCTGCTTTGGTCTTTGTCTTTTGCATTGACCCGTCTCGTTTCTCATGCGTGTTCTTGTGTTTTGTGTCTAGGTGGTGGCTCCGGTTCTATTGCTCGTCGCTCGAATCCTAGCCGTGACATAGGGTCAAAACAGCTGCGCAACCAAGATGAAGCTCCAGAGGGGTCTTCTGCTTCTCAAAGCAGGACCAAGGAAACCGCCAACAAGTAGAAGGAGCCCGTCATGGGAATGGATTAGATGCCCCAGGCTGAGTTTGTCATTCGAAGGAAGCTCAATCCCTATGTGAATCCCCGGGCTAACTTGAGAGGAAATGATCTCTTCTCGACCAAGCAGCAGAATCTGATCTATCTGGATGTGATCAAGGCCAAGCAGAACCTCTACGTGGAAGTTCACTATGTTGACATGCATCATATGAGGCAGGACAAGCACCGTGGGTACTTTGGAGAGGCCTTGGATCTAGTGGAGCAGTTCGGCATTGAGCACATGCTCACCTTCCACAAGGATTTTGATCCAGAGATCATAGCACAGTTCTTTGCTTCGGTCTACTTCGGCGTCGATGATGCAAGGACCATGACTTGGATGACTAACGGTCGCAGATGTCTGCTACTTGGAAGGAGTTCATGGAGTTGCTTAACGTTCCAGATGAAGGGCTCGACACGCCAGTTGGAGTTCGCCCTCATGCCAACTCTGAGTCTGCCAACAAGAACAAGCTCATGCCATTCCTTGTGCCGAAGACTCTTCCCAACAAGAAGAAAGTGTGGGTGCTTAATCCCTTCCTTGACATCATGCATCGGCTCTTCCGGAACACCCTCTTCCCACGCATTGGTGACATGGGCCAGGTGCATGCTTACCTCGTTGACATGATGCTTATTTGTGAGGAGGCCCGTCAGGCTCAGACTCGGCCACTTGATGTCTCACATATCATGTGGTGTGAGCTTCAGTTTGCCGTCCTCAACCGTAAGGTCCCCATCTATGGGCCCTACCTGTTTCACCTGATCTCCAAGACTTGGGAGAAGCACTTTCCCAATGATGAGTTTAAAGCTCCAGGGTGGATTCGTCATGAGCCCATCAGGCTCCGCATCAAGCCACAATGGGCTAACACCACCACTTCTGCCGAGGCTGCTAGGAGGGCTGTAGATGAGGAGGAGATTGAGGAGGAAGAAGCTGCTGGGGACCGTTCTTCTTTCACTACTCCCTCTGTTGAGCCCTCTTGGGCGAAGAAGCTGAAGATCAAGATGAAGAGGCTTTTCTGCATGCAGGTCCAGAGTCAGTATAAGGATCATGTTGCTCAGAAGGAGGGTCGTCGTCGCGACAACAGGATTTTGAGGGCGTGCGGCGAGGACGTGGCCAGCGGCTTTGAGAGGCACATCACCCCCGAGGCTGCCTAGATGGCTAAGCAGGGCTACAAGTGGACCGATTCTGAGGAGTACATCCCTGCCGTGGAGTTTGTAGGAGAGAGTGTAGGATTTGCGTGTGTGTGTCGTGTGTGCTTCGCCGTTTGCTTTGCTTTCCGTTTGCTGAACTTGTTTGCTTTGGTTTGGTTGTGCTCGTGAGACTAAGTTTATCATATGATGTAAGACATATGCACTCTATCATACCTTATTACCTTATTGAGCTTATGCTATATCGTGCTATTCATGTTATGCTCATATTTACTATCTTGTTTAGTGTTAGCCTTATCTTTGCAAGATATGCTTTGTCTCTATAATACAGGGGGAGTGGTGATCCTAGTATTCGTGCCGTGCGGTCCAAAGCACCTTACTCTCTAGCACGAATCTAGGGGGAGCTCGTTTATATTCTAGAGATGTGGGGTTTGCTTGTGCTATATTCTTTCCCTTTGTGCAAATCCCGTATTGTTATCAATCCACCAAAAAAGGGAGATTGTAAGGCATCCTTGTCCCTTAGTAGTTTTGATGATTGATGATAATGCTTTTGCAGACTAATCGTGTGTACTGAGCTTTTCAGATATATCATGACTAAACACAAGACGATTTGTTTCCCCTCGAAGATTATTGAAGACGGCGTTTCTCTACGGTTCTTTTTGGTGGATTTGAGTCGTAGGAAAGTTGTACTATTAAGAGGGGGTCCGTTTTGGAAAGGTTTGGGTGGAATCTCACGTACACGTCCCTTTTGCACCACCTTTCCTTTGGCTATTTGGAGTTCTCCTCCGTCTCACCTTGTCTCTGCGAAATGAAGGACTCCGAGTTGCTCTTCTCAGGCTGGCGGTAGTACTACTCCTCTGAGCGGTACTACTGCAGGAGCCAGCGGTAGTACCGGGCTCCGGCACGGTAGTACCGCAGGCTTCCACGATAGTACCGCTCCTCCAAAGCGGTAGTACCGTGAAGTCTGGCCTGGCGCCGCTGCTCAAGCGGTAGTAGGGGCGGATGTAATTTTTTACATCCGCGCCCTACGCGGTAGTACCGTGTTGCGGCGCGGTAGTACCGTGTCGCCTAGCCAAGTGCAGCAGCAGGAGTGGAGCTAGGGGCGGATGTAAATTTTTACATCTGCACCCTTCACGGTAGTACCGCACCCCTCGTCGCGGTAGTACCATGTCGGATTTTCGCACCGATAAAATCTCAGCGGAGGTAGACATGGATGTAATTTTTTACATTTGTGCCTACCGTGCCTGGACTGTGACTGCCTTGCGGTAGTACCGCACAGGGTCGTGGTAGTACCGCACCTGCGGTTCTACCGCGCCCTGTCTGTGCTCATCTGTTCAGGCCCAGGCTCTGCCGCGCCCACAGTAGTACCGCGGTCCGCCGCGGTAGTACCGCAGGCCCGTGCGGTAGTACCACTCCTGTGGTGCGATAGTACCACGGGTCTGTTGGAAATATGCCCTAGAGGCAATAATAAAATGGTTATTATTATATTTCCTTGTTCATGATAATTGTCTATCGTTCATGGTATAATTGTGTTATCCGGAAATCGTAATACATGTGTGAATGCATAGACCACAACATGTACCTAGTGAGCCTCTAGTTGACTAGCTCGCTGATCAATGGATGTTTACGGTTTCCTGACCATGGACATTGGATGTCATTGATAACGGGATCACATCATTGGGAGAATGATGTGATGGACAAGACCCAATCCTAAGCATAGCACAAGATCGTGTAATTCGTTTGCTAGAGCTTTTCTAATGCCAAGTATCATTTCCTTAGACCATGAGATCGTGTAACTCCCGGATACCGTAGGAGTGCTTTGGGTGTGCCAAACGTCACAACGTAACTGGGTGGCTATAAAGGTATAGTACAGGTATCTCCGAAAGTGTCTGTTGGGTTGGCACGGATCGAGACTGGGATTTGTCACTCCGTATGACAGAGAGGTATCTCTGGGCCCACTCGGTAATGCATCATCATAATGAGCTCAATGTGACCAAGTGGTTGGTCACGAGACCATGCATTATGGTACGAGTAAAGTGACTTGCCGGTAACGAGATTGAACGAGGTATTGGGATACCGACGATTGAATCTCGGGCAAGTAACGTACCGATTGACAAAGGGAATTGTATACGGGATTACTTGAATCCTCGACATCGTGGTTCATTCGATGAGATCATCGTGGAACATGTGGGAGCCAACATGGGCATCCAGATCCCGCTGTTGGTTATTGGCCGGAGAGCTGTCTCGGTCATGTCTGCATGATTCCCGAACCCGTAGGATCTACACACTTAATGTTCGATGACGCTAGGGTTATTAGGAAGACTTGTATGTGCTTACCGAATGTTGTTCGGAGTCCCAGATGAGATCTCGGACGTCACGAGGAGACGTCTCCGCTCCGTACGTGTGTTGAACGCGGAGGTGCCGTCCGTTCGGCGCTAGGACGATCGGTGATTTGGATCACGACGAGTACGACTCCATCAACCCCGTTCTCTTGAACGCTTCCGCTCGCGATCTACAAGGGTATGTTGATGCACTCCTCTCTCTCTCTCGTTGCTAGATGACTCCATAGATTGATCTTGGTGATGCGTAGAAAATTTTAAATTTCTGCTACGATCCCCAAAAGTGGCATCATGAGCTAGGCTATGCGTAGTTTCTATGCACGAGTAGAACACAAGATTGTTGTGGACGTCGATTTTTTCAATTTTCTTGCCACTACTAGTCTTATCTTGTTTCGGCGGCATCGTGGGATGAAGCGGCCCGGACCGATCTTACACGTACGCTTACGTGAGACAGGTTCCACCGACTGACATGCACTAGTTGCATAAGGTGGCTAGCGGGTGTCTATCTCTCCCACTTTAGTCGGATCAGATTCGATGAAAAGGGTCCTTATGAAGGGTAAATAGAAATTGGCATATCACGTTGTGGTTTTGGCGTAGGTAAGAAATGTTCTTGCTAGAACCCTATTGCAGCCACGTAAAAACATGCAACAACAATTAGAGGACGTCTAACTTGTTTTTGCAGCATATGCCTTGTGATGTGATATGGCCAAAAAGGATGTGATGAATGAAATATATGTGATGTATGAGATTGATCATGTTCTTGTAATAGGAATCACGACTTGCATGTCGATGAGTATGACAACCGGTAGGAGCCATAGGAGTTGTCTTTATTTATTGTATGACCTGCGTGTCATTGAATAACGCCATGTAATTACTTTACTTTATTGCTAAACCGTTAGCCATAGTAGTAGGATTAATCGTTGGCGTGACAACTTCATGAAGACACGATGATGGAGATCATGATGATGGAGATCATGGTGTCATGCCGGTGATGATGATGATCATGGCGCGCCGAAGATGGAGATCAAAAGGAGCAAAATGATATTGGCCATATCATGTCACTATTTTATTGCATGTGATGTTTATCATGTTTTACATCTTATTTGCTTAGAACGACGGTAGCATAAATAAGGTGATCCCTCATAATAATTTCAAGAAAGTGTTCCCCCTAACTGTGTGCCGTTGCGAAAGTTCGTTGTCTCGAAGCACCAGGTGATGATCAGGTGTGATAGATTCTACCGTTCACATACAACGGGTGTAAGCCAGATTTACACATGCAAAACACTTAGGTTGACTTGTCGAGCCTAGCATGTACAGACATGGCCTCGGAACACAAGAGACCGAAAGGTCGAATATGAGTCGTATAGAAGATACGATCAACATGAAGATGTTCACTGATGATGACTAGTCCGTCTCACGTGATGATCGGACACGGCCTAGTTGACTCGGATCATGTATCACTTAGATGACTAGAGGGATGTCTATCTGAGTGGGAGTTCATTAAATAATTTGATTAGATGAACTTAATTGTCATGAACTTAGTCTAAAATCTTTGCAATATGTCTTGTAGATCAAATGGCCCACGCTAATGTTGCCCTCAACTTCAACGCGTTCCTAGAGAAAACCAAGCTGAGAGATGATGGTAGCAACTATACAGACTGGGTCCGGAACTTGAGGATCATCCTCATAGCTGCCAAGAAAGCATATGTCCTAGATGCACCGCTAGGTGAAGCACCCGTTTTCCCAGCAACTCAAGACGTTATGAACGCCTGGCAGTCGCGTAGTGGTGATTACTCCTTGGTTCAGTGCGGCATGCTTTACAGCTTAGAACCGGGGCTCCAAAAGCGTTTTGAGCAGCACGGACCATATGAGATGTTCCAAGAGCTAAAAATGGTTTTCCAAGCTCATGCCCGGGTCGAGAGATATGAAGTCTCCGACAAGTTCTATAGTTGTAAGATGGAGGAGAATGGTTCTGTCAACGAGCACATACTCAAAATGTCTGGGTTTCACAACCGCTTGTCTCAGCTGGGAGTTAATCTCCCGGATGACACGGTCATTGACAGAATCCTCCAGTCGCTCCCACCTAGCTACAAGAGCTTTGTGATGAACTACAATATGCAGGGGATGGTGAAAACCATTCCTAAGGTATTTTCAATGCTGAAATCAGCGGAGGTGGAGATCAAAAAGGAACATCAAGTGTTGATTGTCAATAAAACCACTAGTTTCAAGAAAGGCAAGGGTAAGAAGAACTTCAAGAAGGACGGCAAGGGATTTGCCGCGCCCGGTAAGCCAGTTGCCGGGAAGAAGCCAAGGCTTGGACCCAAACCCGAGGCGAGTGCTTTTATTGCAAGGAAGCGGACCTTTCGAAGCGGAACTGCCCCAAGTACTTAGCGGACAAGAAGGCCGGCAACACCAAAGGTATATGTGATATACATGTAATTGATGTGTACCTTACCAGTACTCGTGGTAGCTCCTGGGTATTTGATACCGGTGCGGTTGCTCATATTTGTAACTCGAAATAGGAGCTGCAGAATAAGCGGAGACTGGCGAAGGACAAGGTGACGATGCGCGTCGGGAATGGTTCCAAGGTCGATGTGATCGCCGTCGGCACGCTACCTCTACATTTACCTACGGGATTAGTTTTAAACCTCAATAATTGTTATTTAATGCCAGCTTTGAGCATGAACATTATATCTGGATCTCGTTTAATACGAGATGGCTACTCATTTAAATCCGAGAATAATGGTTGTTCCATTTATATGAGAGATATCTTTTATGGTCATGCCCCGCTGGTCAATAGTTTATTCTTAATGAATCTCAATCGTGGTGTTACACATATTCATAGTGTGAATACCAAAAGATGTAAGGTTGATAACGATAGTCCCACATACTTGTGGCACTGCCGCCTTGGTCACATTGGTGTCTAACGCATGAAGAAGCTCCATGCTGATGGACTTTCGGAGTCGCTTGATTACGAATCATTTGACACATGCGAACCATGCCTCATGGGCAAAATGACCAAGACTCCGTTCTCCGGAACAATGGAGCGAGCAACCAACTTATTGGAAATCATACATACTGATGTGTGCAGTTCAATGGGCGTTGAGGCTCGTGGAGGCTATCGTTATGTTCTCACTCTCACTGATGACTTAAAGTAGATATGGGTATGTCTACTTGATGAAACACAAGTCTGAGACCTTTGAAAAGTTCAAGGAATTTCAGAATGAGGTAGAGAATCATCGTGACCGAAAGATAAAGTTGTTATGATCATATCGTGGGGGAGAATATTTAAGTCACGAATTTGGTACGCACTTAAGGAAATGTGGAATCGTTTCACAACTCACGCCGCCTGGAACACCTCAGCGTAACGGCGTGTCCGAACGTCGTAATCGCACTCTATTGGATATGGTGCGAAATATGATGTCACTCACCGATTTACCACTATCATTTTGGGGATACGCTTTAGAGACAGCTACATTCACTTTAAATAGGGCACCGTCTCAATCTGTTGAGATGACACCATATGAATTATGGTTTGGGAAGAAACCTAAGCTATCGTTTCTAAAAGTATGGGGATGCGATGCTTATGTCAAGAAACTTCAACCTAAAAAGCTCGAACCCAAGTCCGAAAAATGCGTCTTCATAGGATACCCTAAGGAAACCATTGGGTATACCTTCTACCTTAGATCCGATGGCAAGATCTTTGTTGCCAAGAACGGGTCCTTTCTGGAGAAAGAGTTTCTCTCGAAAGAAATAAGTGGGAGGAAAGTAGAACTCGATGAAGTACGCCTCTTGAACCGGAAAGTAGCGCAGCTCAGAAGATGTTCTGTGGTGCTCGCACCGACTAGAGAGGAAGTTAATGATGATGATCAAGGTACTTGGATCAAGTTGCTCTTGAACTTCAGAGGTCCACAAGGCCACGTTCCACACCAGAATGGTATGGCAACCCTGTCATGGAAATCATGTTGTTAGACAACGGTGAACCTTCGAACTATGAAGAAGCGATGGCGGGCCCAGGTTCCAACAAATGGCTTGAAGCCATGCAATCCGAAATAGGATCCATGTATGAAAATAAAGTATGGACTTTGACAGACTTGCCCGATGATCGGCGAGCGATAGAAAATAAATGGATCTTTAAGAAAAAGACGAACGCGGATGGTAATGTTACCATCTATAAAGCTCGACTTGTCGCCAAGGGTTATCGACAAGTTCAAGGGGTTGACTATGATGAGACCTTCTCACCCGTAGCAAAGCTGAAGTCCGTCCGAACCATGTTAGCAATTGCCGCATTCTACGATTATGAGATATGGCAAATGTACGTCAAAACGACATTCCTTAATGGCTTCCTTAAGGAAGAATTGTATATGATGCAGCCGGAAGGTTTTGTCGATCCTAAGAATGCTAACAAGGTATGCAAGCTCCAGCGCTCCATCTATGGGATGGTGCAAGCATCTCGGAGTTGGAACATTTGCTTTGATGAAATAATCAAAGCGTTTGGGTTTATGCAGACTTATGGAGAAGCATGCGTTTACAAGAAAGTGAGTGGGAGCTCTGTAGCATTTCTCATATTATATGTAGATGACATACTTTTGATGGGAAATGATATAGAACTTTTGGATAGCATTAAGGCCTACTTGAATAAGTGTTTTTCAATGAAGGACCTTGGAGAAGCTGCTTACATATTAGGCATCAAGATCTATAGAGATAGATCGAGACGCCTCATAGGTCTTTCACAAAGCACATACCTTGATAAGATATTGAAGAAGTTCAATATGGATCAGTCCAAGAAAGGGTTCTTGCCTGTGTTGCAAGGTGTGAAATTGAGCTCGGCTCAATGCCCGACCACGGCAGAAGATAGAGAAAAGATGAGTGTCATCCCCTATGCCTCGGCCATAGGGTCTATTATGTATGCCATGCTGTGTACCAGACCTGATGTAAACCTTGCCGTAAGTTTGGTAGGAAGGTACCAAAGTAATCCCGGCATGGAACACTGGAGAGCGGTCAACAATATCCTGAAGCCTGAAAAGGACTATGGATATGTTTCTCGTTTATGGAGGTGACGAAGAGCTCGTCGTAAAGGGTTGCGTCGACGCTAGCTTCGACACAGATCTGGATGACTCTAAGTCACAAACCGGATACATGTATATTTTGAATTCGGAATACATGGCAGCCTTGGAGGCAGCACATGAAGCAATATGGATGGAGGAGTTCATTATCGACCTAGGAATTATTCCCAATGCGTCGGGGCCGATGACTCTCTTCTGTGAAAACACTGGAGCCATTGCCCTTGCCAAGGATCCCAGGTTTCACAAAAAGACCAGGCACATCAAGCGTCGCTTCAACTCCATTCGTGAAAATGTTCAAGATGGAGACATAGATATTTGCAAAGTACATACGGATCTGAATGTCGCAGATCCGTTGACTAAACCTCTTCCGCGAGCAAAACATGATCAACACCAAAACTCTATGGGTGTTCGATTCCTCACAATGTAACTAGATTATTGACTCTGGTGCAAGTGGGAGACTGTTGGAAATATGCCCTAGAGGCAATAATAAAATGGTTATTATTATATTTCCTTGCTCATGATAATTGTCTATCGTTCATGTTATAATTGTGTTATCTGGAAATCGTAATACATGTGTGAATGCATAGATCACAACATGTCCCTAGAGAGCCTCTAGTTGACTAGCTCGTTGATCAATGGATGGTTACGATTTCCTGACCATGGACATTGGATGTCATTGATAACGGGATCACATCATTGGGAGAATGATGTGATGGAGAAGACCCAATCCTAAGCATAGCACAAGATCGTGTAATTCGTTTGCTAGAGCTTTTCTAATGTCAAGTATCATTTCCTTAGACCATGAGATCGTGTAACTCCGGGATACTATAGGAGTGCTTTGGGTGTGCCAAACGTCACAACGTAACTGGGTGGCTATAAAGGTATACTACAAGTATCTCCGAAAGTGTCTGTTGGGTTGGCACGGATCGAGACTGGGATTTGTCATTCCGTATGATGGAGAGGTATCTCTGGGCCCACTCGGTAATGTGATACGTCCATTTTGCATCATGCTTTTATATCAATATTTATTGCATTATGGGCTGTTATTACACATTATATCTCAATACTTATGGCTATTCTCCCTTATTTTACAAGGTTTACCATGAAGAGGGGGGTTGCCGGCAGCTGGAATTCTGGCTGTAAAAGGAGCAAACATTGGAAACCTATTCTGCACAACTCCAAAAGGCATGAGACTCCACGAAACAACTTTTTAGATTTAATAAGAATTTTGGACAAAAGAAATAGGCCAGGGGGCCCACACCCTATCCAGGAGACAAGGGGGCGCCCCCCCTAGGGAGCGGCCCCTATCTCCTGGGCCCCCTGGTGGGCTTCCGGCGTCCATCTTCTGCTATATGAAGGGTTTTCCCCTGGAAAAAATGGTGGCAGCTTACGGGACGAAACTCTGCCTCCACGAGGCGGAACCTTGGCGGAATCAATCTAGGGCTCTGGCGGAGCTGTTCTGCCGGGGACACTTAACTCCAAGAGGGGGAAATCATCACCAACGTCATCACTAACGATCCTCTCATCGGGAGGGGGTCAATCTCCATCAACATCTTCACCAGCACCATCTCATCTCAAAACCCTAGTTCATCTCTTGTATCCAATCTTGTATCAAAACCACAAATTGGTACCTGTGGGTTGCTAGTAGTGTTGATTACTCCTTGTAGTTGATGCTATTTGGTTTACTTGGTGGAAGATCATATGTTCAGATCCTTCATGCATATTATTACCCCTCTGATTATGAATATGAGCATGCTTTGTGAGTAGTTACGTTTGTTCTTGAGGACATGGGTGAAGTCTTGCTATTAGTAGTCATGTGAATTTGGTATTCATTCGATATTTTGATGAGATGTATGCTGTCTCTCCTCTAGTGGTGTTATGTGAAAGTCGACTACATGACACTTCACCATTATTTGGGCCTAGAGGAAGGCATAGGGAAGTAATAAGTAGATGATGGGTTGCTAGAGTGACAGAAGCTTAAACCCTAGTTTATGCATTGCTTCGTTAGGGGTTGATATGGACCCATATGTTTAATGTTGTGGTTAGGTTTACCTTAATACTCCTTTTTGTAGTTGCGGATGCTTGCAATAGGGGTTAATCATAAGTGGGATGATTGTCCATGTAAGGGCAGTACCCAAGTGCCGGTCCACCCACATATCAAATTATCAAAGTACCGAACGCGAATCTTATGAACGTGATGAAAACTAGCTTGACGATAATTCCCAATGTGTCCTCGGGAGCTCTTTCTTCATTATTAGAATTTGTCCAGGCTTATCCTTTGCTACACAAAGGATTGGGGCACCTTGCTGCACTTTATTAACTTTATTTACTTTTTGCTCGTTACTATTTATCTTATCACAAAACTATCTATCACCTACTATTTCAGTGCTTGCAGAGAAAACCTTCTGAAAACCGCTTATCATTTCATACGCTCCTCGTTGGGTTTGACACTCTTACTTATCGAAAGGACTACGATAGATCCCCTATACTTGTGGGTCATCAAGACTCTTTTCTGGCTCCGTTGCATGGCGAAGCGCTCTTGGTGAGTGGAACTTGGTAAGGAAACATTTATATAGTGTGCTGAAATTTTACATTACTTGTCACTATGGAAACTAATCCTTTGAGGGGCTTGTTTGGGGTATCTTCACCCCAACCAGAAGAGCAAAGATATGCTCCTCAACCTACTGAACCTTATGAAAATATTCACTTTGACATTCCTTCGGGTATGATAGAAAAACTGCTAGCTAATCCTTTTGCAGGAGACGGAACATTGCATCCCGACTTACACCTTATCTTTGTGGATGAAGTTTGTGGATTATTTAAGCTTGCAGGTATTCCCGATGATGTTGTCAAAAGGAAGGTCTTCCCTTTATCTTTGAAGGGAGATGCAATGACATGGTATAGGCTATGTGATGATACGAGATCTTGGAATTATAAGCGATTGAAGTTGGAATTTCACCAGAAGTTCTACCCTATGCATCTTGTTCATCGTGATCGTAATTACATATATAATTTCTGGCCTCACGAAGGAGAAAGCATCGCACAAGCATGGGGGAGGCTTAAGTCAATGTTGTATTCATGCCCCAATCATGAGCTCTCTCGGGAAATGATTATTCAGAATTTTTATGCTCAGCTTTCTCTTGATAATCGCAACTTGCTCGATACTTCTGTCTTTGGTTCCTATATCTGTGAAGACTATTGATTTCAAATGGGACTTATTGGAAAGAATTAAACGCAACTCTGAAGATTAGGGTTCCGACGATGGTAAGGAGTTAGGTATAACACCTAAGTTTGATTGTGTTAAATCTTTTATGGATACTGATGCTTTCCGTGGATTTAGCTCTAAGTATGGACTTGACTCTGAGATAGTAGCTATTTTTTGTGAAACTTTTGCTACTCACGTTGATCTCCCTAAAGAGAAGTTGTTTAAATATAATCCTCATGTTGAAGTGAAAGTAGTTGCACCTATTAGAGTCGAAGAGAAGACTATTACATATAGTGATCCTATTATTCCTACTGCTTATGTTGAAAAACCTCCTTTTCCTGTTAGGATAAAGGATCATGTTAAAGCTTCGGCTGTTGTTCGTAAGAGTAATACTAAGACTTATACCCCTTCGGAGCAAATTAATGTTGAACCTGGTATTGCCATGATTAAAGATCTTTTGGATGAGGATTTAGATGGGCATGTTATCTCTTTCTTGGGTGAAACTGCTAATATTGCTAGACCCGATACTAAGACACGTAGACTTGTTGTAGGCACGCCTGTTATTTCTGTTAAAATAGGAGATCATTGTTATCATGGTTTATGTGATATGGGTGCTAGTGCTAATGCGATACCTTATTGTCGTGGAATTGTCACATCAGATGTCCTCGTGAAAGGACTTAGTTGTTGAGCCATCGCAACTAGGAAGCTTGAAGGGGTTAATCGGGACAAGGGACACGAGAGGTTTATACTAGTTCGGCCCCTTACGGTGAAGGTAAGGCCTACGTCTAGTTGGGTTGGTATTGATGTTTCAATGACCAGGGAGTGAGATACGCTATGCCCAGCTCTTGATGAATTATTTCTTGCCCTCGGCCCTTGACAAGTCGCCCCTTATATACGGGTTGGCGCCCTATGGCTTCTGAGTCGGCGGCTTATAAGCAAGTGTCCGCTCGGTGACTAGTCAAATCTACCTTATGATACAAGTCATGCCATTGTGGCGGTTTACTACAACGGGCCTTAAGTCGCCTGTGGGCCTTAGGCCCTTTATTGATCCGCCATCTTCATGCTTGGTCTTGGGCTTTTTTCTGGTGAGTCTTCTTTGCGTAACCCGGCCCCTCCTGGGCGGCTTACACAAATAGTTATATCCCCAACATTAGGCCCCAGATTGATTTGAGCCTGTTCAAGTCAATCTTAAAATACCTTAAGAAATAAATCTTCAGTCCTCTGACTGTGCAAAGGTTTTCTTTAACCCGCCATGATGTCATCTTTTGGATCCGTGTTAACCCGTCATGACGTCATCTTTACTTAAATCAATTTTTATTTCATCGTATCCTCCAACGGATCCTTGCCTTTACTGACTGTTCCGAAAATCGAGGCATCGGGGCCGCTGGATAATAATGCTTATCTCCTCGTTTCTAGCGCCGTCTTAGTCATCCCTTCCCTATAAATAGGCATGACCTAGGTCTTCCCATTCTCCTTCTTCAGTCGTCTTCTTCCTCTCGCTGCTTCTCTGCCGCTCGAGCTCCGCCGCCGCCGTCGCAGATCTCCTCGTCTTCACCAACTTAGGTCGCTGCATCAACCTGGTTTGACCAGAAAAACGCGACGACCCTCCGCAGCAATCCTACATCTGTAAGTCTCCTCTTCCTTGCTCCTAAGATCCGCATTAGGACCTTCGAGTTCTTCGGTGTTCTTCGCTGTTCATTAGGAGCCCCTCGTAGATTTGCTCACCACCGTCGTTTTTTGATCTTGAAAATGGCAAAAACTTGATGCGGTAGCTATTTCGCCCCTACATTGATTGCAAGTAGATCCCTTTCTATCGCACCGAGGCCTTGTTCGAGCCCTTGAACTTCATCTGTGCCCGTTCTAGGTCTAGAAAGTTTTCTTTCCAGATCAATTGTTTGATCGAGAATAATAGCGGCAACTTGTGAAACCTGTTTGCTTCACCCGGAAGTAAAAACTGCCTCTGTCGAATATGTTGAACAGCTTCTGTCCCTGTGACCAGTTTAAGTAAACGATACTGATTTATAAACCTTGCTTGCTTCTCGCGACTTAAGAAAACTTAGCTACTCTTGACACCTATAGCGGCTTAATATTTGTTGCTCTTGACACATGTATCATTAGGCCTCTTCTTAAGTCGCCACCTTGAATAATTAAGATATTTTCCTCCGGGTTAAATTTGAACCGGAACCTCTTATTTTGTCGTAGGCCAAGTGTTGTTAGGCACCTAAGGCAACCAAGGCCCCTGTGACCTGTAATTGGGTCCCATCCACAGTCACAAGGAGTAAACTGTCTGAATTTGTGAAGTCTGGCCATTTGCCTAAAAAGGAGGTCATGTCTTATCGTGCCCCTGACCCGTCTGAAGAGAAGCCTCAACCCAAAGAAGGGGAGGTGATAGTTTTTACAGATCACATGAGCCGGGGATTTGGTCCTCCCGGTTCAAAATTCTTCAGGGATCTTTTGAATTTCTTTGATCTTAGACCTCAAGACATTGGACCCAATTCCGTGTCAAATGCAATTTCCAAGTCTTCTGCGAGGTGTACCTGGGAGAGGAGCCAAGTCTGCTTTTGTTCAGAGAGCTTTTCTACTTGAACCGGCAGAATGAACGTGCCAACGGGCCTAGTCTTGAACTTGGCGGCATCTCAATTCAGCGGCAGAGAGATTGCCTTTTTCCTTATGCTGAACTGCCGAGTCATCCAAAAGATTGGAATCAGACGTGGTTCTATTGTCTGGACACTTCGCCGGCCGATGAGAGCCCTCTGCCCGGCTTCTGCGCCCTACGCCTTGAGTCCAACCATCCGCTGGCGGATAAATTGACTGCTATTGAGCGTCTGCCTCTCAATCCCACCATCAAGAAGATCAAAGCTCTTTTGGGAAATGGCTTAAATGGCATCGATCTGGTCCGGGTCTGGGTCACTTGGCGAGTACTTCCATTAAGCCGTCGTTCTGGCTTAATGTGTACTTACTCAGGCGAAAAGAATGATCCTCCGGGTCATAGCCCTGACGACTTACCAGATGATGTGGTGGATGCTATGACCCAGTCGTTGCTAAAGGAGGGCACTGTAAAGTAATGCCTTCGGCTTACTTCCCTTCTGCAAGAAGAACCCGGCCCCTGTAGTGAGTTATCAATCTTAATAAATACTCTTGTGTTATGTTATACCTTATTTGTACTCATAGTTCCTTATCCTTTTCCACAGGCCGATGACAACTTCTGGAAGGTCAAGTATGACCATGAGGCTGCCAAACAAGCCAGGACAGCCAAGAAAACCGAAAGGAAAGCCGCCAAAATGGGAACTTCAAAGAAGAAGAAGCCCAATGCTTCCGATTTACTCAAATTGGATGACACTTCTTCGGATGACTAAGAGGTAATCCTTAATTCTCTGAACTCCTTTGTCATTATTTTACTGACATTCCATCCTTTCAGGAGGATACGAGGAACAGCCAAGCGGTTGACGAAGAGGTAACTATAATCTCCTCTGACTCAGAGCCTTTGCCAAAGCAAAAAATCCGAAGGGTGACCCGGAAAGTAAGATTTTCACATCCTCTAGCTTATCAAGATCCTCAATTTCTTTTGAAGCAACAACAACTTGAAAATCGGAGGCAGACCCGGACCAACAAGGATGCAGAGCTCTCCTCCGGCCTACCTGACGTGACTAGGAAGCGTTGGACTGAGGCTATCTCCGATTTACGTTCTGTTTTACCTTTGGCGGGTTTAATTCGCCAACTTCTCAATTCATCTGACTCCAATTATCAGGATACCTCTCCTTCCTCCGGTGAGTCTATGCAATCAAACATGCCGGCTTTCAAAACTGCTCCCGGGTAATGTAACCTTATTTACTTTAGGCTTTACCTTACTCATGCTTTTGTATTCACTGTTGGGGATATTACCACTAGGGGTAAACCGGCCGAGCATGGGCCGGGTTAACTCCGCTAGTAGTGTAATCATAGAAAGGCCCAAGGCCTGTAGTTGGTTTAGAACTTGTAGCCGTAAACCGGCCGTATGTATAACTTGTATTGTAAGTTAGGAATAGAGAGATACCAACCGGGATACGAATATGAACCGGTTGGGACTCTGCAAACCGACGGGCGTCACTCGTGTATATAAGGGGACGACCGGCGGCGGTTCAGGAGACGACCACAACTCGAGCCTAGGCGGCTTATTTGCTCCTAGCCATCGAGACTACATCAATTCCATCACAACTAGGCGTAGGCTTTTACCTTCATCGAAGGGGCGAACTAGTATAAAACCCTCGTGTCTTTGTGTCGCTTTAACCCTACAAGTAAACTTCGTAGCGATGGCTCCACGACTAAGTCCTTATGCTAGGACATCCGCCGTGACAAATCCACGATCGTTGGCGCCACCGTGGGGCTATCGCACGATGGTTTGGCGATCTTGGAGGGCAAGCTCAAAGGACTCGAAGGATCGTCGTGGGCGGATGACCAAGAGTCGTCGCGGCGGATCTACATCGGCGATTTGGATGGGGTCCCGAGGCCGATTCAATCGAGTATGGATACCGGGTCCCCTTCGGCGGCATACATGTCTTCATCGGCAAGATCGGAGGGCCTGAGCCGGACATCTGCACCGACCTCGTCGAGACGGCTCAGCGCGCACAACCGGCCCGGGTTAAACCGGCCGAGAAGCATGTCTTCGTTGGAGTCACCCATGGGGGAGAGTATGATGCCGGTTCAGAGCACGGTAGCGAGACCGTCGTTTATTCCGGCGATGAGTCTTCAGCAGGAGAGACCGAATCATTATACCAGTTGCAGGATGATATGATCAGGGGCTGTTCCGACGGTGACAGCATTCCGGACCCCCCAAGCCAGTTAAACCGGATCGGTGTATTCATGGCCGGTACGCAGGCCACAAACCTTTCTTCAACCGCAGCAGCGATGCTTTCCGGTTCAGCAGCGGCAGCAGGGGCTGGAGGCCCGGTGCGTCCGCCGGTTCAAGTTTTGTCAGATCTGTTCGATACGTTGGCAGCACTTATGGCGGTGGACAGCCCTGCAGATCAGGGGGCTCATAATGCAGAAATCACAAGGGTAAAAGAGCAGATCACACAGGCCAAAGCGGATCTGGCGGCAGAGAAGGAGCGTATGGCTACAGAGCGGGCCACTTTGGATGCGCAAGCTTACAAACTCATGCTCGACGAGTGCGTCGCAGAGGTGTGAAGCGGAGGTATAGATCACGCTGCCGTCGGACTTGATCCTAGAAATCTCTTCAGACCGGGGCGGACCCGATAACTCCGCCCCAAACATAGGGAGGTAAACCGGATTGAGGCACGGGAGCGGAGCGACGATCCAACCGCGCCTGACGGAGCCTCCGCAGTAGCATACAGTAATTCCTCCGCCGGTACAGACGCCCCCGGGCCATTACTCTAACCCTATGGACAACCTTGTTGCGGCTGCGGCACGATTGGAGGCGATCGGTCGAAGGAGATTCCCTACGGCGGTCGAGACACGCCGGTTAAGGAGCTTCTCGGATCGCACCGATCCACCAGAAGCATATTCATACACCGCGATCGGATCCACTCGCTGGCCCAAGCCGGAGCTACAAAGGCGGCGCATGGATGAACCGCCTGTCAAATGTAACGCGGGACCGTGAAGCGCCCGAGGCAATCACCAGATAGGGCGGTCGCGATGCTCGTGAAGTGGTGGATCGGGCCCGAGCACGCAGAGAGGCCGAGTTGGCGCACAGGTGACGCGGATCAACACACACGGTTCGCCCTACCACCTTCGCGGACCAGAGTCACCTCCGCTTTGGGAGTGCCTGTTTAATCCCGCTTACGCAATGTGCGCTGCCTAAGGATTTTAAAGGCCAGCGCAAGGTGCCAAATTACATCTGCAGATCTATCCCCGAGGCGTGGGTTGAGAGTTATGAGATGGCCATGGAGATCTTTGGATGTTGATGAAGCTGCGTGTGCAAAGTACTTCACCATGATGATGGAGGGCACAGTAGCGTGCTTGGTTGAAAAGCTTGCCGCCTAATTCTATCGGTTCATGGGGCAGCTGCGGGCCCGGTTTATCCGAATTTCAAGGATACATGTAAGCAGCCCAAGTCCATAGTAGACTTGGCGGCTTATGCGTTCGAGAAGAAGGAGTCAACAACCCGTTGGAGTACGCCGTGTGTCGGAGATTTTGCATTCTTCGGACGGATCAACGCCGACTCGGCAATCATAACATTGGAAAGCAAGCGCGGTTTGAGCCTTTGAAATTTAAGCTGGGACGTATGAAGCGGTTACGCAATGATATGGGAACCCTCATGCGCTTTGGTAAAATATGCCGATTCGAGACAGTACCAAGGATCCTGAAGCAGATGATGATGAAGCAGGGAAGGGAAAGAAGAACGGCAACTCCAAGCAGCAGCATTTTAAACCGGCGGGTCATGGAAACGGGAGCAAACGCAAGGCTGATGGTAATCCGGATTTCGTAGCCAACACTAATGCGCAGGACAGAGGCCAGCGGCGCAGAGGCAAGTCGAATCGGGGTCCAAATGCTAGTGCAAACCGTTTGAATTACTTGTTGAATCAGCCTTGTCCCAAGCATGGAACGAAGGAATCCCCATCGAATCATCTTTGGAAAGATTGTTATATTATGCAGGAGTTCAAAAATTCCGACGCTTTCCGATATGACCAGGGGTCAGGTGGCGGTTCAGGATCCGGTTTCCATGGGCCGGGTCAGGACGGAGCTTCTGGTTCAGGGCATAACCAGAGCAATCTCAATAATCAGGGTAATCAAGGTGGCCAGCAACAGCAGCAGCAGTCAGGCTATCAGAGCCAACCAAAGCAGCTGAACGGTGGGCAGTATCACGTTTTCACAACCAGTTTGGACAAGCGGGATCGAAAGCTTCACAAACGGGCAGTAAACTTTGTTGAACCGGCCTTGCCGCAGTATTTGCGCTGGTCCGAGCAGCCTATCGTATGGAGCGAGAGGACCATCCCCGGGTTGATAATCCGGTCGGTGGCTTTGGTGGTGGATCCCGTGTTGGGGCTATAAATTTACTAAGGTACTTATGGATGGAGAAGCGATATCAATATATTGTATTATGACACTTTCCGTCGCATGGGTCTCACAGATAAAGACCTCGGACCGCCCAATACGGTGTTCCATGGTGTAGTACCGTGCAAATCTGCTTATCCTATTGGTAAGATAGCCCCGGATGTGGCCTTTGGAGATGAGCATGATTCCCGGTCCGAGAAGCTAACTTTTGAAGTGGTGAAATTCGAGTCCGTATCATGCCTTGTTGGACGACCGCTTATGCTAAGTTCATGGCACGACCTTGTTATATCTACTTGCAGCTCAAGATGCGGGTTACAAAGGAACGATAACGGTACATGGAAGCCGCCGAGTCGCTGGAATGTGAGGAAGGAGATGCAGCTTATGCAGGCGGTCTGCGCCACGGAGGAGTTGAAATTTTATAAGGACAATGTTGATCCGGCAGATATGACCCTTTGAAGAAGCCACTCTGAGCATGAATCGGATCTGAAATTTAAATCGGCAGCTGAAACCAAGCTTGTTGACTTTGTGCCAGGCGATTCGTCCAAGCAGTTCACTATCAGTGCTAACCTGGATCCCAAATATGAAGGCGTGCTCATCGAGTTCATCCGTGAGAACCGGACATCTTTGCATGGAAGCCATCGACATGCCGGGTGTACCGAGGAACTCACGAGCACACACTTAATGTGGATCCTAAGTATAAACCGTGAAGCGGTTCCTCCGCCGGTTTAATGAAGAGAGGCGCAAGGCCATTGGGGAAGAAGTAGCCGTGCTCTGGCGGCTGGTTTATCATTGAGGTGTTTCATCGAGTGGCTTGCTAATCCGGTGCTGGTTCTTAAGAAAACGGCTTTGGCGATGTGTGTGGACTACAGATCTCAACAAAGCTTCGTCCAAGAGATCCTTTTGCTCTCCCCGCATCGATCAGATTATAGATGCCACGGCGAGATGTGGCGTTTAAGTTTTACGGACGCATACTCTGGATATCATCAGATCAAAATGGCAGTTAAGGACCAGGAGAAGACGGCGTTTATAACTCCCTTTGGAGCCTTTTGCTATGTATCTATGCCTTTTGGGCTCAAGAGTGCCCAAGCTACTTATCAGCGGTGTGTACAGAATTGCTTGCATACGCAGATCGGCCGCAATGTGCATGCTTATGTGGATGACATTGTGGTGAAATCAAGACAGAAGGAGACGCTGGGTGGAAGACTTGAAGGAGACCTTGGACAACCTGCGCGTTTATAAGATGATGCTTAATCCGGCCAAGTGTGTTTTCGGTGTTCCGGCTGGCAAGTTGTTGGGGTTCTTGGTGTCTAACAGAGGAATCGAGGCTAATCCGGAGAAAATTAAAGCCATCACCTCCTTGGCTAAACCGAAGTGTATCAATGATGTTCAACGCTTGGCGGGCGGATTATGCATTGAGCGGTTTATCGGCCGCCTCGGAGAAGGCCATTCCTTTATACCAGATCTTTGAAGAAGACAGATCATTTTATGCGAGTCCGGTACTGATGAAGCTTCGAGGATCTAAAGCGGCAATTGGTTAACCCTTTGTCCTTGCGGCCCGGTTGACAAGGAACCGCTGTTATTATATGTGGCAGCCAATGCACGAGCGGTGGCGTAGCCATTTTGGTAGAGCGCAAGGAGGCAGGAAAGGAATATCCGGTTCAACGGCGGTTTATTATATCGATGAGGTACTTATTGAGTCCAGCAGAGGTATCCGCATTGGCGAAGCTAGTCTATGGTGTTTTTATGGCCAGCGGAAGCTGAAACAATATTTCCAAGGCATCCTATTACGGTGGTTAGTTCAGCTCCTTTGGGTGATATCATACAAAACCGGAGGCGATCGGCGGATTGCAAAATGGGCCATCGAGCTTGGGCGCATGGGCTCAAGTATACACCACGCAGCAGTGAAATCGCAAGCACTTGTTGATTTCATTAATGGTGAGACGGAGTTACAAGCACCGGAGGAGAAGCCGGATCATACATCTTGGACTATCCACTTGATGGATCCAGCGGTTGGAAGGCTCGAAATTGGAGTCGTTTAACTTCCCCGCGAGGTGATAAGGTTTATTCGTTCTCCGCTTAATGTTCCCTTGTACTAATAATGCAGCTGAGTACGAAGCCTTGCTCCATGGTCTCCGGATGGCTAAGGAGATGAACTTAAGCCGGGTTAAGTGCTTTGGTGACTCGGACCTGGTGGCGCAGCAAGTATCTGGCACTTGGGATTCCAAGGACCCCCTCATGGCTGCATATCGTCGAGAAGTGGATAATATTGCAGGTTGCTTCAAAGGCTATCAAGTGGATCATGTGGATCGCCGGAAGAACGAAGCGGCAGACGCTTTAAGCCGTTTGGGTTCTCAGCGTAAACCGGTGCCACCTAATGTCTTTCTGGACGTCTTGCACAACCCGTCGGTACAGCTCCCTGGTGAAGCGGATTTGGCGATTCCTGATCCGGAGGCTCAGTTGGTGGCGGCATTACATGCTATTCCGGATTGGACGGTTCCTTACCTTGCATATATGACTAGAGGAGAGTTGCCAGACGATGAGGTTCTGGCCAGACAGATAATCCGGCGCTCCAAGTCTATAGCGATTCTTAATGGTCGATTGCATCATTGCGGTGTTTGAGGCGTTTCAACGCTGTGTTTCCCCGAGGAAGGTTGTGAAATTTTACGAGAAATCCATGAAGGGATTGTGGGCATCATGCGGTTCAAAGTCCCCGTGGCGAAGGCATTCCGTCATGGATTCTCTTGGTTAACTGCTCATGCCGATCACGGAGGACTTGGTCAAGCAGTGTGATGGGTGTCGAAATTTTCGAGCGTGCCCATGTGCGGCACAAGAGTTGCGGATGATCCCAATAACGTGGCCGTTTGCGACATGGGGGCTGGATATGGTCTGGCCTTTTAAGCGATCCAAAGATAAGAAGACCCACCGTTAGTGGCGGAGACAAGTTCACCAAGTGGGTTGAAGCGGAACACTGTCGATAAGTGTGATGCGGCAACAATGATGCAGTTCATCAAAAGGGTGATTTTCGGTTTGGCTTTCCACGGTATCATTCGACAATGGCACTAATCTGTCCAAGGGAGCTATGAAAGAATTTTGTGAGCGTGAGCATATCCGACGATGTATCATCGATGGCGATCATCGATCCAGCGGGCGCAGAGCGTGCTAATCAGAAATCTTGCGAGGCATCAAACCACGACTTCGGTTCCATTACGAGAGAACACCGGTCTTTGGGTTGAAGAGCTCCGTCGGTACTATGGAGTATCAATACTACGCCAAACTGGTCTCTGGCTACGCCTTTCTTCATGGTTTATGGAGCAGAGGCGGTTCTCCCGATGATATCGAGCACGATTCGCCCGTGTAGCGGCTTATGTTGAAGCGGACAATGAAGCGGCACGACGGGGCGCTTTGGACCTCTTGGATGAGGGCGTGATATGGCAGCCGCTCGATCGACGATTTACCAAAGCAAGATCTTCGTCGTTATCACGATCGCGGGTTAAAACCGAGCCTTTCGGGAAGGAGATTTGGTGCCGTCTCATCAAGACCGACGAGATATGCACAAGCTATCCCGCCTTGGGAAGGACCCTTTGTGGTCGACAGAATCGCACAACGGTTCCTACTATCGGTTGATATTCGAGAGCATAAAGACTCACGTACATCGTAAGAGGAGACCAATAGGCCGTGGAATATAGCTCATCTTGACCTTACTACACTTGAGTCATCGGCTCGGTTTATGTACATAGCATAACGGTGTATATATTATCTTGATATAATAAAAATCAGGGCCTCAGCTAACGCGGGGTCTCTGTCTTTCTTTTTATGTGTGGTTACATGGGGTGTTCCTGTTTTTAAAGCGGCCTCCGGTTTACCCCTTGACAGTTATATTTATCACTTGGGGGCTTGGTGGGTGTCGAACCAACGCAACACCTCTTGATAAGGCGAAAGCCACCAGATCATTGGGGACACGGTCACGTCTGAACCAGTCCGCCTCTTGGTCGGCCAATAGGGCCAGCGTCACTTGGAGGCTTGGTCGAACCCGAACCAATGTCATGCCACTTGGCGGCGTACTCGCCAAGAGTCTTTGGGGACCTGGCCGACTAGCACCATCGCTACGCCTTCGGGGGGCTTGGTTGCGTCGACCATGGTAATGCCATCTGACCAGCTCCATGCAGCTTTACTTTTGCAAAGAGTTATTGCCTTTGTTGCCATATTTGGTATTCGATTTTTGTTGCATTTTTAACCCGACGAATATTTTTAGCCGGTTTAGCTGTCAGTAACAAACTGACAGGACACGGTTTGGTATTATACCGAAGTTTCTGTCTTTCTGGTCTACTTTCTTCCGGTTCATCCTTATGGAGAAACATGGGGGCTTGTGCTGATTTAGCACAACTATGTGGGGGTTATTGTTTCCCCAGACAGTTATGGTTTTTAAAAAGACCTCCGCTTCAAGATTGGCTACGCCAGCTTCATGCCCGGATATGGCAGATATTTGTATTCCATACTAATTGATTTTCAATACATAAAATATATTGGATGCCATAAACCGGCTGGCAGTATCACCGCCGCCGAAGTTCAATCTTTTGGTTGTAGGGAGCATGAGTCAAACAAAAGTTTCCTCGATGCACGAAGGCATACCCAGACAGCAAAGTTTTGGCTAAAGCTATTACAAGGCAACACAGTGCCCAAATGAGATCAGTGTTTCTTAAACCGGCTACCGGTTCACGATCATTCTTCATCCTCGCCGCTTGACATCTTCGTCTCTACCCATTGGCTGGAAATCCACAGAGGTCCAGTCGATGCCCATCAGCGCTTGAAAAATAGCCTCTTCGTGAATCAGAGACGATGGTTCAATGTCAGGAGCATAAGTGTGCTTACGGATTGGAGGGATCAAGTTTTCCGGTTCAAAGGTTGGAGCGGACACACGCTTGTTCTGATCATTGTATTGGGCTTGATAGTGCTCCAAATCGGCTTCTTCCGCCAATTGACAAGCAAGCGGGCGTAATGCATGGTTTATTGCACGCAAGTCTTCTTCACTAAAGTCCGAGCCGTCTTCCTTCACACTGGGATAGCCCTGAGCTGCTTCCACGGGATCAAAATCCGGCACCGAGGCTTTGGCCGGATCAAAGCGTTGATGGCTCCGGTTCGTGCAGCAGATTTCTTCACCTCTTCAATCCGGGAAGGAAGGATGGAAAGCGGTTCAAGGTATCTTGGATCGGGGGCGGTGCTGGGTTATTATGTGACATTGTGGTAATAACACGCTGGGCTCCGGTATATAGCTGCTCCACTAAAGTGTAGACAGCTTTCAGTTTCTTCCGCACGTCATTTCCCAAGTGCCCAACGCGTGTGCCTGCATATGATGACAGGATATTCTTAAACCGGAATAGTGGGGCAACAGGAAAAGCATATTGCACTTATTAACAGGGAACTTACCGAAGATGGCTGCCATCATCGAATGCACTTGCCGCTTCACGGCCGTCAGATCATCCACCACCGGTTTAAGGGCAGCTTCAGCATTCTCGGCCCATTTAAGCAAGTTGGCCTTTTCGGTGGCCCAGACCGCCTGTTCCTTCTTCATGTTGTCCTTTACTTGTTCCGCAGCAGTCAAAGCACTGGTTAGCTCCTTCTTGGCTTTGTCTGTCTCGGCCTGTTGGGTTTTCAATGCACTTTGTAAATCGGCAATCCGATCATCCTTGATTTTCACCTCAGCCTGCGCATTGACAGCAGGATCAGCCAACAATTACAGTTCAAGTCTCAACCACACAACATAGTTATATGCTTGACACTTGGGGGCTAATGTACCTTCATTTTTTCTACTGCTGATACATGGCAAAGTCCCAAGTTCAATACGAGTATTCAACTCGGCACTTGGGGGCTAATGGCTATTTGATTCTATTAAAGTGTCGTCAGAAAATTTTTTGGAAGTGTCGGTTTAAGTATGCATATTTAAACCGGCCCTGGTGGTTATGAGGGAAACTTGCAAAATCTATCAAAGGAAGCTATCAAGTACCAGTTTGATCAAAGATTGCAAACCGGCCCTTGGGGGCTACAAGGATGACTATATTGGTAATAAGGAAAGGAGCAGTACCTCAAACTTATCCCTCATCAGTTTCACCAAGCCAGCTTCATAATCACGGCTACTGTAAAGCCGGTTTAGATATCCGGAATGAAGGTCTTGGGCGCTCATAGCAGCGTATGTTTCCAGCTCTACATTCCACTTTCCTTTGTTAAAAGTGGAAGAGTCCTCTTTCCTGATATGCGGGTTAGAGTTGCAGCATTCCCGGTCGAGTGGCCTGTTCGGTGATTACAACGTCGTCGCCCGCCGGTTCGACGAATCGTGAAGGCACACCTGTTTGATTGGGCTGTGAGGATTTTCAAACCCGGACGATGCAGGGCGATGGATCAGCAGACATTGAAACGATCGCGAGCCTCTCCTCAGAATCACATCTTCTTGAACGGGGATCACTGGAATGTCTTCAAAGGCAACATTTTGAGATCTGGCGCTGCTCATGATCCGAAGCGGCAGCCTCTTGACTGTTTTTCCAAGCGAGCTTTCTTGCTAGGTTTCGGTTTGGTTACGAAGAAACAAAAGATTGAAAATAAGGCATATACATTCTGAAGAAATTGACAAATGTATGGCCGTTTGACTTACCCGACGGCTATCTTCAACGGTGGAAGCTGAGTGGCGGACGATTCGTCGATGATGAATGAGAAGTGACCGATAATCGGGTCGGACCGATTAAGAGGTTGTGGAATAAACCGCTTTGGAATTTAAGGCAGTAAAAGGTTGGAAACCTCGGTGCGGCGCTTCGAGCCGGGCTGTTTGGTAAACCGCAGAGGTAACTACTGTCGCTGTGCGGGTTGTCTGGCGCGGCTTCATGCTTCTTGTGTCTTCATAAGAAGTTTGGGATCCAAGTAAGCAAGGGGTGAGAAAAGTTAACTTTCGGTTTGCCGGCGAAATTTTAGTGAAGGCAAGTTTGTTGAATCGGAAGAGAATGGTTACCTCGGCAAATCCTGCGTTGCTGGCTTCAAAGCGTCATCGACAAGCATCGTCATCAATAAGGCGTGTAAAAACAAGCCAAGAGAGTCAAGTTCCGGATTACCCACATCATCACCGATGGCCGGGTCAGACGAAGCAGTGGTTTTCCTCTTGTGGGCGGACTTCTTAACAACCTTTGTTTTGGGCCGGTTTTGCCGCCCAGCCTTGTCCGCTTTGTCTTGAGAGAGTTTTTTGCTCCAAAACGGATTATCACCCTGGGTCAGAAATAATTGAGAGTTGGAAGTATGAAATCAACAGCAGTATTTAATGATGACACAGTCAGAGACTTACCGCAGGAGGTGCGTTGAAGGTGCAGTAAGGAGCCAAGCCGGTTTGGGCACAAAGGTGCTCCGGTTCATTCAGCATCTTCCTCACTTAATCCGTGACTTCATCTTCAGACAGTTCCAGTTTGGTGTGTCGGAGTGGGTCATCGACGCTGCCGGTATATTGGCACATCAAACCGGAACGCCGGCTCAGAGGTAATATGCCCCAAGATAACCAGCAGCACGCCAGATCGATCCCAGTCAAACCGTTGGCCATGAAGGCCCGAAGCTTGGATAATTGGGGAGCATATTTGCTTCTCTCTTTGGCAGTCAATCGTTGCGGAAAGGGATGAGTGTTACTGAGCCGCTCTGGACGAAAACCAGGTAAAGGATTTTCACCTTCAGGGGAAGTGTCTTTGCAGTAGAACCAAGTCGCGTTCCACTCTTTGGGATGAGTGTGGAGTTTGACGTGGGGATAAGTGATCTCCTTCCTCTTCTGGATAGCCATACCGCCCAATTCAGTATTGGGGCCATCGGTGAATTCGGTACGGCGGTTTAAGTGGAAAAGATCCCTGAACAGTTCAACAGAAGGCTCCTCTTGCAGATATGCTTGAATGACTTGAAAATGGCACGGGTTGGTATGAAATTGGGGCCGATATCTTGGGGACGGAGTTGGAAGTTGGCCATCACGTCCCGGTAAAACTTTGACCCGGGCGGTTTGAAACCCCGGAACAGGTGATCCGCGAAAACTACAACTTCACCTTCCTGAGGTGTGGGAGGACATTCCTCTCCAGGAACCCTCCAATGGATTGTATTTCGGTCATCTAAAGCGCCAATTGACACTAACTCATTCAGTTGTGTCTCAGAGACGCGGGAAGGGACCCAGTTGCATTCGTACACCTGTTTGGCCATCATAAGATCTACAAGGAGAAGGATCCGGTTTAAGAAGGTGTTTATTGCAGAGTGGTTGATTTAAACTATGATAAACCGGAGGCGATTCTGCGAGTCGATTCGTTATGATATGATGTCGAGATATGGTGGCGGTTCAACAAGGGACTAATGGTATGCGGTGCGGTTTAGCATTTTTACTATGGTGAGTTAAACCGCCTAATCTTGGCTTCGAAGGTAATGGGCAGAAACAGGTTTCACAAGATTTCATGTTTATTATGGATCAAACGCGAGTTTTTCAGCAAACAGGAAGTGCGTCATGGAAGTAAAAAAGAAGCAGGAAACGCACTATAAGGTATACGTATATATATATGCAGAAAATCTATGGGATTAAGATGAGAAAGTGCAGCGGGTATGAAAGAGTCGTTGTTTGGTACAGAAAGGGATCCATACATGGCTCAAAACTAGAAAGGCGAAAACATACGAAGAGCGTGGTGTAAAGCTCGAACCCTAGAAACAGATCTAAGATGAGGAAACAAACTGAGGAAGGGTAAAGAGATTTACCGAAAATGAAGGAGATGCGGAGAAAGGCCGCAGTATTCTGGTCCGTACAGGTTGATGCAGCGGCCTAGGACGAAGCTGATATTGATGACGACGACGGAGCTCCGAAGGCAGCGGCGAGGAAGAAGAAGAAGAGAAGCGAAGGAGAAAGCAGAATGACCCTTGGTCCTATTTATAAAGCAGTAAAGCTAGGTCAAGCGCGTGAATCCAGGGACGGTCATTAAAGAAGGTGTTATAAAGGATAAAACTTCAAGATGACGTCATGCCGGTTTACAATGACCAGAAGCAACAATATTAAGCCGGTTTACAGTAATCAGAAGCAAGAACGACGTGACGGTTTATCAAACAAAGAAGATGTCCAAGATGCAGGTTCTGTGAAAGATTGACATGAACCAGTTCAAATCAATCTGGGGCCTAATGTTGGGGATATTACCACTAGGGGTAAACCGGCCGAGCATGGGCCGGGTTAACTCCGCTAGTAGTGTAATCATAGAAAGGCCCAAGGCCTGTAGTTGGTTTAGAACTTGTAGCCGTAAACCGGCCGTATGTATAACTTGTATTGTAAGTTAGGAATAGAGAGATACCAACCGGGATACGAATATGAACCGGTTGGGACTCTGCAAACCGACGGGCGTCACTCGTGTATATAAGGGGACGACCCGGCGGCGGTTCAGGGGAGACGACCACAACTCGAGCCTAGGCGAAGCTTATTTGCTCCCTAGCCATCGGGACTACATCAATACCATCACAACTAGACGTAGGCTTTTACCTTCATCGAAGGGGCCGAACTAGTATAAAACCCTCGTGTCTTTGTGTCCGCTTTAACCCCTACAAGTAAACTCGTAGCGATGGCTCCACGACTAAGTCCTTATGCTAGGACATCTGCCGTGAAAAATCCACGACATTCACCCTTCTACCTTTGTTGACAGCATGCAAGTGAAGCCCAGTAAGAGGGCAAAGAAGAATAAGCCGTCCCAAGCCTCGGTCGTGACTGAACCGGTGCTTGACATGTCTGCTCCTGAAAGTTCCTCCCATCAACCACCGCCTGAACCGGCCTCTGATATTCCAATGCCAACCTCTGACCCGCCTGCCGAAGAGACTCTCAATAGCTCTGATAACCCGGAAGCTCCTAGCCCAGTCAAAACAAATGATCCAGAAGTTGAGGTTCTGAAAAGTCAGTTTGTTGAGCCAGGGCGGTCGACTATCCTTGCCAAATGCACTGCCAAGGAAGAACTCATTGAACGCCGAAAGGCCAAGCTGGACATTACTGATTATACTCACTTAAGTATTGGTGTATAGTCTCAGGCTATCTGAATCAAGTGCATAATAGTCGTGACCTGGAAATTGACATGGTGAAACAAATACAACACAAATCTGAGGTATAATTTATGTTATTTTCCTGAACCTTACTTACTGTACCAGCCCCCAAGGCTATTGCTTATGAATAAATATGTTGTAGACTTAGAAATCTGCTTACTGTTGGTTTGTCCAGTTTTAAAGAGAATATATTTAACCCGGTTATAACATGATAGTTTGAACTTGCGATACCCATTAGCCCCCAAGTGCCAAGTATCTTTACTTGTAAAATGCTTGGGACTTAATATTACCTTACCATGATCCTTACCATAACCCTGTATCAATGCAGGCTACCATAAGTCAATTTGAGTAGGAGATTGCAGACTTGAAGAGCAGTTTGACAGCTCAAGAACTCAAAACTCAAAAGGCCAACTCCAAATTTGAATTTAGCGCCTCTGAACAAGAGAAGTTGAAAAGGAATTTTGAGTCAGAGAAGAAAAACTGGACTGATGAGAAGGCTTCATTGGTCACCCGGGCCGAGACGGCAGAGGCATCACTTGCAGAAGCAATAACTGAGCTGTCCGACTTAAAGCGCCATATATCTCAAATGGTCTCAGCCATCATTGCTAAGTTACTGTCCATAACCCCAAACATTGCAATCCTTCCTTTGATGACTGCTGTAATCATTATCTCAGGCTCACTTTTATGTTTGTGAACACACAGGCCCCAGGAGCACCAACCTCAAGCAGAACATGCTGATCAAACTTAAGGCGGTTTACACTCTAGTGGAGCAACGGTACACCGGGTCACAACGTGCTTTGGCCGCTGTAGCCTTATCAAATACCACTCCCCACCTTCTGCAAGACGTGCTGAAGTGTCTCGCTGTGCTACCTCAGCGGATCCAGGATTTAAGGCGGGCATCTTCAAGAGCCGAGGCCGTAGCCGCGTTGAGCCGGGCAAAGGCATGGATTCCAGAACTAGACCCGGCCGACCTTGCTCTTGGATACCCGAGTCTGAAGGAAGACGGTATCGTATTTGATGATCATGATTTCACCGCATGCGTCAAAGTCATACGTCCCGTGGCTACCCTTATTGGGAACGATACTGACCTCACCAAGTATTCTCCGGGCTATGAAAGTGAGAACCGGAGAATTCCAAACACTCCATATGATCAAGTCAGCCTGATCCCTCCAACGCGTAAGCATACTTTTGCCCCTGAAGTGGTCCCAGCCGATTTAATAGATGATGAAGCTGAGTTTGAAGCCTTGAGTGGCATTGACTGGGCCTTGTCAACCTTCCAGGACAAAGCAACCGACGGAGAGGCGGAGAAGGATAACCCGGAATCTTCAAGCCCGCCGAAGGAGTGAATCGCCAGGCGTTGCAAAAAACAATGCTTCATTTATTCAGACTTGGGGAGTCTTGTATTAGGGTAGAAAAAACTTCTCAATGTTTGTCATGCCTTCTCGCATGTTCCTAGTGCTTAACACTTTCGTAAGCCGCCATCGCTATATATTTCTGGCTTATGTTGATCGTTTATTTCCTTGACGTTTAAATTTGCTTGCCTTATCCTGCACATAAAACAAGCAAAATTCCCTTGGTGGTTTATCGCGTCGGGGGTCACATAAAGTATTGATAACCCGGAACACGAACAAAAAACATCATATACAGGCCGGTTTATGACTATATTTGTCAAACATAATCATAATAGCATACCTGCAATCCCTTTGATAATCTTCCCTGCTTATATGATGTTCATTTGGTACTTCACAACCTGGGGTGATCAATATTAAACCGGAAGATTATCAAAAACCATCTCATAATGCTTTCAAGAAGGTCTCAAGATAGTCAAAATAATTATGCTTATGATGGATAATAAACAACATTCAGAGGCTTCTGATTCAAATACGATCAGTAAACCGTTCCAAAGGGGTTAAGCTAAGATTCGGATACGATCATATAGCCCCCAGTGGCTTTGGCGATGCCGATCAAGTGGGTATCGACAGCTATGTTCTCTTTGGTTGAATCGACCTATGTTTGAACAGAAGCCCCAAGTGACCATAAGAGTTGTTTAATGATGCTGATTCGAATACGATCTACGTCAGACCTAAAGGGGTTAAGCTGTGATTCAAATATGATCAAGAAGCCCCCAAGTGGGTTTGGCAATATGCCGATCAAGTGGGTATCGTGACTATGTTCTCTTTGGTTGAATCGACCTATGTTTGAACAGGAAGCCCCCAAGTGACCATGGCTAGATTCAGACATGATCATAAGCCAGACCAAAGGGAAAGCCGGATTCAAATGTGATCCGCTCCCTGCTGGTTGTTTCCACCACCTGATAAAGCAGACACATAAACCTTTGAGGGTAAAAAGGACAGAGGTCCTGCTTTAATTCTTTATATAATATATACACTGTCAAAATATATACATCTTGAGAGCCGGTGGCTCAAGTATAGTAAGGCCGGAGATGAGCAATATTCCATGGCCGGCGGGTCTCCTCCTCCGACTTACGTGAGTCTTTGTGCTCTCGAACATCGATGAGGTAGTATGATCCATTGTGCAAATTCTTGCGGACCACAAAGGGTCCTTCCCAAGGTGGGGATAGCTTGTGCATGTCAGACTAATCCTGGATGAGCCAGAGAACCAAATCGCCTTCTTGAAAGGTTCTGCTCCTAACCCGGCGGCAGTGATAGCGGTGCAGGTCTTGTTGATAAATCGCTGAGCGGGCTATTGCCAAGTCTTGCTCCTCATCCAACAAGTCAAGCGCATCCCAACGAGCTTTTTCATTGTCAGCCTCAACATAAGCCGCCACGCGGGGTGAATTGTGCCGGATGTCACTTGGCAGGACCGCCTCTGCACCATACACCATAAAGAAAGGTGTGTAGCCTCTAGATCTGTTAGGCGTAGTGTTGATGCTCCACAACACAGAAGGTAACTCCTCCACCCAACAACCCGGAGTCCGTTGTAAGGGGACAAAGAGCCGGGTCTTGATACCCTTCAGGATCTCTTGATTAGCTCTTTCTGCTTGACCATTGGATTGAGGATGAGCAACAGCCGAAACATCAAGCCGGATATGTTCTCGTTGACAGAACTCTTCCATGGCACCCTTGGAGAGATTATTGCCATTATCAGTTATAATGCTGTGTGGGAAACCAAAACGAAAGATCACCTTTTTCATGAACTGAACCGCCATGGCTGCATCACACTTACTAACTGGCTCTGCCTCAACCCACTTTGTAAACTTATCCACTGCCACTAGAAGATGTGTCTTTTTATCCTTAGACCTCTTGAAAGGTCCAACCATGTCAAGCCCCCAGACTGCGAACGACCAAGTGATTGGGATCATCCTCAATTCTTGAGCCGGCACATGAGCTCGTCGTGAGAACTTTTGACAACCGTCACATTTACTGACCAGATCCTCCGCATCAGCATGAGCCGTCAGCCAGTAGAAACCATGACGGAAAGCCTTGGCTACAAGAGATTTTGACCCGACATGATGGCCACAATCCCCTTCATGGATCTCACGAAGTATTTCTTGGCCTGCCGCAGGTGACACACAGCGTTGAAACGCCCCAATGAAGCTTCAGTGATGTAACTCGCCATGAACAATCGTCATAGATTTGGAGCACCTGACGATTTGTCTTGCCAATGTCTCATCCTCAGGTAACTCTCCCTGGGTCATATAGGCCAAATATGGCACTGTCCAATCCGAGATAACGTGAAGAGCTGCCACCAGCTGTGCCTCCGGGTCTGGCACCGCTAGTTCTTCCTCGATAGGCACCTTGACAGAAGGGTTATGCAAAATATCGAGAAAGATGTTAGGTGGCACCGGCTTACGTTGAGATCCCAGCCGGCTTAAAGCATCAGCCGCCTCATTCTTCCTTCGTTCAATGTGCTCCACTTGATAACCCTTGAAATGCCCAGCCACAACATCTACTTCACGATGATAAGCCGCCATGAGAGGATCCTTGGAGTCCCACTTGCCTGATACCTGTTGGGCCACAAGATCTGAGTCGCCTACACTACTAGAAATCCCCATATTTCCGACGGTGAAATCTAATAGCCGACAGGCCGTCGGTTATTTCAGTAATAGCCGACGGTAGTTTCGATCGCCGACGGTTATTTCCAACTCACAAGTATTACTACTAATAGCCGACGGTATACTAGATTGCCCGACGGTGAAAATCCCACGCTCGGGTATCCAGTTTAATGTCCAACGGTTCAGTGTAATGCCCGACGGTTCTTGCTACACCCTCGGGGAATACATGTAATGCCCGACGGTGGAATTTAATAGCCGAAGGTGAAAACAAAACTCTCACCTATGAGTGGAAATGGCCGACGGTACTCATGTGACTCTCGGTTATTTGAGAAAATACCCAACGGGGGATATTAATAACCGACGGTTAACCATTACTCTCGGTGATATGTTTCAATGGACGACATCGTTAAACATGTGGAATGGCCGATGTTATATTCCAGATAATTCCCGTATAAGAAAATTTCCAAAAATTAGGGCCCCGCATCGAAACATGTCTGGAATCGGTTAGGTCACCCACACCGCCCATGCTGCAGTCGCCTCTACCGGCAGCGCTCCTTTGTTCCTTGACGTCATGGTGCTCGATAGGGCATAGCGGCTCGTGCTGCATCCGGTGGCTCAGCATCTATACGACCGTTGGTGGATCTCGGGCCTCGTGACGGTGGTTGGCCTCCGGTGGTCTCCGCAAGGTGATGATGGCTGCTGCGGATCTCGAGACTTCTTCGTCGGTGGCAGCTTCGATTGTGGTGGTGGTTGGTTGGCTTGCCGGAGCCTATGCTGGATGATGTGCAGCTGAGGTGGTGTGGGAGCTTGGGTGGAGACCCCATCTCAGCTTTGTGTTGTGTCGAGAGATGGCGACGGATGTGACCATCATTGACCTTCTTGTAGGCATAACTATTTTGCTATCACACCCCTCCCACGCGGATCGGGCGATCACAACCACTCTGGGCGAAACCCTTGATCTTGTGTGACTGTGGCGACACTTTGGTGTCGTATTCCTCCCGGGCGCTTCGTCTTAGAAGTTCGGCATCGGCAAGCAGGACCGTGGATGACGAGGTTGTGGCTTCCAGGCTTCTGTGGCAACGATGATGGCGGGAGCGATGTCAACGACGCAACAATGTTTGCGGTAGTCGGCACTTCTTCAACGTTTCCGCGGGATTGCCTCGATCTGTTTGTCACCGTGAAGTCGAAGTTACGACGGCGGGCCCATGTGGTGTGCCTGGTTTGTCCTTCGTAGTTCTTCGTCAAGTTTGGAGTTGCATTGTCTAGTTGCCACAATTACATTTTATGAGAAACCTGAAAATAATTACTTTCGATTTTTTTCCCACTGAACATGTGTTGCATGTACAGTGTTTTTTATAAAAATTCTTTTATCATGTACTATCAACAACCATTTCACCTCTAAGCAAAAAAAAAAAAAAAGGAACCATTTCACCCCACGCCATTATTTCCCTCTTGCCACTACCAAATTTTGCGGCCCATCTTCTATCGGCCACGTGCCCACGTCTTCCCATCCCTTGCCCCTTTTCCCTCTGAAACCTCCCACGCCGCATCTTCTCTTCTCGCTTCCCCGCTGCCATGCGCCAACCCCGCCGTCAGCCGTCGATCCGGCTGCGGCGCTGCGCACTTCCACCCTCGTTGCCCTCCCTGGTCCAGCAACGTCACCTGCTCCCTTCAACTCCCGTCTCGGTCTTCATGGCCCTCAGATCTAGCAGCCCTCGGCCACGACGCTGCCGGATCTGGTCGGCTTGGCCTCGTCGCCCCAACCAATAGGTGCTCGACGCCGAGCGATCTTCTTCGTCAGCTCTATATCCCTCCACCTCCTACGCCATGTATCGGCCATCTTCCCTTTCTTGAAGCTCCTCCTCATCCAAGTGGCCACCTGATGTTGCCGAGTGGACCACGCTCACTCGCGCCTTCGCCCACGAGTACCAGGTTTGGTCGCCACTTCCTTCTCGCAATTCGTCGAGCAGGTCATCTGTGTGGCGTATGTGTGCTGTTGTAATGGATGGCTTGTTTTCTGGTGGTTGGGGTGCAGGATTTTCTCGTGTCTTTCAAGTTGAATACCGGGGATATGGAGGAGACGGTGCCATGGCGGGCTACTATGGTGGTGAGGTTCACGTTCTACAGTGAGGCCATGGCCATCGTTGTTTGCATGTCTGTTTTGGTATATTTTTTGTTTGTATGATTGCTGAAAAACAAAGGCAAGCCTATTAGTTTGGAAAATAAAGTCAAGCCTATGTGTTGAAAGATAGTTTGATTAACTAGTAAGTAGCCATTTGGCGCCAGTGAGGTGAGATAGCTAGCTTGTGTTGATGCATGTATGTTTGATCAAGGCTAGCTAGTTGCAGCAGTTGGAACTAGTACTAGTACATAAGAGAAGAGACACTGTGTCAGCATGTGCAATCAGGATTGGGATGTATACTTCATACTATTGTATAACTTAACTAGTAGTCCCTGTCAGACAACTAATTTACATTGAAGAGGTCCTCCATTCATGTAGTACGTACATTCCTTGTTCTTTTTCCTTCAGTTTTGGTCTGTAGATGTACTTGTAAGTTTTTTCATCTCGCTTTTGCTTTTCTTTTCAGTATGTTGTACTCTCTCCGTCTCAAAATAAATGTCTCAACTTTGTACTCACATTAGTACAAAGTTATACTAACCTTGGGACACTTATTTTAGGACGGAGGGAGTATGTCTGTAATATTTAGCTCCTGTTCCTAAAGCTGATGCATCCACTAGCATGTTAACATCATCTCCTGTGTGTTCTTTCTCAATGATGTAGAGTAGGGTAGAGCAGGGGTTCTTACTTATTGTTCTTATACATGCTATGTTATCATGCAGGTGGCAGGTGGGCCTATCTGAAGAGCAATAATGTAATGCTTTTGAGCTTAGGCACATGAAGTTGTATTTAAAAGTGGACGACACGAAACTGAAAAGGTTGGTCCATCATCTCTTAGCTATACATCCCATCTAGTTATGCGCCAATTTAGTTCTAGACAACATGCGCATGGAGAAACATATATGCGAAAATACATGTATCTTCATCACTACCATTGAGTTCTGAACTTCTGATAAGAACACTGCCCTGTCAATCGACTTCCTTGTTTTGAGACCTTCCTTTTTTTATTTGAGATCTTGTGTCTGAGGCACACTGACCACTTGGCCAGCGTACAATGCCTTTGAAGACCATGCTACAGATAACTTGCTTTGGGACCTTCTCTTTTTTTATTTTAGCTGATTTCTTAGTTTACCACATTGCCCAGGTGGTACTACTCTACTATATATATAATGTATGCACCTGCTTGTGCCCTATTTTCCTAGATGTGGCTCATAACTGAGGTATCTATCTATGGACTAGCTGTTTTCTTTACACTAAATCTATCTTAATTAAGGTGCGAGGGGTAAAATTTTGTTGAACTCATATAGGAATTTTTTTTCCTGTATCACATGGCCATCTTGGTCTTAACTATAGCACATGTCGGTTCTGGAGATATGATGAATACAGTTAATTAGAAAATTGTCATGTGCATGGAATTATATGAATGTTACAAGTAATTCGAAAAGCATGATGTGTTCCGAACTGTTGCAAACTTATTATAAAATTGAAATCACTGTGGTTTATTGGTAGATTATTTCTTTAGTATACAGAGCAACGTGTAGTCCTCAATCTTTATTATTTTGAGTATGTGTTCCTGCTGATTCATGTTACCCTGAAAATTGCATGTGAAGGACCAAAAGGTAAATATGTAGTCATACTGCTAGATAGCAGCTCACTAGTCAATTAAAAGATCTAAGTTTTGTCACTGTATGCTCAATTAAATTTTAACTACATTACATCATTTTCATCTCCTTACAACTAGTCTAATCATTTCTTAGGGATGTGAAACAATACTGGAGGAATCGTGATCTATGGCAAGGGTGATGATGTCTATGGCGATGATTGTCATGATCTATATGGCGATGAGCGGTATGATCCATATGGTGATGAAGGGTGATGAGTCTAATGATCTTTCTTCAGGACATGCAACAAAGTGAACTTTTGAAGTTTTGGTCAATTTTAGCTTAGGCATAATGCTTGGACCATTATATATTAGTTACTATTTTGTTTTGCATTTCAAACTTCCTAGATAGATCATGATGAACAATGTAATTTGGATGCATGTCATTTGGGTTATGGTATTTTGGAAGTTGCGCTAGATATAATATATGTTACTTGGTCATGTGTCGTTGTGCAATTATGAGATATACCCCCTCTTCGTCCCAAAATATAAGATGTTTTTTGACACTATCATAGTGTAAAAAACGTCTTACATTTTGGGACGGAGGGAGTATATATGAAGTGGAAAGCAATCCTTGAGGGGTGACCAATGGCTTGCCATACAACAAACATCTCAAGTACAGAGACTTCACTATCGGTGAATCTCTATATTGATGGTCTTTGTTGAGCTCTCAACCATAGGAATCCCCAGTCGGCTATCATAATGGCTTTCGATTTCATTCTCCTCTCGGTTATAACAATCCGTGAAGGATTTCGTTCTCCTCTTGGTTATAGCAAACCCTGAAGGGTCAATATACCGTCATCTATTGCGAAAGCCGATGGAAACTAATAACAGTCAGAAAAATAAATATCCGACGGGGAACCGTTAGATATAAGTGTCGTCAAGTTTATGTGAGCCGGCTGGCAACCAAAACATGCCCGACGGCTCACCGTCAGCTAATTACCCTCGGAGAAGGTATTACCCAGCAGTACCGTCGGCTATGAGTGTAATGGCCGACCAAGCATAACCGACGGGAGATTGCCGACGGTGTACCGTCAGTTATATGGAAATCTGACGGTGAACTGAAATATCCGACGGTAATTTGACCCTCGGTTATAATGAAAAATCTAGTAGTGATAAGCACCTTACCCGGCTTAAATTCATCTCTTTGGCAATTCGGAGACCATGGAGTAAGGCCTTGTACTAAGATGCATTGTTAGTACAAGGAAACATAAGCCGGAGCACGTAACAAAATTTGTCACCTCGAGGGGAAGTTAAAACAACTCCAGCGCCCGAGCCTTCTAACTTCCTGGACCCATCAAAATGAATAGTACAATATGTGTTATCCGGCTTCTCCTCAGGTGCCTGCAACTCTGTCCAATCATTGATAAAGTCCACTAAGGCTTGAGACTTAATAGCGGTACGCGGCATATATTTCAAAGCATGAGGTCCAAGCTCGATAGCGCACTTGGCGACTCGTCCTGTGGCCTCCCTATTCTGGATGATGTCTCCCAAGGGGGCATAACTTACCACAGTTATAGGATGACTTTGAAAGTACAGCTTCAACTTCCGGTTGGCCATAAACACCCCGTAAACAAGCTTCTGCCAATGTGGATACCTTTGTTTAGACTCAATGAGAACCTCACTGATATAGTAAACCGGCCGTTGAACTGGATGCTCCCTGCCAGCCTCCTTACGCTCCACCATGATGGCAACACTGACAGCTCGTGAATTAGCAGCCACATATAACAGCAACGGCTCCTTATCAATGGGAGCCGCAAGAACCAGTGGTTCAGACAACTGTCTCTTCAAGTCTTCAAAGGCAGATCAAGAAGATCACCCGCATAAAAGTGTCTGTTTTCTTCATCATCTGATACAGCGGTAGGGCCTTCTCACCTAACCGGCTTATGAACCGGCTTAAAGCGACAACACGACCCGCCAGTCGCTGAACATCATTGATGCGCGCCGGTTTAGCCAGAGAGGTAATCGCCTTGATCTTCTCCGGATTAGCTTCAATGCCTCTGATTGAGACCAGAAAACCCAAGAGCTTGCCTGCAGGTACACCAAACACACACTTGGCCGGGTTAAGCATCATCTTATAAACCCGGAGATTATCAAAGGTCTCTTTCAAGTCGGATATCAAGGTTTCCTTCTCTCTAGACTTCACCATGATGTCATCTACATAGGCATGAATATTACGACCAATTTGATCATGTAGACAGTTCTGCACACATCGCTGATAAGTCGCTTGAGCACTCTTGAGCCCAAACGGCATAGATACATAACAGAAGGCTCCAAACGGAGTGATGAAAGCCGTCTTCTCCTGGTCCTTAACTGCCATTTTGATCTGATGATAGCCAGAGTAAGCATCCAAGAAGCTCAAACGTTCACAACCCACAGTAGCATCAATGATTTGATCAATACGGAGGAGAGCAAAGGGATCAGCCGGACAAGCCTTGTTTAAGTCCGTGTAATCCACACACATCCGCCAGGTGCCGTTCTTTTTAAGCACAAGCACTGGGTTAGCCAATCACTCTGGGTGAAAAACTTCAACAATGAACCCAGCCGCTAAGAGCCGGGCAACTTCCTCTCCAATAGCTTTCCGTCTCTCTTCGTTAAACCGTCGAAGAAACTGCCTGACCGGCTTATACTTTGGATCAATATTGAGAGTGTGCTCAGCGAGTTCCCTCTGTACACCCGACATGTCAGAAGGTTTCCATGCAAAGATGTCCCGGTTCTCATGGATGAACTCGATGAGCACGCTTTCCTATTTGGGATCCAAATTGGTACTGATGCTGAATTGCTTAGAAGAGTCGCCTGGGGTAAAGTCGACAAGCTTCGTCTTAGTGGCCGATTTAAACTTCAACGCCGGATCATGCTCTGTAGTTGGTTTCTTCAGGGAGGTCATATCCGCCGGGTCAACATTGTCTTGATAAAACTTGAGCTCTTCCGCTGCATAGGCAGACTCATCATAAGCCGCGTCGCCTTCTTCACACTCCAAGGCTACCTTTCGACTTCCATGTACAGTGATGGTGCCCTTGTGACCCGGCATCTTGAGCTGCAAATAAACGTAACACGGCCGTGCCATGAACTTAGCATAAGCCGGCCGCCCAAACAGAGCATGGTACGGGCTCCTGATTTTGACCACTTCAAACATCAATTTCTCCACCGTGGAATCATATGCATCTCCAAAGGCCACTTCCAGTTCAATCTTGCCAACTGGGTAAGCTGACTTACCAGGAACCACTCCATGGAAAACAGTGTTGGATGTACTCAAATTCTTATCAGTCAGCCCCATGCGTCGAAAGGTCTCATAATAGAGGATATTGATGCTGCTACCTCCGTCCATAAGTACCTTAGTGAATTTATACCCACCAACCTGAGGCGCTACCACCAGGGCCAACTGACCCGGATTATCAACCCGTGGAGGGTGATCTTCTCTGCTCCATATAATGGGCTGTTTTGTCCACCTCAAGTTGAGGAACTGCCGGCTCAACAGAATTCACGGCCCTCTTATGCACCTTCTGGTCGCGTTTGCATAAGCTAGTGGTAAACACGTGATACTGCCCACTATTCAACTGCTTCGGATTGCTTTGATAACCCGACTGCTGCTACTGCTGCTCTCCTTGACCAGACTGCTGTTGATTATAGCCGCCTTAATGTCCCTGAAAGCCGGAACTTGAACCACCACCCGGGCCGTGAAAACCGCCAGCCCCTGAGCCGCCGCCGGACCCATGATTGCCATAAAAGGTGTTGGAATTCTTAAACGCCTTCACGATCGCGCAGTCTTTCCACAGGTGGGTGGCGGGCCGCTCCCGGGTGCCGTGTCTCGGGCAGGGCTCATTGAGTAGCTGCTCAAGAGATGGGCCTGACCCGCCGGACCGAGGAGCTTGCCCTTACGTCTCTGATTGTTACCTTGCGCATTGGTGTTGGCCACAAATTCTGGGTTACCATCCGCCTTACGTTTATTGCCTCCTTGATTCATCAGGTTATGCTGCTAACCCTTTCCATTGCCGTTCTTCTTTCCCTTCCCGGTCTTTTGCTCATCAGACGCTGGATCCTCGGTACTATCAGAGTCGGCATATTTGACTAAAGCCGCCATCAGCGTACCCATATCATTGCAATCACGCTTAAGGCGCCCTAGTTTCTGCCTCAATGGCTCAAAACGACAATTCTTCTTCAACATGAGGACTGCAGAGCCGGCATCCATCTTGTCAGATGAATGTATTATCTCCTTGACCCAGCGTACCCAATGAGTCATAGATTCACCCTCCTCCTGCTTACAATTTGTCAAGTCCACGATCGACATAGACTGCTTGCAAGTGTCTTTGAAGTTCTGGATGAAACGGGCTTTTAGTTCTGCCCACGAACCAATGGAATCGGGTGGCAAACCCTTTAACCAGGACCGGGCTGTTCCATCTAACATCATGGTGAAGTACTTAGCCATTGCCGCGTCTCTGACTTCCAATAACTCCATAGCCATCTCATAACTTTCGATCCAAGCTCCGGGCTGCAAGTCGGCCGTGTAATTCGGCACGTTTCGAGGTCCCTTGAAGTCCTTGGGTAGGCACACATTACGCAGAGCCAGTACCAGACAAGGAACACCGCCGGTTCTAGTGGCTACTCCCGTCTCAATGGAAGTTGTTGGATACTCTGGGAAATCTTGATGTGCCGTCTGTTGAGCCGCTACCTGAGCCGCCAGCTGAGCCGCCCACTCGTTCTCCTGACGTACTCGGTCTTGCACCAGATTATAGCCACCGGGCTGGTTACGGCGTTGGGCGTTGCTTGTCAAAGCTTCAGACTCCATGTGCCTGTTGTAACTCGGGCTCCGGTTTTGACAAGGCGGTGCTAACCAAGGCGGAGGAGTTGAATGAATCCTATCCTGGCTGTAAGAATAGGTCTCTTGCTGAGCCAAGGCCGTCTGGAGAAGTTCTCTGACCCTCCGGGTCTCCACCGCTGTCGGGTCAACACCGTCCATGGGAAGAGCCGCCAAACGTGCTGAAGCCGCGATTAAGTTCTCCATAGAGTTGGAAAAGTGACCCGGCGGTATCGGCACATAACGCGGTGGTGCCATGCTCACATGAGGAGGTGGCATCTCTCGAGGCTCAGCCGGTCCTCTTGCTCCGGCTGTCATAAACTGATTGGTCTCTGGCGGGTTGCTTGGGCCGGCTCCGGGTGTAGCAAAAAGAACCCGAGGGTCGTAATTCGGAGGTAAACGGGACTGCGTTTTCTGATGTCTCTAATACGTCCATTTTGAATCATGCTTTTATATCGATATTTATTGCATTATGGGCTGTTATTTCACGTTATGTCACAATACTTATGACTATTCTCTCTTATTTTACAAGGTTTACATGAAGAGGGAGAATGCCGGCAGCTGGAATTCTGGGCTGGAAAAGGAGCAAATATTGAACGACTATTCTGTGCAACTCCAAAAGTCCTGAAACTCCACGGAACACCTTAAAATAAATAAAGAAAAATCATCGCCAAAGATGAAGGCCAGGGGGCCCACACCCTGCTCACGAGGGTGGGGGCGCCCCCCTGGCGCGCCCCCCTACCTCGTGGGCCCCAAGGTGGCTCCTCGACGCCCATCTTCTCCCATATGAAGTCTTTCGATGAGAAAAAAATAGAAGAGAACCTTTCGGGACGAGACTCCGCCGCCACGAGGCGGAACCTTGGCGGAACCAATCTAGGGCTCTAGCAGAGCTGTTCTACCAGGGACACTTCCCTCCGGGAGGGGGAAATCATCACCATCGTCATCACCAACGCTCCTCTCATCGGGAGAGGGCAATCTCCATCAACATCTTCACCAGCACCATCTCATCTCCAAACCCTAGTTCATCTCTTGTATCCAATTCTTGTCTCCAAGTCAGGGATTGGTGCTAGTAGTGTTGATTACTCCTTGTAGTTGATGCTAGTTGGTTTATTTGGTGGAAGATCATATGTTTAGATCCTTTATGCACATTATATCCCCTCTGATTATGAACATGAATATGCTTTGTGAGTAGTTACGTTTGTTCCTGAGGACAAGGGAGAAGTCTTGCTATTAGTAGTCATGTGAATTTGGTATTCGTTCGATATTTTGATAAGATGTATGTTGTCTAACCTCTAGTGGTGTTATGTGAACGTCGACTACATAACACTTCACCATTATTTGGGCCTAGAGGAAGGCATTGGGAAGTAATAAGTAGATGATGGGTTGCTAGAGTTCCAGAAGCTTAAACCCTAGTTTATGCGTTGCTTCGTAAGGGGCTGATTTGGATCCATATGTTTCATGCTATGGTTAGGTTTACCTTAATACTTTTGTTGTAGTTGCGAATGCTTGCAATAGAGGTTAATCATAAGTGGGATGCTTGTCCAAGTAAGGGCACTACCCAAGCACCAGTCCACCCACATATCAAATTATCAAAGTACCGAACGTGAATCATATGAGCGTGATGAAAACTAGCTTGACGATATTCCCATGTGTCCTCGGGAGCGCTTTTCCTATTATAAGAGTTTGTCCAGGCTTGTCATTTGCTACAAAAAGGATTGGGCCACCTTGCTGCACTTTATTTACTTTTGTTACTTGTTGCTCGTTACCATTTATCTTATCACAAAACTATCTGTTACCACTTATTTCAGTACTTGCAGAGAATACCTTGCTGAAAACCGCTTATCATTTCCTTCTGCTCCTCGTTGGGTTCGACACTCTTACTTATCGAAAGGACTACGATAGATCCCCTATACTTGTGGGTCATCAAGACTCTTTTCTGGCTCCGTTGCCGGGGAGTGCAGCGCCTTTGGTAAGGGAAATTTTATTTAGTGTGCTGAAAATTTCTATCACTTGTTACTATGGAAAGTAATTGTTTGAGGGGCTTGTTCGGGGTATCTTCACCCCGTCCGGTTGAGCCAAGAGTTGCTCCTCAACCTACTGAACCTACTGAATCTATTGAAGATGAAACTTCTTTTCAGATTCCTTCGGGTATGATGGAAAAACTGCTAGCTAACACTTTTGCAGGAGATGGAACAAAGCATCCTGACGAACATCTACGCTTTGTGGATGATATTTGTGGACTATTTAAGCTTGCAGGTATACCCGATGATGTTGTTAAGAAGAAGGGTTTCCCTTTATCTTTGGAGGGAGACGCATTGACATGGTATAGGCTATGTGATGATACGAGGTCATGGAACTATAAAAGAGTGAAACTGGAATTTCATCAAAAGTATTACCATATGCATCTTGTTCATCGTGATCGCAATTATATATATATAATTTTTGGCCTCGCGAAGGAGAAAGCATCGCTCAAGCTTGGGGGAGGCTTAAATCAATGTTATATTCATGCCCCAATCATGAGCTCTCAAAATTGACAATTCTCCAGAATTTTTATGCTCGGCTTTCTGAAAATAATCGCAACATGCTCGATACTTCTTGTGCTGGCTCTTTTATGATGAAGTCTATTGAAGTTGGATGGAATTTATTGGATAGAATTAAACGCAACTCTGAAGATTGGGACCTCGACGAAGGTAAGGAGTCAGGTTTGACACCTAAGTTTGATTGTGTTAAATCTTTTATGGATACCGATATTTTCCGTAAGTTTAGCACTAAATATGGACTTGACTCTGAGATAGTAGCTTCTTTCTGTGAATCTTTTGCTACTTATGTTGATCTCCCCAAGGAGAAGTGGTTTAAATATCATCCTCCCATAGAAGTAAAAGTAGCTGCACCTATTAAAGTTGAAGAAAAGATTGTCACTTATAATGATCCTATTGTTCCTACTTCTTATGTTGAGAAACCCCCTTTCCCTGTTAGAATGAAGGATCATGCTAAAGCTTCAATTGTTGTTCGTAAAAGCAATACTAGGACTTATACACCTCCTGAGCAAGTCAAAGTAGAACCCAATATTGCTATTGTTAAAGATCTCTTGTCTGATAATATTGATGAGCATGTTATTCAATTCACTGGTGAAACTGCTAGAATTGCTAAACCCTGTGATAGAGATAAACATAGACCCGTGGTAGGTGTGCCTGTTATTTCTGTTAAAATAGGAGATCATTGTTATCATGGCTTGTGTGTTATGGGTTCTAGTGCTAGTGTTATACCCATTGACTTATACAAAGAAATTATGCATGAGATTGCACCTTCTGAGTTAGAAGATATCGATATTACAATTATACTCGCCAATAGAGATACTATTTCACCTATGGGAATTGTTAGACATGTTGAAGTCTTGTGTGGGAAAACCAAGTATCCCGCTGATTTTCTTGTTCTTGGTTCTCCACAAGATAGCTTTTGTCCCATTATATTTGGTAGACCTTTTTTGCGTACCGTTAATGCTAAGATAGATTGCAAAAATAATGTTGTTACTGTTGGCTTGGATGATATGGTTCATGAGTTTAATTTCTCTAAATTTACTAAACAACATCATGAGGAAGAATTGACTAGTAAGGATGAAATTATTGGTCTTGCTTCTATAGCTGTACCTCCTAGTGATCCTTTAGAACACTATCTGCTAGAACATGAAAATGATATGTTCATAAATGAAAGAAGGGAAATAGATGAATTATTCTTTAAACAGGAACCTATTTTGCAACACAATTTGCCTGTTGAAATCCTAGGGGATCCTCCTCCACCCAAGGGTGATCCCGTGTTTGAGCTTAAACCGTTGCCTGATAATCTTAAATATGGTTATGTTGATGAAAAGAAAATATATCCTGTTATTATTAGCGCTAACCTTTCAGAGCATGAAGAAGAAAGATTATTGAAAACTTTGAAGAAGCATCGTGCCGCTATTGGATATACTCTGGATGATCTTAAGGGCATCAGTCCCACTCTATATCAACATAAAATAAATTTGGAAGCTGATGCCAAACCAGTTTGTGATCCTCAACGATGTTTGAATCCTAAAATGAAAGAAGTGGTAAGAAAAGAAATACTCAAGCTTCGGAGGCAGGTATAATTTATCCCGTTGTCGATAGTCGATTGGGTAAGCCAGTCCATTGTGTCCCTAAGAAGGAGGTATTACTGTTGTCCCTAATGATAAAGATGAATTGATTCCGCAAAGAATTATCACAGGTTATAGGATGGTAATTGATTTCGCAAATTAAATAAGGCTACTAAGAAAGATTATTACCCTTACCTTTTATTGATCAAATGCTAGAAAGACTATGCAAACATACACATTATTGCTTTCTAGATGGTTATTCTGGTTTTTCTCAAATACCGTGGTCGGCTAAAGATCAATCAAAGACTACTTTTACATTCCCGTTAGGTACTTTTGCTTATAGACGTATGCCTTTTGGTTTATGTAATGCACCTACTACCTTTCAAAGATGCATGATGGCTATATTCTCTGACTTTTGCGAGAAAATTTGTGAGGTTTTCATGGACGATTTTTCCATCTATGGTTCCTCTTTTGATGATTGCTTGAGCAATCTTGCTCGAGTTTTGCAGAGATGTGAAGAAACTAATCTCGTCTTGAATTGGGAAAAGTGCCACTTTATGGTTAATGAAGGTATTGTCTTGGGCACAAAGTTTCTGAACGAGGTATTGAAGTTGATAAAGCCAAGGTTGATGCTATTGAAAAGATGCCATGTCCCAAGGACATCAAAGGTATAAGAAGTTTTCTTGGTCACGCCGGATTTTATAGGAGGTTCATCAAGGACTTCTCAAAAATCTCTCGACCTTTGACTAATTTATTACAAAAAGATGTACCATTTGTATTTGATGATGATTGTGTAGAAGCATTTGAAATACTTAAGAAAGCATTAGTCTCTGCACCTGTTGTTCAGCCACCTGATTGGAATTTACCCTTTGAAATTATGTGTGATGCTAGTGATTATGCTGTAGGTGTTGTTCTCGGGCAAAGAGTTGATAAGAAATTGAATGTTATGCATTATGCTAGTAAGACTCTAGACAATGCTCAAAGAAATTGTGCTACTACCGAAAAGGAACTTTTAGCGGGTTGTATTTGCTTGTGATAAATTCAGACCTTATATTGTTGATTCTAGAGTAACAATTCATACAAATCATGCTGCTATTAAATATCTTATGGAAAAGAAAGATGCAAAACCTAGGCTCATTAGATGGGTTCTCTTGCTTCAAGAATTTGATTTACATATTGTTGATAGAAAAGGAGCTGAGAACCCCGTTGCAGACAACTTGCCTAGGCTTGAGAATGTTCTTGATGACCCACTACCTATTGATGATAGCCTTCCTGATGAGCAATTAAATGTCATAAGTACTTCTCGAATCACTCCGTGGTATGCTGATTATGCTAATTATATTGTTGCTAAATTTATACTGCCTAGCTTCACATACCAACAAAAGAAAAAGTTTTTCTATGACTTGCGACATTACTTTTGGGATGACCCACATCTTTATAAAGGAGTAGACGGTGTTATTAGACGTTGTGTACCTGAGCATGAACAGGAACAGATCCTACGCTAGTGTCACTCCGAAGCCTATGGAGGACACCACGCTGGAGATAGAACTGCACATAAGGTATTGCAATCCGGGTTTTATTGGCCTACTCTCTTCAAGGATGCCCGTAAGTTTGTTTTGTCTTGTGATGAATGTCAAAGAATTGGTAATATCAGTAGACGTCAAGAAATGCCTATGAATTATTCACTTGTTATTGAGCCATTTGATGTTTGGGGCCTTGATTATATGGCACCTTTTCCTGCCTCTAATGGTTACAGTCATATTTTAGTTGTTGTTGATTATGTTACTAAGTGGGTAGAAGCTATTCCAACTAGTACTGTTGATTATAACACTTCTATTAAAATGCTTAAGGAAGTTATTTTTCCAAGGTTTGGAGTCCCTAGATACTTAATGACTGATGGTGGTTCACACTTTATTCATGGTGCTTTCCGTAAGATGCTTGCTAAATACAACGTTATCATAGAATTGCATCTCCATATCACCCGCAGTCTAGTGATCACGTAGAATTGAGCAATAGAGAGCTCAAATTAATTTTGCAAAAGACTGTCAATAGGTCTAGAAAGAATTGGTCAAAAAAACTGAATGATGCATTATGGGCCTATAGAACTGCATATAAAAATCCTATGGGTATGTCTCCGTATAAAATGGTTTATGGAAAAGCATGTCATTTACCTCTCGAACTAGAACATAAGGCATATTGGGCTATTAAGGAGCTCAACTATGATTTCAATCTTGCCGGTGAGAAGAGGTTATTTGATATTAGCTCACTTGATGAATGGAGAACCCAAGCTTATGAAAATGCCAAGCTGTTTAAAGAAAAAGTTAAAAGGTGGCATGATAAAAGGATACAAAAGCGTGAGTTTAATGTAGGTGACTATGTATTGCTATACAACTCTCGTTCAAGATTTTTTTGCTGGAAAACTTCTCTCCAAATGGGAAGGTCCTTACGTTATCGAGGAGGTCTATCGTTCCGGTGCCATAAAAATCAACAACTTCGCAGGGACAAATCCGAAGGTGGTGAACGGTCAAAGAATCAAACACTATATCTCAGGTAATCCTATAAATGTTGAAACTAATGTTATTGAAACCGTAACCCCGGAGGAATACATAAGGGACACTTTCCAGAACGTTCCAGACCCCAAAAAGGAATAGGTATGTGGTAGAGTAAGTAAACCGACTCCAAAATAATTTTTAAGGCAATATTTCTCCGTTTTGGAATATTTAGAAAAATAGAAAAAATAAGTAGCAGTCCGGGGAGGACACGAGGCCTCCATGAGGGTGGAGGGCGCGCCCCCCTACCTCGTGAGTGCCTCGTGTGCCCTCCGGACTCCGTTTCCTTGCACGATACGTATTTTGGTCAGTAAAAATTCAATATATATACTGCCAAAGGTTTTGCCTCTCGTATCACGCAAATCTCCCTTGTTCTTGTTTCGAGCTATTTTTCTGACAGGTCTAGATCATCATGACGACCCCAAGTGCTTCCAAGGACAAGTTCTTCGAGAAGGTTATCAACCCTTACCTCGCGGAGGTGCTGCGACACCCCCAAACCATTGAGATGCGTGATTGGTTGTTGCACATCCGCGATGTCGAGGGACCAAAGGGAACCGTAAGCATGGAGTTGAGGCTCGAAGGAATGGAGCAACAAGTTTTCAAGTGCCAGGGGATGGTGGAGCGTGGAATCAACGCTACCCACAAGATGCTCGCGGAGTTCACCAACAACTATGTGCCGGATGCCAAGAAGACCGACGAAGCCATCTATAAGCTACATGAGAAGATCGAGCACCTCCAAGCCCAAATCTATGATCTACAAAACCAAAACTGTGAGTATGAATATAGATTCAAAAGGATGAGTTTGGCTGCAGATTTGAGGATTCCGGAGACTCGACCATCCTTCTATGATGGTGAACCTATGCCATGGAAGGTGGACGACAAGCTTGCATCATCATCAACACCTCCACCGCCAACAACAAGGAAGGAGACATAATCATCTGGGTATGGGCACTCCCCTTGGCAACTGCCAAGCTTGGGGGAGGTGCCCTGGTATCGTATCACCATCACAACTCTTATCTTTACCGTTTTTCTTAGTTCGATCCTATTAGTAGTATCTTGATTTAGTAGAATAAAGTCATGGCATGATCTAGTTTTGAGTTTTGCTTTATGATCCTTCTTTGTAATCAAGTCCGTGAGCTATATAATAAAGATTAGTGTTGAGTCAAGGGCTTGAGTATTTTGCCATGATCTTGGGTGATTAGAAGAAAAAGAATAAAAAGAATCAAGAGTTCATATTGATCTTATTGAAAGTAATGACTTCACATAGAAAGAGTATGATGATTTAAAGTTGTTGGGAGTTGGCAAATATAGCTTTGGTCATCGTTGCAATTAATAGGAAGTAATAAGGAAAGAGAGGTTTCACATATAGATATATTATCATTGACATCTTTTATGATTGGGAGCACTCATTAAAATATGACATGCTAAAGAGTTGATGTTGGACAAGGAAGAAAACATAATGAGTTATGTTCTCTTACATCTGAGATAAAGTATGTTGTCATGGTTCCTCTACCGTGTTGAGTTTGCCTTTCCCCCTCATGCTAGCCAATCTTTAGCACTAAGTAGAAATACTACTTGTGCTTCCAAATACCCTTAAACCAGTTTTGCCATGAGAGTCCACCATCTACCTATGGATTGAGTAAGATCCTTCAAGTAAGTTGTCATCGGTGCAAGCAATAAAAATTGCTCTCTAAATATGCATGACTTATTAGTGCAGAGAAATAAGCTTTGTACGAACTTGTTGTGGATGCAATAAAAGCGACGGACTGCATAATAAAGGTTCACATGCAAGGGGCAATATAAAGTGACGTTCTTTTAAATTAAGATTTTGTGAATCAACCCTAAACGCGCATGACAACCTCTACTTCCCTCTGCGAAGGGCCTATCTTTTATTATTTTCCTCTTCCTTATGCAAGAGTCACGGTGATCTTCACCCTTCCTTCTTTTTATTTTATCCTTTGGCAAGCTCAGCATGTTGGAAAGAACGTGATATATATATATATATATATATATATATATATATATATATATAATTGGATGTGGGGGATCGTGAATTATTATTGTTGACATTACCCTTGAGGTAAAAAGTTGTGGGGCAAAATTATAAGACCCTATCTTTCTCTGTGTCCGATTAAAACTCTGTAACCACAAGTATCGCGTGAGTGTTAGCAATTATGAAGGACTAAGTGATAGTTGAGTATGTGGACTTGCTTTTAAGCTCTGACATAGACTCTTTCCGATGTTATGATAAATTGCAATTGCTTCAATGACTGAGATTATAATTGTTGGTGCCCAGTATAGTTTCTGATTCATATTTTGGCTTTGTGAAAAGATCACCACTAGAACATAAGTAATCATATGACAAAATTTATATATTTTGCTGTTATGAAGTAATCATGATGCCTTCATGTCAGGATTTTATTTTTATCGACGCCTCTACCTCTAAACATGAGGACATATTTATTGTTATCGGCTTTTTGCTTGAGGACAAGCGAGGTCTAAGCTTGGGGGGGGGGTTGATACGTCCATTTTGCATCATGCTTTTATATCGATATTTATTGCATTATGGGCTGTTATTTCACGTTATGTCACAATACTTATGGCTATTCTCTCTTATTTTACAAGGTTTACATGAAGAGGGAGAATGCCGGCAGCTGGAATTCTGGGGTGGAAAAGGAGCAAATATTGAACGACTATTTTGTGCAACACCAAAAGTCCTGAAACTCCACGGAACACCTTAAAAAAATAAAGAAAAATCATCACCAAAGATGAAGGCCAGGGGGCCCACACCCTGCTCACGAGGGTGGGGGCGCGCCCCCCTACCTCGTGGGCCCCCTGGTGGATCTCCGATGCTCATCTTCTCCCATATGAAGTCTTTCGATGAGAAAAAAATAGAAGAGAACCTTTCGGGATGAGACTCCGCCGCCCCGAGGCGGAACCTTGGCGAAACCAGTCTAGGGCTCCGGCAGAGCTGTTCTGCCGGGGACACTTCCCTCCGGGAGGTGGAAATCATCACCATCGTCACCACCAACGCTCCTCTCATCGGGAGAGGGCAATCTCCATCAACATCCTCACCTGCACCATCTCATCTCCAAACCCTAGTTCATCTCTTGTATCCAATTCTTGTCTCTAAGTCCGGGATTGGTGCTAGTAGGTTGCTAGTAGTGTTGATTACTCCTTGTAGTTGATGCTAGTTGGTTTATTTGGTGGAAGATCATATGTTCAGATCCTTTATGCACATTATATCCCCTCTGATTATGAACATGAATATGCTTTGTGAGTAGTTACGTTTGTTCCTGAGGACAAGGGAGAAGTCTTGCTATTAGTAGTCATGTGAATTTGGTATTCGTTCGATATTTTGATAAGATGTATGTTGTCTAACCTCTAGTGGTGTTATGTGAACGTCGACTACATAACACTTCACCATTATTTGGGCCTAGAGGAAGGCATTGGGAAGTAATAAGTAGATGATGGGTTGCTAGAGTGATGAAGCTTAAACCCTAGTTTATGCGTTGTTTCGTAAGGGCTGATTTGGATCCATATGTTTCATGCTATGGTTAGGTTTACCTTAATACTTTTGTTGTAGTTGCGGATGCTTGCAATAGAGGTTAATCATAAGTGGGATGCTTGTCCAAGTAAGGGCAGTACCCAAGCACCGGTCCACCCACATATCAAATTATCAAAGTACCGAACGCGAATCATATGAGCGTGATGAAAACTAGCTTGACGATATTCCCATGTGTCCTCGGGGCGGTTAACAGGGCCGTAAGCTTGTCCATGAGGTCTATCAGCACCTGAGCCGGCGGGCGCACAGGGCCTCCTGCCCCGGCTGCCCCTGTTCCGGATGTTATCGCCGTAGCGGTCGTAGAATTTTGGCGGGGTTGAGTCCCAGCCATTAAGACTCCTGCCCATCTTAGCGGCTCATAGGGGTCCGGAATACTAGTGCCATCGGAACAGTCCCCAAGCACGCCGTCTTGGACTTGGTATAGCGAATCTGTTGAACCGGCGGACAAATCATCACCCGAGTGGAGGGTCGTCTCACCACCATCTTCAGATCCTCCAGAGAGTCCCTCTCCGTGGATGCAACCCACGAAGGCACGCTTCATTACCGGTTGAACTCGGGCCTTCCTTGCACGCTGAGCCGTCTCGACGAGGTCGGTGCAGTTGTCCGGCTCAGGGCCCGGCTCACCGATCCGGCCAATGAAGACGTGGATTCCGCCGAAGGGGACCCGGTACCCGTACTCAATTGAGCCGGCGTCGGGGCCCCAGCCTTCATCATCGATGTAGATCTTGCCGCGACGGCTCTTGGTCATCCGGCCCACTACGTATCCCTTGAGCCCTTCGAAGTTGCCCTTCAAGAACTAAAATCCACCGTGTGCTGGCCCCACGGTGGGCGCCAACTGTCGTGGAATTGTCACGTCAGATGTCCTCGTGAAAGGACTTAGTTGTGGAGCCATTACAACTAGGAAGCTTGAAGGGGTTAATCGGGACAAGGGACATGAGAGATTTATACTAGTTCGGCCCCTTACGGTAAAGGTAAGGCCTATGTCTAGTTGGGTTGGTATTGATGTTTCGATGACCAGGGAGCGAGATACGCTATGCCTGGCTCTCGATGAATTATTTCTTGCCCTCAGCCGCAAGCAGGTCGTCCCCTTATATACACGGGTTGACGCCCTGTGGCTTACAGAGTCCCGGCCGGCTTATAAACAGTGTCCGGCTCGGTGACTAGTCAAATCTACCTTATGATACAAGTCATGCCATTGTGGCGGTTTACTACAACGGGCCTTAAGTCGCCTGTGGGCCTTAGGCCCTTTATTGAACCGCCATCTTCATGCTTGGTCTTGGGCTTCTTTCTGGCGAGTCTTCTTTGCGTAACCCGGCCCCTCCTGGGTGGCTTACACAAATAGTTATATCCCCAACACTTATGATCTTTATAAAGAAATTATGCATGATATTGCACCTGTTGAATTAGAAGGCATTGATGTTACTATTAAGCTTGCTAATAGGGACACCATTAAACCTATTGGGATTGTTAGAGATGTTGAAGTCTTGTGTGGGAAGATTAAATACCCTGCTGATTTTCTTGTTCTTGGTTCCCCACAAGATGATTTTTGTCCCATTATTTTTGGTAGACCCTTCTTGAATACTGCTAGTGCTAAGATTGATTGTAATAGGAAGGTTGTCACTGTTGGCATAGACGGTACGTCTCATGAGTTTAATTTTGCCAAGTTTAGTAGACAACATCGTGAAAAGGAACCATCTAGTAAGGATGAAATTATTGGTATTGCTTCCATTGCTGTTCCTCCAACTGATCCGTCAGAACAATATTTGCTAGACCATGAAAATGATATGTTTATGAAGGAAAGGGAAGAAATAGATGAAGTGTTCCTTAAACAAGAACCTATGCTGAAAGATAATCTTCCCGTTGAAATTCTTGGGGATCCCCCTCCACCCAAGGGTGATCCCGTGTTTGAACTCAAACCATTACCTGATAATCTTAAGTATGCTTATCTTGATGAAAACGAAATATATCCTGTTATTATTAGTGCTAACCTTTCAGTGAAAGAAGAAGAAAGATTATTGAAAACTCTGAAGAAGCATCGAGCTGCTATTGGATATACCCTGGATGATCTTAAGGGCATTAGTCCCACATTATGTCAACACAAAATTTCAGTGGAGAAAGATGCCAAACCAGTTAGAGATCCTCAAAGACGATTAAATCCCCAAAACAAAGGAAGTGCTAAGAAAGGAGATACTAAAACTCCTTGAGGCAGGTATTATTTATCCCGTTGCTGATAGTGAATGGGTAAGCCATGTCCATTGTGTCCCTAAAAAGGGAGGTATTACCGTTGTTCCTAATGATAAAGATGAATTGATCCCGCAAAGAATTATTACAGGCTATAGGATGGTAATTGATTTCCGTAAGTTAAATAAAGCTACTAAGAAAGATCATTACCCTTTACCTTTTATTGATCAAATGCTAGAAAGGCTATCCAAACACACACACTTTTGCTTTCTAGATGGTTATTCTGGCTTCTCTCAGATACCTATATCAGCAGGGGATCAATCTAAAACTACTTTTACTTGCCCTTTTGGTACTTTTGCTTAGAGACGTATGCCTTTTGGTTTATGTAATGCACCTGCTACCTTTCAAAGATGCATGATGGCTATATTTTCTGATTTTTGTGAAAAGATTTGTGAGGTATTCATGGATGACTTCTCCGTCTATGGATCCTCTTTTGATGATTGTTTGAGCAACCTTGCTCGAGTTTTGCAGAGATGCGAAGACGCTAGTCTCGTCCTGAATTGGGAAAAGTGTCACTTTATGGTTAATGAAGGCATTGTCTTGGGGCACAAGATCTCCGAGAGAGGTATTGAAGTTGATAAGGTCAAAGTTGATGCTATTGAAAACATGCCATGTCCCAAGGACATAAAAGGTATAAGAAGTTTCCTTTGTCATGCCGGGTTTTTATAGGAGGTTCATTAAGGACTTTTCTAAAATCTCTAGGCCTCTGACTAATTTATTGCAAAAAGATATTCCTTTTGTCTTTGATGATGATTGTGTAGAAGCATTTGAAACACTTAAGAAAGCTTTGATCATCGCACCTATTGTTCAGCCACCGATTGAATTTACCTTTTGAAATTATGTGTGATGCTAGTGATTATGCTGTAGGGGCTGTTTTAGGGCAAAGAGTCGATAAGAAATTGAATGTTATCGATTATGCTAGCAAGACTCTTGATACTGCCCAGAGAAATTATGCTACCACTGAAAAAGAATTCTTAGCAGTTGTGTTTGCATGTGATAAGTTTAGACCTTATATTGTTGATTCCAAAGTTACTATTCACACTGATAATGCTGCTATTAAATACCTTATGGAAAAGAAAGATGCTAAGTCTAGACTCATTAGATGGGTTCTCTTGCTCCAAGAATTTGACTTGCATATTATTGATAGAAAAGGAGCTGAGAACCCCGTTGCAGACAACTTGTCTAGGCTAGAAATTGTTCTTGATGACCCACTGCCTATTAATGATAGCTTTCCTAATGAACAATTAGCGGTCGTCAATGCTTCTCGTACTGCTCCTTGGTATGCTGATTATGCTAATTACATTGTTGCTAAATATATACCGCCTAGTTTCACATACCAGCAAAAGGAAAAGTTCTTTTATGATTTAAGACATTACTTCTGGGATGATCCACACCTTTATAAAGAAGGAGTAGATGGTATTATTAGACGTTGTGTGCCTGAGCATGAACAGGAACAAATCCTACGCAAGTGTCACTCTGAATCCTATGGAGGACACCACGCTGGAGATAGAACTGCACACAAGGTACTACAATCTAGTTTTTATTGGCCTACACTTTTCAAAGATGCTCGTAAGTTTGTCGTATCTTGTGATGAATGTCAAAGAATAGGTAACATCAGTAGGCGTCAAGAAATGCCTATGAATTATTCTCTTGTTATTGAACCGTTTGATGTTTGGGGCTTTGATTATATGGGACCTTTTCCTGGCTCCAATGGTTATACACATATTTTAGTTGCTGTTGATTACGTTACTAAGTGGGTAGAAGCTATTCCAACTAGTAGTGCTGATCATAACACTTCTATTAAAATGCTTAAAGAAGTTATTTTTCCGAGGTTTGGAGTCCCTAGATATCTTATGACTGATGGTGTTTCACACTTTATTCATGGTGCTTTCCATAAGATGCTTGCTAAGTATGATGTCAATCATAGAATTGCATCTCCTTATCACCCGCGGTCTAGTGGTCAAGTAGAGTTGAGCAATAGAGAGCTCAAATTAATTTTGCAAAAGACTGTGAATAGATCTAGAAAGAATTGGTCCAAAAAACTTGATGATGCATTATGGTCCTATAGAACTGCATACAAAAATCCTATGGGTATGTCTCCATATAAGATGGTTTATGGAAAAGCATGTCATTTACCTCTTGAACTTAAACATAAAGCATATTGGGCTATTAAAGAGCTTAATTATGACTTCAAACTTGCCGGTGAGAAAAGGTTATTTGATATTAGCTCACTTGATGAATGGAGAACCCAAGCATATGAGAATGCCAAGCTTTTCAAAGAAAAAGTCAAACGTTGGCATGATAAGAGGATACAAAAGCGTGAGTTTAATGTAGGAGATTATGTGTTATTGTTCAATTCTCGTTTAAGATTTTTTTGAAGGAAAACTTCTCTCAAAATGGGAAGGTCCCTACGTTATCGAGGAGGCCTACCATTCTGGTGCTATAAAAATCAACAACTTTGAAGGCACAAATCCGAGGGTGGTAAAGTCAAAGAATTAAACATTATATTTCAGGTAATTCTATCAATGTTGAAACTAATATTATTGAAACCATAACCCCTGAGGAATACATAAGAGACACTTTCCAGAATGTTCCAAACACCGAAAAGGCATATGTACGTGGTACGGTAAGTAAACCGACTCCAAAACAACTCTAATGGCAATTTTTATCAGTTTTGGATTATTTAAAGATTTTAGGGAGAAAGAAGTAATCCGAAAGGGACACGAGGCTTCCACGAGAGAGGAGGGCGCCCCCCCCCCCTGTAGGGCGCGCCCCCTGTCTCGTGGGCACCTCGTGTGCCTCCCGTACTCCATTTTCTTGTATGTTACGTATTTTGGTCGGTAAAAAATCATTATATATATACTCCCGAAGGTTTTGACCACCGTATCATGCAAATATCATCTGTTTTCGTTTCGAGCTGTTTCCGTTGCAGATTTAGAGCACCATGACTTCTCCCTCCTCCAACAACGAAGACAAGGATGCTTGGCTATTGAAGATAGAGTTGAAAAGAGAGGAACCAGAGGAGATCAACAAGGATGAAGGGATCAAGAAGGCCATGGAGGCTCAAGCTCCGGTGGTGAAAGAAGAAGACACCCCTCAACCTTTACCTAACCTTTTCACTCCAACAGAGATTGAAGCTTTCAAGATGATTGAGTTAGCCCAAGATACGTAACAAGTATCTCACAGAGGAGAATATTTTGTTGAAGGATCATATTCTTTGGGCTCAAGGGCATTATCCGCAAGTTGGAGGAGCTTTTACGCTCGATGTGCGATTATCCACCGTCATCATCACCACCTCCATCACCTCCGAAGAAATAATCACATGGGTATGGGCACTCCCCTTGGAAACTGCCAAGCTTGGGGGAGGTGCCCTGGTATTGTATCACCATCACACTCCTATCTTTACCGCTTTATTTAGTTCGATCCTTTTAATAGTATCTTGATCTATTAGTTCGAAGTTTTGATATCAAGTAGTTTTGAGTTTTTCGTTGTGATCTTTTTATGTAATCGAGTCCGTGTGCTATCTATAATAAAGATTAGTGTTGAGTCAAGGGCTTTGCTATGTTGCTATGATCTTGAGAAAGTAGAAAGAACAAAAGAGTTCATATTGATCTTATGGATAGTGATAACTTCACACATAGAAAGTATGAGGCATAAAAATTGTTGAGAGTTGATGAACGTAGCCTTGGTCATCGTTGCAATTAATAGGAAGTAATAAGGAAAGAGGGGTTCACATATAAATATATTATCTTGGACATCTTATATGATTGTGAAGCACTCATTAAGTATGACATGCTAAAAGAGTTGACGTTGGAAAAGGAAGACAATGTAATGGTTTATGTTTTCCGACATCTCAGTTAAAGTATATTATCATTGACCTTCCAAACATGTTGAGCTTGCCTTTACCCCTCATGCTAGCCAAATTCCTTGCACCAAGTAGAGATACTACTTGTGCTTCCAAATATCCTTAAACCCAGTTTTGCCATGAGAGTCCACCATACCTGCCTATGGATTGAGTAAGATCCTTCAAGTAAGTTGTCATCGGTGCAAGCAATAAAAATTGCTCTCTAAATATGTATGACTTATTAGTGCAGAGAAAAAAAACTTTGTACGAACTTGTTGTGGAAGTAATAAAAGCGACGGACTGCATAATAAAGGTCCACATACAGGGGGCAATATAAAGTGACATTCTTTTGCATCAAGATTTCATGCATCAACCCTAAACGCACATGACAACCTCTGCTTCCCTCTGCGAAGGGCCTATCTTTTACTTTATGTTTCACTTTATGCTTGAGTCAAGGTGATCCTCACCTTTCCCTTTTCCATTTTATCCTTTGGCAAGCTCCTCGTGTTTGAAAGATCATGATGCATATATCCAATTGGATGTAAGTTGGCATAGGCTATTATTGTTGACATCACCTAAAGGTGAATATGTTGGGAGGCAACACAATAAGCCCCTATCTTTCTCAGTGTCCGGCTGAAACTCTATAACCACAAGTATTGCATCAGTGTTAACAATTATAGGGGACTACGAGATAGTTGAGTATGTGAGCTTGCTGAAAAGCTCTATTATTGACTCTTTCTGATGTTACGATAAATTGCAATTGCTTTAATGACTGAGATTATAGTTTGTTAGTTCCCAATGAAGTTTTTGAACCATACTTGACATTGTGAATTGCTTATTACTTGAACATAGGAAATCATATGACAAAATCCATATATGTTGCTGTTATTAGAATGATCATGATGCCCTCATGTCCATATTTTATTTTTATCGACACCTCTATCTCTAAACACGTGGACATATTTTTTGATTTTGGCATCCGCTTGAGGACAAGCGAGGTCTAAGCTTGGGGGAGTGGATACGTCCATTTTGCATCATGCTTTTATATCAATATTTATTGCATTATGGGCTGTTATTACACATTATATCTCAATACTTATGGCTATTCTCCCTTATTTTACAAGGTTTACCATGAAGAGGGGGATGCCAAGAATGGAATTCGGCCGAAAAGGAGCAAACGTTGGAAACCTATTCTGCACAACTCCAAAAGACCTAAGACTACACGAAACAACTTTTTAGATTTAGTAAGAATTTTTGGACAAAAGAAATAGGCCAGGGGGCCCACACCCTGTCCAGGAGATAGGGGGCGCCCCCCCGAGGGCGCGGCCCCTATCTCTTGGGCCCCCTGGTGGGCTTCCGGCGTCCATCTTCTGCTATATGAAAGGTTTTCCCCTGGAAAAAATGGTGGGCAAGCTTACGGGACGAAACTCCGCCGCCACGAGGCAGAACCTTGGCAGAATCAATCCAGGGCTCTGGCGGAGCTGTTCTGCCGGGGACACTTTCCTCCGGGAGGGGGAAATCATCACCAACGTCATCACCAACGATCCTCTCATAGGGAGGGGGTCAATCTCCATCAACATCTTCACAAGCACCATCTCATCTCAAAACCCTAGTTCATCTCTTGTATCCAATCTTGTATCAAAACCACAAATTGGTACCTGTAGGTTGCTAGTAGTGTTGATTACTCCTTGTAGTTGATGCTATTTGGTTTACTTGGTGGAAGATCATATGTTCAGATCCTTCATGCATATTATTACCCCTCTGATTATGAACCTGAGCATGCTTTTTGAGTAGTTACGTTTGTTCCTGAGGACATGGGTGAAGTCTTGCTATTAGTAGTCATGTGAATTTGGTATTCGTTTGATATTTTGATGAGATGTATGTTGTCTCTCCTCTAGTGGTGTTATGTGAACGTCGACTACATGACACTTCACCATTATTTGGGCCTAGAGGAAGGCATAGGGAAGTAATAAGTAGATGATGGGTTGCTAGAGTGATAGAAGCTTAAACCCTAGTTTATGTGTTCTTCGTTAGGGGTTGATACGGACCCATATGTTTAATGATGTGGTTATGTTTACCTTAATACTCCTTTTTGTAGTTGCGGATGCTTGCAATAGGGGTTAATCATAAGTGGGATGCTTGTCCATGTAAGGGCAGTACCCAAGTGCCGGTCCACCCACATATCAAATTATCAAAGTACCGAACGCGAATCTTATGAACGTGATGAAAACTATCTTGACGATAATTCCCAATGTGTCCTCGGGAGCTCTTTCTTCATTATTAGAATTTGTCCAGGCTTATCCTTTGCTACATAAAGGATTGGGCCACCTTGCTGCACTTTATTTACTTTATTTACTTTTTGCTCATTACTATTTATCACCTACTATTTCAGTGCTTGCAGAGAAAACCGTACTGAGAACCGCTTATCATTTCCTTCTAATCCTCGTTGGTTTCGACACTCTTACTTATCGAAAGGACTACGATAGATCCCCTATACTTGTGGGTCATCATAATGCATCATCATAATGAGCTCAATGTGACCAAGTGGTTGGTCACGGGATCATGCATTACGGTACGAGTAAAGTGACTTGCCGGTAACGGGATTGAACGAGGTATTGGGATACCGACGATCGAATCTCGGGCAAGTAACGTACCGACTGGCAAAGGGAATTGTATACGGGATTACTTGAATCCTCGACATCATGGTTCATTCGATGAGATCATTGTGGAACATGTGGGAGCCAACATGGGTATCCAGATACCGTTGTTGGTTATTGGCCGGAGAGCTGTCTCGGTCATGTCTGCATGATTCCCGAACCCATAGGGTCTACACACTTAAGGTTCGATGACGCTAGGGTTATTAGGAAGACCTGTATGTGATTACCAAATGTTGTTTGGAGTCTCGGATGAGATCCCGGACGTCACGAGGAGTTCCGGAATGGTCCGGAGGTGAAGATTTATATATGGAAAGTTGTCATACGGTCACCGGAAAAGTTCGGGGGCATATCGGTATTGTACCGGGGCCATTGGAGGGGTTCCGGGGGTCCACCGGGAGGGGCCACCTTTCTCGGAGGGCCTCATGGGCCGTAGAGGAAAGGGAACCAGCCCTTGGAGGGATGGGTGCATCCCCCCTTGGGCCCATGCGCCTAGGGTTGGGGGGGAAACCCTAGAGGGGGCGCCCCCCTTGCTTGGGGGGAAAGCCCCCTGCCCATGGCCGCCCCCCCCCCCCTCTAGATCTCATCTATAGGGGACCGGCCCCCTTCCCCTTCCCCTGTAAATAGAGGGGCGAGGGGAGGGCTGCACACCACACCAAAGGCGCAGCCCCTCCCCTCCCCAACACCTCTCCTCCTCCGTTAAGAGCTTGGTGAAGCCCTGCCGGAGTACTGCCGCTCCACCACCACCACGCCGTCGTGCTGCTGTTGGAGCCCTCTTCCTCAACCTCTCCCTCCTCCTTGCTGGATCAAGGCGTGGGAGACGTCTCCGCTCTGTACATGTGTTGAACGTGGAGGTGCCGTCCGTTCGGCGCTAGGATCATCGGTGATTTGGATCACGACGAGTATGACTCCATCAACCCCGTTCTCTTGAACGCTTCCGCTCGCGATCTATAAGGGTACGTAGATGCACTCCTCTCTCTCTCTCTCTCGTTGCTAGATGACTCCATAGATTGATCTTGGTGATGCGTAGAAAATTTTAAATTTCTGCTATGATCCCCAACAGGGTCACGGGCTGAGTGGTGGGTAACGGTTGGATTTGTTCCCCCACTATATAAGGGGGTCTTCTTCTCCAAGAAGACTTACCTCTTACATCCCTAAGCTCCATTGTTTCTCCAAGCTCCATTTTCGCCCGATCTCTCTCCCTAGCCAATCAAACTTGTTGATTTGCTCGGGATTGGTTGAGAAGGCCCCGATCTACACTTCCACCAAGAGAAATTTGATTCCCCCCACTAATCCCTAGCGGATCTTGTTACTCTTGGGTGTTTGAGCACCCTAGACGGTTGAGGTCACCTCGGAGCCATAGTCCATTGTGGTAAAGCTTCGTGGTGTCGTTGGGAGCCTCCAATTAAGTTGTGGATATTGCCCCAACCTTGGTTGTAAAGGTTCGGTCGCTGCCTTCAAGGGCACCAATAGTGGAATCATGGCATCTCGCATTTGTGAGGGCGTGAGGAGAATACGGTGGCCCTAGTGGCTTCTTGGGGAGCATTGTGCCTCCACAACGCTCTAACGGAGGCGTACTTCCCCTCAAAAGGAAGGAACTTCGGTAACACATCCTCGTCTCCACCGGCTCCACTTTTGGTTATCTCGCGCCTTTACTTTTGCAAGCTTACTTGTGTTATATCCCTTGCTTGCTTGTGTGCTTGTTGTTGTTGCATCATATAGGTTGTTCACGTAGTTGCATATCTAGACAACCTACTTTGATGCAAAGTTTAATTTGGTAAAGAAAAGCAAAAAATTGTTAGTTGCCTATTCACCCCCCCCCCTCTAGTCAACTATATCGATCCTTTCAGCAGGCGAGGAGAGGAAGGTGGTGGCCGAGGAGAGGAAAGTGGCATTGGAGGAGAGGAAGGTGGGCATGGAGGAGCAATCTATATTGTTGGAATGGGAGAAGCACTTGTTCTTCTTGGACACATCTATGTTCAATGATGCGCAAAAGGAGTATTTCAATCTTGCTCGTGAAGAAGTCTTGATCCAAACAAGAGCCATGATTCGCCCAATGGGTGGCGGTGGCCTTGGCGGCATGGGTGGCGGTGGCCTTGGCGGCATGGGAGGCATGGGTGCCATGGGGTGCCATGGGTGGCTCTGGAGCTAGCATGGGCGGCATGGGTGGCTTTGGAGCTACCATGGAGACCATGGGAGGCATGGGTGGCTTCGGAGCACCTCCGGGCGGCATGGCCGGCATGGGTGGCATGAGTTTTGCGTCTCTCATTGGAAGCATGGGTGCACCTCCGGGCGCCGGTGTGCCACCTTCGCATGAAGATGCCGTTGAAGATCTTGCCAACACCTTCCGAGCTTCACGTGATGAGGATGCGGCGTGCAACAATGAAGATGAGGAGGAAGAATCGTCTTCGGAGGAGTCGGATGAATTGGAGGAAGATGAGGATGAAGACGAGGACGAGGCTTGATTGTTGTGCCTTTCGTTTGTGTCATGAACTTGGTTTGCATTTTGAACTTGGTTGGATGATGTTGTGGGCATGAATTTGAACTTGTGGGCATGGACTTTTGGTCATCAACTTGTTTGTGATTTAAATTATATGCCATGTCTTTGTTTTGTGATGTGTGAAATTTATTTTGTGTCCAACATGCAACAAACATGACATGTGCCGGTTGCTCGCGCACTGCTGGAGCTAGCGCTGCGCGCCGCGCCAAACCTGACGATGGGCGCTCCGCAAATCAGTTTTTAGCACGCCGCGCATTCGGCGCCTGTTGTAGATGCTCTCAATAGCGATTAGTTAGATCCGTTTATTAGCCGACCTTTTAACTTCATTCGGCCCCCCTGTCCACTTGTCTTGTATAACACCGTGAAACCCCCCGGCAGCCCATGTACAACAAACAATAGATCACAACCCAGCAAAAGAAAAGGCCCAACATCGAGGTTAAAGAGAACAGAGTCCACCGGTCAATTATTGGCTGTTGTGATCTGGCGATCGACACGATTTTAGGCCCCTTCCAATGCTTCACCTTGTACAGGTGCTAAGCTTGCCAACTAAGCAAAAAATCTGATGTGGCATGTTAGTTAAGAAGAGAGAGAAGTATGGTAACCCCAGGAAGAAACGGTGCTAAGCACGTGTACCTAGGTGGAAGCACAAATCTGAGTCTGCAGCTAATTAAATGCACGAAGCTTAGCACCCAAAAGCTTAGCACCTTTGCATTAGGGACTTGAGTTGCTAGGGCATTTAATATACTTAGCACCATATCTAAGAGCATCTCCAGCCGTTGGCCCCAGTATGCGCTTAAAATCGCCGCTGGGGCGAGCGTGCAAAAAACGGCTCGGGATTTAGTTGGCCCCGATCGCCGACCTCAAGGCCATTTCAGCGCATCAAATTGTTTTAAAAAAAGGAAAACATTCGGCGAGTTTGTTTAAAACACGGCTAAATTCATCCAAACTTCGGCGAGTTCATGCATATTTAAAATATTTTACACAAAAGAAAAAACGCTACTAGGCCCGTCGTACCCTTGCCGCTCCTCACCGCCCGCCGCCCGTGAAGCTCTACATGCCAAGGCGGCTGGAGAACTACGTGTAGTTGCCGCCGCCGCCGCCGCCGTCGTCGTCATCGTCGTCGTCGCGACCGCCGTCCCTGCTGCACCCTTCCCCAGGTTGGCGCGGCGGGTTGGACGGTCCGGGAGCGTCCTCGTCCTCGTCGCTGTCGAGGATCACCACGACGTGCTTGTCCTCGCGCCCACGCCTGCGGGCGGCTATTGCCGCCGCCGCCGCCGTCGTCATCGTCGTCGTCGTCGCGACCGCCGTCCCTGCTGCACCCTTCCCCAGGTTGGCGCGGCGGGTTGGACGGTCCGGGAGCGTCCTCGTCCTCGTCGCTGTCGAGGATCACCACGCCGTGCTTGTCCTTGCGCCCACGCCTGCGGGCGGCTATCGCCTCCAGGGCTCGGCACTGCCGGACCATCTCGTCACGGATGTAGTCGCCAAGCGCCCATTTAGGGCCTCCTCGTCATAGAAGCCGCGCCGGGCTATGGCCTCGTACTCTGGAGGGAGGCCGAGCTCCGGCTACGGCTCCGGCTTCGGCCTGACGAGGACGAGGCGTCCAGAGGCGAGGGAGGGGTCGGCTGCGAACACCGGAGCTGCGGGTGCGCTGGCTGACCGGCGTGTCCTGGGGCTCCGGCTTGACGGGGGGAGGCAGGGGGAGCCGGTCGAGCGGCCGGACGAGGAGGAGGACGCGCCCTGCCTCGGCGTCCATGAGCTTCCACGCCGGCGAGAGAAGGACGGTGGAGCGCGGTACTCCAGCCTGGGCGTGTTGCCGCCCTCGATGCACTTGAGGACGGCCTCCAGCGTGCGGCCGGGCATGCCCCACCATCGGCGGCGGCCTTCGGAGTTGAGCCTCCCGGAGGGCACGACGCCTTTGGTGGCCTCGAGCTGCTCGGCATGGCGGCGACGAAAGTACGGCTCCCACAGCGGGCTGTCGGGGACGTACCGTGGCCCTTCCCTCGCCGCCTGCGGCAGAGAGGAGCGGATGCACGTGATCTCCACGCGCCGCGCCGCCCCGGTGGGCGGTGGTGGCACATGGACCCCGCCGACGCTGATCCACCACGCACCGGGCACCCGCATGTCCGGCGGGACCGGGTACTCGGCCTCAAAGAGGAGCCGAGCTTCGTCCTCGTGAAGGTGGCGGCGACCGAAGCCTTTCGCGGCCGCGCCATCGCCTGGGAAGCGCTCGGCCATGGCTATGGAGACGGCGAGGGGAGAGGGAGGAACGGGGGAGGAGCGGCGATGCACTGTCTGTCCGTTCACCGGCGCACTGGGGGTGTCTTATATAGGTGGAGGCGCCGCGCGTACGCGTGGCCACCGTGCGTACGCGTGGAGGCCGAGGCACGCGCGTCGTCCGGTCTTCACTGCGCCGCCCGTGAGGCATCAATGGAGGCTGACCGGCGCGGCAGCTTTGGCATTGATTCGCCGCGGGAACCGAGGTGATGAGGACGACGAAGCAGCGAGAAGAGTCGAGTCGCTGCCAAGGAGGGCCCGCCGGTTTTCGTGCCAAAAACGTTTCGGCCGGCGCCCCCAAGCGACCCCCTAGCGTCGGGTTCGGCCTGGGTCCGCCGGCGCCAAATTCGGTCCGAGCCGGCGAAATATGGGCCTTTGGGGACGCGACTGGGCCGTTTTTCCGCGCCGGCGCGAAAAAATCGCCTGGGGAGGCCGTTCTAGGGGCGCGGCTGGAGATGCTCTAAGCACCTTTGCATTGGGAGAGGTCTTATATCGCTGCAACTGAACGCACGCAGATTGCGGCTCGTGCGATCTTCCCATCCGTCGTCGCCTCCAATGTCCGCCTACCCGCAAGATTAGCTTCAGTCTCCAAGCGAAGATCATAGGGGGTTGATCGAGATCCGCCATGGCTGATTACCTGCATGGTTATTCCCTTACTTCATCTCTTGATCTTTAATCTGCTCTAATTTGTGTGGTTGTTACTTAAAAAAAACTACGAACATGAGAAGTTAATTACAGTAGGAAATATCGGTTGTTGTGTATAGATACGAAGAGGAAGAGAAGAATGGAAAACGTTTCCTGGGCACTTGCTTCCAACCGTTCAAGCCTAGAAATCCCAATTGAACATTTCCTCAGCCACCATAAAGGAGATTAGGAGAAACGCCACCACCATGAGCGACCACGGAGGAGATGATGCACGGAATCTGACATCCTCTATGCGTGTATGGTACTTCACTCTCATAATTAACATCAGCTTCAAATATCTGATTTTTGTGGGTTAAAATGAATGACTGTTAATTGATCGATATGAAAACTGAATTTGGAATACCGCGGATGCACGTACTGTTTGGATGATGCTGACAGTATATATTTGGTTAGTTGTAAGAAGAATGTGTACCTAGGACATCGTCGATTTCTTCCGAGCAGGCATCCCGTAAGAAAGAAAGGCAAGCATTTCAAAGGTGAGGCGGATCACCGGACGAAGCCTCGCCACCGTACTGGTGCTGATGTACATGATATGGTCAAGGATTTGAAGGTAATTTTTGGAAAGGGTCCTGGCGGATAACCTGTTCCGAAGGACGCTGACGGACGCGCACCCACGTGGAAGAAGAAATCTATATTTTGGGACCTGCCATATTGGAAAGACCTAGAGGTCCGCTCCACAATCGACATGATGCATGTGACGAATAATCTTTGCGTGACCCTGCTTGGCTTTTTGGGCGTGTATGGGAAGACAAAAGATACACCAGAGGCACGGGAGTACCAGCAACGTATGCACGGAAAAGACAGCATACATCAGGGTCAGGCCAGCTACGCTCTTACCAAAAAAGAGAAGAAAATCTTCTTTGAATGCCTGCTCAGCATGAAGGTACCGTCTGGCTTCTCGTCGAATATAAAGGGAATAATAAATATGGCAGAGAAAAAGTTTCAGAACCTAAAGTCTCATGACTGCCACGTGATTATGATGCAACTGCTTCCGGTTGCATTGAGGGGGCTTCTACCAGAAAACGTTCGATTAGCCATTGTGAAGCTATGTGCATTCCTCAATGCAATCTTTCAGAAGGTAATCGATCCAGAAATCATACCAAGGTTATAGAATGATTTGGTGCAATGTCTTGTCAGTTTCGAGTTGGTGTTTCCACCATCCTTCTTCAACATCATGACGCACGTCCTAATTCACCTTTGGAAAGAGATTAACGTTTTGGGTCCTATATTTCTACACAATATGTTCCCCTTTGAGAGGTTCATGGGAGTCTTGAAGAAATATGTTCATAACCGTGCTAGGCCAGAAGGGAGCATCTCAAAGGGCCATGAAAATGAGGAGGTCATTGAGTTTTGTATTGACTTTATTCCTGACCTTAAGCCGATTGGTGTTCCTGAATCGCGGCATAAGGGCAGACTGGATGGAAAAGGCACGCTAGGGTGGGGATCAAATAATATGTATGGATGGGCATTCTCTCACTGAAGCACACTACACAGTTTTACAGAATTCCGCCTTGGTGGCTCCGTATATGGAGGAACACAAGAACTTTCTACACTCCAAACACCCGGAGAAGTCTAACGACTGGATTACACGTGAACAAACGAGGACTTTCGCCGGTTGGTTGCAGAAACTTGCCATGCATGCGATATTGAAGATGACCTGTACTCGCTGTCCCAGTTACCATCTTCGAATATAATGACTTTCAAAGGGTACCAGATAAATGGGAATACATTTTACACGATCGCCCAAGATAAGAAAAGCACCAACCAAAACAGTGGTGTCCGCTTTGATGCAACAACCAACACTGGAAAGAAAACATATTATGGTTACATAGAGGACATATGGGAACTTAACTATGGAGGTGGTTTGAAGGTCCCTTTGATTCGGTGCAAATGGGTCAATATGACACGAGGCGGGGTAACGGAAGACCCGCAGTACGGAATGGCAACAGTGGATCTCAACAATCTTCCGTATGCAGACGAACCATTCGTCCTAGCCAATGATGTGGCGCAGGTTTTTTATGTGAAAAACATGTCTACCAGGCCGAGAAAAAGAAAAGATAAGAAAGCGAATGGATCATACGACGAGCCAAAGTGCCACATAGTTCTTTCAGGGAAAAGAAACATCGTGGGAGTGGATGACAAGACAGACATGTCAGAAGATTATGAAAAGTTTGATGAAATTGCTGCATTCATAGTGAATATTGACCCGAGCACCCCGTTAAATGATGAAGATTTTCCATGGCTACGGCGCAAAGGGACATACGCGAAGAAAAAGTTTCACACCCAAAGATCTGGGATGTGATCGGCTTCACTATCATCACTTTCTTCTGTGTTTCACACCCAGGAGGGAATCTCTGTGATAGTTAGGGTAGTTATGTGTTTTGGCATTTGCAACACGAAGAAATTTTATGTGCAAACAAATTCTTTCATGTATTTACTGATTTTTTCCAGCTAAATGACCCTGAAATTGAAAAGCATTTCAAATGAACTCAGAAAAGGTTGAAAGTTGGCATGGTATCATAATTTCACCCACATAGCATGTGCAAAAAATTAAAGAGGGTTACGGCAAAAACTGGATGCACTTCGTGTACAAAATGGACAATCTCTTTTGAAGTATCAAAGTTTCGGATGAAAACTCATCTGTTACAAAGGCATTTCATTTTTTAAATAACCTAAGCATTACCAAATTGAATATAATGATAAAACACACTAATATTAAACATAAAAAAAGAATCACTGAAAAATCTATTTTCAAAGTTAAGTTATTCACAAACTAGTGATTCACACAAATTTTAAATAATTCAAAATTTAAACTATTCAAATTTGAAAACTACCGGCACTAAGAAAAAGTTTGTAATTTTTTGTACCTAAAGCAAAAATATTCACAAAGAAACTCTAAATACAGCAAAAAACAACTCGAAAATAAATAAAGCAAAAAAAAGAAAATAAAAAAGTCCGCCTACTGGGCCAGAGCGGCCTGCATACGACTAGAAACACAACGTTTTGTTGGGCCAGGATGCAGGCCCGCAAAGGCCCAGTAGGCCCATAGGGCACCAGAGAACATGTAGACCCAGTAGGCCTGCTTTGGAGAGGAGCTCGAGAGAGCTACTGCACTGGGGCTTATAAAACCAGTGCGGACGCCCCTCGGCTAACGAGGTGGGACTAAACTTGCCGCACCTACGCCAGCGCACCCCCTTTAGTACCGGGTGGTGGCTGCAACCGGTACTAAAGAGGGGGTCTTTAATACCGGTTGGTGCCACCACCCGTATTAAAGGGGGCGCTTCCGCCGCTGGCTCGCAAACAGACCTTTAGTACGGTTGGTGGCTCCAACCGGTACTAAAGGGGTGTTGTATATAAGAAACTGCTTCAAAAAAATTCAGTTTCTCATCTCTTCCTCTGCTTCTTCTCCTCTACCCGCTGCCGCCTTGCCGTCGCCGCTTCGCTTCGTCGTCTGCTGTCATTGTCGCCGCCTGCCGTCCCCGCCCCTCGTCGCCGCCCGTCGCCGCCGCCGCCTCGCCCGTCCTCGTCGCGCTCGCGCGCTGGCCGATCGTCCGTCGTCCCCGCCTGCCCGTCCCGTCCCGTGATCGCCGCCTGTCCCCATCCCGTGCTGCCGCCGCCGGTGAGCTCATGCCCCGGCCGCCATGTCCACACACACACACACGTTAGTTTTTTAGTTATAAATTTTAGTTATAGAATTTTTTCTGTTTTTTAGTTATAGAAATATCTATAGAAATGTTAGAAATTTTTCTGTTTTTTAGTTATAGAAATATTAGAAATGTTATAGAAATGTTATAATTTTTTTCTCTTTATTAGTTATAGAAATATTTATAGAAATGTTAGCAATTTTTCTGTTGTTTAGTTATAGAAATATTAGAAATGTTATAGAAATGTTAGTTATATATATAGAAATGTTAGAAATTTTAGAATTAGTTTTAGTTAGATGAATTAGATTAATATCAAATTGTTAGAATTTGCATATAGAATTTTAGTTATCACAATCCAATCATTTAAAAAATGTTACTTTTTGCGGGCATATAGTATTTGTTCTCCACGATATGCCCGGCCCGCATCCTCGCCGTCGACCCGTTCGCGACGACGTCCTGCTTAAGAGGACCCATGTCCAGGACTGGCTTCGCCGGGCTGGCACTGGGAGGTGCTACCTGCAGGGACGCGCCGCTTGGTGAGGAACCCGACCTCGGTCCCGTCGTCGACCCTGATCTCCTTTGGTGGCGTTCGCGTGGGCCACATTTGGTGCAGAGGGAGCCGGCCCCGCCGGAGATGGTGCGTCGCCGTGTCAGGGAGGAGGACGAACACGTCCATCACTACATGGCTGCTATGGACGTCAGGTTCTCCAATACTTGGCAGGTTCTTTGGACAGATGATCGGAGATAAATTGAACACCTCACTTGAATGAGAGAACTCCTAAAAAAATTGTTTACCAAGTCAGAATTAGGATCCCAATCCAAAATCAATCTCCTCAACTGAATTAGAGGCCTTCACCCCTAGGAGGTTAGTGGTATAGTAGATAGACTAGCAGCTTTAGCGGCCAACCTTGCCCAAAAGAAGAAGAAAATTGTAACAATAAATAAATTACCAAGCTAGAAAGTGTTTATTTAGCGATTCTTAGGAATGTAGGATTGAATAATATGGATATGTAAAATTTAGTTCGAGCTCTAATGCTTCTAGATTAACATTTTTTTGAAGACCAGGTAATTGTTTGGGCAACAAATATGCTCCTGTGTTCTATCTACGTGCAAAAGTTTGTTAATAGATAAAAGGGATGTCATTCATTGTGCTCTTAAGAAACAAACAAATTAATTTGATGCTCTGAAGAAGTCCAGAAAATAAGCATTTCAGAGTATCAATTTGCTTTTTTCCCCACAGCACCACGAGTATCATGTCTTTATGAAAATTTGCATATCGTTTGAACCTAGAAGACACAAACATGAATGTCGTGAATAAAAAAACATATTATCATTTGTTTTTTATTTCTAAATTGTATTGACTTATACTAGTTTCTGGAGCTTCACACAAAGTTATCACTTGGGGATGGTACCAAACATATTACTTTAATTACTTCCAATACAATATATTCAAAAACTTCGACATAATTGTGTACTAGTTCTTTCCGAGACAAATCCACACATTTCAAACATCCGGCTATTAGTTTTCAGATGTTCAAACATCCAACCTAGAATGAGAGAGCAGTTCAGCGATTCTGCGTTTGCGGTCGTTGTTCCAGGCTTCATATCTTTTTGGTTATTGTGGCCGTAAAACTTTTGCCGATCTAAATTTTGCCGATTCATTTTGGCCGTAAAACTTTTTGGTTATTGAGCTGCTGCTATACTGGTTCCTCGAGTTTCATAAAAAGTCATCGCTTTGGCATAGTACCCAACATATGACTTTATTTTCTTTTGCTAGAATATATTCAGAAAATTGAACAAAAAGTGTGTACTAGTTCTTTCCCAGAGAAATCCACACATTTCAAATATCCAGCCCATTACAATCCAATTCAGACGAGAGTTCAGCCCATTAGAAATGTACGCAATTCACCTAAAAAAATAAAAATAGACACGTGCTTCTCCTCTCTCCGAAACTTTTTCCCCTTTTCCCCGGAATCCCTAGCTGCCACTGCCGCCGCCGCCGCCGCCGCCGGCCGATTTACCAGCTGCTTGGTGCTGTTCCTCCGTAGATCTATCCGGTAACTAAATCCTTCTCCTTCCTTACGGCGGCGATTGTCTACTTTTCAAGTTTCCATTGCGCCCGCTCCCTTGCTAAAAAGCTGCGTCTTTTTGTACGGCGGCATTGGGGGTTTGCAGCTAGCTGTGTCGATGGCGGCCGCGCCCGGCGATGAGGTTCCGACGCCTTTGGCGGCCCCTGTTCTTCCGGCCACGGCTGTTGTTGGCTGGTCCTCACTCCCGAGCGATCTTGTGCGCCGCATCGCCGACTGCCTCCTCGACACCAACGACGTGGACTGCTATGTGGACCTCCGCGCCGTCTGCCACAACTGGCGCTCCGCCACCGAGGACCCGAGGAGCGACGCCTCCGACCCCCGCTTCCACCCGCGCTTCTGGGTAGTCCTCGACGACGACGGGGCCTTCCAGAGCGACGGCTGCCGGGTCTTGGTGAACACCGCCACCGGCCGCTTCCTCCGCAAGCAGCTCCCGCTGCCCCGCCACTACTACGTGGTCACCACCACTGTCAGCGGCTTCTTCGTCCTGGCCGACAGGAGCCCGCCTCACGCCGCTCGCATCCTCAACCCTCTCACAGGAGCCGTGGTCCGTTTCAAGGCGCCAGTGCCCCGGGACACGTCGGTCGCTGTTTTCTTCTTCTCTGGCGGCACTCTGCACAATCTCACCGTGCTCTGTGACTCAACTCGCAAGTATTACACAGCAGTTCCTGAGAGCAAAAGTTTCGCCCCGGAGACCACCAACGATGCTATTTACAATTACATGAGGAAGGCGGTGGTTGGTGGCGTGTACGCCAATGGCGGCGGCTGGGCATCGGTGGCGCAGTCTAATGTCATCATGGAGAAATTGTTCAATTTGTCGGAGCAGCTTAAGGTTCATTTCGTCAAATTTTTCTCTGTCGACCCTCTTGGACATCGTGGCGACGTCAGATGTTTCCTACTGGATTTTGGTGGAGAAGTCTTTTTCATCACAAAGGCATGGGGACGCGTTATGGTTCTCGGCATCGAACCAACGGAGAAACAGACGCTTGCGCCTGTGGAGACCGTGGGCAGGTACGCCATCTTCATCGGTCATCAAAGGTGCCTGGTTGTTGATGCCGCCAAGTTCCCATCCGTTGAGGCAGACTGCGTCTACTACACTCTAGACGTTGGTAAATTTGCTTTCATCTGGAAGCACAACATCAATGATGGCAAAGACGAGAGGGTGTTTGACGCCATCGATTTCATTAAGGAGAACAAGCGGTTTGTCCCTGTCGGTGCCCGTCCTTTCACCATCATCCAGCTTCTCTCGAGCTATACCATCAACCTCAGCGATTCTGAACTGGCCCCAAAACAAAGCTCATAAGGTGCCAACAAATCTAGCTCTGTCTTTTGGGATAGTGATCACTGGCAATGCTATCTCTTTTGTTTTGCCTTGACTTGTTCCGGGCAAAATCAGGTTGACTCTAGGAGTCTAGCTTAGATCACCTGCGGTAGAAGAAATTACTGTAAGCTGCTTAATTAGGAGGACATGTTATCAGCCTTTTGCTACATCTATTATGATTGATGCTATCTATTGTACTTCTTAGCCATGCAATCTTTTGATTATTTTTTGCTGCTGAAAATTTGGCTCAATTTTAGCCCAATTCTGAATTCTCGTTCCCGCAAAGAAACCTGTTTTAGAATTGCCCACTTGTGATCTGTGGAACTGCGGGGAGGGCTTAGAACACTGTAATCTTTCATGATTAGTGTATGCTTCATCCCTTTATACTATTTGCCTTTGTAACGCAATGGCTGTTAAGAATTTAAGATGTGCTTGGCAACTTACCATTGCTACTAAGAGCTTAAGATTTAAGATGTGCTTTGGATTTGTGAAAAGATATCAGACACAATATTTAGTTGCTGTTTCTAAGACGGGGTTTGTAGATTCAGATGTCCTGTTCTTAATTTATCAAGTGTTGATGAGAATACAACAGCAGGCACAGAACATTAGTTTGATACTTTGGAACCTTGACTAATGGGTTAAATTCTTCATCTCCACAACTGATATGCATCAGGTCTCTGAAAAAAAATGATTGTGTAGCTGTAATTTAGCTTGTTGGAATGGATCTGCATGGGCCTGAAGGTCCTGGAGGGTGGGGTCTGGGCGCACCTGGCGGGCCCAGGTTTGTGTGCTTCTGGGTCTAGATGAATTTAATCCCCAGGTAACTAATGGATCTTTTGAACTCCTGGATTTGCTAGTGAATTCCAAGCAGTGAAGCATATTCTAGTCATTTTAGTTTCCTACTAGTACCTCAGAAGCTCTCTTCTGAGGCTGAAACTCTGAAATATGTTTCATCTTCAGCTTCTACCTCCTCTGCTGTTGCCTTCTCCAAGATCATTGTGGCCCGGAACTTATCATCACCAAACTTAGCACTACATATGTTCTTCTACAGCTTTCTCAATTGTGAACAATGAAACTTTCTGCTTCCCTACTTTATTCTCATTCCCACTCTTGTTAACATCATGGAAAACTTGCTATGTGTAGGTAACTTAGGTTCTTAAGTCTCCATGGTAAGAACAAAATCTTTGTTGTGTTTTCGCAGAAACAAAACCTTTGTAGTTACCATTCACAAAACTGACAGTGCAATTCACTATGTATTTCAGTTCTTTAAAATAATAATTGAGCACACTCCTTTTTTTAATCTTTAATAGTTACTTTGTTAAGAAAGCGATGTTCATTATCCCTGTTGCTATTCCTCGTGCAATGGTGGAGTCCGCAACATTAGGAGCGACTCCTCTCCTCCCCGGCCTGACAGATGAGATCGTCATTCGGAGATCCTCGCCCGCCTGCGCCCTATAAATCACTAAATAGGTGCATAACATACCACATGAGTGACTGATTAACTATCCACATAATCTTTACAGGATAAAGCTTCTGAAACATAAATGAGCATGCCAAAAATATTAAGTTGGGTGACAATTTAGCTACAGTATAGACATTCTACTGCAAGTGTTATATAACAAACCCGAAATGTTGTATATATATTAATTCTCTGTGCACTACTATAAGTTGGGAATTTACATTGGTGGTATTCAGCCTACCGGTCATACTAGAAGAAACAGAGTATGTGACTGAGTTCTTAAGAGTTTAAGACCCATGGACGGAAGAAAACGGCTGCAACATCAGTTGCTCTGATTTAACTACATACAGCTGTGAAATAAGTTAACCGTGATAATGGAAAATAAAGAGTATTACTCACTCGTCAACGAATTTGGTGCTCACTTCACTGTTGTAGTTATCATCCTTTCCCACCCAAGAGGGCTTGAGCAATGCCTGGGTTATCAATCGTAAGAGCTTTTCATTAACTTGAGATATATCACATGGATCATAGCATGTAACTTCAAGACTCCACCCATGGGCATGTTCACAAAAAAAGTAAGTTTTCTAATTTTCTCATGAATTTTTTTCGTATTTAAATTTGGTAGGAATGAGCCTCCATTTCGGCAAATTACCACATTGCACAACATATGTGTCAATGGATTGACAAATATGTTGTGCAATGTGGTAAAAAGAGACTTACTCCAACCAAATTAAATATGAAGAAATTCGAGTGGAAATAGGAAAAGTTACTTTGTGAATATGTCTATGGTTGGTAGCCTAGAGTTACATGTGATGATTTGGCAGATATATCTCGAGGTGATGGCAAGTTCTGGGCCATTGATAAACCAGGCATTTCTCGGACCCCTCTTTGGTGGAAAAGGAAGATGACTACAAGGAGTGAAGGGAGCACCAAATTCGCTGATGTGTGAATAATAGTTTTGTTTCCTTGTATTGTAGTTAACTTGTTTCCCAACTTTATGTAGTTGTTCCTAAGCAACGAATTGTGCTATGTTTTGTTATAACCGTCAGTCATAACTCTTGAGAACTCAAATGCATACTTGCTCTCTGTTTTCAAATATGGGGAAGGTTGAATACCATAAATTATAAGTTCCTACACCTTATAGGTGTGGACATAACTTGGAATTTAGTATGAAACATTTCTCATTCATGATATATCGCTTGCTGTAGAAGATTTCAGAATAGTTAATCCTCATCCAACTTATTATTGTTGACACACTCGATTATGATTTGGCGGCGAGATGCTATAAATCTAGTTGATGGTTAATCATTCAAACTTGTGGTTAGCTACACACCTATATCCAATATACGTGCTATTCGGTGTATATACTGCTCGGTAACATTCTATATACATGCTTCCAGGTACTTTATCTATTCTATAGGCAAAAATTAATATCAATAACCGAGATCGCAAAGGCCTACTTTGTTTTAGTCACCTTCTCTTTACTGTCTTGGAGAATATTCTCGGAGTTAGCTAGGTTTGGATCATGCTCAACCCAATATGATCTTCCATACAAAAATCCCATTGTGTCGCTTCACATGTCTATTCCCATCCACTCCAAGCATTCATAATGTTAGATAACATCTGCCTCCTTGCGTACTTTTGAGTGAATAGCCATGTAGGTAGATGTTCTCTGATATTATGAATCTTGACTGAATACATATGGATATTCGAGCCATCCCCATGAGAGTTTTATTGGGATCACGATGGGTTGAGCATGCTGGAAACCTAACTTTTGGATCCGCACAAGAATGGTAGGTTCATGAGTAACTAGAAATTGACACACGAAATTGGCGATGAAATTCAAGTCGAAGTTACCTTGGTTCATGAGTAACATGTGGAGTGCGCTTACTGAAAAGCATGTGGTCCAATATGATTCCAGGTGTTGAACACATTAATGGTGTGCTTTCAATTCTAATGTTTTCAGATCTTAACATATACTTCCTCCGTTCCACAATGTAGCGCATATAGGTTTTCTAGAAGTCAAACTTTATAAACTTTGACCAAGTTTGTAGAGAAAATCATATACATTTAGAATACCAAATACATGTGCTTAGATACATCACAAGACACACTTTCATATTATATACATTTGGTATTGTAGATATAAATAGTTTTCTCTATAAACTTGGTCAAAGTTTATAAAGTTTGACTTTGTAAAAAATGCGCTACATTATGGAACGGAGGGAGTAGGATATTTGAGTCGTGAGGAGAAGAATAATAGGAAGATTAATACAATGACATGGATAGGACTATATGAATTCGAAGCATCACACCACGAAATAAGCATCGCAGTCCTTCGAAATGTGTAGTGCATATGAGTGAAAAAAGGGGATAGTGGGGGTCTTACCTCCTCGACCTAGCCGAGAGGGGATTGGAGCTGGGCGCTGATGACAATGAGAAGGAAAATCATGATGCGCTCGGCATCTCCATGCAGCGGCGGGTCACCAAGGCCCATTGTGGCGGTGCCACCGCACAAGTTGTGCAAAGCTAGCGAAGCAAGTATCACACAGGAAGGCATCGGCCGTCTAGGCCATGGGAACCCTAGGGCGCATCAGCGTGCAAATTCGGTACATGATATAGGTGGGAGACGATGGGCATGGATAGGATTTGATATAGGTGGGAGACGATGGGCATGGATAGGATTTGCAACTGTGGCGGTCGTGTTAGACCTGGATGGAGAGGATCACATGAGAAGGGAGTGAGTCGACACCATCAGATGAGAGAAGAGGGTGATAAATATATAAGGGGGTGCGGTACAGTTAGAATGGGCCAAGGCCCATGGTCGCTGGCTTGGTATTTTTATTCCGGACGTCTCTTGTTAAGCTAGCGGTTGAATAAGTTCATAGTCATTTTTATTTGATTAATGACCACGTGTAATGTAGGTTAAAATTAGTATTTTGTGTGTGGGGAAAACCGACTCCATGGATCAACTCTAATGCTAAGATCACTACTAGCACAAATCTTTGAAGTTTATGGCATACCCTAGTGTATCTGATTTGTAGGAGATTGTATAGTTTTAATGCCAACGATATTCTAATATCAATCTAATAATTGAAGATTTGCTATAATTAGGCTATGATCTTTTCCGTGGTGTCATATCCCCTCCTCATTAGTCTTATGTTCTCGTATGTTTCATTTTTTCCACATGGCTATGTATTCGTTTTCATTTTTCTATCCAATTGGAATTGCTGTCGGGTGGCGGCAAAACATTCACGTGTCAGTTGTTTTCCGCGTGGCTGCGTATTCATTTTGCAGCAGCAGGTAGCGGTGCTGCAAATATGCAGCGGGGGGCATAATTTTGGGCTCCCCAAAAAATTACATCACCATTTAGCGGATGCATCATACGTTGGATCCTTATTTTTGACTGATTATGTCCTAAACAACAATTTTTAGGCACGGAGGCGTTTTTCCATCGTTGTTAGAGATGCTTTCTTTTTCTGGTGAAGTTTTATAATAGTAGATCTAATCTTTTCGGAATGAACTTTTGGACTTTAAATATTCAATTTTATTTTATTGTTAGTGAAATATTTGGTTCCTTTTTTCCTTCTCTTTTTATGATGTTTTATTATCTCTTAGGAGGAATCTATTGTAAGGTTAGCCTGCAGACGGGCCTGGCCTAAGCCCAGCTCAAGTCCCTTCGTCGCAAACTTTTCTAGGGTTGAGCCCATTCCCCAACTCGTGTCATTCCTCCCAGCCGGAGCAGCTGGCGGCGACCATGGCGGAGGCCGCAACAGCAGGAGCGACGCCTCTCCTCCCCGGCCTCGTCCTAAATTGTTACTTCCTTCGTTCCAAAATAGATGACCCAACTTTGTACTAATTTTAGTACAAAGTTAGTACAAAGTTGAGTAATCTATTTTGGAACGGAGGGAGTAGCAATTTATATGGCTGATGCCCCTCTTTCTGGAACTAAAGAGTTGCCTTTACCCTCTTATCTAGTGGTCTTCTTAATAGTCAACATTTCCTCTTTGTTAACTTGCAAGCTGCATCTGGTTTCCAGAGTAGCTTGGAGCACTACTCTTAACATAAATGGTTGCATCATAGTCTACTTCTCAATGAAATGTTCTGCCTTTGGGATAGTGATTTGGATGACTGACAATGCTATGTTTTCTGTTTAGCCGTTGACTTGTTTGGGGATTCACTTGGTAAAATATATTAGTAATTACGAAAAGGGCTTTCGCCCCGCTATATTGATATAGCAACAACGGAGGGAGTAATTGGGTGATACACTCACGGTATCAATCTAATGGTACATCTGTGATTGATGCTATCTTTTGTATGTGTGTCCATTTCTCCCCATGCATGGTGCTTAAATTTTGATATTGAATTTTTTGGGCTTAATTTCTGAATTCTCCTCCTGCAATTGAATCTTTAAACATATACCATGTTTCATTGTTCTGATCAGTGGGCTTAATTAGTTCAGTTAAACATATTCTAGATTTGCTTACTGCTGGTCTGTGGAACTGCTGTATGTTCCGGCCAGGGAGGGCTTATATAGAACACAGAATGAACGTGTGTCACACGTGGAGGCGTCAGCCGTCGAGGCCATGTGAACCCTAGGGCACATTAGCGGGCAGATCCGTTACATGATATAGGCGGGAGACGATGGCCGTGGGTGTCGTGGATTTGCGGCTGCCGCAGACGTCTGGACTGGATGGAGAGGAGCAGATGAGATGAAGTGAACCACCACCATCCAGATTGGATGAGAGAAGAGGGTTTGGGAGAAATAAATATATAAGGGGGTGTGGTACGGTTAGAATGGGCCCAGGTCCATGGTCGTTGGCTTGGTATTTTATTCCGAACGTCTCTTGTTAAACCGGTTGAATAAGTTCGTAGTCCGTATTGGTGCGGTATCCTTCACTCATTGCCCTAGGGAGGCTAATAGATTGGCGCACAATCTTGCTAGACATAGTTTCAATTTAAATTCTACTTTTGTTTGGGATGGTGATCCTCCCAGCTTTTTACTTTCGGACATTGTGGATGATGTAACTTTGATATGAGTTTAATAAAGTGCGCCAAGTAGTTTTCAAAAAAAAAAACCACGCGTAATGCAGGTTTAAATTATTTTTTGGTGTGATGCACCGTAAAATGTCTCTTCTTTTTGACTCCGTCGGACATGCGCGATGCAACAATGTCTGTGTATGCAGTTCATGGGGTAGCATTGGCAGCCAAAACTATACATCCATTTTACTACATGGAGCCGGCATATGTATGCAGTTCATGGGGTAGCATCTTCTCACGTACATATCTTTAGTTTATTGTGGTGGCGACAGTCCTTGATTTTTTTTTATTTTTATTTTTTTTTGCGGGGGGGCAGTCGTTGATTGACCAAAGGCAAAGGAGCCGGCCGCCCGGTACTAGTCGTAGCCTGCATGCATGGCCATGCGTGATTCGCGTGGAAACGTACGTGGGAAACACTATTCGACTGTAGTTTAAGTTTCACCAAGGAAATCTTATCGAGAAGTGAGGTGTGGAGCTTGTGCTCGGCCGCATCGACGTCGACGATGTCCGGCTCCGTCGTCGGCCGGCTCTTGTCATATCGTTTCGTTCCCCCGAAGAAAGAAACGAACTCTTCTTCTGCTGGGCGTGAGGTGCAGGAGCAGTGCGAGCGTGCGTGCGCACAGAGTTTTGAGCATGCCACGCGCATGCACCACGTACGTGCCGTCAGATACTACAGCTGGCTGGCTAGCGCCTAGCTGGCAGGTTGTTCCGTATCTTTTTTTTGACCCGGATACATTCGGATCTTAAGCATTTCATCCCGAACATTTTTACATGGCAACTTTAGTTGACGTGAGGTGACAGCTTTAGTTGTTAAGACACGTCAACTTTGTACCAGTTTATTTTTTATCAAAAAATTACAATGTTTGTCAACCTCACGTGAAGTAAAGTTGTCATAACAGTAGCCGCCGCCTCCTCCTTCTCCTCCACAAAAAGCTAGGGTTTTTGCCTCCCGCCGCCGCCGCCGCAGGTCCGCCTACTCTCCGATGGCCTTAGGGCCATGGGGGCGCATGGATCTCGGCAAGGGTCGGCGGAGGGCTCCGCTTTTAATCGTTTTTTCGTTTTGCTAGGGTTTGTGTCCCTTTCGGGAAGACGAGACGGCGGCGGCTCCTCGAAGATGGAATAAAGGTCTCCCGCCTAGCCCGCTTCCGGCGATCGTCTAGCATCGTTGGTGGGCGCGAGGTGTGTCTCCGGCGGATCTATCTTTGGTGGATTTGCTCGGATCTCGCCGTTGTTCGCTCACGTTCGTGTGTCTTGGATTGGATTTTTCGACCACGTTATTCTTCATCTGCGGCGGTTCTTTGTTACGATCTGTTGGTCCCACGGGCCTTAGCACGACGACTTCCCGACCGTCTACTACAACAAGTTGTGCCCGACTCCGCGATGGAGGGCGATGACGACGGCGGCGCCTTGGCTCGCTTGATCTTTGGTAGTTGTCGCTAGGTGGTCTACGGATCTGGATGTAATTTCTATTATTTCGGTATTCGCCAGATCGCCACGATCAAGATTAATAGATCGGAAATTTTCTCGCAAAAAAAAAAAAAAAAGTAAAGTTGTCATAAAAAACGTTCGGGTTGCCAGGCTTAGAATCCGAAGTTCGGGATTTATCATTGCCATTTTTTTAAGGTAAGGTTATTCCATATCGGTAACCGTAAGGGGCCTGTAGAAGCAGGTGATCCGAGTCCGAGGCGCAAATGAGTTTGAGGGGCTCAGGTCAGGGCACGCAGACGTATGCGGCTGGTGCAACAGGGCGACGGGACCGGGACGGAGTGGCCGTCCCAACAAACCGGCGCAAGGTGCAGCAACTCATCGGGACTTGTCAGCCAGCCGCTGCGCTGCACGACGGGACGGAGTGGGCGGGACCTTGGGCGACGGGGACGCGCCAAGTATCCGCAGTGGAGCGGCCTACGAGTCGCGGTCGCTCCGACGAGGGCGACGGCACGCACGTACGTTTGTACCGACCGGCCGACCGGACGGGAGTTGGCGGGCGTGGGCGCCGCCCGGGTCGCCCGAGCCGCACACGCACCCACGCGCGCTCTCTCTCTCTCTCCCACGACGACGTACGCATGCGTCCACCGCCGGGCGCGCGCCAGGCCGAGCGACTTACTTGTTCAGCCCAATAACAGCCCATGAATTTCGTATCTCGTTTTCTCGTCCAACAGTGTCTAGCCGTCTCCAAGATCGGCCCGATTTGTAATTTTTTTTTAAAAAAATGTAGCGTCTGCGTGCGATACGCCGCCGAGAGCGCCCGAATATCCGCGCGCATCATCTGAAAAAAGGAAAATCCGTGCGCATCGATCTTGGCCTGCCTTATTTTTCGAATCGCTTTGATCCGGCCGACCTCTTTTCCTTCCACCAGGAGGAAATGCTCGAATTTGTTGCGTCGGCCACATCGTCCTTCAGCTTTCGGCCCCGGCCGCGAGCATTTCTCATCTCAATCTCATCTGCCTACCTGCGCACGTGCAAAGCACAGCAAAACTGAATGCGATTCCATTCCAATGGATCGACCCATGCCATGCATGTCGACTCACCCGGCCGGCGGAACATGCATGTACCCATCCCATCCACGAGGATTCCTATCGATATGCATGGCTCGCATCGCATCGCGTGGATGGCACCCCGTCGGGGTCGGCGCGCCACAGTACCTGCGGGCGGATGAACACGATAGGATGGATGGATGGATAAACGCGAATATGTGCTGCTGCTAGTACCAGTACCCGGCCCCTACCTAGTACCCCCAAAGTGATGCTCCCAACCACTCGACTCAAATCAACAAGCATCTTTTTGCAAAGGGAAAATATCGACTCAAATGAACAAGCATCTTTTTGTAAAGGAAAAAAAAAGTCAGCGGGCAGCAGCGCCTCCCCCATCACTCACTGACATGCGGGTCAGTGCCACACAAGCACGTCAAGCAAACACAGGATATGGCGGGATACGAAAAGAATGACCGTACTTACTTGAAGGACAAGTTCGTTGACCAGAAACACGGATTTTTGTAAGTTTTGATTGATACAAAACCAACCATTGGGTACAAGCAACACAGTGTATTTATTACATTTTTAAAGGAAAAACCAATACGCATCTGTAGCAGTCACTGCGTGGAGGTTGTAGCACCGCTAGTGTATTTACCAATTTTCTAAGAGCAACTCTAACAAAATTATTACATCACGTCAATAAGCACAGTGACTGTCGATATGGCATTCTTATGGAAAAGACCGCTCTAACACAGTCGTCATTTTATGAGGGAGTCTGATTGCCAACGCGGAGACCGAAAATGCTACTTTGACCATTATGCCGCATTAAAGCCGGCTTCCCGTCCCTTCGCCTGGGCGTGCCTATTTAAGAGGGCTCGGACGTTGTCCACACCGTACCGCAACACTCCTCTTCCTCTCCGCTCCCAGCCTCTCCAGACCTCGCTATGGCGCCGTCCAGACCACCATCCACACCATGCCGGCAGGCGCCAGTGGCTCCGGATCTTCCACTGGGTTTGAATGTTGACACCGCCGTTGTCATCCTCTAGGCCCCTCGACCTCCGCGGCTGCTTGCTTCCCCAAGGAGATCGTCATCTCCTCTGGCGATGAGGAGCAGCAGCAGCCGCGCCTCCTCGTTGAGGTGGTGACGATGGACAAGGATTTCCAACAGCAGCTTGACCTCATCATCGAGCGACCGCCGTGCTACCGTGGGACGTGCCAGTGTCGTCAGTGCATAGCGGGTACGTCCGCATCGATCGGCCAGTGTCGCCGCCACGTCGCGTCTGGCGCAGCAAGGCTGTCATGAGGAGGTGTCAGCGGCGATCCCAAAGGTGCGAGAGAGGCTCCTCCAGTACCTCGGTGGCCATGACGGTGGCAGCTGCTCGTCGTCGCGGCGCGTTGTCGGCTATGGAGAGGGCAGTTAGGCAGGAGCGGTGCGCCACTCAGTATTCACCAAGTCTGACGAGTCATCAGCCTGGGTCCGCGGGGACCCCGACCTCACAGAGGCCTGGGCCCACGGCCGGTCGCTGACCACCACGAAGACGGACGCGCGACAACTACACCACCTCGATAGAGGAGCTCACCAAGTACGGCGAGGAGTAGTCTCTCAGCAAGACCGACACCGCTGCTATCAGTGACATGGGTAAGGGCAAGGCTCCCCGGCAGGGTCGGCGCTGGCCTTGGCAGCCCTCCGCACGGCGCAAGAGGAAGCGAAACGACTGCCCCACAAGCGCTAGGCGGCGACCGGGCAGGGCCACTGCTCCCCCGCATTCTTCCATCGCTGGAAGGACCACTTTGACGACACAGACGGTGACAGAGGTGCCGCCGACCAGACCAGCCACGCGTACAAGGTCACCATACGCAACAAGGTAGCTTATGTGTTTTTTTAGGTTTTAGTGTAACAGGCGAAATAGCGTTCGTCTTATGTAAATTATTTCTGAACTTAAGTTAATTTCGTCATGTTTACATGATAATCGCCGGATTTGTTCAAATTCTATATGCAGGCACGCTTGGATGACCAGTCCCACGCGTCCATGAATAAATACAGTGTGGGTTTTAGGGTCCGAGTTGGAGATGTCCTCACCTTATTGCAATTTGAAAAGCCTACTACTACCACCTACTTTGATTTTTCAGATGACATTGCAAAAGTAGGATCCCCTGACCCACCTTGTTGGGCCAGTTCCTTTTCATTCTTGTTGCTCTGCTCTAGCTCCCGCCTGCCCTTTTTTTTGACTCCGTTTTGCTCTTTAGAGACTTAGTTAACCAAGCACCAAAGTTTGGTAATGCAAATTGAACTTGGAGGGCCTTGAGCTCACCATCAATTTTGTCTTGATTTGAAATGTGTCCCCATGCATGAGCATGGTATGTAACATACCAAGCTCACTGAACCCAACGACGGAGACATGCCCCAAGCAGCCCGGGCCGTGGGGCCCAAGTCCTTCCTTGACCATAGCATTTATTGTAGCTACAACACTATAGTAAACAAAGGTTTCCCGGGGCTGCCTGAGCCTTGGCTAGTTCCTATGGCCGCCGATGACGGAGATGGGCCTCAGGCAGCCCGGCCTATGGCATGGGGCGTAAGGCTCAAGTCCTTCCTTGGTTTTAGCATTTACTATAGCTATTGTGCTACAGTAAATAATGGTTGCCCGAGGCGGCCTAGGCCTTGGCCAGTTCCCGGCGCCACAACTGACTGAACTGTGTCGTTCTCGAGTTCTCAACACACCGAGATCTCTCCTCTCTGTTTCAATGCATCTACCCTCGAGTTATCCATGTACTATAGCCCTAAGAAAAGTGTGTGCAATAGTGCTGAATATTTGAGCAATTTCCTGTTAAAATTGATCTAGAAAAACCAGAAAGACGGTAGATAAAACATGCTAATCATAATAGAGATGATAACCGAATCAAGTAGCAAAGTGATGTAAGTAGTCATGCAATTGAGTACATAACAACAAAGATAATATCCACATCAATAGATAAAAGCAGTAAACCAGATGAAAAACCCTAACAAAAGAGAGAAGACGTACGTTGCGATGGAAGAAGATGTTGGTGCGCCATTCGTCATATCGCCGAGGAGGTGATCGACGTTGGGGAAATAGCCGTCGTTCTCAGCCACGATAAAGGAAGATCCAACAGTTGCGCTAGGGGGCTCTCTAAAAACCTAATTGTCTCTCTCCCGTACAGCAAGAGGCAGGACTTCGGAGGCCCACTGTCTCACGTCTCGATGCACATTGAGAGGTACAACTAAAAGTCTAATAAATTCTAATAATTCCAACAGATATGACACTATATTCTCCATTTGCCGAGGAGCATTATATATACCGTGGATTCTCTTACAGCCTTAGCACAACAGCCACCCAGATTAAGCAAAGCATCAAATTAGTTAAGCAACGACAGGATAATAAGCATAAGCTCTTTTAATATTGCTCAGGATGCTTATCTCTTAAAGCTTCCTTTCTACTCTTTTCATGACAACAAGAGGTACAACCGAAAGATCACGACCGTTAATATGTTTGATGACCTTTCCAAAATTATGTAGCTGCACTGCAGTGCACGCAGTATATGATCACTAGCTTAGATCAGATTTCGAGGCTGCGATCACACATAACTGCACGCACGCATCAGCCACTGCTGTCCTTGACTCTTCAGAGCCAGAGGGCGCCGGCCTGGCGGAGGAGCGGCACGAGCTGGCCACCGACGTGCAGTGTCATGACCTGGTCGGTGGTGCCGACAAGCCTGCCGCCGATGAAGACGGCTGGCACGGGCGGGCTCCGTCCGACCATGCCAACGAGCGCCCTCTCGACGTCCTTCCCGCGGGGGTCCTTGTCCAGCTCGTGCACCGTCCAGCTCACGCCCAGCTCTGTGAAGAGCGTCTTCACTGCGTGGCACATGAAGCAGTTGCTCGCCCCAAAGATCACCACCGCCCGTTGCGACGCCAGCTTCGTCACTCTGTCTGCCATTGCTGATTGAGCGAATTGGTGGGTAGCAAGTAGGCTGTTGCTCTTGGGGATTTGTGATCGATCGATCTGATCAGCTCACTTCACTTGAGCTTTGCTCTAGGCTGTTGTGTTCTTGGAGTTGGATGATGGTGATGACCCAACGGTGGTTATTTATAGATGACTGCGGCGGGTAAAGAGGAGGGAGTGGTCGGCGCAGGATTGCACGCTTAACTGAGGTGCAAGGGAATCGCTATGAGATGTGGCTAATCGGGTAGAATATATGTTCTCTGTCTAAAGGTTCTATTCTACCACCTTTTCTAATCTTTGCTTTTGGGAATTGGGAGGGGCCAAAATCATACAGTTAGCTATGTCCAGGAGAGTGGCTGATCTTTGATATTTTTAAAGAAGAATCAAGATTCGAGACAGACTGAACTTTTGTTGTTAGTATCATATATAGAAAAATGGTGTGAAGAATCAAGATTCAAGAGAGGCCAAATTTTGGTGATATCAATTGAATCAATGCTTCAGCCGATGATTCAACAGGTCCTTGGTAAGCTAGGTTAGATGCACTCTAATTCCTTGTTTTTTGCCATTTGTGCGTGAGAAGGAATACCAGAAAATTAAGTAGAGAACTAGCTCCAGATCACACGTAACGATCTCCCCTAGCTAGAACTACTTGTGAAATAGTGATGGTGGACGGATTGGGCAAAGTTTCTTGGAAAAATATTAATGTGGAAGATGGATATCACAACTAACATTCAACATGCTCACCTTGTTGTATCGTCTGAGCCATCCCTTCCAGAACACAAATGAAGCTCCGTTGCCACAAGTTGTACTTTCAGTCATTTCTGTTCCAGCTGCTGCTCCTCATTTCTACTCCCTCCGTTCGGAATTACTTGTCACAGAAATAGATGTATCTAGACCTATCTTAGTTGTAGATACATCCATTTTTATCCACTTTTGAGACAAATAATTTAGAACGGAGGGAGTATTACACTACGATAAATTCCATATCTTCAAAGCAAAAGCAGAGCACCTGTTTTGGCTAAAAAAAAATCTTCATTACTGACAAGTCTATACACACTGCAGTCAAGCTTAGAAGATTCAGTATAGTTCTGATGGATATCTCCAAATACACTTCTGTAAACTTAACATTCTTTTAATGAAATGACAAAGGTTTTTGACGGTGAAAATGACAAAGGTTATTAAGATCAATCTTAAATAAATGACTACAACACCTAGTGTTCTACGGATGTGAGTCTGTGACATGAACTATACATATTTGCATTGCTGAGCTCAGTATCTGCTAATCAAGTTGGTAGTCAGTACATGCAAGAGTCTACTATATTTTGAATATCGGGAAAATAGCAGATATAGTTGCACACATTATTTTGACAGGCATTAAAAACTGAGTTCTATGCATGCAAACATGTTTCAAACCAAGGAGAGGAATTAAACACAGTGAAATAACATACTTGCTCCGTCCCAAAATAAGTGTCTTAACCTTAGTACAACTGTGTACTAAAGTTCGTACAAGGTTGAGACACTTATTTTGGGACGGAGGGTGTACATCAATCAGAGGAGATCCAATCAAACCCATACAGATAATTTTGATTTCTCATCAATTTCCATTACCTCGTCAGCAACATACATTAATCAGAGGAATCCAATCAAACCGATCCAGTTAATTTTGATTTCTCATCAATTTCCATTAGCTCATCAGCAACACACCTTCCTATTCAGGATGTGATGATAAGCTATGTCATGAGGGATAGTGCTTTCAACAAATACGGGTAAAAACTTCCCAAAAATGACCACCAATCTTATGCATGGGTACCAGGATTACATTACACTGTCAAACTAGCTGGTGTGCAAACTTGATAGTGAAAAATACCTTTTCACTCTGTTACAGAAGAAGCCTTGACATATCTCTTAATTTCTCCGTGATAGGTCTTTTAGACCTTTATATCAGCTACTATGTAAACCCACTCAGTTTAAGGTTATTGAATGGCGTTGCAATCTAGAGTACTCCCTCCGTCAGGAAATACTTGTCATCAAAATAGATAAAAGGAGATGTATCTAGACGTATTTTAGTTCTAGATACGTCTCTTTTTATCCATTTTGATGACAAGTACTTTCGGAGGAGGGAGTACTAATTTGTTAATCTGCAACGGAAATTAGCAACAAAAGTATACAAAATAAAGGGTTGCACAAATAACACCGAATCGGTGTGTCTGTACTTAGGATGACGCATGTATTCGGAGTTTCCATGGGGTTTGAAAGAGAAATAGAGGACACCCTGGCCCATGGTGTGCCCTACCTCCCGCCATCGACAGCATTCACCTAAGAGTAGAAAAACATCTTTTGGCCAAACAAGCTGCGATGCCATAAGCCAAATGCAGCCTAGGTAGATCCTTCTTTTTAGCTCATACTCCCTCCGTTTCTTTTTACTTCGCATATAAGATTTGGTCAAAGTCAAACTACACAAAGTTTGACCAAATTTATATGAAAAAATATATACATCTACAATACTAAAACTATATAGTATGAAAATATGTTTCATGGTGCATCTGATAATATTGATTTTATATTATGAATGTTTATAGTTTTTAATATAAAGTTAGTCAAACTCTACAAAGCTTGACTTTGACCAAACCTTATATGCGGACTAAAAAGAAACGGAGGGAGTACCATATCAAGCTCACTGGACCAGTGCATCTACCTCAACATACTAACCTCCCTGAATTAGTGCATCTACCTCCTATTATCTACTACCATTATATAGCTCCAAGAAAATCATGTATGATATGACACTATATTCTCCATTTACTGAGGAGCATTATATATACCGTGGATTCTCTCAAGGTCTTAGCACAACAGTAGGCTAAATTAAGCAAAACATCAAATTAAGCAACGACAAGATAAGATAAGCATAAGCTCCTTTAATATTGCTCAGGATGCTCATCACAAAGCATCCATTGCTTCTGTCATATGACAACAAGAGGTCAAACTGAAAAATCATGACCGTTAATATGTTTGATAATGACCTTTCCAAAATTATGTAGATCCGCTACACACGCTACATGATCACTAGCTTAACTCGATTTCGAGGCTGCGATCACACATAACTGCGCACACGCATCAGCCACTGCTGTCATTGACTCTTCAGAGCCAGAGGGCGCCAGCCTGGCGGAGCAGCGGCACGAGCTGGCCGCCGAGGTGCAGCGTCATGACCTGGTCGGTGGTTCCGACAAGCCTGCCGCCAATGAAAACCGCCGGCACGGGCGGGCTCCGACCGACAATGCCGGCGAGCGCCCTCTCGACGTCCTTCCCGTGGGGGTCCTTGTCCAGCTCATGCGCCATCCAGCTCACGCCCATCTCTGTGAAGAGTGTCTTCACCACGTGGCACATGCAGCAATTGCTCACCCCGAAGATCACCACCGCACGCTGTGACGCCAGCTTCGCCACCCGGTCCGCCATTGCTGATCGAGTTAATTGGCTAGCCTGTAGCCTGTTGTTTGTTGGGGCTTTGTGAATTGTGATCGATCGATCTGATCAGCTCACTTCACTTGAGCTTGCTGTGGGCTATTGTTTCTTGGAGTTGGATGATGATGATGACCCAACGGTGCTTATTTGTAGATGACTAGCTGCATCGGGTAAAGAGGCGGAGTGGTCGGCGCAGGATTGCATGCTTAATTGAGGTGCAAGGGAATCGCTATGAGATGTGGCTAATCAGGAAGAATATATGTTCTCTGTCTAAAGGTTCTATTCTAGCTACCAGCTTTTGTTATCTTTGCTTTTGGTAGAGGCCAAAATCATACAGTTTGCTATGACCAGGAGAGTGGCTGATCCTTGATATTTTTTAATAGTGTCTCGAATAAGTAAGATGAAGAAGAATCAAGATTCGGAACAGGTTGGACTTTTGTTGTTAGAATCATACATAGAAAAATGGTGTTAAGAATCAAAAGATTCAAGATAGGCTGAACTTTGGTTGTATCAATTGAATCAATGCTTCAACTGATGATTCCAGAGGTTCCTGATAAGCTAGGATTAGATACACTCTAATAGCCTGTTTTTCCCATTTGTGTGTGAGAAGGAATATCAATAGTGTGGAGATGTCAAAATCATGCATCACACCTAAAACCCCTTTGTCTAATGGATAACACAAAATTAAGTAGAGAACTAGCTCCAGATCACACCTAACGATCTCGTGTGCCTAGAACAACTAGTAGTGAACTAGTTATGATGGATGGATTGGACAAAAAAATCGGAGAAATAAACAAGTTTTAATGTGGCAGATGGATATCACAACTAACATTCAACATGCTCACCTTGTTGTATCGTCTGAGCCATCCCTTCCGGAACACAAATGAAGCTTCCTTGCCAAAAGTTGTACTTTCAGCCATTTCTGTTCCAGTTGCGGCTCCTCATTTCTACTTGCCTGTCTTCCACAGGTTTTGTTTTTACACTACTGATCACTATGATAAAATCTTCATTACCGCAAGTCTTCATTTGGGCAATATCTTATACACGCCGCGGTCAAGCTTAGAAGATTCAGTGCAGTTCAGGTGGATATCTCACAATACACTTCTGTAAACTTCAATTTCCATGAACGTAAATGACAGAGGTTATTAAGATCAATCTTACATGACTACAACACCCAGTGTTATATGGCTGTGAGTCTGATATGAACTCTACACATTTGCATTGCTAAGCTCAGTATCTGTTAATCAAGTTGGTAACCAGTACATGCAAGAATCTACTATATCTTGTATTGTGCAAATAGCAGAGAGCTGCATACATTGTTTCGACAGTCATGACAAATTCTATGCATGCAAACACGTCTCAAACCAAAGAGAGCAATTAAACGCGGTGAAATAGAATACATTAGTCATACCTTTCTATTACAGAAGTTGTACCCAGTGAAGATATTACAAAGATCAAACACAGGGGGGTCATTCCTCTTGATCATGTCCTACGTTCCGTGCCAGGAAGATAGGCAGCCAGATCATCATAATGGGAGAGATATCCATCCCATTTTTTATGGACGCCATTGGGAGAAAACTTCATGTAATAGTAGTGAACTAGTGATGATGGGTGGATTATAGCTTTGTGGACATAAAAATTGGAAAACAGAAGTCAGGTTTAATGCGAATAAAAATGTACATCACAACACATGCGTAACTTGTCTTATTGTTTGAGCCATCCCTGTCCGTAACAGAAATGAAGCTTGCCACAAGTTGTACTTTCAGGTATTTCTCTTCCAGTTGATGCTTGTCATTTTTACATGGTCATCTTTCAAAGTTTTTCTGCACTACTGATCACTACCAGAAAATTTTCGTTACCGAGTCTTCACACAACGAGTATGTTATATACACTGCGATCAAGTTTAGAAGATTCAATACAGTTCTGCTTGCTCTCTTGCAATGCACTAGTTTTTATTTATTGAAATGAAAAAAGGTTCTTATGATCCAACCTAAGACTACAACTATGAGCCGGTTACACAAACTCTACACATTTGAGTCAGCTTAATCTTTGTATCTGTTAATCAAATTGGCAACCATTACATGTAAAGAGTCTACAATATTTTAGTTCCAGGCAAATAGCAGATAGGCTTGCACACATTGTTTCAACACATTGCAAACACATTTCAAACTAAGGAGAGGAACTAAGCACGGTGAAATAGCATACATTAGTCAGAGGAGATGCAACCAAACCCATCCACATAATTTTGATTTTTCATCAATTTCCATTACCACAGTCAGAAACATTTTTTTTTAGAGAAAAAGGGCTTTTTGGCCCCAGCCCCATTCTGTATTGCCAAAATGAGACCACAGCATTCCAGACGTCCTGATTACAAGCACGCGGGGGGAATAAAACAGCAACATGCGCTGCCCCAGCAAGATAGAAGTTCTAGCTTACACATAAAAGTGCCAGAAAACAACTACCAGAGAAAGACATTAAGCTACAGCAAAACACAAGACAGCCCACAGCGCTCGTCCAGATCATGCATTGCCACCATCGAACAGCAGCGCTGAGCACTTTTGGAGTCCTAGCCAGGGTCCGGCCACATCAGGAGGGGGGGTGCACGTGCTTCCTGCTCCATCATCCTCACCAAGTGCATCCCTCTCTCCTTTGTAGCGCCTGAGCATCGAACCAGCCAGCTGCTTAGTATAGCAGCGGTTTTCCTCCGTAACACCTGCATCCCAAGCCAGGGCATATGTTTGAAACAAATGTCATTGCGATGGTTCCACAGAGCCCAAAGGGCAGCAGAATGTAGCAAGCAGTCCGCTGAGAGATTTTTGTGCTTAAGCCACCAAGCTAGCATGCACTCAATGGACATACAAACTTGTTTTGTGGTTATTTCAAAAATCCCTCTCCATAGCTCTATCGCAACAACGCAGTCAAAGAATAAATGCTCAATAGATTCAGATTCTCCACAAAAAAGGCAGGTAGGATCATCTACATGCTGTCTTTTTTGCAGATTGTCTCTTGTTAAAAGTTTGTTTTTGGCCACAAGCCAGAGAAAGATCTGGATCCTAAGGGGAATGTTAATTTTCCAAATGATAGTAATGCTGCCCGGATCAATTCCCCTAAAGTTAATAAAATTATAAAAGGATTTGACAGTAAAGACACCTTTGGCTTCAAGGTTCCAGCGAACTGTGTCTTCAACATCATTTAATCTAATACCAGCTACGCGGCTGAACAAATCGTCCCACTCTGCTAGTAGTTCCTGGGTGAAACACCTTCTAAAAGTAATTTTTAGATTGGTGCCATCCCAGACCTCACTAACAGAAACATTATGGTCATTAGCAATAGAGTATAACTCCCAATACTGGGTAGCTAGAGACGCATGCCCCAGCCACTGGTCTTCCCAGAATCTAATACTCTTACCATTACCCACTATCCAAGAATATCCTACATTGGCAGCTTTAGCAGCCCGAAGTATACCTTTCCAAAAAGGGGAGGCACCATTTTCAGGGCAAGTAAATATATTTGGACATCGAGTCTTATACTTGGCGTCAACAATTTGTTTCCAAATTTTGCCCTCATCCAGGAAATATCTCCTGATCCAGGAAGCCAAGAGACATAAATTCATATCAGCAATATTGGGGATGCCCAGACCCCCATGCTGCTTTAGGAGGGTTACATTCCCCCAGGCAGCAAGATGATATTTAAAGTGGCCCTCATAGTCGTCCCAAAAACAGTGGGCTAGTTGCGAATTTATTAGTTTTATAGCCCATTTAGGGAATCTAATAATCCCCATAAGATAGCTAGGGATAGTCGACAGGCAAGTCTTTACTAGAGTGAGCCTTTTACCTGAAGACAGGAGTCTCCCTCGCCACCCAGCCCCTCTCTTGATAATTTTATCAACAGTGGGTTGGAGCTCACATTTTTTAAGCTTTCTGTGATGCAGAGGAGCCCCTAAATATTTGATAGGGAACTCACTCAATTTGCACCCAAGTATCTGTGCAAAAATATTTGCATCATCCTCATTAATATTAATGGGTACCAGGTCACATTTATGGAAATTAATCCGCATGCCAGATAAATTTTCAAAGCAGGAAAGTAACCACTTAAGGTTTCTCGCATGGGATTTATTATTGCTGAGGAAAAGTAAGGTGTCATCCGCATATTGCATACTAATGATGCCAGCAGGGTTGGAATTAGGGTAGAGACCTTCCAGGATATTGTTTCTGGAGGCTTTAATAAGAATTTTAGTGAACACATCAGCTACTAGGTTAAAAAGCAAAGGGGAATAAGGGTCCCCTTGCCTCACACCTTTGCCCGCAATAAAAAAATCACTATTCTTATTATTGACAGTGACCCCAACAGAACCTTTGTATATGAGAGATTTAACTTTCCTCATCCAGTTAGAACTAAAGCCTCTCTTATACATCATGTCTATCAGGAACTCTCTGTTGATCATGTCGTAAGCTTTTTCATAGTCCAGTTTAAAAACAAAACCAGACTGCTTGCTGGAGTGAACAGAATGAATAATCTCATGAGCAGCAATAATGCTCTCAGCTATGTACCTGCCTTTAATGAAGGCAGTCTGATTAACAGAAATCAAATCTTTGCAGATAGGGCCAAATTTATTAGTGGCACACTTGGCAAAGATCTTGAAGCTACAATTAATCATAGCAAGAGACCTAAACTTTTCCATCCTAGTGGCATCAGCCTCTTTAGGAACTAGAGTAAGCAAGGAGAAGTTGAGTCTATATAGATCTAGCTCTCCTTTCTCCCAATCATCGAATAAAGCAAATAGATCACCTTTAATAAGGTCCCAAAATTGTTGATAAAATAGAAAAGGAAAACCATCTGGCCCCGGAGCTCCTTCAGCATATGAGCCAAATACAGCATCCTTTATTTCTTTTTCAGAAAAGGGGGTATCCAAAATGCAATTATGTGCATCAGTCACCCTCTCTCCATCTTCCCAAAAATCATTTTTCAGGTTAATGTTTATTTTATCTTGGTAGCTAAAAAGATCTTTGTAGAAGTTCACAGCAATGTTCATAATATCTTCAGGATCGGTCACAGTACCTTCATTACCTTCCAGCGCCATGATCTGCTTCCTCCTCCTTTTCTGATTAGCTACAGCTTTGAAATATCCAGCGTTCAAGTCCCCCTCCAGAATGTCTCTCTCCCTGGATCTCTGTCTGGCTTTAATTTCTTCCTTTCTCCAGATGTCTTCCAGGTCCCCTGCAATTTTTTTCATTCTCCTGTTAGTATTAGGGGAAGGAGGGTTGGATTCAGAAAAAATATCTAGACAATTGTACTCAGCCACCAAGGTTTGTTTGTTCCTGTTCTGCTCAGCCTCATAATTAGCCATCCAACCCTTGATGGCCTTTCTGGAGTTTCTGATCTTGAACTGCCAAACATCTATTGCCTTAGTATGAGGGCATTTGGCAGTCCAGGCTTTATGAACGACATCTCTAAACCCATCTACTTCCAAGCACCACTTTTCAAATCTGAAATGCTTGTCTCTAGGGATATGCAAGGCACAAGTATTAATAATGAGAGGTGTATGATCACTCCCAAGTCTAGGTAGTGCTTTAAGGTTTACACCAGGAAAAGCAGAAGCCCAGTCAGTGGTCATGAACACTCTATCTAAGGTAGCCAGAATTAAATTGTCCTGGTTATTGCCCCAGGTGAATTTCCTCCCATTAATTTTAAGCTCCAGCAGGCCAAAAGTGTTGATCCAGTCATTAAAGAGATCAGCCCAGTGCTGATTAATAACACCAGTATTTTTATCACTGGCCTCTCTAATTAGATTGAAGTCTCCCCCAATTAAGGAAGGTCCTGACCAACTAGAAAATAAAGAATGAAGTTCATTTACGAAATCTGCCTTGAACTGCTCGTAGGCAGTGCCATAAACTGCAACCAGCCTCCAAATGGAGTTGTCCTGTTTGTTTTTGACCAAACAAGAGATGCTGAAACTAAGTAAATCACACTGAATCATTTCAAACATATCCACCTTACACCCAACTAGGATCCCTCCCGCAGTGTTATTAGCAGGGAGCCATTTCCACTGAAAAGTAGATCTGGGGTCAAAGGCTTCAATCTGAAGAAGAGTGAAATCTTCTTTCTTGGTCTCAGAAATGCAAACAAAATCAAGGCTATTGGCTCTAATGAGCTCTTTAAGCTTATCAATTTTGATGGGGCCATTCAGCCCTCTGATGTTCCAAAAGCAACCTATCATTTATCTATAAAATCAATTTTTCTTCTCCCCTTACAGGAGCCAGATTTACGTATGACTTCAACCCAGGGGGGATCTGAGGTAGGGGACACATTCATATGCGCCCCTTCCTCTGACTCAACATTACTCCCTAGATTATCATCTGAAACCCCAAACTCCTCTCCAGTAATATCAATACTAGCAGGGAGAAAAACTTCAGGATTGTCAGAGTTGAATTTATTGAGTCTGTCTAACTCTATCTGCTTAATAGCACAGATGTTCTCTTTAATATTATTACTGCTATCACCCAGATTAATACCCGAGCACTCTGCAGTTTTAATAAGAAATTCATCATCTAAGCAAGCAAAGGAGTTATGAGTACCTTTTTTCACAGTAGGCTTTTCCAAGTTTTTGATTTGTTTCAGTTCCTGAGCTTTTTGAAGGGCAGGCCTGTCATCCCTCTTGTTTCTGGTGCTAACTCTAGAGGCTACCACAGGCCCCCACTTTTGCAACGTGTTGATGTGCTTCTACCTCCCGTGCAAACATACCCAGTGAACATATTACAAAGATCAAACACAGGGGGGTCATTCCCCTTGATCAAGTCCTACCTCCCGTGCAGGGAAAACAGGCGGCCAGATCATCACAATGGGAGAGAGAGCTATTTGGGGAGGTTCATAGCATTTTTCTGGCACCCTCTGATGAACTTTCTCAACTACCCTGCTCCTCAGATGAACATAAAAGAGAGTGCCACTTGCTGTATGATCCAAGAACACAAAGTCGGCATTGTCACCGACCGCAGCAACATCAAGATAATTACCGGGAGGGATCCAACTGTCCCTTACAAGATGTGCACAAGCATCAGCCTCACGGACACAAAATGTGTCCAGCAGCAGCCAGCCCGCGCCATTGCCGTCGCCCGGCATTGGATGGAGCCACACACTGAGCTGAAACCCGTCTGCACTGACAAGATAGAGCCCGGAATCCTCCGCACATGAGAGGTTGTAATTGTGGCGCACTCCAACTGGGAGCTCAAGGGTGAAGAAGCTCGCCGCTGCCAAATCTAAACCCAGGGCGTACCGAGAGTCGGTCACCACGAAGACCTTGCCATGGATGGGTGGTAGAATTTCAAGGAATTCTGCGTCAAACGAGAGCTCTATCTCTGTCACTGCGGTGGCTGGGACGCCCCATCCGCCGGATCCCAGGACGTACAACTCCGCGTAGACTTTTCGCCGGATCGCCCAGAGATACAGCAAGGTGATGCCGTTGCGGCCCCCATCCTCGGGCAGGAACATCTCAACGAATCTATCTTGAGTGGTGTCCCAGTCAAGGTGGGGTAGCGGGGTCGTCGGGAGGACGGCCGCGGCCTCCCCGGCGAGCAGCGGAGCCAGGGAGTAATCGAATCCGCCAGTCAAGTTTGGGGGTTTTTCCAGAGGGGAGGGTTTCGGTTGGAGAGGAGCAGAAAATGTGTATGCAGAATGGATAGGCCAGCTGAATCGATCGTTTCCTTCCTTTTTCTTCTACTAGGCTATACTACACAAAATTATTATGTTTTAGACGTGTTAAAATCATCAAATAACGGAATCCATTAAAATCTCACGTCAAATTTTTAGAATCTCGTCACGAACGTGCTTCCTACCGTTGATTTTTTTTAGCATCAGTACAGACACAAGCGCTCATATACACGCGCATACACTCACTCATATGAATGCACACACGCACACCCTACCCCTATGAGCACCTCCGAGAGACTGAACCGGCATATCATCTTGAGATTTACGAAGTCACCGTAGGCGCCTTGTCGTCGACGGGAACGTCTCCTCCCACTGAAAGAGCATCGCCGGAAATCCTGAAATAAAAATCCAATAATAATGCGAGCACCAGGATTTGAACCCTGGTGGGTTGGGGATAACACTGTCCACCTAACCATCTCAACCATAGGTTGGTTCGTCGTTGAATTATTAGTACGAACCACGGAGCAAATTTTTGTGCCTTGTTGTCAGCGACATTTCAGAATCCTTCGCATCTTTCCCTCACTCCGTGGCCCACTCGCTTATTCTCCTCACCTTATCTTCTTCTCGTCCCCACCCACCAACTCACAAGGACACCACCCAGGCACAGCGAGGTCATGCGGCGGTAGCACCAGTGACTCCCGTCGGTTCCCAAATGGTTTTGTACATCCAACCGTGATGCGCGCGGGTGGGTTGGGGGGGGGGTAGTCCTGGCCATCTCCAGCCCGGCCCTGTCGGCCCACCCAGGCTCGGCCCTAAAATCCAGGGCCTAGGCCCGACGGGTTGCCCGTGGGCCAGTTTGGGCCTGAGTTTTGAGCCCATCAACAGGGCCTAGACTGGCTTGGGCTTGCCATATTGGCAATTTAAGGAAGAGGCCTGGCCCACGGCCCTAAGCCCTAAAGGCTTTTCAGGGCTTTTTACCAAATGGGCCGGGCTTGGGCTTGAAAAGTAGGCCTGATGGTAGGGCCTGGGAGAGCCCGGGCCTCGGTTTTCTACCGTGGGCTTTTTTAGGCCCGGCCCGGCCCGGCCCATGGCCAGGTATAGGGGAGGGAGGCGGAGGCAGATTCATTTTTTCAAACGTGGAAAAGTTACTGTTTTGCCTATGGAAAAGATGTAGGTTAGACCATCGCTAATTTACCTTTTTAACCAATAACAAAATTTTTTGGACGATGGAAAATTCATACCTCATATCATGGATTTTTTTTTTATTTTTCAACATGGCAAATTGACCTTTTTATCGAATGCAAAAAAATAATAAAAAATCAAACCATGGGAAAATTCATTATTTGGATCATGGCAACTCCCTACTTCAAATCATGGCAAATTTTATATGTTTGGAACATGGCAAACTAATTGCTTTGGACCATGGCAATTTTGTTTATATAAACATGGGTATCCTTATGTTGAAACATTTTTTGCCAAGGTTTCTTCTATGTTTTCTTAAATTCTGCCATTTTTAAGTTTTGATAACTAGTATGGATCCATTTTTTCAACTTGATGACAATTTTATTATACATATTATGAAAAAAATTATTTTTTGATATTCATAATCAGGTTCAATCCAGCTTCAAAACTTGATGGTAGTGAGCAGAACTATGCCTCTCACGAAAGCACAACCATGTCTTTCGGGGAAGTAAAACCGTGACTCTCTCGAAAGGAAAAAAACGCATTTTTTTCCGTTTCCGAGATGCACGGCCGTGACTATCGCTAAAGCACAACCGTGCCTCTCGCGGAAGCAGAACCGTGACTCTCGCGAAAGAAAAAAAATATAGAAAACGCGTTTTTTCCATTTCCGAGAGGCACGGCTGTGACTCTCACGAAAGCAAAATTGTGCCTCTCACGGAAGCAAAACCGTGACTCTCGAGAAAGAAAAAAAACGGGTTTTTTCGAAAAAAAAATAGATCGAAAAGGTAAGGAAGACCGGCGAAAAACGAAAACATCGAAAAAAACCCGTTAAAACCCGTTAAAAAGCCGAAAATACATGCGGAAAAAATAAATCCGGAGGAAGCGCCCAGAGCGCGACACGTGGCAAATGACTAAGAGCGGGTCAAGTAACGCTGATCGTTGCGAGGCTCCCGAAGGAGCGCTCGTTAACTAGTTGCTCTCCCTATTGGGAGACATGGCGCCTACAGCGATCTTCCGTGGGCTGATTTCATTCGGCCCATCATCGCTGGTTCGTTCACTATTTCTTTTGCGTGCCTGAAGCTTAGCCAGAAGCTCGTTCGTGCTAGGCCTTTCTTTAGGACGTCATGTATGGCTCCTTAGGGCATGTACAATGCATAGTCTCAGGGTGATGCCTCGCATGCCATGTAGGATCGGATATGACGTAAAGTAGGTTTGGATAGGGAAGCGGGATCCTCTCCAGGAGGCAAGTGCTTGGAGAGAAAAAGTGTGGTCTGGGGTCAAAAGCGGGAAAGGTTGGAGTGAAAAGTAGAGATGCATGTGTACTAAAGTCTTTATTTTCTATTTCTTAATGAGACTCACTAGTAGTAGCTTGCATCTATACTACTATTAAACAAGCGAACTGATGATAGCGCTGCGAACGTACTCTGCCAGAAAATCGTCCGCCAAATACGTTTTCCCTCAAAGCGTAATCGGCTGATTTCCCACGTCCGCAACTCCTCGGCTACAATCACGCACGCAAGGCACGCAATTACCGGCCCATCTTGCCTCCCCCACGACGCGCTCATGGGCAGAGCAGGCGCGGCCCTCCGCGCTCGGCCGCCGCCATGACGCCCTCATGGGCAGGGCAGGCGCGGCCCTCCGCGCTTGGCCGCCGCCACGACGCCCTCGTGGGCAGGGCAGGCGCGGCCCTCCCCGCTCGGCCGCCGCCACGACGCCCTCGTGGGCAGGATTGGCGCGCCCCTCCGCGCTCGGCCGCCGCCACGACGCCCTCGTGGGCATGATTGGCGCGGCCCTCTGCGCTCGGCCGCCGCCCCTCCGGGCTCTCGCGCCACTGCGGCTCCCGGCAACCAGCACGGAGCCGATGCATCGACACCAACGCGGGATCCACCTGCCCTCCTCGCTCGCCGTTGACTCTGCCATAGACGGAGGTGCTGCTGCGGCATGCGATCCGATGCCAAGACCACGGGAGAATTGCTGCTGCTGATCCACACCTCCACCCCAACCCACACCCGTCCCATGGTCGCCTAGGCCAGCCGCTTCATAGGTACACAACTTAGTAATTAGCAATTAGTCCCCTGTTGGCTTTTGTTGGTTGGAGTGCTTTTTTCTATGGAATTTATTTGCTGATGAATCGATCTGGCCATATCCTGACAAACCATACAAATTAGATGAATCGATCTGCCCACATCCTTTTACGCTTATTGATTTAGCTGAGTAGTCATTTTGCAATTTGTTGTACAAATCAACCTAGCTGATTTCTATAGTTGATCCCAGTAAGTGGAATATTAATCTCACAAGGTCTTTGACTAATTTTCGAGTTGATTTTTGGATCCCCAAATCTTTGCAGCATCAGACGGAATTAGGTCCTGCAGTGAAGTGCTTTAGGCCATAGCATGATGCGCCTACAAGTGTTTGCAAACACGCATATTGCCAAGCACATGCTCACTTTAAGTGGGAGTCGTATGCCGCGAAAACAGATTCAGGCATCATGTGGGCAACTTATCTATGTACGCCTCAGGTTCTATCCTCGAACAGTCAACTATGTCCGTGTTATCTATGGGAGGTCGGTGGAGTTGATTCTGACACGGCAGATTGGAGAGGATTGGGATCTTGATCTCATGCAGGGAGGTGAGGCCACACTCTTAGAAGTTAGAACAATAGATGTGTGTTTACGGAAAAATTGAATGGATCATGAAGTTGATTGTCAGACTTGTTTATTTTGAAGTTGATCCATATTTCAATTTAATACTGTACTACTCAAGCTACTACCATCTGGATGCAGCGAAGGAGGTGTAATCTCATACTGATGTTGGTTGAAGTCCTCCGTTGACTTGCAAGGACGAGGTCGAGCGCATCGTGGCCGCTGGAGTAGGAGAAGCAGCGTGCGGTGGGGCTGAGGGTGCCGGCAAGCGGAAAGAAGTGGGTGAGCGCGTGTTGCAGGAAGGCAGCGGGCAGCAGGAACGCGGCGGCCGGGTCGACATGGCAGTACAAGAAGAGGCGCTCGCAGGGTCCGTGAAGACCCATGTGTCGTTGTCGAAGAGGTGATGGGGAGCTCCGGAGACGGCATCCCCGTCGTCGACGCCACGCGGGATCGCTCCAGCATGTGCACCTCTGTTTTCGACATGGATTCGTTGACTTTTCTGGTTCGGGTGGGTCGATTTGATCTTGTCTCTCTGGCCACCTACCACTATCTGACTATCGTTGTGCTTTGCTTGCTGGCCTGTGACTACAGAAACACGAGGTAGGTTTGGCACTAATCTGCTGGAGTGATTTAGCTACCATGCTGCAGTGAACACGTTTCCTCCAGCCATCGCTCATATTTGAGGCATTCACAAGACCATCAAGACCGTCAAAACGAAGGTTCATGCATCCACGAATGCTTGTAAATTTTATGCAATTTTGTACATTAATGGGTATTTTAAGAATGGCTTAAATCAAAGTCTGAAACGTATCCAAAGTCGACAAAGCGTATGTTTCTGTAGCTTAGATTTCTGGTAGGGTGTTATGTATTTCAGGTGTATTTGTATTAGTCGGGACGTGCAATAAAATTACCACCATCACACATAAATTCTAACAAATTATATGAATTGATGCTTCCTTGAGTCTACTACTAATCGGATTGCATTTTGTTTTTAGTGGAAAGCGGTAGGAGCCTATCCTTGATTTAAGTTGGAGAATGAAGTATGAACCCATTTTTATCCAGTTTACGTGGATTGGCTGCCTACAGAAGGTACTGCTAAACATCGACTCTATATTCTAAGATTACCTTTCAATTGAGAATTACTATCTCTAATAAAAAAAATGGGTGGCCGGTGGTAAAAAAACACCAGACTTGCTGCACTACAAATTCTAGCAATAGTACAGCTATGTCAACGTAATTGCTGCTGCAATAATATTCTAAGATTACCTTTCAATTGAGAATGACTATCTCTAATAAAAAAATGGGTGGCCAGTGCTAAAAAAACACCAGACTTGCTGCACTACAAATTCTAGCAATAGTACAGCTATGTCAACGTAATTGCTGCTGCAATAATGTGTTTGAGATTGCAATACTATATTTATAATATTTAAGTGTGGATGTGAGAGTGGTTCTTATTTTCATCATGGAAATCTTGATTAAGGTAGATCATCCAGAATTAAAAAAAGCATATGAGATCTGTGTAATAAACTGTGTTATCATTAGAGATGCTTAGTGAAGATGTATTCTGATTTAACTTCTCAACTCTCAATAATTATTTTATATATCTTTGTTGAATATCTTTTTCATGATGTTTATCTATAACCATTAAGGTCAAGAGCTTGTGGAACGCTTTAGTCGATGATTAATCGGTTTGAAGTACCATGTTCTCGATCAAGCAGAGTTGTCTGCATTTTTACCGTTGTCTTCAACGTTCTCCCTCGCTGGAGACGAGGAGGTATGCACCACCACTGCCACTCCATCCCTTTCCTTATCCCTCCCTGGGATTGGGTTTTGACAATTTGTCCTCTGTGTGTTGTTCCCTGCAGTACATCGTGAGGGGCGGGCGGAACCTCTTCCCACTGCTCCCTAAAGCGTTCAAGGGCGTCAAGCAGATCGGAGTCATCGGATGGGGCTCCCAGGTCCAGTTTGCTTCCCTTGCTGCATTGTTTAATTCTTTCCTAACTCTCGATATTTACATATCTATCTAATCGAGGCACTACCTGAATATAAACATCAGTCGGTGTGTTCAAATTGAATGATGGATTCAACACATATTTGTTCTATTCTGCTACTTGGGTTCGAGTCTGTAAGTCTGTGCGCTGGCTCACGGAATTTTTTGGGGGTGCTTTTTCAGGGTCTAGCGCAGGACCAGAACCTGAGAGATTCTTTGGTTGAAGCCAAGTATGACATCATGTTTAAGGTTTGTTATTCTCATGTATCTCCAGCTTTAGACATGGAATTGAGTTTTCACCGTGTGTTGAGTGAAAATCTCTGAAGCTTTTGCTTGCAGCCCTGAGTGAACACCCACAACTAACATTTATTGTTTTCTTTACCTTTATAACTTGCACTAGGCATTGTTTATTACTTGTTCTTGCTTAAATTGAGCATTTCATATTGTACAACTTGGAATATGGAAAATATGTGACAACTGGTATTATGTCCCATTTGGTATGTACTTTGGACTATCATGTCAGATGTTCAATAAGCTGTCTTTTCGCTTTCAGATTGGTCTCAGGAAAGGTTCTAAATCTTGTGAGGAAGCACGTGCAACTAGGCTCACTGAGGAGAACGGGACATTGGGAGACATACGGGAGACGGTTTTGGGTAGAGATCTTGTGCTTCTGCTCATCTCAGATTCTGCACAGGTGCGCATCATGGTAACTAGCTTTATGCACGATTTTAAGCTTTCCTTTCTCAAGTGTTTCTTTAGATTAGGCTCAGTTTCAGGATGATGTTTCCTTGCATCATGTTGGTTTAATTAATTAATTTTACTTGCATACTCTTTATGCAGCATACTATGAACCATTCACTGCATGATACATTTTTTGAGTCCCGCCATCACTTTATTATATCCTTGTAACTGAAGTTATCATCGGTTCGAAACTAAAAAAAATGATTTGGGGTGAAGAGTTGAAGGCCTGAAGCCAAATGTTCCTAATGAGGCAGATGACCCGCACAACTCCTGTGAAACAAGGCCAACGCTATGTGCCAAGATTGTATTGCTTCATGAAGACACTTTTTTATCATTCATTTTTTATTATTCAAATCTCTACATGGTCGGCATAGATACTTCTATTACATGGATTCATCACTATTTTTCATGTTTTTTTGTAAACAGAACTCCCTCTGTACTGATATATTTGTGAACAGGGAGTAGTATACATTAAGCTTCACGCAAGAGAGCTTCCGCCACATAGAAGTAAATTAATCTCAATATGAATTCAGAATTCAGTACTCACATTAATTTCATAGGCTGCTTTGATCGAGACGTGTGTTGCACGTGCATACTTACTAGTTGGGTAGAAAAAATAAATGTAGGTGCCTCAAACTATTTTTTGTCATGGGGCATCTGTATTGATATGCCACCATTGTACATGCCCTTAGCGAGAAACTGGTTCGTTCGCTGTTTTTTTAGAACTCTTTTGCTAACTAGTGTCAGCTATTGGATTGATTGATTCTATTCCAAAAAATTCTTTTGGAAGCACGGTTTTGTAGAAAAAAAAGGTTTGTAAATGAAAGAACTGAAATAATATTTCTGGGATATAACTTATTTTCCGAAGTAAAGAATAAACGTAGGTAACAAATTTGGATGCTGAAAAATCAAAACATGGATTCAAAAGTGTTCACATGTTTTAGAAAAAAATTTCATAAATTTGGGAAAAAGTTCAACAATTTTGATCAAAATTGAAAACCTTTCATCGAATTCAAAAAAACTTCATTGAATTTTAAAAAAGTTAACCGATATTGGAAAAAGTTCATCGATTTTGAAAAAAGTAAACCGAATTAAAAAAAACTTCATCAAATTTAAAAAAAGAAATCATCGACCTTGAAGAAAAAGTTCATCGAATTTGAAAAAAGTTCATGTAATCTTAAAAAAACATTGAATTTGAAAAAAGTTAATCGAATTTGAAAACGTTCATGTAATCTGAAAAAAGTTCATCGATTTTGGAAAAAATCATCGAATTTGAAAAAAAAATCATTTTTTAAAAAAGTCATCGATTTTACAAAACACGATATTCTTAACAAAACACACATTTAAAAAACAAAAGAAAAATAAAAAAGGAAAAACCAAATAAAACCATCCCTGAACTAAACCTCGAACCAGGAAAAACACATTGTTTGACAGTCATGACAATTCAATGCATGCAAAACATGTTTCAAACTAGGGAGTGGAATTAAACACAGTGAAACAACATACATTAGTCAGAGGAGATGCAATCAAACCCATCCAGATAATCTTTTCTCTCATCAATTTCCATTACCTCATCAGCAACATGCCTTCCTATTACTGAAGTCATACACAGTGATGATATTACGAAGTCAAACACAGAGAGGATCATTCCTCTTGATCATGCCCTACATTCCGTGCCTGGAACACAGGCGGCCAGACCATCATAAAGGGGGAGATGTCGGTTTGACTGTTTCAAATTCCTTGACTGTTTGACTGTTCTTTTATCCTTTCTAGACCAGGTTTTAGTTAAGCAACCAAGCAATCACTGAAGATTGTAAAGACCAAACGAGGAAATCTTGAGTTCAGCATGTACCTTTTTCTTTAATGGAGTTTCATTATATAAACGGCACTGTTCCTATGGTGATTTTGTCATTGTACCAAACGAGACATGGTAAGAAAACTTAGTTCTAGCTACCACCTTTTGGGAGGGGCCAAAGTCATACAGTTAGCTATGGCCAGGGCAGTGGCTGATCTTTGATATTTTTTTAATAGCGTCTCGAATAAGTAATGAAGAAGAAGAATCAAGATTCGAGACAGGCTGAACTTTCGTTTTTAGTATCTTATATAGAAAAATGGTGTGAAGAATCAAGATTCGAGATAGGCTGAACTTTGGTGGTATCAACTGAATCAAATGCTTCAGCTGATGATTCATCAGGTTCCAGATAAGGTAGGTTTAGATAAACTCTAATTCCTTGCTTTTGCCATTTGTGCGTGAGAAGGGATACCAATTGTGTGGGGTTGTGGACATCAAGCATCACATTTTCCTTTTCTGGATGCCACTGCGAATTTGTGATAAAGCTCCATCTAATGAATTCTAGCACCTCCTGTAATCTTTGCTTTTGGGAGGGGGCAAAATCATACAGTTAGCTATGGTCAGGACCCTGGCTAATCTTTAATATTTCTTGTAATGATGCTTCAAATGAGTAAAAATGAAGATGAATCAGGATTCAAGATAGGCTGAACTTTAGTTATTAGTACCGTACATAGAAAAAAAATGGATGGTGGTATTAATCAAATCAATGCTTCAGTTAATGATTCATCAGGTTACTGACAAGCTAGGATTGGATGCACTCTAATTTACTGTTTTTGCCATTTGTGTGTGTAAAGAGGAATACCATTGTTGTGGAGTTCGTGGACATCACGGGTCACATTTTTTTCTGCATGACATTGGATAAGACTTCATTAAATGGCATCTATCATAGTAGTGAACTAGTGATGATGGGTGGATTATAGCTTTGTGGACATAAAAAATGGAAAACAGAAGTCAGTTTTAATGTGAATAGAAATGGACTTCACAACACATGCATACCTTGTCTTACCGTCTAAGCCATCCCTGTCGAGAACACAAAAGAAACTTCCTTGACAAGAGCTGTATTTTCAGTTGTTTCTCTTCCAGTTGCTGCTTGTCATTTTTATTTGGCCACCATTCAAAGTTCTTCTACGCAACCGATCATTACCAGGAAGTCGTCATATATGGAATATCTTTTACAAACTACTGTCAGCTTAGAAGATCAGTACAGTCTGGCTGGATATATTGCAATGTACCTCTGAAAACTTCAAGGTTTTTTACTGAAATGATCATAGGTTCTTAAGACCCAACTTACATGACTGCAATATCTACTGTTCTAGGAAGAGAAATAACTCAAAGTACATACCTCTCTATTACAGAAATCATTACTCAGTTTAGATAGTACAATTATCAAACACAGGGGGGTCATTCCTCATGTCCCACGTTCTGCGCTGGGAAGATAGGCGGCCAGATCATCATAACAGGGGATACACGTACGTGGCCAGCAGCCGCACGTTTATATCCACATTCATCTGCCCCCCTCTGGTATACCTTCTCAACCACCCTGCTCCTCAGATGAACATAAAAGAGGGTGCCACTTGCTGGATGATCCAAGAACACAAAGTCGGCATTGTCCCCGACCGCAACAACATCAAGACAGACATTGCGAGGAGGAACCCAACTGTCCTCTGCACGGGGTGTGCATGCATGACCCTCATGGACACAAAATGTGTCCAGCAGCAGCCAGCCTGCATCATTGTCATCGCCCGACATCCGATGGAGCCACACACTGAGCTGAAACCCGTCTGCACTGACAAGATAGATCCCTGAATCCTCGGCGCATGAGAGCATATAGTTGCTCTGCACTCCAGCTGGTAGCTCAAGGGTGAAAAGGCTCCTGGTGGCCAAATCTAGACCCACGGTGTACCCAGAGTTGGTCACCATGAATACTTTGCCATGGATGGGTGGTAGCATTTCAAGGAAGACTGTGCCGTCTGGGGGCTCTATCTCTGATTCCATGTCAGGGATGCACCATCGGCCAGATCTCAGGATGCACACCTCCGCATACACTTTTTGCCGGTCCTTCCACAGATTCACCAAGGTGATGCCGTCGCGGCCCCCATCCTCGGGTAGGAACATCTCAGTGAACTGAGTGCGCCTCTCCCAGTAGTTACGGTGGGCGTGGGACGGCAGGGTTGGTGGGAGGACGGTTGAAGACTCCCCGGCGAGAACCGGCACCACGAGCGGGTGATCGAAACTGCCGTCGCGGAAGACCTCGATGATGAGGCGGCCGCTCCGGCAGTGCTTGATTCGCGGGCACCTGCGGGCGAAGGCGGCGTCGCAGCAGGAGGTCGCGCGGCGTATGGGCGCGGCGAGCTCCGGGGGCTGCCGCGGGAGAGGCACGAAGCGATACCTGCCGGGGTAGCCGACGCAGGCGCCGAGGAGGCGGGGCGGGTTGCGCTCGCGGAAGCGGCGGAGGAAGGCCGGGCTGGAGGCGTGGAGGAGCCACCGCTTGCAGACGAGGGCGGCGTTGACGAGGCTGGTGGGGAAGGCGACGCAGAGGAGGATCTCGCGGAGGAGGTTGTCGTCGTCAAGGACCGATGCCGCCGATGCGGCCGCGGCCGCGGCCGCCGGCGTCCGTCGATCTCCGTCCATGATTTTGGCCGGCCAAATTTGGGGAATTTTTCTGGAGGAGGGGGGGTTCGATGGGTTTCTTCGGTGGGAGCGAGCAGAATACGACGTGGGAATAGCGAAATACCACTAGTCAAAACTTTTAAAAAAAAAATATTGGCACGAGAACTGCCAAATCATATTTTATTAGAAAAAAAGAGTGGGATGAGAACAAGGCCTGAAGCGATTTCCTCCATGTAATGCAACAGCAACGGATCCCATTTTACTTTCAGGTAATTTAGTTAGAGCATCTGCACCCGGGCCTCTCATACCGGTCTAAAACATCCGGACTAGCATGTAAAAAACAACCGACCCAATTAAACCTTTAAATCATGGACAAATGCCCGGCCTGACCGGCACCCCTCATATCTAACTCAAATGGAGGGTGGATATGATGCGGCCTGGGAACGCCCTGGCACGCCGCCTGACAGGCCTGGCCCACCACCGACCCAACAGCTGTCACACAAAAACCCCAATCCGAACACCTCACTTTGAACCATAGCCCACTCTCTCTCGCTCCATCCTCTCCTTTTCCTTTTCGATTCCGATCCCGTCCACTCCGATGTCCAGCTCCGGCAACGACTTCGGCTCCAACCTCGACTACGAGGAGGAGATGGCCCTCGGCATTGCATTGGAGTGGTCCAAGGTGGACACCGGCGCGCGGCTCCAGATCTGGAGCGTCGTCGTAGCTCCTGCGTCGCCAATGCGTGGACGCTGGAGCTGGACCCTCCCGGCCCGCACACAGCTCCGCCAGGACAGCGCAGTCTGCATCCCCTGCGCCGTCTCCTTCCCCCGTCGGCCGCTCCTCCACGCAGGCAGCGCGGTTGTTAGTGCCCATGTCGCCGACCCGCACACGCACTCCGGAATCTGAGGCACGCGTCACGAGAGGCAGCAAGCACGGAAGAGGGACGCGGCGAAGCAGTCCGCACGCCGTCACCGCGGGAAGCAGGCGGAGCCCGACGAGGACGAGCGGCTCCTTGCATAGGTCTACCGCTGGTCCCTGACGACGACGGAGACAGACGCTCGCCACCTCTGATGGAAGAACGCCAAAGCGTTCCAGCTTGCTATTGAGTAGTCGGAGCGGGAGACGAAGGAGGCAGCGGCGGAGCAGGCTCGGATCGACAAGTTAAAGCGGGAACAGGACAGGGTAGTCCATCGGATGTAAGGGCTCATCGTCCTCTCCGATGACGACGACGATGACAACTGTGATAGCCGCACCTCCTCCTCGGACGACCAAGACCCTCTGATGTCTACTACACAACTAATTCTTGTAGACTCGTGTTGGGCCTCCAAGCGCAGAGTTTTGTAGGACACCAGCAAATATTCCTCAAGTGAATGACCTAAGGTTTATCAATCTGTGGGAGGCGTAAGATGAGGATGGTCTCTCTCAAACAACCCTGCAATCAAATAACAAATAGTCTCTTGTGTCCCCCAACACATCAAATACAATGGTAAATTGTATATGTGCACTAGTTCGGCGAAGAGATGGTGATACAAGTGTAGTATGGATAGTAGATATAGTTTTTTTGTAATCTGAAATAATAATAAAAAAGCAAGGTAACAAGTAACAAAAATGAGCAATAATGGTATTGCAATGCTTGAAAATAAGGCCTAGGGTTCATACTTTTAGTAGTGCAATCTCTCAACAGTGCTAACATAATTGAATTATATAACAATCCCTCAACATGCGATAAAGAATCACTCCAAAGTTCATATCTAGCGGAGAACATAAGATAAAATTGTTTGTAGGGTACAAAGACACCTCAAAGTTATCCTTTCCGATCAATATATTGAGCTATTCATATAAGTGTCACAAAGAACCCGAGAGTTCGTACTAGAATAACACTATATGATACACATCAACCAACTCTAACGTCACATAGATAATCCAATATCACCACAAGTATCCATGAGTTGATTATACGATATGCATCAAACAACTTCAGATTCATAATATTCAATCCAACACAAAGAATTTCAAAGAGTGCCCCCAAAATTTCTAAGGGAGAAAGTAGGAAGAAAACATGCATCAACCCCTATGCATAGATATTACCCCAATGTCACCTCAGAAATCCCAAGTTGAGTGCCAAAACATATATCAAGTGAATCAATAGAACACCCCATTGTCACCACGGTTATTCATATGCAAGACATACATCAAGTGTTCTCAAATCCAACAAGTATTCAATTCGATAATAGTAAACCACAACGGTAAAAACTCAATTCATCACAACAAGATAGAGAGGGAGAAACACCATGTGATCCAACTATATTGACAAAGCTCGCGGTACATCAAGATCGTGCCAAATCAAGAACACGAGAGAGAGAGAGAGAGAGAGAGAGAGAGAGAGAGAGAGAGAGAGAGAGATGGTGACCACCAGGATGATGAAAATGGCCTCTGATGATCATTTTCCCCTCCGGCAGGGTGCCGGAACAGGGTCCCAAATTGGTATTTTGGAAATTTCTGAAATAATATAAAGAAGGAAAAATAAAAACATAGACAATAAAAGAAATGGCAAAAGGAGAAAAAAGAGGGGGGCGCCACACCCCACACATGGGCTGGCCCCGTCAACGCGGGAGGTGGAGTTGCACACTTGACAAAAAGGGAGAGAAAAAATGGATAGAACCATGGATCGAACCTTGGTCCCCTGCGCGAAGGAGGGAGGCTTCAGCTACTGCGGTTCATCTGTGTTTGCGATATTTTAGGGTATCGCACTGTAAAAGAACCGATGCTGATGTGTCTTTGACACGAAAAAATCGAAACATTTTCTTCACTTATGAATGGCATGGTGGGTAATTTATGACAACTTTGGTAGTAATTTTAGGACTGACGGGCAAAAGCGCTAATGGCTTTCTTATTACTAGCAAAACGCCCCATGTGTTGAGACAGGAGAATTCTTTTTCATAATCTACAATGGCCATGCTCATATTTTGCTATATCATAGAGATACACTATCACTCTCAATTTCCTGAAATTATGAACATTTTCTAAAACTCGTGAACTTTTTCCAATTCATAAACACTTCTACAAATTTTCAAAGATTTTCTAAAATTAAGAATACTTTTTGAACTCCTAAACATTTATATTATTTGCAACCATTTTTGCAAAATTGTGAACACTTTTTTTTTAGCAATTTTCTTGAATCATTAAACATTTCTAGAATGAACAAACATTGGTGGAACAAAATTTAAAATAAGTTGCATTTTGTTATTTAGCGAACATTTTTCAAAATGCATGATAATTTTTGAATACTCAAACATTTTATGAATGAATAAACAGTTTCGTATTTCATGAACAATTTTTGCATTTTAAGGATTTTTTTCCATCCAAGAACATTTTTTGATTGGCAAAATTTTATTCAATTTCATTAACATTTTTTAATACACAAACATTTTAGAAAATAATGAACATTTGTTTATTTCCCGATCATTTGCTTTCATAATTTCGCACATTTTTTGAATAAGCAAATATTTCATAAATGAATGAACATTTTTTGTATCCACAAATATTTTATGATTTATTAAATATTTTAGTTTGAAATTATATTTTTTTATTTGTGAACTGTTTGTAAGTCCCAAATTTTTTAAAGTAGAAAAAAACAAAAAAGGAAAAAAAAATGAGAAACCAATTTTACAAACTGGATGATCACACATGGGCTGGCCCAAATGGGTGCGCTGCAAAAATTTTGTTCAATTTTATTAACATTTGGTTTAATACACGAACTTTTGGAAACATCATGGGCATTTTTTTATTTCCAAAATTTTGTTTTCAGAATTTCAAACATTTTTTTACGAATCATTAACATTTTTTGAATACACAAACATTTTATTATTTATTAAATGTTTTAGGTCAAATTCTTATAATTTTACAATTTGAAACTATTTTGAAGTCCCAAATTATTTAAAGTAGAAAAACAAAAATGAAAAGAAAATAAAAATAAAAACCAAATTTAAAAATCAGGCCGCTCAAACGGGCACGCTGCATTTTCTTCCAGCACGCAGAGCGCAGCATAGGAGGTCCCTACTGCATGGGTCGACCTAGGCGGGGGATTCCCCCAGTAAGAAACGTCATGTATGAAATGTTTTTTTTGTCAATTAGTAGCACATTTGCTCGTGCGTTGCAACGGAAGAGATAATCGACGTGTACACTGAAATATCCATCAACACGGCCCAAGTACATTCAAATTGTGCCCGGCCACGACAAAGAGGCGCACACTAAGGCCTAGCAGAAATTCATATTAGTAGTCCATTAAGAAGCATGCTATGCTACACAGACAATTAATTCGGTACGGTTTTTGTACGGCGATTATGATCTTAAAAAGCCCAATTTTCAAAAAAAAAAAAATTCATACCAAGGCATTATTTGTAAGTTGCATCAATGTTTGGAATTAGTACCAAGTCATGAGAAAATTCTCAATAAAAGGATTCTCTCCTTCATTTTTTTTGAATCTTCTGTTTTTATCCCCACCGATCACTCCTTTTATTCCCTCCTTTCTTTATTACTCCTATACGCCCATTGAAACCAATCATTCATACTCCCTCCGATCCATATAGGCCCTCCTAACGTACTTCATATAAAAGTTGTATTGTGTGTTAGCATTTCCCAGAATACGCCATTGCAATTAATTAGGTTAATTAAAGTTACGCCTTAAATAAAATCTTAAAGTGGTTAACAGAAGAAAAAAAAATAGCACGGTTGGAAACTACACATTTTTCTGATCAAATATGTATACAATTATTTTAATCCGAGTTACGGCTGCAAAGGTATAGCATCATGTTTACCCTATTCTTTTTAAATAATAAAAGGTCAAGGACCTAAATGGGCCAAAACAGTGCGAACTGGACAAACGCGGAATACTAACCAGCGTCCAGGAGCGCACGATAGCGGTTACCACAGTTAGGCCGAAGCCCAACAGAGAAAGGGCACTTAATGTTGGACCGTGGGTTACTTAAAGAAAAACATCATGGGCTTTTTTGTAAAACTTAAATATACGACGACAGATGGACAGAAAAATTGCGTACTTTATTAGTAGGTAGGTATAGATAGATAACATTGGTGGTAAATATTTGCAACTTTGGAAGCAATTTATATAGATATATAGATTAGGTATAGATACGGCGTGCCACATCAGCGCTCATCTACCTTAACATACTGAGCTCAGTGGATCGGCGTGTCTACCTCAACATACTAGGCTCACTGCTCTACTCAACGTACCGAGCTCTCTGAAGCAGCGCATCTACCTCCAGCTATACGTATATTCTATAACTCCGACAAAAACGTGTGCGATATGACACAATATATATAAGTATATATATACCGTGGATTCTCTAAATTAAGAAAAGCATCAAATTTAGCAACGACAAGATAAGCATAAGCTCATTTAATATTGCTCAGAATGCTCATCTTTTATAGAGCATCCATTCCTTCTGTCGCATGACAACAGGAGGTGAAACTAAGTGGTAGGTGAAGGAGAGGTGGATTTACAGGCTCACCGATGAAGTTTGGAGGGGATAAGCTCCCTAGCCGCCGTAGACAGAAGAGGGAAAGAGAAACCCTTTGAACTTCAGTAATGTTAAAACTTGTATTAACATTATACAATCTATGGAAAATATATGGAACATAAAGGTTTATCTCCTAGTCAGGTATCTTTTCAAAACCTCGTTTTATCTCTCTCCATTACACACTTGTGTTTTAATAAATCTATAGCATAAACCGGGAGAAAGTTCCTCGAATCTGTGTTGGCCACATGGTTCAACTTTCGGCCCGGCGACGGCGAGCATTTCTCATCTGCCCCACTGGAATGGATCAAGGTCGACTCAGCCGGCCAGGGAACATGCATATATAATGTCCATGAGGATTCTTATGGCTCGGATCGCATCCCACCCCGTCGGCGCGCCACAGTAGGAGTGAATGAATAAACAGGAGGATACGATAACGTGAATATGTGCCACCACGCATTCAAATCACCAAGCATACGTGCACACATCTAGTATATCTTTTTTTAACCCATTTAGCACTATATCTATATAACTAACAATATCTACAAGTGGAATATATTCCTGTCTCAGAGCCGTAAATCAAGCGAGGAAGAAAGGTCTCAAGAATCACTTCACCTTGTTGTGTTGCCAATGGAAAAGGCCACTTCCACCTAGGCTGCCCATATTGATTTTTTTGAGCGGTGACATGGCAAACGGGCCATAGCAGCAGCTCAATTTCTCCTTTCTGGCTCTGCCCTGCTTCCTGCGTTCTTGACTCTGTTTTGCTCTTGAGGGTTTTGGGTTTCATCGCAAGCAGGCACCAAAGTTTGATGATGGAAATTGACAAGTTTGCGTCTTGGAGGATACTGAGCTCAACGTCAAATTGTTTTCATGTAAAATTTGTTTTCTTCCCATGCATGATATAACCCATCACTTTCAGGATTTTGCCTTGGCACCAATGGAGATAGCTCCTGGCAAGAGATACTCCCTCTGTAAATGAATATAAGATAGTAATATAAGATGGCATCGTATCAAGTGCATCCGGGATGGCTCGTGCATCCTTGTATCCGTCAACTCCTCGGTCGGCAGATCAAGATCTCACGCATGGGATCAAAAGCAACACAAATTTACAAAAACACGCCCGCAGCCGCTCTGACTAATTTGCCAATGACCCCTCGGCCAAAGCAGACCTTTTGCCAAAATTTCAATTCTCAATCTGGATCCTCTCCAATCTCTCCACGGCGGTGGCCCCGATGAATCCTTCGACGGCAATCGGGCTTGTCCGACCTCTTAGATGGTGGCCACGCTTGACCGGTCTCCACGGTCGTCCACCTCAAACGGTTCCACAGCCCCGCTGATCAATTCGACGGCCGCGGCAAGATCCACCACGTTTGGCCTGCCTCCATGCCTGCCCGCCTTCTTGCCGGTCCCTGACGCCAAGTTCGCCGCCGGCCGCTCCTTCACATCCAACGTTTGCTCCTTGACCTGACGACGTCCTCCTTTTTTTTTAGAACGAAGGCTCAAGAAGAGCCCGACTTTGAATTAACAAAGCCATCAACCGGCCAGGATTACAGGACTGCCACTTACAACAAGAAACAAAGAGCGGAAATAAAGATACATTGTGCTCAGTAGAACAACTCGAAGGCATCGAACGCCGCTAAGCCGAAACCAGCTAACCTACTAAGGCTATGGGAGGAAGGCACCACCGTGCATGTTTTGTGTCACTGATTGCCATCAGAAGGAAAACAGGGCAACACATGACCGACTCCGCCTCCGCAAAGGGCCCCTACCCTTTCACCGGGCTCGGCGGTGCCGCAGACCGGCGGCTCATGGAGTGGTTCACCCTAGAACCCAGATCAGCATTCCCAAGCAAACAAGGAGATGCACCAGAACAAACCCACACGAAAACGGGGAGCCGAACACCCAGTCACCGTTGCCGGCAGCAGCAAGACAGAGCACCGAACGAGAGTTGTCGAGACGAAGGCGCTGAAAACCCCGGAGAAGGCCAAGAGTATGCAGCACCACGCATCGGTCAAGGATAGGAGGCAACCCTCCACACCTGGACCCGAGCAAGTTGCCAAAGATGAGGATCAGGCCAATACAATCCGTCGTCGAACCACCACCGACTCCACCACCACTTGAGCACTTCCCTGACGACGCCTTCAGGAAGGTTCACGCCACCAAGGTGCCGTCGTCGCCATGAAACGAGGAACTGAGGCTTTCACCTGAGCTGTTGGGTGGGGTGGGAGGTGCAGGAAGCCCACCGAAGCCTTCAACAAGGAGAATGACGCCCAAAGGCGACATCTTCAGTGTGGCCGCCGCGCCGGCCAGGGGTTTCCCCCGGATCCGCACCCAACCACCAGATCCGCACACCCGGCATCCGGAAACGGCGGCCGGAGCCACCAGGGACAGGGGGCGGCGCGGATCGGAGCAGATCGAGGAAGAGGACGCCGATTCTCCAAGGAACAGCCGACCTACGAGGAGCTGCTGCAGCCGCCGACGCCCACCGCCTCCATGCCGCCCGCACGACCTGGGAGGCGGCCCACTGCACCTGCTGGCGCGGGCGCCGCCCCCAAGACAAAGCCACGCGCTGGCCGCCGCCCGGGGCCGCCGCCCCGGATGCTGAGGCTCTCCACTCAGAGTGGATCCGCCAAAGTCCCCGCCGCCACCTTCATGGGTGCCGAGCGGCCGCGCCGCTGGCCACCTCTGGCGGCGGTGGAGGGAGGGAGGGGGGGGGGGACTAGGTGGCGGCGGCTAGGGTTGGCCCCCGAGTCGCCTCGGAGGAGACGACGCAGGGGGGGTGAGGGGGGGGGCACCTGACGACGTCCTCCTGCTACAAAAAACTTGTGTGGACAGCGAGCACAGCCCACCAACCCCTTGTAGCAACAAGGACCAAGTCTCTCGTTGCTTTTGTTCCAGCTTAATGTATCTGGTACCTGCAGATTGTAGTTTGCGATCTTATCCATTGCAATCATCGTTGGTGAGTATTGATCAGTACTCAGAATGTGAATGTATCAAGTACTTGCAGATTGTAATCTTGTGAGTTCAGAGAAGTGAATGTAGCTTGTTGTGAATGAAAAATTCAGAAATAAAAAATTATATTGCCTAGTTCCTGGTGGTTTGAGGTGTTCTGTAGTACATGATGTAGTACAGCTGAACCAGGGCATAATATCAGCTGCTGCTTCTGCATTTCTTGTGACTCTGTACTCCTACTTCTCATTCGCATATTCACAAATAAGACCATACAGGTGTTGCTGCAAGCTTCCAAACCTGAAAGCTTAGAAATAAGAAGTGAATGTAAAGGTGTTCGTGACTACAAAATTTTGAACAAAATGATTGTTTAATTTCTTTTGATGAATTCTATTGTCGAGGTTGATGTTGGTTTGCAAACTGAGTTGTTCCTTGCGCGATTTCTATGCTACTGGCAAACTTTTACACCTGATACATACTACAGTTGGTACTAACTAAGCAACTTGCATACATATGAATACGCTATACCACTATTAGGGAAAAGGCTAGTAGTTGCGCCGGAACCCGCGCTACTAGTAAGACGCTACAACTATTTCTTAGCAGTGGCGCCAGTTATACACGTTACTGCTAAGACGTATAGCCATAGCGTGTATAATTTTCAGCGCTATTGCTAATCTAACTGTTAGTAGTGTGCTTCCAGACTAGCGCTACTAGTATTCTGTTTTCCATTTTTTTATTTTAATGTATTTATGCGCCGTTATACAAATTTTAATACAGTGCCAATTAAGAGGTTGTTATATCATTATGTCCATGATGAATTTATATTTTATTGTGAGGAAGAAACACGGATTAGATTCATTTGGATGAATCAAAAGTTGAATTAGGACGACGATCCTACTAATTCAAGTTTTGGTCACTTTTGATCCATTCACATGAATCTAATCCGCGTTCCTTGCACCAATGATATAATAACTAATCATGATCATAATAACAAATCATCATGATCAACATCATCATCATATTAATATAAAAAAGTCTTGCATCATATCATCACCAACAATACTAGCTAATAATCATCATAGTCATTACCAACACTATTTAATCATCATAATCATAGTGTAGCTATCCAATCACCACCAACACTAGCTAATAATAATCATCATAGTCATTACCACCAACACTAGCTATTTAATCATCCTAGTCATAGTGTAGCACATCATCATCTTTAAACTCATTCTACCGAGCTAATCACTCTTGTTGCTCTTTCAGGTAAAATAGCATAAAACATGTGTAGCACTCCTGCTTCATCATATTGAAGAATGCAGATGAACCTGTCTCCAAATTGTGGGTTGCGCTTCTGATTGCTGCCCCTTAGTACTTCTCAGCTGTGATCCTTCATAATTTTGCTCCAGTCTTTGGCTATTAAGACTTGCTCGCTTCGAGAAATCATGAATGCACTTATGCGCAATGTAGGATATCTTGGCCGTAAACTAAACATTGTCATGCAACCTTTAGGCTCGATCCAACGAGGCACAACATTCATCGGAAGTCCCCGTTGAAGAACATCATAGTAACATACTTAGCAATGAAGTTTAGCTTAAAAAATAATGTATGCAAAAGATGCACTAGAGACAAATAGTAAAAATCTTACCATCTTTCCTGAATAGATGTGACCGTAGTTCAATACGCACACTAGTGGTCGCTCGTATTGAGTACTAATATTTCAAAGTCCAGGAAAATAACATGTCTTGACAGTATCAAGATCCTCAAGCCTTGAAACATAATGACTTATCTCCTTGCAGTTTAGTTCAGCCCCGGAACAGTAGTAGGTGTTGTCTACTAATTAAGCGTCGGGCATGTTTGCTTGAATGGAAATAAGTTGTTAATAGAAATTAGCTGTCAACTATTTTTAAATAAACAATATAAATTACTTAATAAATATGGTTGAAAATCTCACATAATGGTAGAACTGGAGGCGTCTGCACATCGATCCAGATGTCGATATTACCTTTAGTTTCATCTTCCAAACGAATATCGAAGGTGATAAGAATATTAGGCTCAAATGCATAAGCCTTACATAGTGCTCTCCCATATTGCATTCAAAATAGGAGTAGGTGTCTGCATTGTATAATTTTATAGCAAAAGTATAACCATGCTCGATCCTCAAGTTAACTCTCTTTATCTTCATACTTTTCATAGTACTGAAACCAATCTTATCCAAGACATACATTCTTGCATGGCAGGGGATACGGTAGTAGAATTGTAAAAAAATAAAATTATAAGTTGAAGCAAAAGAAGCAAAAGTCATGCTTCATTTAGAAAAAAAGACTTGTCGTTGTGACTTACTGTATCCACTTCGAAGGTTCGAAGGTCTCATCCAGCATGATGCTGAAGCGCCTACCACCAACTAGGTGAAGCCTGTCGCACAAGCCACACTCGTCTTCGCAGTATTCACGCATAACGAATTCCATTTCGTCATCAGACATTTCCTATGTTCATAGTTGAAACATTGTTAATCGATCGAAGGCAACTACCATGAAACTCAACACACATATCACTATTACTCAATATGCAACGGGTTGACTATAGGCCTATCGAATCTTCCTTCCTAAACTCTTATCTCACGTATATAGTCGGGATTCTTCCACTATACATCACCGACGGTCGGAATGTGAGAGTGGAAGAATCCCGACTATGTACGTGTGATAAAAGTTTAGGAAGGAAAACTCGACATACCTATATTCAACCTGTTGCATATTGAGTAATAGTGATATGTGTGTTTAGTTTCCTGGTAGTTGCCTTCGATTGATTTTCAATGTTTCAACTATGAACAGTTATGTGCGAATACTACGAAGACGAGCGTGGCCTGTCCGACAGGCCTCACCTAGTTGGTGGTAGGCGCTTCAGCATCATGCTGGATGAGACCTTCGAAGTTGATACAGTAAGTCACAACGACAAGTCTTTTTTTCGTAATTAAGCATGACTTTTGCTTCTTTTGCCTCAACTTATAATTTTAATTTTTTACAATTCTACTACCGTATCCCCTGTCATGCAAGAATGTATGTCTTGAATAAAATTGATTTCAGTACTATGGAAAGTATGGAGGTAAAGAGAGTTAACTTGAGGACCGATCATGGTTATACTTTTGCCATAAAATTATACAATGCAGACACCTACTCCTATTTTGAATGCAATAATTGAAGAGCACTATGCAAGGCTTATGCATTTGAACCTAATATGCTTATCACCTTTGATATTCGTCCAGAAGATGAAATTAAAAGTAATATCGACATCTGGGTCTCAACCATATTTATTAAGTAATTTATATTGTTTATTTAAAATAGTTGACACCTAATTTCTATTGGCAGCTTATTTCCATTTAAGCAAACATGTCCGGTGCTTGGTAGACGGCACCTACTACTGTCCCGAGGCTGAACTAAACTGCGAGGAGATAAGTCATTATGTTTCATGGCTTGAGGATCTTGATACTGTCAAGACATGTTATTTTCCTGGACTTTGAAATATTAGTATTCAATACGAGCGACCACTAGTGTGCGTATTGAACTACGGTCACATCTATTTAGGAAAGATGGTAAATTTTTTACTATTTGTCCCCAGTGCATCTTTTGCATACATTATTTTTTTAAGCTAAACTTCATTGCTAAGTATGTTACTACGATGTTCTTCAATAGGGACTCCCGATGAATGTTATGCCTCGTTGGGATCGAGCCTAAAGGTTGCATGACAATGGTTAACTTACGACCAAATATCCTACATTGCACATGAGTGCATTCATGATTTCTCAAAGTGAGCAAGTCTTAATAATCAAAGACTGGAGCAAAATTATGAAGGATCACAGCAGAGAAGTACTAGGGGGCAACAATCAGAAACGCAGCACAAAATTAGGAGACATGTTCATTTGCATTCTCCAATATGATGAAGCAAGAGTGCTACACATGTTTTATGCTATTTTACCTGAGAGAGAGGACCAGGAGTGATTAGCTAGCTAGAATGAGTTTGACGATGATGATGTGCTAAACTATGACTATGATGATTAAATAGCTAGTATTGGTGGTAATGACTATGATGATTATTATTAGCTAGTGTTGGTGGTGATTAGATAGCTACACTATGACTATGATGATTAAGTAATGTTGATCGTAATGACTATGATGATTATTAGCTAGTGTTGTTGGTGATGATATGATGCAAGAGTTTTTATATTAATATGATGATGATGTTGATCATGATTATCATGATGATTTGTTATTATGATCATGATTAGTTATTATATCATTGGTGGAAGGAACGCGGATTAGATTCATGTGGATGGATCAAAAGTGACCAAAAGTTAAATTAGTAGGATAGTTGTCCTAATTCAACTTTTGATTCATCCAAATGAATCTAATCCGTGTTTCTTCCTCACAATGATATATTAATTCATCATGGACATAATGATATAACAACCTCTTAATTGGTAATGTATCAAAATTTGTATAACAGCGTATAAATACACTAAAAAAACAGAATAGCACTGGTCTGCAAGCACGCTACTAATAGTTAGATTAGCAGTAGCGCTGGAAATTATACACGCTACAGCTATACGTCTTAACAGTAGTGTGTATTACCAACGCTACTGCTAAGAAATAGTTGTAGCGCCTTACTAGTAGCGCGTGTCCCCGTGCTACGAGTAGGCATTAAACCCACGCTACTACTAAGCTTTTTCCTAATAGTGTACCATCAGCAGAGTGTCTTTCAAACAGAGTGTCTTTCAAATGCAGTGTGCCATATCAGCACTTGTACCATACTAACTGTCTTAGCACAACAGCTAGCTAAATTAAGCAAATCATCAAATCAAATTAAGCAACACAAGATAAGCATAAGCTCCTTTGATATTGCTCAAGATGCTCATCTCTTGCAAAGCATCATTTCCTTCTGTCATATGACAACAAGAGGTACAACTGAAAGATCATGATCCTTAGGCCTTGTTTGGTAGCAAGGGGGGCAAAGCCCAGGGCCACAAGCCACTAAGGGTAATTTTCACCTGCAGATAGGATTACCCACAAACAGTTAGAGGAGTTTCTGTCACAGCCGCTGAGGATGGCGGGGACCTCATTTCCAGCCCCGTCGCCAGTTTTTCACGGGAGCGAGCAGTGGTTTCCTCTCCTACCTCTCGACGCGTGGAAGCCTTTCCCTGGGAAAGGCCGTGGAAGGGGCAGGGGTGACCCAATCTCGTGGGATCCAAATGCAGCGATGGGCTTCCCAGGACTCATTCAGCCCGTGGTTTCTCTACCCAGGGAAGAGGCAGTGATCCTGTGAGGATACCCTGTAACCAAATGAGCCCTTAACTTGTTTGAGGACCTTTCCAAAATTATGTAGCTGCACTGCACGCACTATATGATCCCTAGCGATCACACATAACTGCACGCATGCACATGCACTGCTGTCCCTGACTCTTCAGTTTAGAGCCAAAGGGTGCCGGCCTGGCGGAGGAGCGGCACCAACTGGCCGCTGAGGTGACCTTGTCTGTGGGCCGACGAGCCTGTCACCGATGAAGACCGCTGGCATGGGCGGGCTCCGTCCGACCATGCCAACGAGCGCCCTCTCGACCTCCTTCCCGCGGGGGTCCTTGTCCAGCTCGTGCACCACCCATCTCACGCCCAGCTCCGTGAAGAGCATCTTCACCGCGTGGCACATGCAGCAGTTGCGCACCCCAAAGTTCACCACTGCCCACTGTGACGCCAGCTTCGTCACAGTTTTCGCCATTGCAGATCAAGCGAATTGGTGGCTAGCCTGTATGCTGCTGTTCTTCGGGTTTTGTGATTGATATATTCTGGTCAGCTCACTTGAGCTTGATGTAGGCTATGGTTTCCTGGAGTTGGATGATGGTGATGACCCAACGGTGCTTATTTATAGATAACTGCAGCGGGTGAAGAGGGAGTGGTCGGCGCAGTGTTGCAGGCTTGATTGAGGTGCAAGGGAACCCTATGAGATGTGGGTAATCGGGAAGAATATATGTTCTCTGTCTAAAGGTTCTATTCTACCACCTTTTCTAATCTTTGCTTTTGAGAATTGGGAGAGGCCAAAATCATACAGTTAGCTATGACCACGAGGGTGGCTGATCCTTGATATTTATTTTTAAATAGTGTCTCGAATAAGTAAAGATGAAGAAGAACCAAGATTCGGGACAGGCTGAACTTTTGTTGTTAGTACGTATCATACATAGAAAAATGGCGTGAAGAATCAAGATTCGAGATAGGCTTAACTTTTGTGGTACCAACTGAATCAATGCTTCAGCTGATGATTCAACAGGTTCCTGATTAAGCTAGGTTTAGATACACTCTAATTGCCTGTTTTGCCATTTGTGCGTGAGAAGGAATACCAGTGGACATGATGCATCACATCTAAAACCCCTTTATCTAATGGATACCACAAAATTAAGTAGAAAACACACCTGACAATATCCCCTACAACTACAAGTAGTGAACTGGTGATGGACGGATTGGACAAAAATATTTTGGAAAAAATAAATAACTTCTAATGTGAAAGATGGATATCACAACTAACTTTCAAGAATGCTCACCGTGTTGTATCATTTGAGCCATACCTGTCCAGAACACAAATGAAGCTTCCCTACCACAAGTTGTACTTTCAGTCATTCTGTTCCAATTGCTGCTCCTCATTTTTACTTACCTGTCTTCCCAAGGAACTTTTACACTACTGATCGCCATGATAAAATCTTCATTACCAACAAGTCTTCATATTGGAAAATATCTTATAAACACTGCAGTCAAGCTTAGAAGATTCGGTGCAGTTCTGGTTGATATCTCACAATACGCTTCTGTGAACTTCAAGTTCATTTAATGAAATGACAGATGTTACTAAGATGAATCTTGCACGACTGCAGATAGAGTTGTACACATTGTTAGACAGTCATGACAAATTCAATGCATGCATAAACACGTTTCAAACTAAAGAATGGAATTAAACACAGTGAAACAACATACATTAGTCAAAGGAGATGCCATCAAACCCATCCAGATAATTTTTCTCTCATCAATTTCCATTACCTCATCAGCAACATACCTTCCTATTACAGAAGTCATACCCAGTGATGATATTACAAAGATCAAAAACAGGGGGGGGGGGGTCGCGTTCCTCTTATCATGCCCTACATTCCGTGCCCGGAAAACAGGCGGCCAGATCATCATAAAGGGAGAGATATCGGTTTGACTATTTCGAATTTGTTGACTTGACTGTACTTTTATCCTTTCTAGACCAGGTTTTAGTTAAGCAACCAGCCAACCACTGAAGATTGTAAAATCCAAATGAGAAAATCTTAAGTTCAGCATGTACACGGCACTGTTCCTATGGTGATTTTGTCATTGTACCAAAGGAGAGATGGCAAGAAAACTTCGTTCAGGATGGGATGATAGTATATGTCATGAGGGGCAGTGCTTTCAACAAACATGGGTAAAAGAAAAGAAAAAACACCACCTCAATCTTATGCATGGATACCAGGACCACATTACACTTTCAAACTAGTTAGTGTGCGAACTTGATAGTGAAAAACACTAGTTCACTTTGTTACAGAAGCCTCAACGTATCTCTTAATTTCTCCATCATAGGGATGAAATTACCAAAAAGAACATAGAATGAAAAAAAACACTTGTTCACTTTGTTACAGAAGCCTCGATGCATCTCTTTTAGACCTTTATATCAATTTTACTATTTAAACCCACTAAGTTTGTGGTTACTGAACTGCGTTGAAATGCACATATTTTCTAATGTGCAGTGGAAAATCAGCAACAAAACTGTACAAAAAAAAGGATGAAGGCAGGCAGAAAAACATATTGGACAAACAAGTGATCGACTGCGATGCCAAATGCAACCTAGGTAGATCCTTAGTACCGAGCTCGTGCCATACCGAGCTCACTGGACCAGTGCATCTACCTAAACATACTAACCTCCCTGAATCAGTCCATCTACCTCCAGTTATGTACTACCGTTATATAGCTCTGAAAAAAGGTGTGCGATATGCGAATGTGCTAATGTGAGCCCGAGCTCACAGAGTCCCGGAATCTGTACCGCATGAATATCTCGCGATATGCGCTGCTGTCAGTGTGGGCCTAGATGTTATCCAGGATTATGTTGTAATTATTAACGCATTGGCCCACATGTGTGCCAGCCCATTTGTTATGCCGTCAGGAACGCTTGACGCGGACCAGGAATACCTGCACGTTATGAGCCGCGTCGACTGAGATTCTGGGCTAACGCCGTCAATTACATTCAATGCATCCACCCGTTGGACCTACCAACCTCCTCCGTCACGTTCCTCATCTACATAAGTCCACCCATCCACCCGATCTCTCTCCCAGATCCAACCAGATTCTGATTCCAGCCATTGTTAGCTCCAACGCTTCTTAGGCATGTTCTCATCTTCCTCCACCACAGGCCATGACGAGATCTTGCCTCTAGTGCCCTGCAGGGACTTCAAGGACCGGGTGTATACTTGGGTTGCTCGGAGCGGTGTAAACGGCGGTCGTCGATTCTACAAGTGTGTCAATAGGGATGAAAGTTTTATACACAAAATCGTTTTTTCGTGGATTTCTTGCTGGTCAGCTGGATTCATGCTTTCTAATCTTTCTGCATCTCTTAATTCATTCTAATTTTTGCAGAAGGGGCTGTGTGGATACATGCGTTCAAGCGAGGAGTACCAGGCTGAGCTGAGCAACCAGATTGCTGCAGATCCGGCTGCAGTGCCTCGTCAGGCCGCAGCTTACAATCACCGGAGAGCTAGATTAGGAGACAGAGGAGTGGAGACGTGGCACTTGCCAACACCGAGCATTTAGATTCCAAGCTATTGCTTCGTCTCGAAGCTGCGTGGGAGGTTTTGGAAATTTCTTTGAGTACATCGGATCGATGACGGTCATCATCCGTCTGACCATGTCCCGGAAAAGTAGGAGTACCATCCAACCTTCGGGTCGCCGCACAGGTGTGAAGAACTGAAAACAGGAAAAAAGTTGGAATCGTGTCTATGCCGGGACCATTGAAAACTAGCCTTGTTGTAGAACCCTGGTGCGAAATGTAACAAGGATGAACCTACGTGATCGTACCATCTGTGATGAGGTGATGTCGTACTTGATATCATCAGCTCCCAGTTGCTTCTGAATGCACACACTGTTAACATAGTCGGAGTCTGACAGCACAAGAGTCTGCAAATGAAATCGTTTGGAAAGACAATGGTGTGAGTACATTGCCACATAGTTCCATCAAAATTACAAGCGTGCACGTTGCTCACTGAGAAGTCGGGCTCGAGTGGGTGCCTCCATGATAAATACGGGGATTCTTGATCTGCTGCTTGGTCAGCCTGAGAATATCATCGTAGGATAACTGACAAGAGCTCATGGTCAATTGCCGCCTTGCCTGCGAGCTGTTCTTTCAAGGCGACACCTGATATCCGTATGAACCTTGGATGCTCGTGAACAAGGCAGTTGCTGCAATGAGCATGTGGATGTATGCCAGAAAGGTCAGTAGGGATGAGAAAAAAAGTATATGTGATGAAAATGTAGATCAATTGGGAAAGTACTGATGTGCAACTATCTGAGCATTCAGTAGTACCTGGTAAGATGTTTGCGAGGCGCGGAGGTGAAAAGTCAGATAGAAGTTGCGACACATCAGGCTGAGGGGGATACGGAATGACCCCCCTAGTCCACGGATCTCTTTGGAACCCAGGCCTGTGTACATATTTTCGGCCAGGAAGCTCTTTTTTCCTCGCACCGAACACAGTAGTGCTCCCATCATTTGGGAGGTCGATGAAGAGCTCACTAATTGCCTTAAGGGTCTGCTTCACAAATGATAAAATTTGCTCGGTAATTATAGACAACAAACCTTCATCGGTCCGCTGCCTCTTCTCCTGCTGGCAGGGGGTTGTTTCCTCATGGAGTCTCCGTACAGTTGAGGTGCCAGCAGGTGCCAGCTGTATGAACGAACATTCGTGTTTAGTTTGTTGCATCTTGGCAGGTAGCACTGGCTGTATCGTGCCGAATGGATCAACATGACGTGTACTTACCAGAGCATGCTGACATGTCAAGCCGGACACCAGGGATTTTAGGACCGGCCGGTGTCTTGAATACAACAGGTTGGGCACCAATGTTCAGATCAACAGCTCTAGCTGGGCAGTCGGTAAAACCCCTTGCAGTGCAACATATGCACCTCTTGCTAATCGCATCCATTAGTTTGTCTACGAACTTAATCATATCGGCTTGCACATTAAAGCGGGCAGTATTGATTTCACGTTGGCACCTTGCAATCTGCTCCTTCAGTAAGATGGAGATGACATCCGATGCCTGCAGGTAAGGAAGCAGAAATAGATATGAGAGAACGACATACCCTTATGCAGCCTGTACCAGTGGTGTAAGAGACATGGTGTATGCGAAGAAACTTAGCAAGCAATGAAGTCTGGAAAGAAAAAATTGCAATAAGGACGCTCACGAACATTGGATATCGCCTGTGTATTTGCTGCGCAAAGTCGACTGGACCGAGTGCATGGGTCGCTGTTTGGAGACCCATGGCCGGAGCTGCTGATGTTGAAGATCCCTGCACTGCTGCAGCCAACAATTCGGTGTCGTCCCCGGGTGTCGGACTACCATTCCTGCGAGCTGATGGTTGGTTGCTAGGTTCATACAAGCTACGACCATCGAGCCATCGCATTTCCAACTAGTTTACTAATTTTACTTCTGTCCCAATTCTAAAACAAGCGAACAAGATTCAGGCTTCCCCATGGTATGCATGACAGCATGACCATAAATTACTCCAGTCTAATTCTACAATTCCATACCTGCGTGTCCACTCAGGTGTCTTCGGATCAATCTGATCGATTGAGTTTTCTGAAGCCTGTGGCTTGTCTCCACTTCCTGCCTGTGCTATGGCCGACTCCGCACAGATCTGCGCCCCCCACTTGAAACATTAGCGGCTGCTAATCCGTCCGTGACCGGCGAACGAACAGTGCGATGAGCTGGTTGCATTGGCAAATCACTGTCTGTCACCTCTTCAATCAAAGTTCTACTGCAAAGTGCAAACAAACAAATTTGTACTATCGATTTAGATCTCCCATCTCTATCTGACCGAAGGCCGCACAGAGCAAAGAACGATTTTACGCACCTGTTGCACGGCTGCATGAAGAACTCCATGGCCGCCGGCAGATAGATTTAGGAACGCCTGAATCGCCGCCAAGGACTCCGCCTAGGAACCCCAGAATCTCCGCCACTGACTCCGCGTATGGACCCCGATAGAAGGCCACCGACGAGCGCCCGAGTAATGACCTATCCAGACGCACCTACCATCCATCTTCATTTACTCTGCCTCATTGACGACGCTAGCCCACAGTAATCCACGGATCAGGAATTCGCCGCCGTGTCGAGCCACGGCTCTGACGGCAACCCAGCCACGGCCTGGAATGTAGATTTTTTTTCAAAACTATCACCTTTTTTTATAGCTAATTCGGAAACTATAGTACCCGTTGCCAATATATCAAAAATATCACCCTGTCGGTCACGTGGTGGCCGAAGTGGTAGTTTTCGGCCAGAACTTGGCCGAAAAGTGCTTTTCGTCCAGCTGTAGGCAGAAGAGGTCTCGTCGGGTTGGGCTGGGCCGAAAATAGTAGCTTCGGCCAGGCCTAGACCGAAACGGGCCGTTTTCGGCCAGCCCGCAGCCGAAAAGCTTTTCGGCCTGGCCTAGACCGAAAAGGTCTGGATAAGGCAAATCCCGTCGTCACCTTCCTCTTCCGCTCGCCTCTGTTCTTTCTTGTTCCTCTCGTTCTTCTCTGTAGAGCTCCAGTCTCCTCCCTGATCTCCTCCAATTTGCACTCATTTACACAACCAAGGCACAGAATAGATAGATCATAGCATTCTCCACCGGCCTACGGTGTTTTTTTTGGTATGGGATAGTTTTTTGTGCGCTTGGGGGAGGAGCCATGGTGGGGTGGAGGAGGTCCGGTTGGGAAGGAGGTGGTGGTGAGGAGGAGCAGCAGCTGTGGAGGAGGAGGCGGTGAGGAGGAGCAGCAGCTTGGGGGGTGACCGGAGTTGAACCTCCGGTCGTCGAGTGGGCGGCGCTGCCGTTGTCCGGTGGCCGGTGCCGGTGACTGGAAGAGACGCACGCTTCGAAGGTATAGCCATGGCGTCACAAATTTTCTCTAAATTGTATAGTTTATTAGTTAGTGTTAATATGTTTGTGGTGGCATTTTAGCGCGTAGTTAGTGTAGCGGGTAATATTAGTGTTCATTGTGATTAATGAGGAGATGACAATGTCTGACAGGTGAAAATATCTGAATCAGTAAATTTGACTGTTTACTACGGCGCCGTAACGCTCGATATAATGAGTTGGGAGTTGATCTTAGCGAAGTTTAAAATGGCGCCATGACACTAGCGGATCCGGACAGATGGACATTAGACAATTGAAGTCTGGTTGACAACTAGTTTCGGCTGGATCTGAAGTATGTTCCGTCAGTATTCACGCATTGTGGACCAAATCTTGTAAAAATGTCAAGTGGGAGTTGATGCCGGTAGATAGGAGCCAACATTGGTTGTCCCTGTTAAGACGCTGCCGAGACCGAAGAATCCACCCATATGTACTTGTGCAACCTGTGCCGAAGGAGGAGAATGTCGTACAACTCCACAGGGGGTATGAAACCGGTCAGGGCAGTGAAGTGGCGACCGAGATTGTTTTATCCGGGTCACAGCCACAAGATGTGTATGCTAGCCAACCCGAGAAAGAGTCGGAGTATGTGCCACACAATGTTTGTGGTCCTGATACTGGGCAGAGTAGCCAGTCGATAATACTAGCTGGTTCTGGTTTTGCTGATGGGGATGAGGAAGGGGATGAAATGCAGAGGGTGATGGAGGAAGAGGACGAGGATGGATTGGTGGAGGAACTGGATTCTGAAAATTCTGAGGATGAAGTTGAGGTACCGATTCATACGCATGGGAGCAGGACATATCCACCGGCCTTACGGTGAACGATGGCCATGAGACTCCATGGCAGTATAATCTGAACCAAGTACAAATAGGGGCTATGTTTGATACAAAGAAAAAATTGAAGTATGCGGTGATAAAGTGGGCTATGTCTACGCAGAGGGTTTTCAAGACACACATATCAAGTCCAACAAACTATACCGTGAAATGTGTTGAAATAGGTTGTCCAGGGAAGGTGCACGCGAGACGTGCCGAAGTATGACATCCACTGGGTTGTCACCATTGTCATCCCACATAATTGTGTGAGGAAGAACCTGCTGGTGAAACATCCGAACCTGACTTCAAGTCTCATTGCGCAACTCATGTATACTAAGATAGTAGAGAAGAAAGATATGGAAGCAAAACACATCCAGACAGCAGTGAAGGTCGATGGAATTATGTCATTCCTTATGGGAAGGCTTGAGGGCTAAGGAAGGCTATGGAGGAAAGGTTTGGGACGTTCTTTGACTCATATGATAATGTTGTCCGTCTCCGGGCATCTTCAAGGAGAGGAATCCGGCACTTATGTGAATGTACAACACATGAGGTTGCTGAGTATACCTGATTTCAAGGTGTTGAAACGAGTGTTCTTCTCTTTTGCTATGTGCATCGAAGCTTTCCAGATTGTCCTCTGTTATGTTTGTGGATGGTACATTCTCGTTGGTCAAGATAGAGGGCAAATCCTGACTGCTATTGGTGTGGACGGGAACAATCAAATCATCCCACTTGCCATGGCATTTGTGGAGGGTGAGAACTTTCTCAGCTGGGTATGGTTCTTCCGCCAAGTGAAAATTGCCATCGTGAAGGACCGACCAAATGTGTGTGTCATTCATGACAGACATGCTGGTATATTGAAGGCCGTGAAGACACTTCGTAATCCAACAGATGATGAACCAACACCTTGGAGGGACTTGCAGAGCCGGTGGTGCATGCGCCATCTTGGGGCTAATTTTTTCTCACAATTCAAGAACAAGCGGTTGATGAACTTGTTCAAAAAATTATGCAAGCAAAGCCAGCAGCACAAATACGATTTTATATGGTCAAAACTAGATGAGTTTACTAAGAAGCAGGTCCGTGCGAGGAAGAAAATGGAAGAAGATCAGGTTAAATTAGCAGCACTCATCGCGGAGCTAGAGGAGCCAGTAGGTCTTTGTGACTTGCCAGCAATTGACCCTCCTAATACTAAGAGAAAGAAGGGAAGAGCAATAAAGAATTTTTCTGAGTGGATAGAGAAAGAGCCTCCAGTGAATTGGTCTTTGCTGCATGACACACATGGAGCTAGGTATGGCCACATGACAACCAATCTTGCAGAGGTGTATAACTTTGTGCTGAGAGGGAATAGAGCATTGCCACTCACAGCTATTGTGGAGGCTGTATTCCATGGCACTTTGAGATATTTCAAAGAAAGGCACGAGTTAGCAAAGAAGCATATTGAAGATAATCAGAACACACCTTATTGTAGCCGTGTCATGGAATACATGGCAAAGAAGATAGAGAAAGCAAAGAAGCACACTGTTAGACTCATAGGGAATCAAGAAAGGAGGTATGAGGTTCAGCTTCCTACCGATGGTTTTGGTTCTGGAAATGAGGTGAAGACACACGAGGTAAAAATTGGAACGGAATTTTATCCAACGTGTGAGTGTACATGCAACAAACCGAAGTTGTTGCACCTACCTTGCTCTCATGTGTTGGCTGCATGTGGCCAGATTGAGTTGGATGCTATCTCCTTTGTGTCCCCATACTTTTTAAAAGAGGCAGTGCTCAACACCTGGACATGCGAGATGACAGGGTTTAGAGTCGTCGGCAATTTCAACAAGGTAAACAACGGTGAGAGAGTATACATCCCGCATCCAGACCTTCGGCGAACAAGTAGGGGCAGACGAAAGGCCCGTCGCATCCGGAACGATATGGACCAGTCTGAAGCTGGTGGAGCAACCAGACAATGTTTGTTATGCGCGGCTTATGGGCATAGGATGAAATATTGTCCCAACCTGAACAAAGATGGTGCTTCCGCATCGACGAGTGCTTCTACATCAACGGCTGCGACAACAGGAGCAAGAGGCGGACGTGGTCGTGGCAGTCGAGGCCGAAGGGGCGGACGTGGAAGAAACAACTCACAAGCTATATAATGTGTCGTATTGGGTTTTAATTTGTAATATGTCAGAACTATGTTTTAATATGTAATATGTCAGGGCTATGTTTTAATATGTAATATGTCAGGGCCATGTTTTAATATGTAATATGTCAGGACTATGTTTTAATATGTAATATGTCAGGACTATGTTTTAATTTGTAATATGTCAGAACTATGTTTTAATTGCATCGTTGATTTGTTGTTTGAATTGCAGATATGTCTTCGTATCCGTTGCTTAATGGTAACATCGATAGAAAGCATCGGGGCGCACTTATGGAAGCGGGCAACACCTTAGACGTGTTGGTCACTCGTACCCCAAAGACTAACTGGATGATACACGATTCATGGGTTGATAGGTATGTGTGCATATAAAGGAGTCCATATAATGACTTACTATGTTTGACATACTTTTCAACGCCGATAACATTCTCTTAATTTTGTAGGTTAAGTTGGGCTGGACTTCTACCCTTGGCACGGCTGGTTGAGGGTACATTGGATGAGTGGATTGATGGTCCGGACTTAGATGAGGCAGGTGAACCATTGCAGAACCACCTCCTTCACAGCCAGGGAGCTCTTCCTGGCATGAGCCACCTCCTTCACAGCCAGGGAGCTCTTCCTGGCATGAGCCACCTCCTTCACAGCCAGGGAGCTCTTCCTGGCATCAGCCACCTCCTTCACAGCTAGGGAGCGCTTACTGGCATCAGATGGAACTAGGTAACACTACTCACTACATTCTTTTTAACAGTGTAGTAATCATTCTTGCATTCTCAGCAGTCACTGATGCTTACTGGTAGTGCTTCGTTCATTCATTTGTATCAATTTTACATGTTTTACTTTACTGCAGGCGGCAACCAGTCGCAACCGTTCATGCATTCAGAGCAGTCACCGATCCTTAGTGGTGATGCTGATTACTTTGAGGGCGACCGCGAGTATGATGACCAAGCTACAAACATTTATGGCTTCTCGCAGACAGTGTTTCACACTCCACCACCACCACCGACACAGGAGACACAGACCGTGAGAGACGAGGTTAACTATGGTCGTGGTTATCGCGAGCCTCGTCCACCGCCTCAGCGCTTATCGCCTTCCGGTCCTCGCCCGAGGAAGACCCAGACTCGTCGTCGTCCCCCGCAGTGATATGCTTATCTATCTATGTATGACTCATTATCTATGTTAGTTTCAGACTATTCGCAGCTGTGTGTCAGTATTTATGTATGAGACATGCTTCATGTATGTGTTACTATCGCACTTCCTTCTATCTGATCAGGAGACATATATTGTTTTATGTATGCGAGAGACATATTACTATTAATTCGCATTCTTATTCCAGTTATATTTTCAAATAGACTACAACCGATAATTAAGATACATCTTACATACTACAAAATGAAATTCAGATACATCTGAATGAAACGGTATAACTGGAATACATCTTACATACTACATGAAGTCATCATCGTCATCCTCCGTTGATGCAACCCTCTTGCCCTTGGACGATGCGGTCCTCTTGCCCTCCGTCGATGCAGAACTCTTGCCCTTGCTGGATGCAGAACTCTTATCCTTCGAGGATGCAGAACTCTTGCCTTTGGACGATACAGAACTCTTGCCCTTCGACAATGCAGAACCCGGAAGCGGCGACATGAAGATATCTTCATCGCCCTCGCCTCCTCATCCATAAAATGTATTCTTTGCTGCAGTCTTTTCGAAAGTTTCACTCTTGGCTCCACTACCTTCTTCCACCTTTCATGCAACCTAAGAAGTTCTTGACGTACCTCCTCATAGGTCCTTTCGTGCCACCAGCACCACGTAATTGGTGAGCCAACTCATTCATTATGGTGTCACTACCGGTGAGTTCGTCCCATGGAACTATCCTATTGTCCATCCCGAATCGGTAACTAGACTCGAAGAGTCCTGCTCATCCCGTGGTGAAAACTACGATTGAATGGATAATGGGACATCTCGACTACACTACACCGAATGCTTATCCACCTTCATCAAGGGGTTTTATAGATACAGAGGAGATAATGGCGGGAAAGAATAACTGCGGTATGGCGGGAAAGGGTTGGCGGGAAGGGATTGGCGGGAAAATAAGGCGGGAAGGGATTGGCGAGAAAATAAGGCGGGAAGGGGTCGGCGGGAAACGGGTGGCGGGAATATAAGGCGGGAAGGGGTTGGCGGGAAACGGGTGGCGGGAACATAAGGCGGGAAGGCGTTGGCGGGAAACGGGTGGCGGGAAGGGGTGGGCGGGAAACGGGTGGAGACAAAATACATTTCAGCATGAGCCATGCAACTTCGGCCTACGGTTGACCAAGAAGTGAGTTTTCGGCCTAGGCTTGACCAAAAAGTGTATTTCGGCCTAGAGTTGACCGAAAAGACACTTTTCGGGCTAACTGTGGCCGAAAAGTACTACTTCGGCCTAGTAATGGCCGAAAAGTTCAACTTCGGCCTAACAGTGGCCGAAAAGTAGTACTTCGGCCTAAAGATGGCCGACGGGCTACTAGTTTTGGTTTTTTTGCATTACGTCCTATAGTTTCCGAAATTGCTACAAAAAAGAACACAGTTTTGAAAAAAAATCCTGGCCCACCGCCCAGGAGGATTACTCCCTCAATGTATCTTTGCCACGTCCTCACATGTGCCAGCGCGGAGTCACGTTTTTTTTTTTTGCGGGAAAGCGCGGAGTCACGTGCGCCTTCTCATGCGAATCGCTACACCGTACCCAGCGGTCCCGATACCGAGATCCTGTGTGCTCGGGATCAATTCCTCCGCGTCCATGACACTATATCTCCATTTACTAAGGAGCATTATATATACCGTAGATTCTCTCAAAGTTTTAACACAACAACCAGCTAAATTAACCAAAGCATCAAATCAAATTAAGCAACGAAAAGATAAGCAAAACTCCTTTAATATTGCTCAGGGTGCTCATCTCTTACAAAGCATCCATTCCTGTCATATAACAACAAGAGGTAAAACCACTGTTTTAAATAGCGGCAGTCCTCTAAATCACCAATAGCGGCGCTATCGTGGGGCTATAGCCCACTATTGGCTATTCAAGACGTTGGGTAAAACTGAAAGATCATGCCCTTAATATGTTCGATGACCTTTCCAAAATCAGTAGCTGCACTGCATGCGCTATATGATCACTAGCTTAATACCTCAATTTTGAGGCTGAGATAACACGTAACTGCACGTATGCACCAGCCACTGCTGTCCTTTAATTCTTCAGAAGTTCAGAGCCAGAGGGCACCGGCTTGGTGGAGGAGCGGCACGAGCTGGCCGCCGAGGTGCAGCGTCATGACCTTGTCGGTGGGGCCAACGAGCCTGCCACCGATGAAGACAGTAGGCACAGGCGGGCTCCGTCCGACCATGCCAGCAAGCGCTCTCTCTACGTCCTTCCCGCGGGGGTCCTTGTCCAGCTCGTGCACCACCCAGCTCACGCCCAGCTCCGTGAAGAGTGTTTTCACCGCGTGGCACATGCAGCAGTTGCTCGCTCCGAAGATCACCACTGCCCGCTGTGACGCCAGCTTCGTCACACTGTCTGCCATCACTGATCGAGCGAATTGGTGGCTAGCTGTAGGTTGTTGTTTCTTTGGGCTTTGTGACCGATCGATCTGATCAGCTCACTTCACTTGAACTTGGTGTAAGCTGTTGTTTCTTGGAGTTGGATGATAGTGATGACCCAGTGTGCTTATTTATAGATGACCGCGGCGGGCAAAGAGGAGGGAGTGGTCGGCGCAGGATTGCACGCTTAATTGAAGTGCAAGGGAATCTCTATGAGATGTGGCTAATCGGGAAGAATATATGTTCTCTGTCTAAAGGTTCTATTCTACCACCTTTTCTAATCTTTGCTTTTGGGAGGGGCCAAAATCATACAGTTAGCTATGGACAGGAGAGTTGCTAACTATTGATATTTTTTAATAGTGCCTCGAGTAAGATAAACAAGAATCAAGATTCGAGACAGGTTGACCTTTTGTTTTTAGTATCACACATAGAAAAATGGTGTAGAATCAAGATTCGAGATAGGCTGAACTTTGGTGGTATCGACTGAATCGATGCTTCAGCTGATGATTCAACAGGTCCCTGATAAGCTAGGTTTGGATACACTCTAGTCAGCTGTTTTTGCCATTTGTGCATTAGAAGGAATACCAATTGTGTGGAGTTGTGGACACGATGCATCACATCTAAAACCCCTTTATCTAATGGATATCACAAAATTAAGTACAGAAATAGCTACAGATCACACCTAACAATCTCCCTTAGAACTACTAGTAGTGAACTAGTGATGATGGATGGATTGGACAATATTTTTTTGGGAAAAAAATAAAATTTCTAATGTGAAAGATGTCACAACAAACATTCAACATGCTCACCTTGTTGTATCGTTTGAGCCATCCCTCCTGAACACAAATGAAGCTTCCTTGCCACAAGTTGCAGTTTCAGTCATTTCTGTCCCAGTTGCTGCTCCTCATTTCTACTTACCTATCTTCTCAAGTATTTTTCACACGACTGATCGCCATGATAAAATCTTCATTACCGACAAGTCTTCATATTGGCAATATCTTATAAACACTGAAGTCAAGCTTAGAAGTCATACCCAGTGAAGATATTACAAAGGTCAAACACAGGGGCTCCTTCTGTTTTGGCTAAAAAAAGTCCTCATTATTGACAAGTCTTCATATATGCAATATCTTATACACACCGCAGTCAAGCTGAGAAGATTCAGTGCAGTTCAGGTGGATATCTCGCAATACACTTATGTAAACTTCACGTTCTTCTAATGAAATGACAAAGGTTATTAAGATCATTCTTAGATGACTACAACACCTAGTGTTCTACGGATGCGAGTCTGCGACATGAACTCTACACATTTGCATTGCTAAGCTCAGTATCTGCTAATCAAGTTGGTAACCAGTACATGCAAGAATCTACTATATTTTGTATATATCCGGCAAATAGCAGATAGAGTTGCACAGAAGATAGAGTTGCACACATTGTTTCGACAGTCATGACAAATTCTATGCATGCAAACATGTTTAAAACCAAGGAGAGGAATTAAACACAGTGAAATAGCATACATTAGTCAGAGGAGATCCACTCAAACCCATCCACAGAATTTTGATTTCTCATCAATTTCCGTTACCTCGATAAGCTATGTAATATGGGATAGTGCTTTCAACAAATAGGGGCACAAACTTCCCAAAAAAAGACCGCCAACCTTATGCATGGATAAAAGGATTACATTACAGAGTCAAACTTAGCTAGTGTTTGAACTTGATAGTGAAAACACATTTTCACTTTGTAACAGAAGCCTTGACATATCTCTTAACTCAGTGATAGGGGTGAGATTACCGAAAGAACATAGAATAAAAAGGTTAATTTTGACCTACCATATCTTTTAGATCATTATATCAACTACTATCTAAACACACTCAGTTTGTGGTTAATGAATTGCGTTGCAATGTACTCCCTCCATCCCAAAATAAGTGACTCAACCTTATACTAGCTTTGTACTAAACTTAGTACAAAGTCGAGTCACTTATTTTGGGACGGAGGGAGTACTTATTTTGTAATCAGCGACGGAAAATTAGCAACAAAAGTATTAAAAAAGGAGTTAAGCAAATAGCACCCAATCGAACTCAGCCTATGTTGTCTCAACATAGCCGGTCCCAAGCCCGGGTAAAGGAGGAGGTTTGTGATAGGCTTGGCGAGGTGGTCCCTCGAACCAAGTGGGAGGTTTTCTACCAAATCCCTATATCACGCTATGCTAGCTACCCCGGGTCTAACCGAGATGACCCTTTTATGGGAGATTAAGCTCCCGTCAAAGATTCACATCTTTCTAGCAATGGGTGCGAGGCCGCTTACCCTCGGGTACGGAAGTTAGAAAGAGGAATGGTCCCGGGGATGGCTTATGCCTCCTATGTAACGTACCTGAAGATTCCAACCATATTTTCTTTCGATGCTCGACAGCATTCTTCCTCTAGAGCTGCATCAGGGAGGTGATTGGTGATGATTGGGTCCATGACAACCTTCCCAGTCTATTCTAGGCGGTCCTAAGCTGCGAGGCCAGGACTCGCCCTAGTCTGTCGGTAGTATTGGGGACGATGGCGTGGACCTTGTGGACTGCTCGCAATAAGCTCGTGATTGAGCATGTGATTCCATCTCGTGCAACTGACTCTATCTACGAACTGTGTGGTTTCTTACAGCTATGGAGACCGCTCAGCAAGCGGTGTGATCGGGACTTCATCGACAGGATCATCTCGGCTATACGGACCACCGCCGGAGCCTTGGCGCCACCGCTCCCTCCACCACCACCTGAGCCGGATTAATTAGTTAAGACTTTGATCCATATTTTGGGGTTGTTTTGGCTGTGCCCCCAGCGCTCCGTACTGTGTTGCCCTTTAGTTTATGTTGCCCTTGTGGTAACTTATTTTCGTTTTCCTTGGCTGGACCTTTCTGTTGGCCGTTGTTGCCGGATGATATTGTGGTGGTTCCTTTATAATCTAAAGCGGGGGATGTTGGAAATATGCCCTAGAGGCAATAATAAATTAGTTATTATTACTATATTTTCTTGTTCATGATAATCGTTTATTATCCATGCTATAATTGTATTGATATGAAACTCAGATACATGTGTGGATACATAGACAACACCATGTCTCTAGTAAGCCTCTAATTGACTAGCTCGTTGATCAATAGATGGTTACGGTTTCCTGACCATGGACATTGGATGTCGTTGATAACAGGATCACATCATTAGGAGAATGATGTGATGGACAAGACCCAATCCTAAGCCTAGCACAAAGATCGTAGTTCAGTATGCTAAAGCTTTTCTAATGTCAAGTATCATTTCCTAGACCATGAGATTGTGCAACTCCGGATACCGTAGGAATGCTTTGGGTGTACCAAACATCACAACGAATCGGGTGGCTATAAAGGTGCACTACAGGTATCTACGAAAGTGTCATTGGGTTGACACGAATCAAGACCGGATTTGTCACTTCGTAAACGGAGAGGTATCTCGGGCCCACTCGGTAGGACATCATCATAATGTGCACAATGTGACCAAGGGGTTGATCACGGGATGATGTGTTACGGAACGAGTAAAGAGACTTGCCGGTAACGAGATTGAACAAGGTATCGGTATACCGACGATCGAATCTCGGGCAAGTACTATACCACTAGACAAAGGGAATTGTATACGGGATCGATTGAGTCCTTGACATCGTGGTTCATCCAATGAGATCATCGTGGAACATGTGGGAGCCAACATGGGTATCCAGATCCCGCTGTTGGTTATTGATCGGAGAACGTCTCGGTCATGTCTACATGTCTCCCGAACCCGTAGGGTCTACACACTTAAGGTTCGATGACGCTAGGGTTATAAAGGAAGTTTGTATGTGGTTACCGAATGTTGTTCGGAGTCCCGGATAAGATCCCGGACGTCACGAGGAGTTCCGGAATGGTCCGGAGGTAAATATTTATATATGGAAAGTTATTGTTCGGGTTCCGGGAAAAGTTCGGGTTTTTCCGGTATTGTACCGGGAAGCTTCCAGAAGGTTCCGGAGGATTCCGGAGGGGTCTGGAGGTCCGGAAATTGTTCCACCACGTCCAATACAGTAGCATGGGCTGTAAGGGGGCGCCCTAGCCTTAATGGGCCAGGGGCACCAGCCCCCCCAAGGCCCATGCGCATGGGAAGGGGAAACCCTAAGGGGAGGGCCTCCACTTGACTTGGGAGGCACTCCTCCCCCCTTGGCCGCCGCCCCAACCCTAGATGGGATCTAAGGGGGCCGGCCCCCTCTTCCCCCCACCTATAAATAGTGGAGGGGTGGTAGGGCAGCCGCACCCCAAGTTCTGGTGCAGCCCTTCCCCTCTCCCAAGTACTCCTCTCCCGCGGTGCTTGGCGAAGCCCTGCAGGATTGCCACGCCTCCATCACCACCACGCCGTTGTGCTGCTGCTGGATGGAGTCTTCCTCAACCTCTCCTCTCTCCTTGCTGGATCAAGGCATGGGAGACGCCACCGGCTGTACGTGTGTTGAACGCGGAGGTGCCGTCTGCTCGCACAAGGATCTCCGTGATTTGGATCATGACGAGTACGACTCCTTCAACCCCGTTCTCTTGAATGCTTCCGCTTAGCGATCTACAAGGGTATGTAGATGCACTCTCCTTCCCCTCGTTGCTGGTTTCTCCATAGATAGATCTTGGTGACATGTAGGAAAATTTTGAATTTCTGCTATGTTCCCCAACAGTGGCATCATGAGCTAGGTCTATTGCGTAGATTCTTTGCACGAGTAGAACACAAAGTAGTTGTGGGCGTTGATGTTGTTCAATATGCTTACCATTACTAGTCCAATGTTGATTCGGCGGCATCGTGGGATGAAGCGGCCCGGACCGACCTTACACGTACTCTTACGTGAGACAGGTTCCACCGATTGACATGCACTTGTTGCATAGGATGACTAGCGGGTGCCAGTCTCTCCCACTTTAGTCGGATCGGATTCGATGAAAAGGGTCCTTATGAAGGGTAAATAGCAATTGACATATCACGTTGTGGTTTTTGCGTAGGTAAGAAACGTTCTTGCTAGAAACCCATAGCAGCCACGTAAAACATGCAAACAACAATTAGAGGACGTCTAACTTGTTTTTGCAGGGTGTGCTATGTGATGTGATATGGCCAAGAAGAATGTGATGAATGATATGTGATGTATGAGATTGATCATGTTCTTGTAATAGGAATCACGACTTGCATGTCGATGAGTATGACAACGGCAGGAGCCATAGGAGTTGTCTTTATTTATTGTATGACTTGCGTGTCATTGAACAACGCCATGTAATTACTTTACTTTATTGCTAACCGTAGCCATAGTAGTAGAAGTAATAAGTTGGCGAGACAACTTCATGGAGACACGATGATGAAGATCATGATGATGGAGATCATGGTGTCATGCCGGTGACGATGATGATCATGGAGCCTCAAGATGGAGATCAAAGGAGCAATATGATATTGGCCATATCATGTCACTTTTTGATTGCATGTGATGTTTATCATGTTTATGCATCTTATTTGCTTAGAACGACGGTAGTAAATAAGATGATCCTCATTAAAATTTCAAGAAAGTGTTCCCCTAACGTGCACCGCTGCGAAAGTTCGCTGCTTCAAGCACCATGTGATGATCGGGTGTGATAGATTCTTACGTTCACATACAACGGGTGTAAGACAGATTTACACACGCGAAACACTTAGGTTGACTTGACGAGCCTAGCATGTATAGACATGGCCTCGGAACACAAGAGACCGAAAGGTCGAGCATGAGTCGTATGGTAGATACGATCAACATGAAGATGTTCACCGATGATGACTAGTCCGTCTCACGTGATGATCGGACATGACCTAGTTGACTCGGATCATGTAATCACTTAGATGACTAGAGGGATGTATATCTGAGTGGGAGTTCATAAGATGAACTTACATAGTCAAAAGATCTTTGCAAATTATGTCGTAAACTCGCACTTTAGTTCCACTGTTTAGATATGTTCCTAGAGAAAATATAGTTGAAAGTTGACAGTAGCGATTATGCGGACAGTAGAAAGCTTATGTCCTTAATGCACCACTCAGTGTGCTGAACCCCAAACGTCGTTTGTGAATGTTGCGAACATCGGACATACACGTTTTGATAACTACGTGATAGTTTAGTTAAACGGTTTAGAGTTGAGGCACCAAAGACGTTTTCAAACGTCATGAACATATGAGATGTTTTCGAGGGCTGAAATTGGGATTTCAGGCTCGTGCCCACGTCAAGAGGTATAAGACCTCCGACAATTTTCTTAGCCTGCAAACTAAGGGAGAAAAGCTCAATCATTGAGCTTGTGCTCAGATTGTCTGAGTGCAACAATCACTTGAATCGAGTGGGAGTTGATCTTCCAGATGAGATAGTGATGTTTCTCCAAAGTCATTGCCACCAAGTTGCTAGAGCTTCGTGATGAACTATAACATATCAGGGATAGATATGATGATCCTTGAGGTATTCACGATGTTTGACACCGCGAAATTAGAAATCAAGGAGCATCAATTGTTGATGGTTGGTGAAACCACTAGTTTCAAGAAGGGCAAGGGCAAGAAGGGATACTTCATGAAACGGCAAATCAGCTGCTGCTCCAGTGAAGAAACCCAAGGTTGAACCAAAACCCGAGACTAAGTGCTTCTGTGATAAGGGGAATAGTCACTAGAGCGGAATTACCCTAGATACTTGGTAGATGAGAAGGCTGGCAAGGTCGATAGAAGTATATTGGATATACATTATGTTAATGTATACTTTACTAGTACTCCTAGTAGCACCAGGGTATTAGATACCGGTTCGGTTGCTAAGTGTTTGTAACACGAAATAAAAGAGCTACAGAATAAACGGAGACTAGCTAAAGGTGAGCTGACGATATGTGTTGGAAGTATTTCCAAGTTTGATGTGATCAAACATCGCACGCGCCCTCTACCATCAAGATTAGTATTAAACCTGAATAATTGTCATTTGGTGTTTGCGTTGAGCATAGACATGATTGGATTATGTCTATCACAATATGATTATTCATTTAAGGAGAATAATGGTTACTCTGTTTATTTGAATCTCGATCATAGTGATACACATTTTCATGCCAAAAGATATAAGATAGTAATGATAGTACTACTTACTTGTGGCACTGCCATGTAAGTCATATTGGTATAAAACGCATGAAGAAGCTCCATGTTGATGGATCTTTGGACTCACTCGTTTTTTGAAAAGTTTGAGACATGTGAACCATGTCTATTGGTGTATACGCATGAAGAAACTCCATGCAGTGAATCACTTGAGATATGCATGTTGATGGATCGTTTGGACTCACTTGATTTTGAATCACTTGAGATATGCAAATCATACCACATGGGCAAGATGATTGAAAAGCCTCGGTTTCAGTAAGATGGAACAAGATAACAACTTGTTGGAAGTAACACATTTTGATGTGTGCAGTCCAATGAGTGCTGAGGCATGCAGTGAATATCGTTATGTTCTTACTTCACAGATGATTCGAGTAGATGTTGAGTATATTTACTTGATGAAACAAAAGTCTGAATTATTGAATGGTTCAAGTAATTTCAGAGTGAAGTTGAAGATCATCGTGACAAGAGGATAAAATGTCTATGATATGATCATAGAGATGACTATCTAAGTTACGAGCTTTGGCACGCAATTAAGACATTGTGGAAATTGTTTCACAATTAATACCGCCTGGAACACCATAGTGTGATGGTGTGTCCGAACATCATAGTTGCACCCTATTGGATATGGTGCGTACCATGATGTCTCTTATCGAATTACCACTATCGTTCATGGGTTAGGCATTAGAGACAACCGCACTCACTTTAATGGGGCACTACGTAATTCCGTTGAGACGACACCGTTTGAACTGTGGTTTGGAGAAACCCGAGTTGTCGTTTCTTAAAAGTTTGGGGCTGCGACGCTTATGTGAAAAAGTTTCAGGTTGATAAGCTTGAACCCAAAGCGGATAAAATGCATCTTCATAGGACACCCAAAACAGTTGGGTATACCTCCTAATTCAGATCCGAAAGCAATAGGGATTGTTTTTTGAACCGGGTCCTTTCTCGAGGAAAAGTTTGTCTCGAAAGAATTGAGTGGCAGGATGGTGGAGACTTAATGAGGTTATTGAACCATCACTTCAACTAGTGTGTAGCAGGGCACAGGAAGTTGTTCATGTGGCACCTACACCAATTGAAGTGGAAGCTGATGATAGTGATCATGATGCTTCAGATCAAGTCACTACCAGACCTCGTAGGTCGACAAGGACACGTACTACTTCAGAGTGGTACGCACTCCTGTCTTAGAGGTCATGTTGCTAGACAACAATGAACCTATGAGCTATGGAGAAGCGATGGTGGGCCCAAATTCTGACAAATGGTTAGAAGCCATGCAATCCGAGATAGGATCCATGTATCAGAACAAAGCATGGACTTTGGTGGACTTGCCCAATGATCGGCAAGCCATTGAGATAAATGGATCTTTAAGAAGAAGACGGACGTGAATGGTAATGTCACCATCTATGAAGCTCGACTTGTGGTGAAGAGTTTTTCACAAGTTCAAGGAGTTGACTACGATGAGATTTTCTCATCTGTAGCGATGCTTAAAGTCCGTCGGAATCATGTTAGCATTAGCTGCATTTATGAAATCTGGCAGATGGATGTCAAAACGAGTTTCCTTACCAGTTTTCATAAGGAAAGGTTGTATGTGATACAATCAGAAAGGTTTTGTCGATCCTAAGGATGCTAAAAGGTATGCTAGCTCCAGCGATCCTTCCATGGACTGGAGTAAGCATCTCGGAGTTGGAATATGCACTTTGATAAGATGATCAAAGATTTTTGGTTTATACAAAGTTCATGAGAAACTTGTATTTCCAAAGAAGTGAGTGGGAGCACTATAGAATTTCTGATAAGTATATGTTGTAAACATATTGTTGATCATAAATGATGTAGAATTTCAAGAAATCATATAGGGTTATTTTAAAAGTGTTTTTCAATGGAAAACCTGGATTAGGCTACTTCAACAATAAGCATCAAGATCTATAAGATAGATCAAAATGCTTAATAGTACTTTCAAATGAGCACATACCTTGACATGATCTTGAAGGTGTTCAAGATGGATCAGTCAAAGAAGGAGTTCTTGCCTGAGTTGTAAGGTATGATGTTAAGACTTAAAGCTCGACCACGGCAGAAGAAAGAGGTAGGACGAAGGTCATCCCCTATGCTTTTGTCATAGGCTCTATACTGTATGCCATGCTGAGTACCGCACCTGATGTGTGCCTGCCACATGTCTGGCAAGAGGGTACAAAGGTGATCAAGGAGTGGATCACCAGATGGTGGTCAAAATTATCCTTAGAGGAATAAGGATATGTTTCTCGGTTATGGAGGTGATAAAGAGTTCGATGTAAAGAGTTACGTCGATGCAAGCTTTAACACCTATCCGAATGACTCTGAGTAGCAAACCGGATACATATAGTGGAGCAACCATTTGGAATAGCTCCAAGTGGAGCGTGGAAGCAGCATTTACAATATGGCCTAGAGATTTATGAAGTACATACAGATCTGAATGTTGCGCACCGCTGACTAAAACCTCTCTTACAAGCAAAACATGATCAAACCCCGTAAATCATTGAGTCTTAATCACATGATGATGTGAACTAGTTTAGTGACACTAGTAAACTCTTGGGTGTTGGTCACATGACGATGTGACCTGTGAGTGTTAATCACATGGCGATGTGAACTAGATTATTGACTCTAGTGCAAGTGGGAGACTGTTGGAAATATGCCCTAGAGGCAATAATAAATTAGTTATTATTACTATATTTCCTTGTTCATGATAATCGTTTATTATCCATGCTATAATTGTATTGATAGGAAACTCAGATACATGTGTGGATACATAGACAACACCATGTCCCTAGTAAGCCACTAATTGACTAAAAAGCACGGACACGCCAAGAATCGCCGAACTGCCGTCCTGATACGCTGGGATACGGGGACACAGCGGGATACGGCGGGATACACGAATTTTGGAGTATCCCCGAAATTCGAATTAAAAAAAAAGAAAAAAACGATTGGGATACGCTGGGATACGCGGGGACACGTTAGGGATACGGCCTGGCCCAAAAACACTCCCGGCCCAGCCACGGCCCAATATGTAACCCTATTTTGCAGGGTCTCCAGCGTGCCCTAGACATAAGTAGGAGTTGCTCCCTACCTCCCAGATCGAACAGAAGGAGCCGCCACCTGGACTCGCCGCTGCCGGCGCCGGCACCGGCGACTCCTGGATTCGACGGAGACTCCTCCATCCAGCACCAGCAGCAGCAGTCTCTCCATCGGCTCCTCGCAGCTGTAGGTAACCCAGCAGCTTCTCCATTCTTCAACATCTTCCTCTTTTATTCTTCAGATTCAGATTTTGTTCCATTATTAAGGGATTAAGGTACTGGGTCTGGATGCTTGCTAGCTTGTTGCTGCTGCTACCTCTCTGCTTGTGCTGCTGCTGTTTGTTATGCTGCTTCATTTGTGCTGCTACTCGCTTGTGTTGATGCTGCTGCTGCTAGCCTACTAGTGCTACTGCCTACTTCTGAATTTAACAGCTTGTGTTGCTGCACACTTGCTAGTGTTCATTGTTTTTGTTGTTCAAGTGTTCATTGTCCTGCTAGTGCTAGTGCTAATTGTTGTGATGTGCTCGTACTTGTTGATAGGTAGCAACTAGCAAGTGGCATGGCATCTGGGAGCGCCACAGCTGGTAGCCAATCGTCCGTGGGTGAGAGTGAAGGTCGTCTTGGTCCTGGTGCTGTAGATCCAAGGTATCCTCTGTGGGCTTATGTGCAGAAGCTTGTACCAGAAGAAGCAAATGGTGATGGTGCAGCTGTTGCCTCTGGTAGCCGTGGAGGAAACGCCAAGTTCCGCTGCAATTTCTGCAAGAAAATTTACCCAGGCAGCTATTCAAGAGTGAAGCCTCATCTTCTTCAGATAACAAAGAAAGATGTAGCTACATGTGACAAAATACCACATGCTGCCTTTGAGCAACTTTGCAAGGAAGATAGAGCAGCTGCTCAACTCCTTCAAAATGTTCCAACCAGGCATACAATTCCTTTACCCCCCTATGATGCATCTGCTCCAACAAGAAAGCGAAAGCAAACAGGTATTGCAGAGAGTTTTAATGCTGAAGTCCGGCAACAAGCTGATGCTCATATTGCTAGGATGTTTTACACTGCAGGTGTGCATTCTTTTCTTGTTAGACATGGATAGATTTATCATTTATGTGTTGCTGATTTGTTGAATGCTGAGTTGCTACCTTAGTGGTTTGTGTTTGTAGGGCTTCCATTCAATCTTGCAAGGAACCCTGACTTTAGGGAAGCCATGACCTTCATTGCAAACAACAACTTGGGTGGGTATGTGCCTCCAGGATATAATTCATTGAGGACAACTCTTCTTGATCAAGAGAAGAAGCATATTCAGAGGAGCCTAGAGCCTATTAAATCAACATGGCCTTACAAAGGAGTGACCATTGCGACGGATGGGTGGTCTGATCCTCAAAGGCGGCCCATTCTAAACTTCATGGCTGTGACAGAAGGTGGTCCAATGTTCCTAAAAGCAATTGACACCGAGGGAGAGGTAAAATCTTTGTACCTACATAATTTACTTTGTCTTTTGTTCCTTTTAGTTGCATATATTGCTTGCTGACTTGTCTTCATTGCTAGATAAAAACCAAGGAATACATCTTTGAGAAGCTAAAGGAAGTGATCGAGGAAGTTGGAGTTTAGTGTGTGGTTCAAGTGGTGACCGACAATGCTGCAAACTGCAAAGTTGCTGGGTTGATGGTTGAAGCAAAGTACAAGAACATATTCTGGACTCCTTGCATAGTGCACACTCTCAATCTTGCATTGAAGAACATATGTGATCCGAAGAACAACGAGGGAGACAATTTCCATCTTTGGTTCATCAAAGAGGTGGCTGAGGAAGCTTCTTTTATCAAGAACTTTGTCATGACTCATAGCATGAGGTTGTCTATGTTCAACGAGTTCAGCAAGCTCAAATTTCTTCAAATTGCAGAAACTAGATTCACAAGTGTCGTGATCATGCTCAAGAGGCTTCTATTGATAAAGGATGCACTTGTTCAAATGGTTGTTCATCCTAATTGGGCTGCTTATAGGGAGGATGATACAGCTAAAGCTCAAAGGGTTAAGGAGCTTGTTCTCAATGATATTTGGTGGGACAGAATTGAATATGTCGTTTCTTTCACCGAGCCTATTTATGCAATGATAAGGTTGGCTGACACGGACAAGCCATGTCTCCATTTAATCTATGAAATGTGGGATTCCATGATAGAGAAGGTAAATTATTAGTTGCTTCAAGCCTTCAAGCATCTTTCAAGTTTTCATTTGTGGAGCATGCTGTTTTCATTTGTGGAGCATGCTGATTTTATTTGTTGCTTCTTTCATAGGTCAAAATGCCCATCTATAGGTTTGAAGGAAAGGAGGAAGGTGACGAGTGTATCTTGTATGACATTATTAAAGAGATCCTTGTTTCCCGATGGACCAAGAGCAATACCCCTTTACATTGTCTTGTTCACTCACTAAACCCAAGGTATAATCTATTAATCTTCATTGTTTCTCATTCAAATTTTTTAACTTGAACATGCTTGCTGATTATATTTACTTCATATTATAGGTACTATAGTCCAGCTTGGATTAATGAAGTCCCTGGTCGTATCAGCCCCAATGATGACCATGAAGTTACAGAAATGAGAAAGAAGTGCTTTCGGAAGTTCTATTCAGATCAAGAGGATTTCAAAACCATCAAGAAAGAATTTGCTGATTTTGCTCTTTTCATGAATGCCTTTGAAAATCCAGATTCTATTGAAGATAGAGCTGATTTTGAACCTAAACAATGGTGGGGCACTCATGGAGTCAGCACAAGGCTACTAAAAAATTTGGCATTGAAGGTACTTGGGCAGCCTGCATCTTCCTCTTGCTATGAAAGGAATTGGAGCACATATGGTTTCATCCATAGTTCTGGAAGAAACAAGCTAACACCTGCTAGAGCTTCTGATTTGGTGTACACACACAACAACCATCACCTTCTTTCAAGGAATTCTCAAGCATATCAAACTGGGCCAAGCCGAATGTGGGATGTTGGGGGTGATGGAGTTGAGTCTTTTTCTGGTGTTGGCATGCTTGAAGCTGCAGATCTTTCACTTGATGAACCAGAATTGGGGGAGGAAATCATTGGTTCTCTCACTTGAGTCTGCTGCCATTCGCTCCTTCAGCCATGAGAGAATGAGACTATCAGTCATTCTCTCCATTTATGTTTGTAGTTGTTATGTAATCGACTTATGAACTACCTATTTGCCATTTGAACTTTATGTGTATGAGACTATGTGGCCATCTGAGCCTTGCTATTTGTCTCTTATACTCTTGGTGGACTATGTGAGCTTGTCAATTTGCCATGGTTTGGTTTGTATTTAAAATATGGTGTTGAGATTGCCAAACCATTCTGCAATTGGGAGCCAAATGGCATTGCAAATTGGGTAAGCACTAAGCAAAGCAAACATCTTCTTTACTGTTTTCCATGTGTTCTTATTGTGCAAATTGGGTAAGCACTAAGCAAAGCAAACACCAAATGGGGCAGTACTCTAGTCTATTCTTTATTTTGATCTATTTCTCTTTAATTTTCTGTCTTAACTCTATATTACATGGCATATTTTTATTTTATTTTATATATACTGGCCGTATCCCCGAATGGCTGTTTTTGGAAAATGTCGTATCCCGTATCCCCGTATCCATATCCCCGTCTTTCCGTCCCCGTGTCCGTGCTTTTTAGCTAATTGACTAGCTTGTTGATCAATAGATGGTTACGGTTTCCTGACCATGGACATTGGATGTCGTTGATAACGGGATCACATCATTAGGAGAATGATGTGATGGACAAGACCCAATCCTAAGCCTAGCACAAAGATCGTAGTTCGTATGCTAAAGCTTTTCTAATGTCAAGTATCATTTCCTTAGACCATGAGATTGTGCAACTCCCGGATACCGTAGGAATGCTATGGGTGTACCAAACGTCACAACGTAACTGAGTGGCTATAAAGGTGCACTAAAGGTATCTCCGAAAGTGTCTGTTGGGTTGGCACGAATCGAGACTGGGATTTGTCACTCCGGTAAACAGAGAGGTATCTTTGGGCCCACTCGGTAGGACATCATCATAATGTGCACAACGTGACCAGGGGGTTGATCACGGGATGATGTGTTACGGAACGAGTAAAGAGACTTGCCGGTAACGAGATTGAACAAGGTATCGGTATACCGACGATCGAATCTCGGGCAAGTACTATACCACTAGACAAAGGGAATTGTATACGGATAGAGACTGGGATTTGTCACTCCGGTAAATGGAGAGGTATCTCTGGGCCCACTCGGTAGGACATCATCATAATGTGCACAATGTGACCAAGGGGTTGATCACGGGATGATGTGTTACAGAACGAGTAAAGAGACTTGCCGGTAACGAGATTGAACAAGGTATCGGTATTACCGACGATCGAATCTCGGGCAAGTACTATACCACTAGACAAAGGGAATTGTATACGGTATCGATTGAGTCCTTGACATCGTGGTTCATCCAATGAGATCATCGTGGAACATGTGGGAGCCAACATGGGTATCCAGATCCCGCTGTTGGTTATTGATCGGAGAACGTCTCGGTCATGTCTACATGTCTCCCGAACCCGTAGGGTCTACACACTTAAGGTTCGATGACGCTAGGGTTATAAAGGAAGTTTGTATGTGGTTACCGAATGTTGTTCGGAGTCCCGGATGCGATCCCGGACGTCACGAGGAGTTCCGGAATGGTCCGGAGGTAAAGATTTATATATGGAAAGTTATTGTTCGGGTTCCGGGAAAAGTTCGGGTTTTTTCGGTATTGTACCGGGAAGCTTCCAGAAGGTTCCGGAGGATTCCGGAGGGGTCCGGAGGTCCGGAAATTGTTCCACCACGTCCAATACAGTAGCATGGGCTGTAAGGGGGCGCCCTAGCCTTAATGGGCCAGGGGCACCAGCCCCCCCAAGGCCCATGCGCATGGGAAGGGGGAAACCCTAAGGGGGGCTCCACTTGACTTGGGAGGCACTCCTCCCCTTGGCGCCCCCAACCCTAGATGGGATCTAAGGGGCCACCCCTCTTCCCCCACCTATAAATAGTGGAGGGTGGGAGGCAGCCGCACCCCAAGTTCTGGCGCAGCCCTTCCCCTCTCCCAAGTACTCCTCTCCCGCGGTGCTTGGCGAAGCCCACAGATTGCCACGCGCCTCCATCACCACCACGCCATTGTGCTGCTGCTGGATGGAGTCTTCCTCAACCTCTCCTCTCTCCTTGCTGGATCAAGGCATGGGAGACGTCACCGGGCTGTACGTGTGTTGAACGCGGAGGTGCCGTCCGTTCGGCACTAGGATCTCCGGTGATTTGGATCACGACGAGTATGACTCCTTCAACCCTGTTCTCTTGAATGCTTCCGCTTAGCGATCTACAAGGGTATGTAGATGCACTCTCCTTCCCCTTGTTGTTGGTTTCTCCATAGATAGATCTTGGTGACACGTAGGAAAATTTTGAATTTCTGCTACGTTCCCCAACAGGGGAAACCCTATTTCATGATAGGCTTGGCGAGGCAACGTCAAAACTCAGCCACTCTTATGGAGATGAAACCCAAAAGATTTTCGTTGGGGTGTAACCCTCTCAGCAACGCGCCACATCGGGACCCGTGTGTGGTGTCCAATGGGCAAGGGCCAGGCTGTTACCCCCCCCATGGCACGCATTTAATTGATCTGGATACGATGACAAGTGAGCGAGGATCGGGTCGTCGCGTCCTTAGTGACACGCTACATTGACGTCCAACTGTAGTGGAAAATGAGCAAGGGTCTTCGCATTTGATTCGATGAGTGCGAAGGGTATATAAGCTAGCCGAGCCTAGAAGGATCTGCTTAGGTAGCTGGAACATAGGGCCCCTGACAGGTAAGCTTCGGGAGCTGGAAGGTGAAGGAGGCGGAGGATACCGTCTTCAAGCTGTGGTACACATGGACGGCTGCAAACAGAAATGGCGTAGGCATCTTGATCAACAAGAGTCCTGGGAAGGGCTGGAGGACATGATTAGGAGTGTTCCAATTGGCGAGAAGCTCTTCATAGGAGGAAACCTCAATCGCCACGTGGGTATTTGATATTTTTTAATATTTGCTATGGCGAGGAGAGTGGCTGATGTTTGATACTCCCTCCATCCCAAAATAAGTGACTCAACTTTAGTACAAAGTTAGTACAAAGTTGAGTCACTTATTTTGGGACGGAGGGAGTATTTTTTAATAGTGTCTCGAATAAGTAAAGATGAAGAAGAATCAAGATTCTTGACAAGCTGAACTTTTGTTGTTAGTATCACACATAGAAAAATGATGCCAAGAATCAAGATTCGAGATATGGACATGATGCATCAGTGCTTCAGCTGATGATTCAACATGTTATGATAAGCTAGGTTTAGATCCACTCTAATTTCTAGTTTTTCGCCATTTGTGCGTGAGAAGGAATACTGGTTGTGTAGAGTTGTGGACATGATGCATCACATCTAAAACCCCTCCATTTAATGGATGCCACGAATTAAGTAGAAAACTAGCTCCAGATCACACCTAACGATCTCCCCTAGAACTACTAGTAGTGAACTGGTGATGATGGATGGATTGTACTTTTTTTGCAAAAAAAATAAGTTTTAATGTGGAAGATGGATATCACAACTAACACTCAACATGCTCACCTTGTTGTATCGTTTGAGCCTTCCCTTCTGAACACAAATGAAGTTTCCTTGCCACAGGTTGTACTTCCAGTCATTTCTGTTCCAGTTGCTGCTCCTCATTTCTACTTACCTGTCTTCCAAAGATTTTTTTTTACACGACTGGTTGCTATGATAAATTCCTTATCTTCAATGCAAAGGCAAATTTTTACACGACTGCTCCTTCTGTTTCGGCCCAAAAGAAAAAAAAACTTCATTACTGACAAGTCTTCATATATGCAATAACTTATACACACTGCAGTCGAGCTTAGAAGATTCAGTGCAGTTCGGGTGGATATCTCGCAATACACTTCTGTAAACTTCACGCCTTCTTTTAGTGAAATGACAAAAGTTATTAAGATCAATCTGACATGACTGCAACACCTGTGTTCTACGGCTGTGAGTCTGAGATGAACAATACACATTTGCATTGCTAAGCTCAGTATCTGCTAATCAAGTTTGTAACCATTACATGCAAGAATCTACTGTATTTTGCATCCGGGATATAGCATATAGAGTTGCGCACATTGTTTCGACAGTCATGACAAATTCTATGCATGCTAACATTATTCAAACCAAGGAGAGACATTAAACACAGTGAAATAGCATACATTAGTCAGTGTTCAATCAAACCCATCCAGATAATTTTGATTTCTCATCAATTTCCATCACCTCGTCAGCAACATGCCTTCCTATTCAGGATGCGATGATAAGCTATGTCACGAGGGATAGTGTTTCAACAAATAGGGGTACAAACTTCCCAAAAAAGACCGCCAATCCTATGCATGGATACCAGGATTATATTGGGAAAGTTGTGGCTACTCTCGGGTGTAGGTACACCCGAGTTTGCAAAAACTTCGAAAAATGTGATAAAACAAGGTCAAAAAAATCTGTAGTTTGGGGACATGAAACTTCATCAAATGTTCAAGCTTTTTGCAAGAATTCAGCTAAAAACAACATCCGAGGAGCTCTCACCAAAAAAAAACAAAATCAATGCTCAAACAGTGCGCAAACTTAGAACATTGATTTTGTTTTTTTTGCCGAGAGCTCCTCTATTGTTTTTTTTCCGCTGAATTCGGGCAAAAAGCTTGAACATTCGATGAAGTTTCATATCCCAAAACTGCAGATTTTTTTGACCTTGTTTTATCATGTTTTTCTTTTTTTTCCAAACTCGGGTGTACCTACACCCGAGAGTAGAAAAGCTGGTCTCGATTATATTACACTGTCAAACTAGCTAGTGTGCGAACTTGATAGTGACAAACACTTTTTCGCTTTGTTACAGAAGTCTTGACATATCTCTTAATTTCTCATGATAGGGATGAGATTACCGAAAAAACCCTAGAATGAAAAGAAGGTTAATCTTGAGTTCTTGACCTATCATATCTTTAGGCCTTTATATCAACTACTATCTAAACCCGCTCAGTTTCTGGTTTCTGAACTGTGTTGCATGTACTTATTTTGCAATCTGCGATGGAAAATTAGCAACAAAAGTATACGTACAAGAAAAGGGTTAAACAAAGAGCACCCAATCGGTGTGTCTGTACTTATGACAACAGCATGTATTTGGAGTTTCCGTGGGGTTTGTAAAGCGACGTGGAGGTCACCCTGGCCCATGAAGTGCTCTACCTCCGGTCATCGACATCATTCTCTTAAAGTAGAAAAATATTTATTTGACAAACAAATGATCCACTGCGACGCTAAATGCAGCCTAGGTAGATCCTTCTTTTTAGCTCATACCATACCTAGCTCACTGGACCAGTGCATCTATCTCAACATACTAACCTCCCTGAATTAGTGCATCTACCTACAGTTATCTACTACTGTTATATAGCTTCGAGAAAAATGTGTACGATATGACACGATATTCTCCATTACCGAAACAGGATTGCGCCCCGCTATATTAATATAGCAACCACCCGATACAACCAGAAGTTCGACGCTGGGGCAAACAGCACAACCAAGCCCAAAAGAAAAACAAGAGAAAAGCAAAAGAAAGAAATGCCGGCAGCACCGGATGAACGAAAGCTGAAGCATCCCGCAACCGTTGCGCCCACCGGAGATATCCACCACGCTCCAATGCCATCGAGTCGCCGCGGACCAAGCAACACCTTCAAGAAGGACTGCGACGACGACGACGCTGCTGCCCGGACGAATCCTAGGATTTCTCCCGGAACACGGAGGGAAGCGGGGGAGAGGTACTCCCGACGCCCTTCAAGAAGGTTGATGGCGCCCGCAGGCGTCACCGCGTCAGTGCCGGGCAGACCCGAGAGGGATTTCGCCCTACCCCTCAAACCCACAACCCAGGACCAACCGGCGGCTCCACCACGCCAACCACCCACCACCCTGCGCCACCACAATCACGAGGACACCACCGTCGCCTCTCCATAGAAGACACTGCGAGGCCGGCCGAACCAAACGAGACCACCGCCGATAGGGACCGGGAGCACCACAGCCACGTGGGAGGGGACAACCTCCACTGGCACAAGCAGTAGCAGACCGACGCAGCGCGGAGCACGCCGGACCCCTGCCCAGCCGGGCCCCGAACGGGCCCGTTAAGCTCCGCCGCGCAGCAGCCGACGCAGCGGAGCCGCCGATCCCAACGACCGCATCCCGACAGCCCAGCCGGAGGAGACCCGCCGGAGGCGGACCAGCCCGCCGACCCAGATCGGACCCAAAGGGCCCAGATCTGGGCTGCAGGCTCCGCCGCCGACCACGCCGTCGGCCGCCACCGCCGCCAAAGGACGCGCGCCGCCGCAGATTCGCGCCCGATCTACATCGAGCACCGCCGCCGAGGTGCACCATCGCGAAACCGCCGCCCGAGCCGGGAACCACGAGGGAAGTGGAAGAGGGCCACCGCCGGCCTCGCACCAGCAGCTGCTGGCAACGCCTGCCACGCCAGCCGGCGGCAGCAGGGAGGAGGAGGTGAGAGGAGGGGCTGGGCGGCGAGGGAGGGAGGGCCGCCTGTCGCCCGCTCGGGCGCGGGGTACGGGAGAGGAAGATCGTTGCACCTCCTTTACGCCGCTCGATATTAATATAGCGGGGCGCAAGCCTATTTCGGTAACTTAATAACCCTAACCATAGAAAAAACACAAGCACAGTAACAAACTTGATCAATTATTAACATGGCTACCAAATAATATGATTAGGTTAGCGATTTAGTATAGTATTATAGTAGTACTGGAGAATTGCGTAGGGGAGGGTCTAGTTGACTACGTGCACGGTCATGGAAGTTGGGCCTCACGTGGGTCATTCTGCTCACTATGTCATTGTGTTTTGTTTGGTGGTTGTGCTGCAAAGCAGCCATAGTCCCATAGTAAAGATGGAAATTCCATATTCACGAAACCGGAAAGTTCCATTTCCATGCCTATTCCGCGGGTAAACAACGTTCCGTTTGTTTCCATTTCCGCGTAGAAAATTCCATTTTCCGTTTCCATTTTGCAAATTTCCATTTTCATATTTTCTCTCCATTTTCGTTTTTCCTCCGGAAAAGCGGAAAGTTCCACTCCATTTTCATCCCTAACCGTTAATATGTAGCTGCACACACGCATCAGCCACTGTCCAGCTATATGATCACTAGCTTGGCTCGATTTTGAGGCTGCGATCACACATAACTGCACACACGCATCAGCCACTGTTGTCCTTGACTCTTCAGAGCCAGAGGGTTCCAAAATTAAGTAGTTGCACTGCATGCACTATATGATCACTAGCTTAGCTCGATTTCGAGGCTGCGATCACACATAACTGCATACACGCATCAGCCACTGCTATCCTTGACTCTTCAGAGCCAGAGGGCGCCAGCCTGGCTGAGGAGCGGCACGAGCTGGCCGCTAAGGTGCAGTGTCATGACCATGCCAGCAAGCGCCCTCTCCACGTCCTTCCCCCAGGGGTCCTTTGCCAGCTTGTGCACCGTCCAGCTCACGCCCAGCTCCGTGAAGAGCGTCTTCACCGCGTGGCACATGAAGCGGTTGCCCACCCCGAAGATCACCACCGCGCGCTGCGACGCCAGCATCGTCATCCTGTCCACTGTTGCTGATCGAGCCAGCTAGGCTGTTGTTTCTTGGTGTTTTATGATGCTGATGACCCAATGGTGCTTATTTATAGATGTGTCTAATTGGGTAGAATATATGCTCTCTGTTGGAAGGTTCTATTCTACCACCTTTTGTATCTTTGCTTTTGGGAGGGGCTAAAATCATAGTTAGCTATGGCCAGGAGAGTGGCTAATCTCTGATAACATTTTAATGATGTGATCAATAAGTATTTTTTTTAAGAAGAATCGAGATTCAAGACAGGCAGAAGTTTAGCTACTAGTATCATATCTACGGAAAAAAAGGATGGTGGTACCGAACGAAATCGCTGCTTCAGCTGATAATTCATCAAGTTCCTGATAAGCTAGGTTTGGATTCTTTTTTCTGGACACCATTGCGAATTTGGGATAAAACTCCATCTAATGAATTCTAGCACCTCGTGTAATCTTTGCTTCTGTGAGGGAGCAAAGTGATACAGTTAGCTATGGCAGGAGTGTGGCTAATGTTTGATATTTTTTTGTAATGATGCCTCGAATGCGTAAAAATGAAGAAGAGTCAGGATTCGAGATAGGCTGAACTTTAGTTATTACTATCATATAGAGAAAAATGGATGGTGGTATCAATCAAATCAATGTTTAAGTTGATGATTAATCATGTTTCTGATAAGCTAGGGCTGGATGCACTCTAATTTACTGTTTTTGCCATTTGTCCGTGACGAGGAATACCATTGTAGCGGAGTTTGTGGACACCAGGCATCACTTTTTTTCTGGCTGCCATTGGGATAAAACTTCATCTAATGGCATCTACTACACATGGACACCAGGAATATCAAATTTTCCCTTAGAACTAATAGTGTGAACTAGTGGTGATGGGTGGATTATAGCTTGTAGACAGAAAATTTGGAAAACAGAAGTCATTTTTAATGCGAATAAAAATGAAAATCACAACACATGCATACTGTCTTATCGTTTGAGCCATCCCTGTCGAGAACACAAAAGAAACTTCCTTGCCAAAAGCTATATTTTCAGTTATTTCTCTTCCGTTTGCTGCTTGTTATTTTTATTTGGCCACCATTCAAAGTTTTTCTACACAACTGACCATTACCAGAAAACCCTCATATATGGAATATCTTATACAAACTACTGTCAGCTTAGATGATCAGTGCAGTTTTGCTGGATATATTTCAATAAACCTCTGCAAACTTCAGGTTTTTTAACTGAAATGAAACACAGGTTCTTAAGACACACATACATGACTGCAATATCTATTGTTCTTAGGAAGAAAAATAACTCAAAGTACATACCTCTCTATTGCAGAACTCATACTCAGTTTAGATAGTACAATGATCAAACACAGGGGGATCATTCTTGACGTCTCACGTTCCGCGCTGGGAAGATAGGCGGCCAGATCATCATAACAGGAGATACACGTACGTGGCCAGCAGCCGTACGTTTATACCCACATTCATCTGCCCCCCTCTGATAGACCTTCTCAACCACCCTGCTCCTCAGATGAACATAAAAGAGAGCACCACTTGCTGGATGATCTAAGAACACAAAGTCAGCATCGTCCCCGACCGCGACAACATCAAGGCAAACATCATGAGGAACCCAACTGTCCTCTGCGCGAGGTGTGCATGCCTGACCCACACCGACAGAAAATGTGTCCACCAGCAGCCAGCCTGCGCCATTATCGTCGCCCGACATCCGATGAAGCCACACACTGAGCTGAAACCCGTCTGCACTGACGAGATAGAGCCCGGAATCTTCCGCGCATGAGAGCATATAGTTGCCCCGCACTCCAACTGGTAGCTCTAGGGTGAAAAGGCTCCTGGTGGCCAAATCTAGACCCAAGGTGTACCCTAAGTTGGTCACCATGAAGACTTTGCCATGGATGGGTGGTAGCATTTCATGGAAGACGATGTCATCCGGGAGCTCTATCTCTGTCGAGCCCCTGGCAGGGACGCCAGACCTGCCAGATCCCAGGACGCACACCTCCGCATACACTTTTTGCCGGTCCTTCCACAGATTCACCAAGGTGATGCCGTCGCGGCCCCCATCCTCGGGTAGGAACATCTCAGTGAATCCCGTTTGAGTGCCCTGCACCCAGCGGTCACGGTGGGGCCGGATCTGTGGGAGGACGGCTGCAGATTCCCTGGTGAGAAGCGGCACCACGAGGGGGTGATCGAATCTGCCGGCGTGGAAGACCTCGATGATGAGGCGGCCGTTCCGGCAGTGCTTGATTCGCGGGCACCCGCGGGCGAAGGCGGCGTCGCAGGAGGAGATCACGCGGCGTATCGGGGCGGCGAGCTCTGGGGGCTTCTGCGGGAGCGGCACAAAGCGATACCTGCCGGGGTAGCCGACGCAGGCGCCGAGGAGGCGGGGTGGGTTGCGCTCGCGGAAGCGGCGGAGGAAGGCCGGGTCGGAGGCGTGGTGGAGCCACCGCTTGGAGACGAGGGCGGCGTGGATGAGGCAGGTGGGGAAGCCGAGGCGGATGAGGATCTCGCGCAGGAGGTTGTCGTCGCCAAGAACAGCCCCCGCCGATGCGAGCGCGGCGGCCGCCGTCAGCCTTCGATCTCCGTCCATAGTTTTGGCCAGCCAAAGTTTGGGGGATTTTCCGGTGGGAGGGGTTTGGAGGGGTTTCGGTGGGAGCGGAGCAGGAAATATGTAGGCAGAATGGATACGTACGCCACGGCTGAATGGAGCGTTTCCTTCCTTTTTTTTCTTTTTGAAAATGCGTTTCCTTCCTCTTTCTTCTTGATCTGTTTTCCGGCGTTGGATTATACCGCGTCATTTTCGCCTCATACGTGCATTTCATGCTCCAGTAGTATTCCACTGGTTCATTTTCCACCGTTGGATTACGACACTAATAATGGTTGGATTGTGCCCCCACTGACACCCCTTATGTCATCTTCGTCCCACACATGCATCTAATCCTCTATGCATCGTCTCACACGGCACACACACATCTCAAGTTCTCAACCTCTTGCACGAGCAAGCACCAAGTCACCAACGCCTTCGAGCAGATTGCAGTAGGACCCCGTGACGTCGTCGCGCATTAGGACCTTAGCCGTTGCGCAGAAGGTCTTCCCCGTCGTCGCCATGTTTGCATCACCGTAAAAAGTGAATCGCTAGCCACCAGTCCGCCTCTACAGTCGCATCATCGTCGCATGCCCCGGCCGCCGCACCGTCAACTGCGCTTGTAGCACCGGTCACTCCCATCGTAGCACCCGTCACTGTCGTCGCAGCACGGGCACACGCCATAGCCTGGTCTCCGGTCGTAGCAGGGTCGCCACAGGTTGCAGCTTCCGCCGACGCATGAGGTGGCACAGGCCGACATCGATTACAGCTTTTTCCACTTCTAGTCCTGACACGGGTCACCGATGTTTACAGTCCGCTATGGCCAGTTGCAGCTTTCGCTGCGGGCGTAGCACGGGGCGATGCTGATTGCAGCTTTTTCTACCACCAGTCATGACATAGGTCCAAGCCGGTTGCAACCATTGTAGCACATGCGCACACTAGTTCTAGCATCGGAGAATGCCGGCTCCAGAATTTCCGTGTCAGAGTTCCCGGTTCCAACACCCCCGCGTGTCGGTCGCAACATTTGGTGCCGTCGGTTGAAGTTGCGCGTGCCGACGCTCGCAGCCTCGATGCCGACTGACATCACGGCTAGCAGCACACGTCGTCGTCGGTCGCAGCCCCCGTTGCACCACGGGTGGTGGTCATCGTAGCATCTGGTGGTCACTTTCGTAGCACCACCTTGTAGTAGCAACAACAACAAAAATAAGTGGCAATTTTTGGCGCGATGTGACCCAACGGCGCAACATGGGAGGGCGTTGGCCTTTGTCACATCAACGAGAAAATAAACATGTGTGTTAGGGAAAAACAAGAGAATTGCCGCCACAATCAGAAATCGAAGCCGTAGGGACCATCTAAGCTAGCTAGAACACAAGTAAAAAAGAGAGGGCTAGAATATGGGGGCAGGGATGGATTCGGGGGGACGATCGCGTCACCCCTTAATAGTGATCAGTTTTGTGCGCTAATTTTTCTCGCTATAACTTTTTTTAGGGGAAAACCAAGCTTTATTCGTCAAAAACCACAGAGTGTGGGATTCATAGTTGGTCGTGGCGGATTGGCCAAACCAAACTTGGCTAATCTATGAGCCTATACATTTACCCTACGACCAAATAAAAGTACAGTTAAAAGGTGCTGATTGAAGTTTGATTTCCGTGATGATTGCTCCATATCTACCTGCCGATCCATTCTTTATATCCCCAACTACTTGCTTACAGTCCGAAGAGACTACAAGATTTTGAACATGCATGTCTGCCGCTAGGGCTAGAGTTTCCCTCACCGCAATGGCTTCAAGAGTAGCTGGGTCTTGTACTCCTGCAATCACCAATGATGAACTGCCAATGAAGTTGTCGTTGTCGTCCCTACAGATAGCAGAAACAGCTCCGCCTTTGCCCTGGCGCGTTGCTGCATCAACATGTGTTTTATGGAAGCCCACTGGTGGCGCCCTGGGGCGCTGAGCTAGGCCCTGCAATGGAACTCCGTCATGCCTCGTCACTTCCTTTTCAAAGATCATTCCAAGCTCTTCAATAAACCTGGTGATAAAGGAGTATGTCTCATGATGACTTTAAAATATGCCTTCGTGGATGGCCTTCCGACGAGCTGCCCAGATCGCCCATAGTGTAACAGAGAGTTTCACAAACATGTCATTTTTTTTTGAGAAATTCACAAACATCTCATGTGAAAAGCATCTCCATTAGTGTGAACAACCAATTTTTGGCATTGGGCTCAGTGCTCGCTATCAATTGTTGTGCCATATCATCATCAACCAGAGCCCAGGTGCAGCGTGCATAGTACAGTTCACAAGCGATTTTTGGCATTGGCCTCCATTAGGTGCACGCACAAGGCCCAAACTCCAGAAAAAGTATAAAGGGAAGCAGCCCACAGTGGAAGTAAGGTAGGAAGTACTCTAATACGCACGTACGAACAGTTTTAGATCTCGATCTCTTCTGACCGCTTTGTTTCCAACATGCTGTTCGAGCCTGCCGCCGGCCGCCATCCGCCATATAGAATCTCTCTGTCGAGAAGGGAAGGGGATATGCAAGCTTCTCGTGTTGATCGGCTGCGCATTCTGGCCGGCCGGCCGCACGGATGACCGACCAAATTAAGGTTAGTTTAGCATTAGATTAGTTCGTGTCTTCTAAATCATAGAAGTGTCTCATAAATCATAGCGACCAAATTAAGGAGTGGTAGATATACAAACATTAACAACTAGCTTCTAAATTTTGATCTTTGGTAGTGTCTCATAAATCAGATTTTGAATTAACTATCTAAGGGCTTGTACTGATCAGATCCCCGAAGTGCTTGACAAAACTTTTGGTGTTGACCAAAGTGATAGTTCTGTTTGATTGAGATCCTAGAAGTTGGCTCTCCCCAGCTTCATTACCTCATCCCGTTTACACAACGACATTTTTGATGAGGCATTGGAACCTTGGAGGTCTTTTTCTCCATCAAAATTTTGGCATGGGTTGGTTGGCTGGGTGACACAGCACAATTGAAATGGATCCTACATCTTCCAATATGTAGTATAGTATGTATCTATCCCTAGACACACGATGCAACATAGGAGGACCTGACGACTGGCCGCATGCCTAGATCAACATACCACAACAAGCCCACGGTCCAGAAAGACATAATACACCATGGTAAACCTTAACTTCCTCGCACGAGCCCATAGCCTCACACTTTTGGAAGACTTGACCACGACCTAGTATGATCCACCAAACCCTTCGCCGGTGCCTATACGACACAAGTTGTGACCGGTTAAGGTCTTGCACTCCTTTTACCCTACCTTTCTAAGGTTTTTCTTGTCCTACGGTGATCCCACGGGAATCCAACGTAACCGATCTAGGATGCTAGCAATTAGTGGTGGACCTACCGTACCTGCACCACAGGCAAGTGCCTGGGCTTTGTGGCAGCGTCCCAAGGATGCCCGGTGTTACCTTCAAGCGACCAACAACCAAAATCGCATTCTGACCTAAAGAAGATGATGTTAGTCAGATGCTCGGGCCGATTTTGCTTGCTTTGCCTTGCCTCTATGCCGGCCCCTTTGTTAGGCTTTTTCACATCACTAGAGCTACATCTCGCTTATGGTGAGGCCTAGCCTCTGGCGCTGGGTGTGCCCTCAACTTAGTGGGCCAAGCCATTAAACCGGTTCCTGGAAGTTTTCCATAGACTTTTATGGACCAGTTCCAGAATTTTCCATGATTTGTTTTCTTTTTCTGTTTTCGTGTGTCACTTTTTAGTTTTCTGAGATTTTTTTTTCCAAATACATGTCTAATTTTTAATACAAGTTGCATACTTCAGGTATACACGCGAAACCTTTTTCTTGACACATGTTGAAAATTTTCCAAATACATGTTTGAACAATTATTCGAATACATGTTAGACATGTTTCAAATACGCTTTAGACATTCAATGGTATAGACAGTTTTTAAATTATGCAAACAATTTTTATGTTGTATATAATTTTTTTAAATAATGGAAAGATTTTTGAAACGTGTGAACATTTGTTTAGTGTTATGGACGTTTTTTCTGAATGGTATGAACCACCAACATTTTATTTACATTGTGTATACATTTTGCTTGTGTGATGAACATTTTTCGAAATGTGTGAACAGTTTTTTTAAAGTCACATAAATTATTTTTGAATGGTATGATTTTCAAAAAATAGCGCAACCATTTTTTCCGAGGAAAAACTTTATTTTTGCTACTCTAGCTTTTACCCATTTTGCTTATGCCACTCTAGAATTTGACATTTCACTTTTGCCCCTCTTATCTTTTGACAGTATATCACAAAGGCCATTTTTGTGGCAAAAGTAATATGTATTCATTTCACTTTTGCCACTCTTAAATTTTGACAATGTATCACAGTTTGTCACTCTGAAAATTTTGTCATTCTCTTGTGATGTATTGTCAAAAGCTAAGAATGACAAAAGTAAAATGTCTAATTTTAGAGTGGCATAAGCAAAGTGGATAAAAACTAGAGTGGAATAAGCAAAGTGGACAAAAACTAGAGTGGCAAAAGCAAAGTTTTCCTTTTTACAAAGCACATGAACAATTTTTAAATATCACAAACATTTTTTTGAAGGGTATGAATATTTTTTAAATGATACAAACATTTTCAAAAAGGTAAGAAAAGAACAGGAATAAAGAAGAAACAAAACGAATGAACTGAACTAGTGTTTGTAGCAACTAATGGGCCGTCCCATCGCTAGAGGCAAACACTCGCGACACAACAAAGCGTGCCCTAGCAACAATGGCTCATGGGCTTGGGCCTTAGTACCCAGGCTCCGAGTTGTAGCTAGCTCCGCCTCTAATTCTCAAAAAAAAAATAGAAACTAGTTCCGCCTCTAATATAGGACTAAGGGTGTGTTTGTTTGGGCTGCAACGGCTCCGGCTGGAAGGAGCGGCTGCAGCTGCTTGCTTCGGCTGAAAGGTTGGAGCTGAGGTGCAGTCGTTTGGTAGTCATGATGTAGCAGCTGCGGCTGATAATGAAGATACTGAAATGACCATAGCAACCCCTGTTGTTCTGTAGATTGGGTTTAAGTGTTGATTGTACCGATTTAATAAGAAATGACGCGATTAAGAGTTGTTTTTGTTGTAGATTGCTATTTTTCACATAATTGAACTAAAATTACACTAGTTGATGGTATTAATAGTACATTCAATAAATTTGACATATATTGGACATATGACTGTTGGATTAATTATGCATCTCTGGGATGCCATTAGCAGGAACAGATTGCATCTAGATCACCTAAAAACATGAACAGAGAAGGGTTTAGGGATCATTACATGTCACGGCAGAAGGATATGATCGCCGCTTGGTGCGGAGCTTGATGCAGGGTGATGTAGTCGAGGTAGAAGTCCTCCTCAACGCCCCGATGCCCTCAGACGCCACCGCACTGCGCCGGGACGACAATGGCGGCCGGAGTAGGTCTTCCCATCGCTGCAGCGCTCCCCCGATCGGATGGGGTGAGAGAACATCCGAGGGGAGTGAAACCGACGTGAATTATGATCGCGCAGCTGCCAACCCTCTCCGTGCACTTTTATGTAGCGGCGGCATGGGGACCTAAACCATCAGTTGGTTTGGGTGCCCCCGATCAGGGCACTCAGTTGGGATAAAAAGCCCACATACGTTGGTGCGTGGGGCCTTTTTCTTTAACGTTATATTTCCCCTTTTTTTCTGTTAGACAAATAGATCTAACTGGCTTGTTTAAGCCGTCAGATCAAACCAACGTTCTCCCCCTTGATCGTTAGGCTTAACTTCATTCACCCATTCTACATAGGAATGATGTACCAGTGAGGTGTTACAATAGCTCGAAACGCCATGGAACCTCAACACTTATAGCACACCCGCCTATTTCAAAATGGAAAAGATTTTGCTAATTGGGGAGTGGTTTATTTCAATGGTCCTCTTATTCCAGAATCATCAGGCTTCCAGTAGTCCCATGCCGGCAACATGCTCACGAAAAATACTGGGTGGTAAGCCTTTTGTTAGCGGATCCGCAAGCATATGCTTCGTTCTTATATGTTTAACATCAACTGTTTGATCCTGGATTCTATCTTTCACAACACGATACTTTATGTCAATGTGTCTGGCAGCATTACGTGACCTGTTGTTACTCATATAGAAAACTGCTGGTTCATTATCGCAGTACAATAAAATTGGTTTAGATATGCTATCAACCACTTTAAGTCCGGGAATAAAATTCTTTAGCCATACAGCCTGCCGGTGGCCTCATAACATGTTACAAATTCTGCTTGCATCGTAGATCCAGAAGTTAACGCTTGTTTGGAGCTTTTCCACGATATAGCTCCTCCCACGAGTGTGAATATATAACCGACGTGGATCTCATACTATCCACACACCGGCAAAATCGAGTCTGAATAACCAACAATTTCTAGGTTATCGGTTCTTTTATATGTAAGCATGAAATCCTTAGTTCCTTGCATATAACGCAAGACTTCCTTTTGCCTTCCAATTGGTCTCGTCCTCGATTTGATTGGTATCGCCAAGCATCCGGTTACAAAACATAAGTCCAGGCGTGTACACACTTGAGCATACATGATGCTTCCAAGAGCTGAAGCATAAGTAACCGACTTCATCTGATCAGTTTCACATTGGTTCCTCGGATATTGAAATGTCCCAAACTTATCGCCCTTAACTATAGGAGCAGGTGAGGGTGAGCACTTATGCATATTGAATTTTTTCAACTCTCTCAAAGTATGCCTTTTGAGATAGTCCCAACGTTCCTCCGACCTATCTCGATGAATCTCGATGCCGATTTACATACGAGGCTTCACCAAGATCTTTCATATCAAAACTGGATGATGTAAAATTCTTGGTCTCATGCAGCATATCCTTATTGCTACGTGCCAATAATATGTCATCAACGATAGGACTAAAAATGTGAACCTACCGCCTTTAAACTTAACGATATGCGATTGTCCACAATATTTTCAGTGAAACCAAAAGTTTTGATAATTTTATCAAACTTGAGGTACCACTCTCTTGAAGCTTGCTTCAAGCCATAAATTGATTTGTTTAGATGACATGCTAAATGTTCCTTCCCTTCCACGACAAAGCCTTCTGGCTGAGCCATGTAAACGTTTTCTTTTAAGTCACCATTTAGAAATGCCGTTTTAATATCCATTTGGTGTAGTTCTAGGTCGTAATGAGCTACTAATGCCATTATGATTCTGAAAGAATCCTTGGTAGACACAGGAGAGAAGTTTTTCTTATAATCAATGCCTTCTCTCTGTGTATACCCTTTTGCCACTAGCCTTGCCTTGAACCGTTCGACATTCCCTTTGGAATCGTACTTGGTTTTGTAGACCCACTTGCAGCCTACTTTCTTAGCTCCATCGGGAACTTCTACTAAGTCCCATACGTCGTTTGAGCCCATAGATTTCAACTCATCTTCCATGGCAACCAACCATTTGGACGAATTTTCACTTTCCACTACAAGAAATATGTCAACTTGTGACCTTGACTATTGGTCACTGAATGGTCATTGTTTTTCATTTGTGACTTTTTTGTGACAAAAAACAGAAGGTCAAAAGCTGGCAGTCGTAAACTGCAATTAACGACCTTCTTCGGGATAAGGTTGTAGACGTTTACGACCAAAACAAAAGGTCGTTGAACCAATGACCTTTTGTTTTGGTCACTAGCTGTCTGCCTAGGCCACGTCGGATCCGACGTGGCAATCTGACGTGGAAAAATTGTGACCAATTGAAAAGGTCACTGATAAGATTCAGCCCGGTCCGATTAGGTGTCTATATGGGCCGAGCCCATTAATGCAACCCATTTATTATTTTTTTCCTATTAATTTTTGGTCGATTTCATGGGCCTAGCCCAACATTGCAGCCTTTTTATTTTTGAGCTGTGGGCTTTTTGTCTCAAGATTTTCATTTTTTTATATAATGGGTTCACTAGTCAAGTGGGTCCGCATTGTCAGGTTCTGGGTCCTAGATGTCATGGCCATATTCTTCAAAATTTTAATTCAACATAAATAAATAGCTTGTATTTAAATTGGCACACAGAAAATACACAAAATACTTCAAATATTATCAACCGTCAAAGTGCTACATCATATAACACACATACAAATGTGATCAACATCAAGATTACAATCAAATAACAAGCTCTACAAGTATACAATCAGATAACAAGCTCTACCAAGTGTACTATCACATGACCCAAGTTCTGCTACATCATACTACTGTCAGAATTAGCTCCAATGAGCTAGAACTATGCTTCCTCCGACTTCTTTGTCCTGATACTCGCAAGGAAACATGAAAGGCCAGCATCTGCACGTTATAGAACAAAATGTTTAGGAACAAAATAAAAGTAAATCTAACAACATATTTAACAGTAAATAACAGAATAATGCAATAAATTGGTATAGAGCAAGGTACAGAGCACATGCCAGGTCAACAATAAATTGGTACTAAATCCAGAAATAACCATCTGAAATGAACTTAATGAGACATTTTAGAATCAACTTGATAGTTAACAGTAATGTTTGCATTGGACCCAGAACTAGAACTGAAATCATTTACTCTATCAAGCATATCTACAATGATGCAGCACACAAAAAAAGAGAGATGCACAACAGAGCAGCAACATATATCACACAACATGGACACTCTTTGAACAAGCATAGTGTTCCGGTCTAAAACCATAGTCAATTTCAGAAGCATGTTGAATAACTAAACATACATACATGTGAATGACTAAACATACATACATGTGTATATAGAAGCAGCAGAAGCAAATAATAACTAGAACATGATAAGATTAGATTCAAGTGATCGTGAGACACCAATATAAGCTTAGAATCCACAAGTACACATTAATTGTAATCACTTAGTAGTTATCCGACTAAGCAAACACAGAAGTACAATGCTTGAGATACATGTATGCAGCAAGAAAAATAGGCAATGTGATGACAGTATGGGCGCACAATAATTCTGGGAGTAAAAAGAACATAAATAATAGAACACAATGCTTGAGATACATGTATGCAGCAAGAAAAATAGGCAATGTGATGACAGTATGAGCACACAATAATTCTGGGAGTAAAAAGAACATAAATAATACAACAATCTCGGGAACACCTAGGTAGTAACTAGTATGGTTGCTTGCTGTTCATGAGTGTCAACCATCTGCATGTGTGTACATCAAAAAGAAAATGACAGGATTCAATTCATCTTGCCCATATACAGCAACCAATAGACATCAAACATCATTAGATTACCACAAACTGAAATACAAAATCACGATGATAGGTCCACATGCTTTTGTTGTCAGCATGATAAATTGATATGCATCGAACTTGCATGATGTTTGATGAACTTTGTGCACTACTGTATTGATATGCATTAGTTCCAAATTGGTTGTGCACTACTGTTGTTAGCATGATAAATTGATATGCACTGCTGTTGTTGCTGCTGTTAAACAAATCACTACTGCTACTCCTGAGAGCAATTCCTACTCCAGCATAGAAAGTTTACTCCTAGGAGTATACTGGAAAATTTTACTCCAGCAGACAAAGAGAAGAGAAGAGTGTCGGTGTCAAAATCGGCGGATCTCGGGTAGGGGGTCCCGAACTGTGCGTCTAGGCGGATGGTAACAGGAGACAAGGGACACGATGTTTTTACCCAGGTTCGGGCCCTCTCGATGGAGGTAAAACCCTACTCCTGCTTGATTCATATTGATGATATGGGTAGTACAAGAGTGGATCTACCACGAGATCAAGGAGGCTAAACCCTAGAAGCTAGCCTATGGTATGATTGTTGTTCGTCCTACGGACTAAAACACTCTGGTTTATATAGACACCGGAGAGGGCTAGGGTTACACAGAGTCGGTTACAATGGTAGGATATCTACATATCCGTATCGCCAAGCTTGCCTTCCACGCCAAGGAAAGTCCCATCCGGACACGGGATGAAGTCTTCAATCTTGTATCTTCATAGTCTTGGAGTCCGGCCGATGATGATAGTTCGGCTATCCGGACACCCCCTAGTCCAGGACTCCCTCAATAGCCCCCGAACCAGGCTTCAATGACGACGAGTCCGGCGCGTATATTGTCTTCGGCGTTGAAAGGTGGGTTCTCCTCCAAATTCCATGTGCTTGCCGAATAGTGTCCGGCTTCCTTATAAATGTTGTGCTCCTTGGCTTCTGACAAAAATCCACTCCATCATGGACAGTCGACGCGGATCCTCCTCTCGTGCTCCCAACCCTCAGCCAGGAGATTGGAGGAGATGTTCAGTCCCGCACAGCGAGCTGGTGACGCTCCAAGCGGAGGGATACCTTCCTCCGCCTTCATGGTCCCGGTTCGAGCCGGACCGCCACCTACAAAGGCGAAAAAGCAGAGAACACCCCAATCCCTCCAAAGGAGAGCGGGTGTGCCGTCCCTTATCTAATAAGGGGCTCGGATTTCCATACATCCGCTTTCTCTCGGGGCTCTCGGAGTTCTACGGACTCCAGCTTCATCACCTCACGCCCGCCTCCATTTTGCATATTGCGGGTTTCAGCTCTTTGCCACCTGTTCTTGGGCATCGAGCCCCATTTTGCGCTGTGGAAGAGATTTTTTGCCTCGCACCCGCTCTCACGAGGGGTCGATATATCAATCGGGCGGAGCCGAAATATGGCGATCGCCGGGACGGATATCTATCAGAACCTCAAGAAGGCGTCCGAAGACTGGCCTTTGGAATGGTTTTATATGGAAGACGCTCCACTGCCGGACCCAGTTCGGATCGGCCTCCCGGAGTTCAGCAACGCCCCTCTGAAGAAACGCCTGAGTTGGCGCCCACGAAGCTCTCAACGGGAAGATGATAGGAGCGTCCAATATCTGATGGGCCGGATAAGGTTGCTGGCCCATTTCGGATTGACCATGATTGGAGTCATGGCCACGTGCATTATGCAAGGGGTGCAGCCGCTCCAATATAGGGGCCACCCCATGTGGGATTTCAATGGGGAGAATGACGCCACCCGTCATGGCCGCAAGGGGCCGGGATCGGCCGCCGATCTGGTGAAGATCCTGTCCGGCTTGTACAAGGGGGAGAAGGAGGACTTCCTCCACACGAGTACATTAAATGGATTCTCCATGAATAACCGTCGGAGCTGGGTAAGCGGACATTTATCTATCTGATCCTTACTTTCAAAGTTAAGTGTCTTACTTTATGATTTCGACACAGGAACTCGCCGGGATGTGGAGGGCATACACAGTCCGACTCCGCAACCCGAGGATCCGGGAAGATCCCTTGATCCGGCCTCCGGAGAGGATCCAGACATAGAGGTGGAGCTGATTGACGGGGTGTTCCACCAACTCAGCATGGACAATGCTCTAGTCGCCATTATGGCTGACTACCCCGGTTTGTCTCCGGCTTCCCAGGTAATTATGACCGAAGTCCTGACACCATTACGTTATCCGTGCTTATTTCTGACCACCGTATACAAACGGTGTCTTGCAGGAGGTGCCTTCAAGGTGGGAAGCCGAACCCGCGGCGGCTGACCGACAAGGGTCAGTTCGGTCCAGCAGGCGGAAGAGGGGTGCGGTGCGAGTCGAAACGTCGCCGCAACAGTATAGTACGCCACCGTTTTTAATGGAAAGATTCCTGGGAGATATGTTAATGCTCATGACTTTTCCAGGAGAAAGAGCGCTCGCCGGACTGTGCCCGGAGAGGTTGCCAACCAAGCCTCCGCCAGCCAAGCTCCAACACCTGGTCCGGAGGGGGAGGCGAGCACAAGGCGCGAGCCGGATGCTCCTCCAATGGAGGATGCCGACAGGCTGTCCGCCACCAGATCTGAGGTGGAGAGCGCCATGAATCACAGGCGCCGCCGAACAGTTCTTCGTGACGCGTGTTTCTCCCCGGAGGCGTTGAATGCCTTTAATGCGGGAGACACACACCTTCGTGCCGCTCAAGATGGTTTAACCAGAGCCACGAAGTAGTATGTGAAAGACATACGGGTAAGGAATTTTGATAGTTATATATGCCAGTAGCCCCCGAGACTTAAAGTAGTTAGAATAACTGATTTAAGGATAATATGATATGCAAGATCTTACGGAGAAGAATACCCAACTGTCCCAGGAGCTTTAAGAGTGCAAGGCCCAACTTGAGGCCGCACTAGCCGCAGGAGGAGCCACAGAGACCCCCCTGGTAACACATATTTCGAAAAGATAAGCGGTTTATGAAGTGCGGCGTGCGTATAAGTCTGACAATAATATTGCAGATGTTGTCGGACTTGATCCGGACAAGCAGCAGCTACTGCGCCAGCTGAAGGCCGGCGAGAGGGTGCTTATGAAGGTGCAGCAGGAGAGGAACAAACTCCAAGATGCCCACACCCAGCTGGGCGAAGAGCTAAAAGGTGTTCGGGCCCAGCTGTCTGGCTTCGTGAAGGAGAATCAGCGGCTTCGTCGTGACATTTATAGTAAGTGCTTGAGCAAACTCTTTTGAAAAGAGGAGTTCGGCGAGGGAGTCGATTGACAGAAATATGTCTGTAGGTGTGCTCACGGGTCGTCCTGCGGAGGAAATGCCCGGTTCAACGGGTGATCTACTTCCCGAGCTGCTGCAGCTGCACGAACGTGTTCGGCAGGCGATGAGCGGCGTCGTCCAGGCCTTATGGCCAGCCGTCTCCCTGCCCGAGGGTCTTGGAGGGCTTGCGGAGAAGCTTCAGGGAGCACGACAGCTTCCGTCTATGGAAGATCTCGCCTGCCGTCAAGGTGCCCGGGAGGCCTGGGCCATGGTGAAGACGCGGTACACGAAGGCTGATCCAAACCACATGGCCGAGGTCGGACCTATGGGGCCCGATGGGAAGGAGATTCCTGTGAGCTTAATGTACGGCCAAGTAGAGTTGGCCGCTAAGTATTCCCAACGGGACTGTAAGCTAGACAGCCTGTTAGATGGGATTGAAGAGGAGTACAATTAGTCAATTTGACGATGTAATCTAAAATGACATGTAAAATGCCTTCTAGCCGGAATGTAGATCGTTTGTCTTTGCGGACCTTTTCGCTTCAACCTCGGGACCCTAGAGTCCGGAGTGTGTCCGAATACCCTCACGGTTATGAAAAAACCGGGGCATGCATGGAGACCAGGCGTAGGGGTCATTAGTGCTTTATCATACAAGTGCCCAACTAGTTATGTTATATTACATGGTTAGTAAGAAACATCCTCCAGGGAGAATAGTTCCGTTAGGGGTTCCTTTCCCTGGGAGGCATGCCCTAAAGTGCATGTCCGGACTGCGAAAAGAGCAGAAAAGCATCTGGGGGCAGATAAATAGATAAATAAGAAATCATCTTTCAAGTCACCGACCGAATATTCCCTTAAGAACGCTAGCTTCGGCTTCACCCACCGAGGTACACATCCGCCGACCGGCAAGAATAATCGCAGAGGTGCTCCCTTTACCTCCTAGCCGAACAATCGGGAACGTAGGGGTAAGCACAGGAGCCAGGCAACCCAGCTTGGCCAAAACTTAAGTCATATCGATGCATATAATGGTGAGTAAAAGGTACATGCGGAAGTGTGACGCATGTGTTGGGCATGGAGCCCGTATAAATAAGCTTCTTTTAAAGAAGCCCCCAGGTATAATGAGTGCAAGCAGCACGTCAAGTGTGTGCGAACAATGCGCAGGTCAGCCCACAGAGGCTTTGCGAAAAGAAGGGAGGAAGGAAGAGAAAAAAAACAAAAGACAGCAAACGTTTAAAATGTAGACGAAGGAAGGAGACGAACTTTGAGTCCGGCGCTAGGCGTAGAATCTTCGGAGGCGGGCTGCGTTCCATGGGTTCGGCTCGAGTCGATTGTTCGATGCGTTTCGTAGACGGTATGCTCTGCCGGTCAGGACTTGATCGATGATGAAGGGACCTTCCCACTTGGGCTTGAGTTTGTCCTTTTTCTTGCCTGACAGGCGTAGAACTAGTTCGCCAACATTGTAAGTTTTGGCCCGTACTTCTCTACTTTGGTATCTTCGAGCCTGCTGCTAATAGAATGTGGAACGAGCCTTTGCCACGTCGCACTCCTCCTGTAATGCGTCCAAACTGTCCTGCCGATCCAACTCGGCTTCTCTTTCTTCGTACATGCGCACTCGAGGTGAGTCATGAATTATATCGCAGGGCCAAACTGCCTCTGCGCCGTATACCATAAAGAATGGCGTGAATCGTAGTTCGATTTGGCGTGGTTCGCAGCCCCGTGAGTACGGAGTCGAGCTCCTCCACCCAAAGGCGTGTTAGATTCCGTGAGGGACCGCACTAACCTGGGTTTAATGCCGCTCATGATTAGACCATTTGCTCGTTCGACTTGACCGTTAGTTTGAGGGTGATAGACTGAAGCGTAGTCGAGCTTGATGCCCATGTTTTTGCACCAGAGTTTAACCTCGTCGGCCGTGAAGTTCGTGCTGTTATCAGTGATAATGCTGTGGCGACGCCATAACGGTGTACTACCCCAGATATGAAGTCTATCACAGGTCCGGATTCGGCCGTTTTAACCGGCTTGACCTCTATCCATTTGGTGAATTTATCCACCATGACCAATAGGTATTTTTGCTTGTGGGTTCCCCCTTTAAGGGGTCCAACCATGTCAAGCCCTCAGACCGCGAATGACCAGGTAATGGGTATAGTTTTGAGGGCGGTGGGTGGCATATGGCTTTGATTAGCAAAGAGCTGGCAACCGACGCATCGTTGGACTAAGTCCTGAGCATCTGCCCGGGCAGTCGGCCAATAAAATCCTGTACGGAAGTCCTTGCCCACAAGGGCCCGGGCTGTGGCGTGGTGCCCTCCGAGTCCGGCGTGAATTTCAGCCAGGAGATTTCGCCCTTCCTCTTCGGAGATGCACCTTTGAAGGACTCCGGTTGTGCTTTTCTTATAAAGTTCTCCCTCATGGACCTTGTAGGCTTTAGATCGCCGAACTATGCAGCGGGCCTCATTTTGGTCTTCGGGAAGTTCCTGCCTAATTAAGTAGGCTAGGAATGGTTCCATCCACGGGGCAATTACTTCCATTATTTAGTGGGCTGAAGGTGTTATTTCATTGGCTGAGCCACCGATTGTGTCAGAATGTTCCGTGTTGGGTGGTGCGGTTGGTTCCGGGTTGTTATTTCTGGACTCCTCTTCCCATAATACGGATGGCTTAAAGAGCCGCTCCAGGAAGATGTTTGGAGGGACGGTGTCGCATTTTGCGCCGATGCGTGCCAACATGTCGGCTGCCTGGTTATTATCCCGGGCTACATGGTGGAATTCGAGTCCTTAACCGAGCTGACATTTTTAAGACGGCGTTACGGTAGGCTGCCATTTTCGGATCCCTGGCGTCAAAGTCTCCATTTACTTGGGATATTGCGAGGTTTGAATCCCCGCGCACCTCTAGGCGTTGAATACCCATGGAGATTGACATCCGGAGACCATGTAGAAGGGCCTCATATTCGACTACATTGTTGGAGTCCGTGTACATTATCCGGCACGATTGATCGTGTCTCCGGTTGGGGACGTCAATACGACGCCAGCCCCCAAGCCGGCCAACATTTTGGAGCCATCGAAATGCATGATCCAATTGGAGTATGTGCCGTACTCTTTAGGGAGTTCGGCTTCGGTCCATTCGGCGATGAAGTCAGCCAAAACTTGCGACTTTATAGCTCGCCGTGGTTTGTAGGTTATGTCGAATGGTAAGAGCTCAATGGCCCATTTTGCAATCCTTCCCGTCGCGTCGCGGTTGTTTATAATGTCGTTGAGAGGTACTCCGGAGGCCACTGTCATCGAACACTCTTGAAAGTAGTGTCGCAGCTTCCGGGATGCCATGAACACCGCGTATGCTATCTTTTGATAATGTGGATACCGGGACTTGCATGGGGTTAAGACAGTGGATACGTAGTACACTGGTTTTTGAAGAGGGATTTGTGTCCTTCATTTCGCTCGACGACGACAGTACCGCTACCGACAACTTGATGTGTTGCGCGATGTATAATAACATCGGTTCGCCCAGGTTGGGCGCGCCAGACCGGATTTGTTGCCAATATGGCCTTTATTTCTTCGAGTCCGCCGTGGCGGCATCCGCCCATTCGAAGTGTTGGTGCACGGAGGAGGCGATAGAGGGCAATGCCTTTTCTCCCAAACGGGAGATGAAGCGGCTTAGAGCCGCCACGCATCCAGTCAGTTTTTGTATTTGTTTGAGGTCTTTTGGGATATCCAATTGTGACAGAGCTCGGATCTTGGCTGGGTTTGCTTCAATTCCTCTACCGAATACAATGAAGCCCAAGAGCTTTCCGGCTGGTACGCCGAAAACGCATTTTTCCGGGTTGAGCTTAATGTCATATGCTCGGAGGTTGTCGAATGTGAGCCTCAAATCGTCTACTAGAGTTTCGACGTGTTTGGTCTTAACGACCATGTCGTCTACGTATGCCTCCACTATTTTTGCCGATCTGGGTAGCCAGACATGTTTGAATCATGCGCTGATATGTTGCGCCGGCGTTTTTGATTTCGAAGGGCATTGTGTTGAAGCAGAATGGTCCGTATGGAGTAATGAATGCCGTTGCGGCCTGGTCTGTTTCCGCCATCTTGATTTGATGGTATCCGGAGTATGTGTCGAGGAAGCATAATGAATCGTGCCCTGCGGTAGCATCGATGATTTGGTCGATGCGGGGAAGGGGGAAACGATCCTTTGGACAGGCCTTGTTAAGGTCTTTAAAATCGACACAAAGGCGCCAGGATTTGTCCTTTTTTGGTACCATTACCAGGTTTGCTAGCCAGTCCGGATGTTTTATATCTCTGATGAATCCGGCTTCTAATAGTTTGGCTAGCTCCTCTCCCATTGCCTGTCTTTTGGGTTCGAAAAATCGCCGAAGAGCCTGTTTGACTGGCTTGAATCCTTTTAGGATGTTTAGGCTGTGTTCTGCCAGCCTGCGTGGGATTCCTGACATATCTGAAGGGTGCCAGGCAAAAATGTCCCAATTTTCCCGAAGGAATTCTCGTAGTGCGGCATCTACATCAGGGTTTAATTGTGCCCCAATGGAGGCCGTCTTTGTGGGGTCCGTTGGATGGACCTGGAATGTGACTATTTCGTCAGCTGGTTTAAAACAGGTGGACTTGGATCTCTTATCGAGTATCACATCGTCCCTGTTCACCGTGGAGCGCAGCGCAGTGAGTTCCTCTGCCGCTAGGGCTTCGGATAGTGCCTCTAGGGCTAGTGCGGCTGTCTTGTTTTCGGCGTGGAGTGCTATGTCCGGATCACTGACAAGAGTGATGATTCCATTGGGCCCGGGCATTTTAAGCTTCATGTACCCGTAATGGGGTATGGCTTGGAAAATTGTGAATGCCTCTCGCCCTAATAAAGCGTGATATCCGCTGCTGAATGGGGCCGCTTGGAACGTGACCTCCTCGACCAGAATCGTCCGTGAAATAACACCACATCAAGTGTAATTTTTCCTATGCAGCGTGCTTCCCGACTAGGGATTATTCCTCTAAAGGTTGTGCTGCTTCGCTCAATGCGGCTCCAGTCTATTTTCATTTTTCGAAGGGTTTCCTCGTAGATGAGGTTTAATCCGCTGCCGCCATCCATGAGTACCTTGGTAAGACGAAAGCCGTCCACTATTGGACTGAGGACCAATGCGGCTGGTGCTCGGGCTGTTCGAAATTTAGGTTCGTCGCTAGCATTGAAGGTGATAGCCGTGTCACTCCGTGGATTTGTTGTTGCTACTTGGTAGACTTCGGCGAGGCTGCGGATTGTTCGTTTCCGCATATTATTTGATGCGAAAGTCTCGAAGACTGTTAATACCGTACTGGTACTATTGGGCTGGTTCTCCGGGGCTAGAAGCTCTTCGCCACTTTTGGCTACATGCCGTAGTATCCAACATGCTCGAAGGCTATGTGTTGGAGTGGCGCCTTCTGTACTATGGATTTTACAGGGTCCGCTGAGCCATCCCTCCAATACGGTTCCGTGCCCTTTATGGGGTTTTTGCTTTTTGGTTTTTGTCCCGGGTGCCGAGCATGATGCACCCTTTTGTTTCGGACTAGGGTTGTGTTCGAGCGATTGTCCCAAAACTTAGTTTCGGTTTTCTGTGTATTTCTCCATCGCACAAGATTTCAGATCGTGGACGCCAGGTCGGCGAAGCGTGTAATTTCGCGGCGACTTATGGGTTCGTGATTCCCTTGTCCGTGCAATTGTTGCAGAAAATTGATATTGCGCTTTCCTCACGGCAGTCCTTTATCCTGTCCAAAACCAGGAGGAATCTCGCCCAGTAATGATGTACTGTTTCCTTGGGCTCTTGCTGGATTTGAGATAGATCGCTTATGTTTGGGTGGGCGGGTGGAATTAAGTCCAGAACCCTTCCCAACTTGAGGCTCAAGGGCCAAAAAGTTTCCGAATTTGGAAGCTTGGATTACTGGATGTTGTCGAACGAATCTGGTCCGCTGCCTGACTTTAGGTTCAGTACTTGATTGACGTCCGTCCCCCCGCGGGAATCCGGCATGGAGGGATCAAGAGTCCAGACATAACTGGTCTTTAACATAGAAGAAGAGCCGCCGCGTTGTTCCTCTACCACCGCAACATGGTGGGTAACCTAGGGAGAGTTAATCTCTCTCAGATCGGTTTTAAGCCCAATCTGATCGTAGTCTGTAGCGACTCCCAGGGCGGCGATGCGATCCAAGAGCTCGTTTACGGAAGAGAGCTCCATCGGATCCAGCTGCTCGGTGAATTCCGAGTTGACGTGAAGATCGCTTTTGATGACCCGAGAGGTCATCGTCGAAGCGGCGGCCGAACAGGCTGTCATAAGAAAACCACCTAGCCGGATAGTTTGGCCGGCGGCCATAGCTCCTTTGGCAATGGTACCATCTTTAAAGACGGGAATAGGCATCCTTCCTGATTGTGACGGCACAGAGGAACTCTCAATGAAAGCACCAATGTCGGTGTCAAAACCGCGGATCTCGGTAGGGGTCCCGGCGTGCGTCTAGGCGGATGGTAACATGAGACAAGGGACACGATGTTTTACCCAGTTCGCGCCTCTCGATGGAGGTAAAACCCTACTCTGCTTGATTGATATTGATGATATGGGTAGTACAAGAGTGGATCTACCACGAGATCAAGGAGGCTAAACCCTAGAAGCTAGCCTATGGTATGATTGTTGTTCGTCCTACGGACTAAAACCCTCCGGTTTATATAGACACCGGAGAGGGCTAGGGTTATACAGAGTCGGTTACAATGGTAGGAGATCTACATATCTGTATTGCCAAGCTTGCCTTCCACGCCAAGGAAAGTCCCATCCGGACACGGGAAGAAGTCTTCAATCTTGTATCTTCATAGTCTTGGAGTCCGGCCGATGATGATAGTTCGGCTATCCGGACACCCCCTAGTCCAGGACTCCCTCAAAGAGAGAAGAGAAAGAAAAACTTAACAGCAGCAACAAGTCCTATACTACTGTTGTCCTACACTAAACTACTGCAACCAGTACTGATGCAAGCTTAATAGCAGCAGCAAGTGCTATACTACTGCTGTCCAGAGTACACTTAAATGAAATAATTCATTTATTTTTAAAAGTACTGATGCAAGCAATAGACTACACAAATCCTTCATTAAAGGAGTACTCCAATTCATCTTTAAAAAAGTTTATGCAAGCATTAAAGGAATAGTTTCAGTTAATTTTAATTAACTGGGAAAGTCTTAGCTAATTTTATTAAAGGAAAAGGTTTAGTTAATTTTAATTAAAGGAAGAGAAGAGAAGAGAAGAGAACAGTAGAGCAAGCAATGCTACTGCTCCAAGCTAATCTGACTGCAAATCAGAAATTACTGCAAGCAGCTCCATGAAAAGAAGTACTCCAAGCAGGCTACTCCAAGCAGTACAAATTTAACTAATCGAAAAGATTCACCTAGCAAGGTTTATTTGACATGGAATAGTTTATTTGACATGGAGTAGTTTATTTGATACAATTTGTAGGAGTAATCATCCATCTACTGCATCTACTCATGCAGTACAAATAATCCATCTACAGATGGAACACGAAGCAAAAACAGAACATCTTTCTCATAAATTCGAAGAAAGCATCAATGTTGACAGTAGGAAGGATCAAATATTCCAGCAACAAATTTGGAGTAGGAAACTGAATCTCTAAATACTCCAGGAGCAAATACTGCATTTTTGGAGTGTTAACAAATGTTCAGTAATTTATGGTGTATAGCAGCAGCATCACATTAAGAAAGTGAGCTAAATCATCACATTTTCAACTCATTACTAAATCTTTTCAGTGAATCAACTAGTACTACAACTAAATTCAGTGAATTAAGCTACTCCATTTTGAAGTACTCCTCGAGTGCTCAAACATGCAGAGATACAAGTACTACTGCCATATCTTTTCATAACTTAACTAAGCATGCAAAGGTGGAGATTTGTACTCCCTGTTTTAGTGCAACACCACTCCTACTCGGGCGTGGGGTAGCCCCGGTCGAGCGCGCCGGCCAGGACCGAGGAGGAGGCCAGATCGGGCGGAGCTGTGACGCCCCTGATTCAATCGTACACTAATCATGCACGCAAACGTGTACGAACAAGATCAGGGACTCACGGGAAGATATCACAACACAACTCTAAAAACATAAATAAGTCATACAAGCATCATAATACAAGCCAGGGGCCTCGAGGGCTCGAATACAAGTGCTCAATCATAGACGAGTCAGCGGAAGCAACAATATCTGAGTACAGACATAAGTTAAACAAGTTGCCATAAGATGGATAGCATAAACTGGGATACAGATCGAAAGAGGCGCAGGCCTCCTGCCTGGGATCCTCCTAAACTACTCCTGGTCGACGTCACCGGGCTGCACGTAGTAGTAGGCACCTCCAGTGTAGTAGGGGTCATCGTCGACGGTGGCGTCGGCCTCGATTCCAAAGATCTGGTTGCGACAACCGTAAAGAAAGGAAAGGGGAAAAAGGGGAGAAAGCAACCGTGAGTACTCATCCAAAGTACTGCAAGCAAGGAACTACACTACATATGCATGGGTATATGTGTAAGGAGGCCATATCGATGGACCGAATCAGTAGAATGCCGTAATAAGAGGGGATAGCTAGTCCTATCGAAGACTACGCTCGCAGCCTCCGTCTTGCAAAGATGTAGAAGAGAGTAGATTGAAGTCCTCCAAGTAGCATCTCAAAGTAGCATCTCCAAGTAGCATCTCCAAGAGCATCGCATAGCATAATCCTACTCGGCGATCCTCCCTCGCCGCCTGTGGAAAAGCGATCACCGGGTTGTCTGTGGAACTTGTCCAGGTGTGTTTTATTAAGTATCCGGTTCTAGTTATCATAAGGTCAAGGTACAACTCCGGTCGCCCTTTACCGAGGGACACGGCTATTCAATAGATAAACTTCCAGGGTGCACCACATAACCCAACACGCCGATCCCATTTGGCCGACACACTTTCTGGGTCATGCCCGCCTCGAAGATCAACACGCCGCAGCCCCACCTAGGCACAACAGAGAGGTCAACCCGCCGGTTTAAATCCTATGCGCGCAGGGTCAGGCCCATCGCCCATTGCACACCTGACGCTTGTAGGGCGGCCGAAGCAGCACCTAGCAACCTCCATTACAAAGGAAGTTGCATTAACGCAGTCCAATCCGGCGCGCCGCCCGTCGCCGACGCCAAGAAGGCTTCGCCGATACCACGACGCCGGGATACCCATAACTACTCCCGTAGATGGTTAGTCCGTATAGACCAAATGGCCGACTCATATCAAATACTCGTAACTCGTTAAGCGTGTTAAGTATCCATGAACGCGAACAGGCCAGCCCCACTGCCTCCTAGGTGGTCTCAACCTGCCCTGTCCTCCGCCACAAATTAACAATCGGGGCCGTCGGGAACCTGTGCCCACCTCACGGGATGGAGCCACCTGTCCTTTTAGCCCCCTCATCAGAATCACTTGCGGGTACTCCTCGAGCTGACCCGACTTTAGTCACCATCTGTATACTATGTATGTATGTATAGTATATACCCGTGATCACCTCCCGAGTGATCACGGCCCAATAGTATAGCAAGGCAGACTAACACGAATGTAGGGCCAATGATGATAAACTTGCATCCTATACTAAGCATTTAGGATTGCAGGTAAGGTATCAATAGATGTAGCAACAATGTCAGGCTATGCATCAGAATAGGATCAACGGAAAGCAGTAACATGCTACACTACTCTAATGCAAGCAGTATAGAGGAGAATAGGCGATATCTGGTGATCAAAGGGGGGGCTTGCCTGGTTGCTTAGACAAGGAGGGGTCGTCGGTGACGTAGTCGACCACAGGGGCATCAGCACCATCACGGGGTCTACCGGAGAGAAGAGGGGGTAGAAACAGTAAATACATAGCAAGCAAGTGCATAACAGGACAACAAGCAGAGCTAGACGTGTTCTAACGCGGTATGAGGTGATACCGGTGAAGGGGGGAAACATCCGGGAAAGTATCCCCGGTGTTCCGTGTTTTCGGACAGATGAACCGGAGGGGAAATGTTGCAGGTTCACTATGGTAGGGATGCGGACGAACGGGCTGCGTATCTGGATTCGCCTCGTCGCTCTGAGCAACTTTCATGTACAAAGTTTTTCCATCCGAGCTACGGTTTATTTTATATTAATTTTTAAAGTTTTAAAACATTTTCTAAATTATTATTATTAATTTAATTCGAATATGGCATTACTGCATCAGCATGATGTCAGCATGACGTCATTAGTCAACAGAGGTGTTGACCGAGTCAAGCTGGCGGGTGGGGTCCCTATGTCATTGACTATTCATGCTAATCAAGGTTTTAATTAAGTTAACTAGTGATTAGGTTAATCTAATCAGAATAAATTAAGTTAATTAATCATTTAGTTAATTAATTATTTAATTATTATTTACTTTATTTATTTAGTTTTTAATTCCTTTTTAAAACGTTTTAGGGGATGGACCCACTTGTCATTTTCTCACATGGGCCTAACGGGCGCTGGTGCGGTGTAACTGAACGAGCTGCGTTCGAGAGGGCGACACGACGACGCACTGATTGGGCGGCGGGCGCTGGAAATCTGGACTCGGCAGTCGGGCTGGCGGGCGGCCACAGCAGAAGTAGCCGCAGCCGACCGGAGCAGGTCACGAGGTGAGGGGCGGCTACCAACGCGCGCAATAATAAGGATTCTTGTGCAAGCGCCTGCAGAAGCATGGGCGCGGCAGATGCAGGGCTGTGGCGATGTGGTTTTGCACGGGAGCCACGGCGACGGCTGGACGGCGCGAGCCGCGATCGCGTGAACTGGGGTCCGTGGCGGTGAGAGCTGCAGGAGGCGGGTCGGGGCGCGCTGGGCGCGCAAGGCGGGCGAGGCGTGAGCGGAGCAGCATGGGCGGTGGCGAATGGTTGCGATGGCCGTGGTGGACGCAGGACGGTGCAGAAAGCGGCGCAGCCGGCACGGAGCATAGGAAGGGAAGGGGGAGGGCAAGGCCCTCACCGACGTTGAAGAGAAGAGGGTCGGCGAGGCTCGGTGGAGCCTTTGGGGAGGAGGATGGGGACGATGGCGACGTAGAGGAGGCAGGCCGGCGAGGTGGCGTCTTGGTGCGGGGCGGGGTCGGCGAGCTCCGAGGCACCGGCGTGCGGTCGTCGCGGCGAGCGAGGGCGACGGGGTCGGTGTAGAGGACGAGGAGGTGCTCCGGCAACACGGCGGCTTCGGCAAAGCAGTGGCGGGTGGCGGGACGAGGCGGCAACGGCGTCGGCGCAATTCGTTCCCCTTCTCGATCCAGATCTGGATCGGGGGAAGGAGGAGAGAGCGACGTGGGGGGAGAAGTGGGAGCGATCGTGGGTTAGGGTTTGGTGGTCGGGCATGTTAGTAGCCCAGGGGAGTTTCGGCGTGGGTGGGCTGGCCTGATGGCCTAGCTGGGCCAAGGCCCACCGGGGGGGTTATTTTTGTTTTGTCTGTTTTTCCCTTTATTTATTTTATTTTCTGTTTCCTTTTGACTTTTCAATTTATTTTAATTTTCTAAAAACATAATTTCAACTCCTAATTTAGCATTGCCACCAAACCCATTGTCATCAAAAAGTTTTACCCAGAACAAAACAGTTTAGTATTTTATATAATACAAAAGGCATTTTAATTAATTGTTTTATCTACAGTTTTACTCAACTTATAATATTTAATTATTTTATAAATGTGTGGTTTCTCCACCATAATTACCTACGCATTATTTGGCACGACCCGAACATTTTAGTTTTATTGTTTGAAAACTTTTGTTGTTTGCCTATATTTTAAATTTGAATTTGAATCGTTTTGAAGTAACGCGAGTTTATCAACAGTAACTGAGGTGACGTGGCATCATTAGCAAAGGTTTACTGTAGCTTAATTATCCGGGCGTCACAATTCTCCTCCACTACAAGAAATCTCGTCCCGAGATTTAAGAGGGGTGTAAGGGGAAAAAATTTTGGTTACGAAATTCTAACGGTTCTTCTTGTCTTTGGTTTCTCTTCTCGAAGAGGTCGATCCATTACGTTGATGTCTTCATTTCTCTTCTTCAGGTCATCGTGATGAAGCCGGCATTCTTTCTTCGGGAATTCCATCATAATTACGAAAGAATAAAGGGGGAGCATTCCGGGAGAACGGACCTTGGCAAGGTTGACTATTTGGTAAATAACATCGGGGAGGGAGACGGAAAGTAACTCTCAAATTGAAACCTCCGAAAATATCGAGAGCAAAGTAAGGAGTTATTATGGGAAGTTTCAAGCGGGTAGGCTATCGTTCGATGCCTGAAACAAAGTGTGAAAGGGGTTCAAGCAACGGGAATAAGTATTGCGTAGGATACCAGAATTGATCACTAGGAAGGTGCCTCGTGAGTTACATACGACGCCAAGAGCGAGGAACAACTTTGGCAACAGGGACGCATAGGAGAGTCAGGTTTCGATCCTGTGGAACTGTGGGTTATGGGCCCACCATATGGTTGAAAGTAGGAAGGGGCCGACATCTTGCACGGTCACGATAGTAAGGTGTGTCAGAGGGTAGCCTATCAGTTATGTCGGCAACAACATCGATACCAAGGGTGAGGGACGAAGAGAACCATTTTCCTGCTTTTTGAACGAGGCGGGCCAATAGGCAAGGTTCTCGTCCATCGGTGGCTACCGAAATGTCATCAACAATAGTAACAGGGTCTTACTGACAGAGCGGTACCACGAGGTGTTTACATAAGCAGGAGAATATTACTGCTTAGGTCATGTAGATCACAAGAAAGGTTAAACCAAACAATGGAAAGGAAAATATGATTATCAGATTAAACAGAACAATGGAAAGGATTTAGGTTAGGAGAGAGGAAGTTCATGACATTACCCAAACAATGGTGTTTGGATAATCGAGCAGGAACATTTAGCATTGGGCTTCAAATGTTTTTGTTGAAAATCGGAGTACCATGGACATGCTTCGAGATAGCACTAACATGGTTTGCAAGCAAAGGTCAGACTTTAGATACTCAATGGATCCATCAGGAACAGCTTATAATATCGGTCTTACAATTTCCTCTAGGAAGAATGGTTATCCTTGCAAAAGAAATTATAATGATAGGTCCTCCACCCAGGGGGGGGGGTGCTAGGCATGACATCATGTTACCGGGTCATCAAAGGACCAACATCATAACTCTTGGAAAGTTGTCCCAACCATCATATCTGACCGAGATTCAGATCCGGTTGGGGACATGGTACCTCAGACTCAGGATGTCCGAGAAGAAAAGGTGCAACACAAATAGACAAAATGACATTTCAAGATTCTCAGGAAATGAACTATGGGAGCGGGTCCTTGAAGCAATAGTTCATCCTTAAACCAAGGAGGGGATGAGAAGGTGGCTGATGGGCTCAGCGACAATTCATCGAGAATTCCAAACGGATGGCTTTCCACAATAATGTGATCAAGAAGATGACACTTGTCAATTCAAATGATATAATGTTGTAGGCTCGAGGAAAGACATACACAATTAAACATTGGTTGAAAGGTGCACCCGAAATATGGGCTGGGTTGCACGATCAATGTTAGAATGGTGACTTGACAAACAAAAGAATTGGAATGAAACTCGACCATTCACTCCAAAGCAATAGGGTTGCTAGAAGTTTTGAATTCACACATCATAGTTCAATTGTCGGTATTCCAGTTAGAAACAACACGGGTAACAAGAATGGTGAGGGTGAGAAGTATCACCATACCACGAATTCTTAAGAGGTGGTGAAATTCTCACGACATTCTTGACATAAAGGATGGTAATACTCCAAGGTAATGGAGAACAATTGCTGGATGTAAGGATCCCAAGGTATAACACAAAACATGAATAAGTTTGTGTTGATCGGAAGGCAATAAAGTGGTCGGCGATAACACAAACCATTGAGGGGCGAGGATGGTATTACCCATCAAGAATTCGATATATATCTTGGAAGAGCTTAGGATGTTGATGATGATCACGACACAGTTGTCGAGAGATTTCATGAAGATGTAATCGGTCGGCGATGACATCAAGTCAATAGGAATGATGAAGCGAAAGGTTATTGGAACCACGGGTACCACACAAACTCGAAATCTAGCTTGTTGTTCAAGGCGAAATGATATGACGAGGAAGAGCGACATAAGCTTAGCTCATCATCGAAATTGTGCTCCGGAAAGAAGGACCAGGTAGCACGGTTAAAATTTAGCACGATAACGATACAGCCGATCAGGCTAGGAAAGACTTAAAGGATTAATAAACTCGTAAGCAACGAAAATTACTTAGGGTTATCGAACCGAAATGCGGAATCGGTGTTCTCGATTGACGACAACCCAGAACCCGAGAAAATTGGAATTAGTGAGAAATAATAGCTGATGAAGACTCATAAGAAGCAACACAGTTCTTAGATATTCTTGAGATACCCGAGGGTAGATCAAGGTAGAGGTTAGACTTGCAGAAGACAAGGGCTTTAACTTGCCCGAGAAATGGGATCAAAGAGTAAATAGGGTTGGAACCACGATTGCATAAGATCAATTCACAGATACCAGATGATATTATATCAACAAAATAGTTATTATAACAAGAAGCTTCTATGGTAGGTCCCACATCGTGTCCATGGGCATGAACACAAAGTTCAAGGTCGACTCCCACTTCTTCAATGTATAACCTTCCATTCACATCTCACTTTCGAAGAAGTTGTAGTGTTGAAATTTTATCTAGCAAAATACCAGAAGAGTATGACTCGTGAAAACTTTCGAGTTCACACATATTAAGGAATGCATAGGTTCAACCCGTTAGGGTATCGTGGAAACATATACCACAAGCTTCAATAGTAAATACCACCAGCTCGAGAACAGAGCATGGTTGAGAAAAACAGAGGATACAAATTACCAAAGGCTTTATATATCCATGGAAAGGCTCACAAGGTTATTTGAATATGAAGGACACTGTCAGGTAAAATCCAACAAAGGACCTGATGGTCCACAAGGGATCTGAGGTGAGTATCGGTACTCAACCAGAAGAAGAGAGAATGCAAGGAGATCGGATCGTAGAAACAACTGACTAATTCAGAGCTCAAATGTAAAGGAATTAAGATTTTCCAAATCAAGGGATCAAAAGCAAACGCTCTAATTAAGGATGAATAAGCTGAATAGACTTAGGGGTACAACCGATGGCAATTGATTGGTCGAGAACCAGCTCATGTTCAAAAATGACGTCTGAGCTGGAAGGAGGAATTCTAATTGCGACTGATGATTGCGAGCATCCACATCATATTAAATCAACGGTCTCAAAATGATAGTGACAAAGGATGTCAACGAATAATGCCAGGCATTTGGAATTAACCATAATGCAGGCAGACAAGAATTTCAAGAGCCATAGGCTGTAGAGGAGTCTCGAAAGATCAGATAACAATTCGAAGAATTTTGTGAAACACCTGAACAACTGGGGAGAAACAAATCCTCGGTAAGTGTGAGGATTAATTTGTAGTGGTATTCAGGCGACAAGGAACTGCAAGGCAGTAGGCACAAAGGATTCTCGGAACAATAGAGAGAATTTCGGGGTATCTTGTAATATCAAGATCAATGGGGAATGATTGTATGAATGGCAAGTGTATGCAGTTTTCATAGGGGTTGACGGTGGAAGGAAATCGCAAATGCGATGGCATAAAGACTCGAGAGAACATCATAGAGTAACTTCGGAATCTTCTAGTGCAGCAGGCGGTCATCGGTAACAAGGGGCTCTCTGGGAGAAAGTACTTGCGAGAACCTAAAGTTACTTTTGTTTTTAGCAAAATCATTTAACCCGAATGGAAGAGAGCTCAGAGTCCCAGAGTAAAGATCAAGAAATAAAAGATCCTAATACCACCCAAATGGCGACGTGGGCCTATAGGCCACACAGCCATGTTAGTAAAGGTTTTGCGATGACTAGACTCAACTTCGCCAAGGAGTTGGAAAGGATTCTACAGCAATCGGCTCGATACAATCTTGTGATGCCCCGATTCAATCAGACACTAATCATGCACGCAAAGCGTACGATCAAGATCGAGGACTCACGGAAGATATCACAACACAACTCTAAAAACATAAATAAGTCATACAAGCATCATAATACAACCCTGGGGCCTCGAGGGCTCGAATACAAGTGCTCGATCATAGACGAAGTCAGCGGAAGCAACAATATCTGAGTACGACATAAGTTAAACAAGTTGCCATAAGATGGCTAGCACAAACGGGATACAGATCGAAGAGGCGCATGCCTCCCGCCTCGATCCTCCTAAACTACTCCCGGTCGACGTCGGCGGGCTGCACGTAGTAGTAGGCACCTCCGAGTAGTAGGGGCCGCCGTCGACGGTGGCGTCTGCTCTGAACTCTAGCATCTGGTTGCGACAACCGTAAAGAAAGGAAAGGGGGAAAAAGGGGAGAAAGCAACCGTGAGTACTCATCCAAAGTACTGCAAGCAAGGAACTACACTACATATGCATGGGTATATGTGTAAGGAGGCCATATCGGTGGACCTGAAGCTGCAGAATGCCGTAATAAGAGGGGATAGCTAGTCCTATCGAAGACTACGCTCGCAGCCTCCGCCTTGCTGACATGTAGAAGAGAGTAGATTGAAGTCCTCCAAGTAGCATCTCTAAGTAGCATCTCTAGTAGCATCGCATAGCATAATCCTACCCGGCGATCCTCCCCTCGTCGCCCTGTGGAAAAGCGATCACCGGGTTGTCTGTGGAACTTGTCTGGGTGTGTTTTATTAAGTATTCGGGTCTAGTTGTCATAAGGTCAAGGTACAACTCCGGGTCGTCCTTTTACCGAAGGACACAACTATTCGAATAGATAAACTTCCCTGCAGGGGTGCACCACATAACCCAACACACTTGATCCCATTTGGCCGGACACACTTTCCTGGGTCATGCCCGGCCTCGGAAGATCAACACGTCGCAGCCCCACCTAGGCACAACAGAGAGGTCAGCCCGCCGGTCTAAATCCTATGCGCGCAGGGGTCTGGGTCCATCGCCTATTGCACACCTGCACGTTGCGAGGGCGGCCGGAAACAGACCTAGCAACCTCCATTACAAAGGAAGTTGCATTAACACAGTCCAATCCGGCGCGCCGCTCCGTCGCTGACGTCAAGAAGGCTTCGGCTGATACCACGACGCCGGGATACCCATAACTACTCCCGCGTAGATGGTTAGTGCGTATAGACCAAATGGCGGACTCGGATCAAATACCCGGATCTCGTTAAGCGTGTTAAGTATCCGCATGAACGCCGAACAGGCCAGCCCACTGCCTCCTAGGTGGTCTCAACCTGCCTGTCGCTCCGCCACAAAGTAATCGGGGCCGTCGGGAACCCAGCCCACCTCTACGGGATGGAGCCACTGTCCTTTCAGCCCCTCATCGTAATCACTTATGGTACTTCTCGAGTGACCCGACTTTAGCCACCATCCAGATACTATGTATGTATGTATAGTATATACCGTGATCACCTCCCGAGTGATCACGGCCCAATAGTATAGCAAGGCAGACTAACACGAATGTAGGGCCAATGATGATAAACTAGCATCCTATACTAAGCATTTAGGATTGCGGTAAGGTATCAACAGATGTAGCAACAATGTCGCTATGCATCGTAATAGGATCAAAGGAAAGCAAGAATATGCTACACTACTCTAATGCAAGCAATATAGAGGAGAATAGGCGATATCTGGTGATCAAAGGGGGCTTGCACGGTTGCTCGACAAGGAGGGTCGTCGGTGGCGAGTCGACCACGGGGCATCAAGACCGCCACGGGTCTACCGGAGAGAAGAGGGGGGAGAAACAGCAAATACATAGCAAGCAAGTGCATAACAGGACAACAAGCAGAGCATTTAGACGTGTTCTAACGCGGTATGAGGTGATACCGGTGAAGGGGGAAACATGGAAAGTATCCCCGGTGTTCCGTGTTTTCGGACAGATGAACCGGAGGGGAAATGTTGCAGGTTCACTATGGTAGGGATGCGTGGCGGACGAACGGGCTGCGTATCCGGATTCGCCTCGTCGCTCTGAGCAACTTTCATGTACAAAGTTTTTCCATCCGAGCTACGATTTATTTTATATTAATTTTTAAAGTTTTAAAACATTTTCTAAATTATTATTATTAATTTAATTCGAATATGGCATTACTGCATCAGCATGATGTCAGCATGACGTCATTAGTCAACAGAGGTGTTGACCGAGTCAAGCTGGCGGGTGGGGTCCCTATGTCATTGACTATTCATGCTAATCAAGGTTTTAATTAAGTTAACTAGTGATTAGGTTAATCTAATCAGAATAAATTAAGTTAATTAATCATTTAGTTAATTAATTATTTAATTATTATTTACTTTACTTATTTAGTTTTTAATTCCTTTTTAAAACGTTTTAGGGGATGGACCCACTTGTCATTTGCTCACACGGGCCTAACGGTATTTGGGTGCGAGTGTAACTGAACGAGCGCTGCTCGAGAGGGCGACACGACGACGCTGGAGCCGGGCGGCGGGCGCGGCAACCGGATTCGCAGTGCGGGCTGGCCAGCGGCCACGGCAGGGTAGCCGCAGCCGACCGGAGCAGGTCAGCGAGGTGAGGGGGCGGCTACCAACTGCAGCGCAAGGGGATTCTTGTGGCGCTGATGAAGCCATGGCGCGCAGATCTGGCAGGGCTGTGGCGGATGTGGTTTGGCACGGGAGCAGGTGGCGACGGGCGGACGGCGCGAGCCGCGTCACGTGAACCGTGGGAAGTCTGGCTGGTGAGAGCTGCAGAGGTCGGGTCGGGCGCGCTGGGGCGCAAGGCGGGCGAGGCGTGGAGCGGGAGCAAGACGGGCGGTGGCGTAATGGTTGCGATGGCGTGGTGGACGCAGATAAGCAGTCTGTAAAGCAGCAGCCGCACGGAGCAGAGGAAGGGAATGGGGAGGGAAAGGCCCTCACCGGCGTTGAAGAGAAGAGGGTCGGCGAGGCTCGGTGGAGCCTTTGGGGAGGAGGATGGGGACGACGGCGACGTAGAGGAGGCAGGCCGGCGAGGTGGCGTCTTGGTGCGGGGCGGGGTCGGCGAGCTCCGAGGCACCCGCGTGCGGTCGTCGCGGCGAGCGAGGGCGACGGGGTCGGGGTAGAGGATCAGGAGGTGCTCCGGCAACACGGCGGCTTCGGCAAAGCAGTGGCGGGTGGCGGGACGAGGCGGCAACGGCGTCGGCGCAGTTCGTTCCCCTTCTCGATCCAGATCTGGATCGGGGGAAGGAGGAGAGAGCGACGTGGGGGGGAGAAGTGGGAGCGGTCGTGGGTTAGGGTTTGGTGGTCGGGCATGTTAGTAGCCCAGGGGAGTTTCGGCGTGGGTGGGCTGGCCTGATGGCCTAGCTGGGCCAAGGCCCGGGGGTTTATTTTTGTTTTGTCTATTTTTCCCTTTATTTATTTTATTTTCTGTTTCCTTTTTACTTTTCAATTTATTTTAATTTTCTAAAAACATAATTTCAACTCCTAATTTAGCATTGCCACCAAACCCATTGTCATCAAAAAGTTTTACCCAGAACAAAACAGTTTAGTATTTTATATAATACAAAAGGCATTTTAATTAATTGTTTTATCTACAGTTTTACTCAACTTATAGTATTTAATTATTTTATAAAAGTGTGGTTTCTCCATCATAATTACCTACGCATTATTTGGCATGACCCGAACATTTTAGTTTTATTGTTTGAAAACTTTTGTTGTTTGCCTATATTTTAAATTTGAATTTGAATCGTTTTGAACTAACGCGAGTTTATCAACAGTAACTGAGGTGACGTGGCATCATTAGCAAAGGTTTACTGTAGCTTAATTCTTCGGGCGTCACAGGAGCGGAGGACCTCGGGCGTGGGGGAGGCACCATAGGATACCAGCCCATCCACCCATGAGCAGGTTGTGTGGCTCGAGGTCATGGTGCCGGACACCGTGTCCGTGGCACAAAGCAACGGTCTTGCAGAGCTGGTACATCATGATCTACATGCACAATACCACCAAATTCACCAACAACAAATCAGTCAACCAAACGCCGTCAGTACATCGCGTGCGAAATCTAGGAAACGAACGACAAACGACCAAGATGAGCGGCAGTATGGAGGGGATACCTTGATGGTGTGTGCAAGGACAGCAGATCCGTGCAGGGCTAGCTCCACCTCCTGTACGAGATTGAGACAGAGAAACCGAGAGAGAGAGAGAGAGAGACGGCCAAATCCGGATGATGCGGACTTGAGTAACACCTCCAGTGGCCAAAGCAGCTTGGACAGAATATAACTGCACGGACATTAAGCAACAAACTGATCAGCATACATAGAGTGTGAATTTGACCTCGTAAATGAAATGTTCTGACATCAAATAGCTCCATTCTACAACTACACAGACCATGCACTAACAGTCTTAAACACAACACCGTCCAGATTAAACAAAACCAGTGCCGGTCAACACTGTTATGGTCTCAAGGCTCAATGATAAATCACAATCCACACATGAGCCAAAGACATGCACATCTCGGACAAGAAGAAACTAAAGTTCAACGATAAAGAGGATCTAGAGCTGTTCCCTGGCAGGCCTGACTCCAATCCCCTGTGCCCCATGATCTGCAATGGTTCCCCTCCTAAGCTGTAAGATAAGCCTCATCATACATATAGATGTAGCACAAATGCGGTAGTACCAGACCAAAAAGGGACAACAGCACTCGAATTAGGAAGCCTGATACGTTTAAGGAACGAGTAGTATAGAATCCTAATACAGTAAAGTGGAGCAGCCTACTATTATTAGCAAGCAAAAAGGCTCAGCGCTGAAACTGAACCTGACGGCCAGTTAACTGAACAACACCGGATTTGCAAAACTTATACAACAGAGAACAACGGTGTACTAATAAACTTAACGAGAAACACGGATTTCATGGGGAGAACTATGAACAGCAATACTAGTAACCCATCTAAAGGAGCACTAATCTACAAAGAACACAGGCTAATATATGCAGGTAATTAGTCAGGAACAGTAATTCCTACAACTCCTATCATCAGGGACACTACATACATGCAAATGACTCGCAAGGAACACAAAATACATAGATATGGTTAGAAGTAATCTTTGCATATCCCAAGGCAGAAACACTAATCTGTACAGGTCCTTGTTCAGAAACACTATATGAATACAGGTCCTTCGCCAGGAAGGCTAGATACATACAGATCCTTGGCCAAGAAGGCGAATACATGCAGATAATTCACCTGAAACACTAAACAAAGTAGATCCAACGGCAGGAGCATGATTCAACAACAAAAGGATCAGGATAAGAGATCTATTTAGGAGATGGGCACTGTCGATGATACTCACTCAAGATCGCCGGTGGAAATCGGCTCCTTGGTGGGCTCAGGCTCATGGATGGAAGACGACTCCTTGGTGGCCTTAAAGCACGCGACCGCAGAGGAGAAATCCGCCGCCTCTTTGGTCTTGAGAGAAGCAAGGTCGATCGCTGCTTGCTGGAGCAGGTCGAGCTCCTCCACGGTCAGCTCGAGGTCCCTCATGGACAGCTCCTCATATGCAACCACGGGATCCTCCTTGGGCGTGAATATGGTGAGATCTATGAAGCCTATGGACGCCAGCGCCGCCGCCCTCCGTGCCGGAGCCGGCGGCCCCGGCGATAGCGGCCTCCTCCTCCTGGACGTGGCCGTCGTCCGCGTCGAGCGACGGGTGCGGGCGCTTTTGCGCGGGCATTCCGGCTGCCTGGCTGCCCTCCTTGCTCCTTGGCGCGGCGCTCGTCGCGGGGGAGAGGACGGTCGGGCGCGTGCGGGCGGGCGGAGGAGTGAGAGGGAGGAGGAAGGAGGTTGTGGGTGGAGGCGGCTCGAGTCGAGGGGGAGGCGTATCGAGACGGATCTGGGAAGCGCATGGGGGAGGCCATGGATGGCGGGGAGCTCGGCCGGAGGGAGGTGGCAGCCTCGATCTGGAAGGGAGGAGGTGGCGGCTGCGATCTGGAAGGGACGAGCGCGGATCCGACCGCGGCCGTGGAAGAGAAGGGGAGGGGAGGGGTTGTCGGCGACCGGGGTTGGGGGAGAGGACGAAGGACGGCGGCGGCGATGGGAGGGAGTGAGGTTGGCGGCGGCGGCGGGGGATCCACAAGGAGGAGTGGTGTGCGGCGGCGGTGGATCCAGAAGGGAGAGAAGGTGGAGAAGGTGGCGGTGGGGAAGTGGGGGCGTGGGGGGTTGTGTTAGGGCTAGGTTTTTTTAGAAGTGTTAGGGCTAGGTGGGGGGCGAGGGCTACCGTTGAATCCACGAGCATTCAACAGTGCTTGATGCATGATCTGCGTGAGATGGCTATGGCCCAATCAGAACGCAGTACGCGTGTATAATGTTATGACCATTTAGTATTGTACGTTATGACCATTCAAAATTGGTCGTGGTCAAATAAAAATAAAGTGTAAAATCATGTCACCATTTTAATTTTATGTTTTGAGTGTCCAAAATGAATTTTTTTGTGAATAAGCTATCAAATATTTGCACGAGGTGCATCTTGGAATTCCAAACAATGTTGTCTAAGAGAGTTTTCATTTTCTTTGCATGGAAAATTCATTTTTTATTTTTCGAGTGCCCGAAATGAAGTTTTTCTGTGAAGAACCTACCAAATAATTATTGAAAATTGCACCAAATAATATTTCTAAAGTACTAGGCCATATTTAATGCACAATTGACCAAATGGTTGGGCGTAAAAAGTTTTGATTCATCTCTGGTGAAAAAGACAAATTTCCGCCGATTCGGCTGGAAGCGGGTCAAATTTGAACTACAGCTGCCTCATAGTTTGCTCTTTATTTTTTCAAAAATCATCTATAGGTACATAAGTATCTATTTAATCAGAAAAACACCAAAAAAAATTCCAAGATTCAACCACTAGATAGGAACGGTCATTCCCGCCGTTTGACCGCATTTTGAAACGGGCATAAAAGATTCAAAAAAAATAAAAAATTGGAAAACCTTCGCATTGTGTCTTTATATATGACCAAGTTTCTAGGAAAAATAATAAACTTGTAATACGGAAATTATTTTAAAAAACTGTTCTCAGAAATGAGCTATCATGCGTGAAGATTCATGGCTTTCAAGCCAAATGATCAATCTTATGGCCACATTCATGGCATAGTTTGTTCAAATGATCTCATATTGTGCACAAGGGTGCATATTGGAATTCCAAACAATGTTGCCTAAGGGAGTTTTCACTTTCATTGCACAAAAGAGCCATTTTTCATTTTTCGAGTGCCCCAAATGATGTTTTTTTGTGAAGAACCTACCAAATAATTGTTGCAAAATTGCACTAAATCATTTTTCTAAAATACTAGGCCATATTTAGTGCATAATTGACCAAATGGTTGGGTGTAAAAAGTTTTGATCCACCTCTGGTGAAAAAGACAAAATTCCGCCGATTCAGTTGGAAGCGGGTCAAATTTGAACTGCAGCTACCTCATAGTTTGCTCTTTATTTTTTCCAAAAATCATTTATAGGTACATTTGTATCTATGTAATCATAGAAACACCAAAAAAATTCCAAGATTCAACCACTAGATAGGAACGGTCATTCCCGCCATTTTGACCGCATTTTGAAACGGGCATAAAAAATTCAAAAAAAAATCAAAAAATTAGAAAACTTTCTCATTGTGTCATTATATATGACCAAGTTTCCAGGAAAAATAATATGCTTGTAATACGAAAATTATTTTAAATAAGTGTTCTCAGAAATGAGCTATAATGCGTGAAGATTCATCGCTTTCAAGCCAAATGATCAATCTTATGGCCACATTCATGGCATAGTTTGTTCAAATGATCTCATATTGTGCACAGGGGTGCATATTGGAATTCCAACAATGTTGCCTAAGGGCATGTTCGGTTAATCCCCACCACAAGGGGATTGGAGAGGAATGGAGGGATTTGAGCTGGATTTTGACTTGCTGGGGATTTAATCCCTTCCAATCTCCTTCAAACCCCTTGAAATCCTATGAAACCGAACAAGGCCTAAGGGAGTTTTCACTTTCATTGCACACAAGAGCCATTTTCCATTTTCCGAGTGCCCCAAATGAGGTTTTTTTGTGAAGGATCTACCAAATAATTGTTGCAAATTTGGACCTAATCAATTTTATTAAATACTAGGCCATCTTTAATGCACAATTGACCAAATGGTTGGGTGTATAAAGTTTTGATCCACCTCTGGTGAAAAAGATAAATTCCCGCCGATTAAGCTCGAAGCGGGTCAAATTTGAACTGCAGCTACCTCATAGTTTGCTCTTTATTTTTCCCAAAAATCATTTATAGGTACATAAGTATCTATTTAATCATAGAAACATCAAAAGTTTTCCAAGATTCAATGACTAGCTTGGAACGGTCAAGCCCGTCGTTTTGACCGCATTTTGAAACAGGCGTAAAAAATTTTAAAAAATCAAAAAATTGGAAAACCTTCGCATTGTGTCATTATTTGTGACCAAGTTTTCAGGAAAAATAATAAACTTGTAATATGGAAATTATTTTAAAAAAGTGCTTCTCAGAAATGAGCTATCATGCGTGAAGATTCATGGCTTTCAAGCCAAATGATCAATCTTATGGCCACATTCATGGCATAGTTTGTTCAAATGATCTCATATTGTGCACAAGGGTGCATCTTGGAATGGCAAACAATGTTGCCTAAGGAAGTTTTCATTTTCTTTGCACAGAAAATTTATTTTCCATTTTCCGAGTGCCTGAAATGAGTTTTTTATGAAGGACCTACCATATATTTGTTGCAAAATTGGACCAAATCAATTTTATAAAATACTAGGCCATATTTAATGCACAATTGACAAAATGGTTGGGTGTAAAAAGTTTTGATCCACCTCTGGTGAAAAAGACAAATTCCCGCCGATTCAGTTGGAAGCGGGTCAAATTTGAACTGCAGCTGCCTCATAGTTTGCCATTTATTTTTTCCAAAAATCATTTCTAGTTACATAAGTACCTATTTAATCATAAATACATGGTTTGGTGGCGATACGTCGAGGTTTGGACGGTGGCCGAGGGCCCCAACTCTAGAGCGCGTAAACTCGCATGTCCGCCGCGTGGTCACTGCGTGACCGTGGCGTTGCCATGTGTTCTGGGCTGCCTAGGCATGTCTAGTGTGCTGGGCACTCCCCAGGTAGGTGCTAGGAAGAAAATCACAACATAACATTCTCACGAGGAGACCGATCGATGCTCAAACATGAATAAGCAGCCAAGTGTTTGATTAGCGGTACGGGAAATTCACGTGGCTAATGGGTGTGAGTTTTGGCTGAGGATGATCAATTACTAAGAAGACCGTCTTCACAATTTTTCAGCTCAAAAGGAGGAGTCTAGGTGGTACTTGCTTTGCAAAGTACCACACTAGACATAATACGAATGTTGAAGCCGGGCTCAAAATAATGAATGGATTGAGCTGGCATTTGGTGGAGGATGGTTATTTGGGTAGAGGAAAGCACTGTAGAAAATGGATACCATTTGGACATGCCAAAGTGGTACTTCCTTCACAAAGTGTTTTTCTAACAAAATAGGAAAATAAATATTTTTAAATTATTTTTGAACTACGCAAGGAAGGTTTTTTTACATATTTGACGAAGATATGACCCAAAGAATTTATGAGATTTTTTTGGGAATTTTGGGAATGATAGAAATATAGGTTGCTTCACAACCTAGGGCAAAAACTGCCACATGGACATGACACATAGGCAAAACTGATAAGGTAGCGCCTGGTGATAGCAACCCACCACAATTTACAAGGTTATGACCATCTATATTGGTCATGATCAGCTAGAAATAAGGCAGCAGACCTGTGCTATTTGCTTTATGACCATTTCGTGTAAGGAAATTGCGACCTTTCTGACCAAAATGGTCGGGTTTGGAGCCCCCCGAACAGCTTTTGACCAATTGGTCTGAAATGGTCATAGATCTATGACCAATTCTTCCAGGGTCACTAACAGAAGGTCACTAGTTGACATATTTCTTGTAGTGTTTAATGGCTTCCTTATAAGAGGTTGGATCCTCCACCTTACCCAGATCATTCATATCCTCAATCATGAAAGTGACATAGTCATCTGCTATGGCTTTCTTCCTGTCACGCCGTGGTCTACCCATGGGCGGAGGTGGTGGTGGAACATCATCATTTTCATTATTTTCTTGGAGATCCTCATTTGTGTTTGGATTCTCATTATTAGTTTCTGGATCACCATTTGACTGAGAGACTGAACCGTGAGATTCAGGATCATCAGATGTCACATTTCTTCGTATTGGAAAAACAATTTCTTGGATAGTCGGGGATGGTACACAAACCCGCTTCTCCTCAAGATCGATCTCCCTTAAATTTGTGACCTCATTATCCTCAAAAAATACCGCTTGTCTAGTCTCCACAAACTTGGTGGTGTGACTTGGACAATAAAAACGATATCCTTTTCCCCTATGAGGGTATCCAACGAAGAAACAACTAACTGTTTTTGGATCCAATTTCTTAAGTTGTGGATTGAAAACTTTAGCTTCAGCAGGGCAACCCCACACTCGTAAGTAATTCAAGCTCGGTTTCTTTCCCGCCCACATCTCGTAAGGTGCACTACTAGGAAAAAGGCTACTAGCAGCGCGGGTAAAATGGCTACTAGCAGCGCGGGTACCCGCGCTACTAGTATCGCGCTACAGCTAATAGTTAGTAGTAGCGCGGGTGAAACCCACGCTACTACTAACATTTTAGTAGTAGCGCGGGTGCAACCCGCGCTACTAGTAATGAAATAGTAGTAGCGCCTCAGGTTTTTTCCCACGCTACTACTAAAAAGTTAGTAGTAGCCTAGATGCAAACCCACGCTACTACTAATGAAGTAGTAGTAGCGTGTCTTCTTTTCCCACGCTACTAATAACTAATTAGGAATTAAAAAAATAAAATCCACCAATTCCATTCTATGCATACAATTCCAACTAAAACGAACACATATTTGCAATAAACCAACAGCATTACACATCATTACTAATCCGAGATTTATAATAAACCAGCGGCATTAGAGCACATCCTGTAAGAGCATACATATTGTCATGGCTTTTCATGCCTTCAATCAAAACACCTACACTTCTTGAAGTCACTTACTCCCAGCTAGTGCAAACACAGTTACAAGCAAACCAAAATGCATAAAAACACCAAACAGTGGCATCCTATCTCTCCAAATGATCCTCTCCCTCTGCATCCTTGCAAGCATCTTCACGATAAGCAAACCATGGGAAAAAGTCAACTTAACATGTACTCCCTCATCAACTATCCAGAGTAGATTTTATCCATTGCCCTGGCCATGTTCAAGAAACACTAAATTAAGAATATTTCTACTCTAAATACAGGAGGCATCGGACAGAAAACAAAAGATGAGCCATATCATACGAGCAAAACAAAAGATTAGCATGTACTTCCTTTTTATTAGTTTGAGAAGGGGGCAAGTGTTGGAAATATGCCCTAGAGGCAATAATAAAAGATTATTATATTTCAATGTTCATGATAATTGTCTTTTGTTCATGCTATAAATGTATTATCCGGAAATCGTAATACACGTGTGAACACTTAGACCCAATGAGTCCCTAGTGAGCCTCTAGTTGACTAGCTCGTTCACAGATCAATAGATAGTCATGGTTTCGACTATGGACATTAGATGTCGTTGATAACGGATCGCATCATTAGGAGAATGATGTGATGGACAAGACCCAATCATAAGCACAGCATAAAAGATCGATAGTTCGTTTGCTAAAAGCTTTGCCAATGTCAAGTATCTATTCCTTCGACCATGAGATCGTGTAACTCCGGTTACCGTAGGAGTGCCTTGGTGTATCAAACGTCACAACGAATCGGGTGACTATAAAGGTGCATTACAGGTATCTCCGAAAGTATCTTGGGTTGACACGGATCGAGATCGATTTGTCACTCCGTATGACGAAGAGGTATCTCTGGGCCCACTCGGTAATGCATCATCATAATGAGCTCAATGTGACCAAGGTGTTGGCCACGGATCATGCATTACTGATGCGAGTAAAGTGACTTGCCGAGGAACGAGACCGAACAAGGTATTGGGATACCGACGATCGAAGTCTCGGGCAAGTAACGCATCGATTGACAAAGGGAATTGCATACTGAGGTTTTGATCGAATCCTCGACATCGTGGTTCAACCGATGAAATCATCGAGGAGCATGTGGGAGCCAACATGGATATCCAGATCCGCTGTTGGTTATTGCCCGAGAGTCGTCTCGGTCATGTCTGCGTGTCTCCGAACCCGTAGGGTCTACACACTTAAGGTTCGGTGACGCTAGGGTTAGTAGGAAATCAAGTATGTGACCACGAATGTTGTTCGAGTCCCGGATGAGATCCGGACATCACGAGGAGTTCGGAAGGGTCCGGAGGTAAAGAATACTATATAGGAAGTGGTGTTTCGCCATCGGGAAAGTTTTGGGGTTTCGGTAAAATCTGGGACCACCGGAAAGGTCCCGGGTCCACCGGTGGGGCCACCTATCCGGAGGGCCCCATGGGCCAAAGGGGAAGGAACCAGCCCACAAGGGGCTGGTGCGCCTCAGGGTCCACCCGCGCCTAGGGTTGAAACCCTAGGGGTGGGGCGCCCACCGGCTTGGGGGTACTCCACCCCTTGGCGCCGCCCCCACGGAGATTGGATCTCCGGGGCCGCCACACGGGGCCTATATAAGGGGGAGGGAGGGGGCTGCTGTACACAACTCCCAAGGCGCAGCCCTCCCTCCCCAACACATCTCCTCCTCCGTAGAGCTCGTGAAGCCCTGCCGAGATCTTGCTTCTCCACCATCATCACGCCGTCGTGCTGCCGGTGGAGCTGTCTTCCTCAACCTCTCCTTCCCCTTGCTGGATCAAGAAGGAGGAGACGCCGATCGTCCCGCGTGTGTTGAACGCGGAGGTGCTGTCCGCTCAGCACTTGGCATCGGTGATCTGAATCACGCTCGAGCACGACTCCATCATCACCTTGCAAGCTTCCGCACGCGATCTACAAGTGGTATGTAGATGTTATCTCTCTCCGTTACTCGTTGCTTAGATGAACTCATAGATGGATCTTGGTGAAGCCGAGGAAAAATTTTAATTTTCTCGCAACGTTCCCCAACAATGGTATCGAGCTAGGTCTATCGTAGTTCTCTAATGCACGAGTAGAACACAAATTTGTTGTGGGCGTTGATCTTGTCATCTTACTTGCCTCTACTAGTCTTTTCTTGCTCAACGGTATTGTGGGATGAAGCGGCCGGACCAACCTTACACGTGCGCTTACGTGAGACCGGTTCCACCGACTGACATGCACTAGTTGCATAAGGTGGCTGGCGGGTGTCTGTCTCTCCCACTTTAGTTGGAGCGGATTCGATGAACAAGGCCCTTATGAAGGGTAAATAGAAGTTGACAAAATCACGTTGTGGTGATTCGTAGGTAAGAAAACGTTCTTGCTAGAACCCAATCGCAGCCACGTAAAAGATGCAACAACAACTAGAGGACGTCTAACTTGTTTTTGCAGCGATTGATCATGTGATGTGATATGGCCAGAAGTTGTGATGAATGATGAATTGTGATGTATGAGATCATGTTCTTGTAATAGGATTCACGACTTGCATGTCGATGAGTATGACAACGGCAGGAGCTATAGGAGTTGTCTTTATTTTTTGTATGACCTGCGTGTCATTGAAGAACGCCATGTAAACTACTTTACTTCATTGCTAAACGCGTTAGTCATAGAAGTAGAAGTAGTCGTTGGCGTGACAACTTCATGAAGACACGATGATGGAGATCATGATGATGGAGATCATGGTGTCAAGCGGTGACAAGATGATCATGGAGCCCGAAGATGGAGATCAATGGAGCTTGATGATATTGGCCATATCATGTCACAACTATATAATTGCATGTGATGTTTATTATGTTTATGCATCTTGTTTACTTAGGACGACGGTAGTAAATAAGATGATCCCTTATAAAATTTCAAGAAGTGTTCTCCCCTAACTGTGCACCGTTGCTACAGTTCGTCGCTTCTAAGCACCACGTGATGATCGGGTGTGATGGATCCTTACGTTCACATATAACGGTGTAAGACAGTTTTACACAGCAAAAACACTTAGGGTTAACTTGACGAGCCTAGCATGTGCGGACATGGCCTCGAACACGGAGACCGAAAGGTCGAACACGAGTCGTATGGAAGATACGATCAACATGAAGATGTTCACCGACGATGACTAGTCCGTCTCACGTGATGATCGGACACGGGCTAGTCGACTCGGATCGTGTAACGCTTAGATGACTAGAGGATGTCTAATCTAAGTGGGAGTTCGTAATTTTGATTAAGAACTTTATTATCATGAACTTAGTCTAAAACCTTTGCAAATATGTCTTGTAGATCAATGGCCAACGCTAATGTCAACATGAACTTCAACGCGTTCCTAGAGAAAACCAAGCTGAAAGATGATGGCAGCAACTATACGGATCGGGTCCGAACACGAGGATCATCCTCATAGCTGCCAGGAAGCAATATGTCCTAGAAGGACCGCTAGGTGCCGCTCCGTCGAAGAACCAAGACGTTATGAACGCTTGGCAAACTTCGTCTTGATGATTACTCCCTCGTTCAAGGCGGCATGCTCTACAGCTTAGAACCGGGGCTCCAAAAGCGTTTTGAGCATCACGGAGCATATGAGATGTTCAAGAGCTGAAACTAGTTTTCCAAGCTCATGCCCGGTCGAGAGATATGATGTCTCCGACAAGTTCTCTGATTGTAAGATGGAGGAGAACAGTTACGTCGGTGAGCACATCCGAAGATGTCCGGGTTGTTGCCTTTCGTATGACCCAGTTGAACATTAACCCCCCAGATGAGGCGGTCATTGACAGAATCCTCCGATCGCTCCCACCAAGCTACAAGAGCTTTGTGATGAACTACAACATGCAGGGATGGTAAAGACCATTCTGAAGTGTTCTCGATCTGAAGTCAGCAGAGGCTGAAATCAAGAAAGAACATCAAGTGTTGATGGTCAATAAGACCACTAAGTTCAAGAAGGGCAAGGGTAAGAAGAACTTCAAGAAGGACGGCAAAGATGTTGCCGCGCCCGTAAGCCTGTTGCGGGAAGAAGTCAAAGAATGGACCCAAGCACGAGACCGAGTGCTTTTATTGCAAGGAAAGGGCACCGAAGCGGAACTGCCCCAAATACTTAGCGGATAAGAAGGCCGCAACACCAAAGGTATATTTGATATACATGTAATTGATGTGTACCTTACCAATTACTCGTAGTAACTCCCGGTATTTGATACGGTGCCGTTGCTCACATATGTAACTCACAGCAGAGCTGCGGAATAAACGAAGATGGCGAAGGGCGAGGTGACGGCGCTTGCGTCGGGAATGGTTCGTGGTCGATGTGATCGCCGTCGGCACACCGCCTCTACATTTACCTCTGGGATTAGTTTTAAACCTCAATAATTGTTATTTAGTGCCAAGTTTGAGCATGAACATTGTATCCGGATCTCGTTTGATGCGAGATGGCTACTCATTTAAGTCTGAGAATAATGGTTGTTCGATTTATATGAGAGATATGTTTTATGGTCATGCTCCGATGGTCAATGGTTTATTCTTAATGAATCTCGAGCGTAATATTACACATGTTCATAGTGTGGATGCGAAAAGATGTAAAGTTGATAACGATAGTCCCACATACTTGTGGCACTGCCGCCTTGGTCACATTGGTGTCAAGCGCATGAAGAAGCTCCATGCTGATGGACTTTTGGAGTCTCTTGATTATGAATCGTTTGACACATGCGAACCATGCCTCTTGGGCAAATGACCAAGACTCCGTTCTCGGAACAATGGAGCGAGCAACCAACTTGTTGGAAATCATACATACTGATGTGTGCGGTCCAATGAGCGTTGAGGCTCGTGGAGGATATCGTTATGTTCTCACTCTCACTGATGACTTAAGTAGATATGGGTATGTCTACTTAATGAAACACAAGTCTGAGACCTTTGAAAAGTTCAAGGAATTTCAGAGTGAGGTGGAGAATCAACGTGACCGAAAGATAAAGATCCTACGATCAGATCGTGGAGGAGAATATTTAAGTCACGAATTTGGCACACACTTAAGGAAATGTGGAATCGTTTCACAACTCACGCCGCCTGGAACACCTCAAATAAACGGTGTGTCCGAACGTCGAATCGCACTCTATTGGATATGGTGCGGTCTATGATGTCTCTTACCGATTTACCGCTATCATTTTGGGGATACGCCTAGAGACAGCTACATTCACTTTAAATAGGGCACCGTCTAAATCCGTTGAGACGACACCGTATGAATTATGGTTTGGGAAGAAACCTAAGCTGTCGTTTCTAAAAGTTTGGGGATGCGATGCTTATGTCAAGAAACTTCAACCTGAAAAGCTCGAACCCAAGTCGGAAAAATGCGTATTCATAGGATACCCTAAGGAAACTGTCGGGTATACCTTCTACTTAAGATCCAAGGCAAGATCTTTGTTGCTAAGAACGGATGCTTTCTAGAGAAAGAGTTTCTCTCGAAAGAAGTAAGTGGGAGGAAAGTAGAACTCGATGAAGTACTACCTCTCGAGCGGGAAAGTGGTGCAGCGCAGAAACCGTTCTGTGATGCCCACACCAACCAAGAGGAAAACGTTGATGATGATCAAGGTACCGGATCAAGTTACTACTGAACTTGAAGGTCCACGAGGACACGTTCCGCACAGTGAGTGGTACGGAACCTGTCATGGAAATCATGTTGCTAGACAACAATGAACCTTGAACTATGAAGAAGCAATGGCGGGCCCGGATTCCAACAAATGGCTTGAGGCCATGAAACCGAGATAGAATCCATGTATGAAAACAAAGTATGGACTTTGACAGACTTGCCCGATGATCGCGAGCGATAGAAAATAAATGGATTTTTAAGAAGAAGACGGACGCGGATGGTAATGTTACCATCTATAAAGCTCGACTTGTCGCTAAGGGTTATCGACAAGTTCAAGGGATTGACTACTGACGAGACTTTCTCTCCGTGGCGAAGCTTAAGTCCGTCCGAATCATGTTAGCAATTGCCGCATACTATGATTATGAGATATGGCAGATGGACGTCAAAACGGCATTCCTTAATGGACATCTTAAGGAAGAGCTGTATATGATGCAGCCGGAAGGTTTTGTCGATCCTCAGAACGCTAACAAAGTATGCAAGCTCCAGCGATCCATTTATGGACTGGTGCAAGCATCTCGGAGTTGGAACATTCGCTTTGATGAGATGATCAAAGCGTTTGGGTTTATCTTGAGACTTATGGAGAAGCTCTGCGTTTACAAGAAAGTGAGTGGGAGCTCCGTAGCATTTCTCCTGTTATATGTAGATGACATACTCTTGATGGGAAATGATCGACACTCTGGACAACATTAAGGCCTACTTGAACAAGTGTTTTTCAATGAAGGACCTTGGAGAAGCTGCTTATATATTAGGAATCAAGATCTATAGAGATAGATCGAGGCGCCTCATAGGTCTTTCACAAAGCACATACCTTGATAAGATTTTGAAGAGGTTCAAAATGGATCAGTCCAAGAAGGGTTCTTGCCTATGTTACAAGTGTGTGGCTGAGCTCAGCTCATCACCCACCACGACAAAAGATAAAGAAGAGATGAGTGTCATCCCTATGCTTCAGCCATAGGATCTATTATGTATGCCATGCTGTGTACCAGACCGATGTAAACCTTGCCGTGAGTTTGGTTGCAAGATACAAAAGTAATCCCGCAAGGAACACCGGACAGCGGTCAAGAATATCTGAAGTACCGAAAAGGACGAAGGACATGTTTCGTTTATGGAGGAGACGAAGAGCTCGTCGTAAAGGGTTACGTCGGCGCTTAGCTTCGACTCAGATCTGGATGACTCTAAGTCACAAACCGGATACGTGTATATGTTGAATGGTGGAGCGATGGCTGGTGCAGCTGCAAGCAGAGCGTCGTGGCGGGATCTACGTGTGAAGCGGAGTACATGGCAGCCTCGGAGGCAGCGCATGAAGCGATTTGGGTGAAGGAGTTCATCACCGACCTAGGAGTCATACCCAATGCGTCGGGGCCGATCAAACTCTTCTGTGACAACACTGGAGCTATTGCCCTTGCCAAGGAGCCCAGGTTTCACAAGAAGACCAGGCACATCAAGCGTCGTTTCAACTCCATCCGTGAAAATGTTCAAGATGGAGACATAGAGATTTGCAAAGTGCACACGGATCTGAATGTCGCAGATCCGTTGACTAAACCTCTCTCGCGTGCAAAACATGATCAACACCAGAACTCTATGGGTGTTCGATTCATCACAATGTAACTAGATTGGTGACTCTAGTGCAAGTGGGAGACTGTTGGAAATATGCCCTAGAGGCAATAATAAAAGATTATTATATTTCAATGTTCATGATAATTGTCTTTTGTTCATGCTATAAATGTATTATCCGGAAATCGTAATACACGTGTGAACACTTAGACCCAATGAGTCCCTAGTGAGCCTCTAGTTGACTAGCTCGTTGTGATCAATAGATAGTCATGGTTTCCTGACTATGGACATTAGATGTCGTTGATAACGGGATCACATCATTAGGAGAATGATGTGATGGACAAGACCCAATCATAAGCACAGCATAAAAGATCGTATAGTTCGTTTGCTAAAAGCTTTGCCAATGTCAAGTATCTATTCCTTCGACCATGAGATCGTGTAACTCCCGGTTACCGTAGGAGTGCCTTGGGTGTATCAAAGCGTCACTGGCGAATCGGGTGACTATACATTACAGGTATCTCCGAAAGTATCATTGGGTTGACACGGATCGAGGCTGGGATTTGTCACTCCGCATGACGGAGAGGTATCTCTGGGCCCACTCGGTAATGCATCATCATAATGAGCTCAATGTGACCAAGGTGTTGCCACGGGATCATGCATTACGGTACGAGTAAAGTGACTTGCCAGGGAACGAGACTGAACAAGGTATTGGGATACCGACGATCGAGTCTCGGGCAAGTAACGTACCGATTGACAAAGGGAATTGCATACAGGGTTTTGATCGAATCCTCGACATCGTGGTTCAACCGATGAAATCATCGAGGAGCATGTGGGAGCCAACATGGATATCCAGACCCCGCTGTTGGTTATTGCCCGAGAGTCGTCTCGGTCATGTCTGCGTGTCTCCCGAACCCGTAGGGTCTACACTTAAGGTTCGGTGGCGCTAGGGTTAGTAGGAAGTCAAGTATGTGACCACGAATGTTGTTCGAGTCCGGATGAGATCCGGACGTCACGAGGAGTTCGGAAGGGTCGGTGGTAAAGAATACTATATAGGAAGTGGTGTTTGCCATCGGGAAAGTTTGGGGTTTCGGTGAAAATCTGGGACCACGGAAAGGTCCGGGTCCACCGGTGGGGCCACCTATCCGGAGGGCCCCATGGGCCAAGGGGAAGGAACCAGCCCACAAGGGGCTGGTGCGCCTCTAGGTCCACCCTGCGCCTAGGGTTGAAACCCTAGGGGTGGGGCGCCCACTGGCTGGGGGTACTCCACCCCTTGGCCGCCCCCGGAGATTGGATCTCCGGGGCCGCCACTGGGGCCTATATAAAGGGGGAGGAGGGGCTGCTGTACACAACTCCCAAGGCGCAGCCCTCCCTCCCAACACATCTCCTCCTCCGTAGAGCTCGTGAAGCCCAGCCGAGAGCTACTTCTCCACCATCATCACGCCGTCGTCTGCCGGTGGAGCTGTCTTCCTCAACCTCTCCTTCCCCCTTGCTGGATCAAGAAGGAGGAGACGTCGATCGTCCCGTACGTGTGTTGAACGCGGAGGTGCTGTCCGTTCAGCACTTGGCATCGGTGATCTGAATCACGTTCGAGTACGACTCCATCATCACCTTGCAAGCTTCCGCACGCGATCTACAAGTGGTATGTAGATGTTATCTCTCTCCCGTTACTCGTTGCTTAGATGAACTCATAGATGGATCTTGGTGAAGCCGTAGGAAAAATTTTAATTTTCTGCAACGTTCCCCAACAGCAAGCAACCAAAAAATATCAATACATCAATGTGTGGCTCTGCCATCCCAATGCTGGCGGACACCTGCTTGACAAGTTTTTGTAGCTTACAGATTAAACCTAGGGATTAAAGGAAATAGACACATTCAGAATGCTAGGTACTTGTGGGGTCAGCACTAGAACGTTTCACACTTATTTTTTGCAAAAATCATAGGAGGTTTGCTGTACTGAATTAGGAAACAGTGACAATGGCAGGGTGAATAATTTATTTTGTGCATATAGAAGGATGAAATCGTGAGGTACTAGCACAGACAAAGCACTCACTAGTTTACCAATACAGGGCTACATTACTGCTCGAAATGAAGAGGCTTTGCTGCCAGAATTCACCACGAAGGTAGCAACAAATTAAATGCCTAAGCGCCAAGCTCCAGCTCTACATTTCTACATGTTTTTGAGCTGGAAGAGTCACACCATATCATATCAGCGACTAATACTTAAACCACCGTGAGCATGTCTCAGGTAATTCTAGAGCTGTGCACAGAACCAGCAGACTCAGACCAGCCTTATCCCCATCAAACAGCAGGCAATTGCAATCCAATCGACGGCCAAAATGCGGAACAAAGAAAAAGTAATACCTGTCGATTGGCGGTGTCGAGGTAGGGCAGTCCGGCGCAGCTCGACCTGCCTGGGCAGCGTCTCCGGAGTTCTTAGCTTCTATTTTTCTTCTTTAAAGTTCTTAGCCGCATGCAGTGTGTTCAAGAGCCATGACATAAACTCTACGGATCAGATTGTACACAAATCTGAAACTTCTTCTCACTAGCCTTCATAACAGCTTGAAGGAACTCATGTGGACTAACTTGTCCATTGAAGTTCCTAGCATGCCAAATCTTCGAGTTAGTTCTCCAAACCGATGAACTAGTGGGGATTTGCTATGCTGATAATTTTCAGGTATAAGAAAGAAATTTCTCAAAGGGGTAATCCTCATCAGTGATTGTATTGTGACGTTCACAAAGTCAGTCACCTTAATGTTGTTAAGACCAACCTACAGATTTAATCAGAAAAGTGATTAATAACATATGATAAAAGGCATGAATATTTAGCTCTCAAATCACAAGAGCCTAAATGCTTGCAGGTTTCCATCTACAATCAAGGGAATAAATACAATCTAAACCATCTCAGTCTGAAGGTTAATGAAGACATGGTGGCCTGCCTCAAGACTGTGGGTATACGCATGTGATTTCAAGGTTAATAAAGACATGGTTGTGCTGGATTAGGAGACACCGAAACAGTGACAATAGCAGGGTGAATAGAACTGGCACGCAGGCTCAGACCAACAGAGGGCAATTGCAACCGAATTAACATGTAAAATGACAGTACCAAAGGATTTCATACATGTTGGTTGACGGTGTTGAGGTAGGGGCAGTCCCGGGGCAGCTCGACCTACCTGGGCTGCCTCTCCAGAGCCCTCCTCTCGTCCTCCTCCTCATCCTCATCGTCTTCCTCCTCCTCCTCCCGGGGCCGGCCGTTCGCGTGCCCCTCGGGGCCCCACGCTCCTCCTCCTCGTCTGCTTAGTTGGCGAGCCCCAGCAGCGAGGCGCTCCCCGACTCGTCCGTCGTGTGCGGGCGCTTCTCGTCGGCAGCCGCGGACTCCTCCTCCTCCTCGCACTCACGCTTCCGCGCGGGAGACTGGTGCTCCTCCTCGTCCGTGCCCATCGCCGGCTGCCAGGAGGAAGAAGGAGAGAGAAGGGGCCGGCGGAGGAGGAAGGGGAAGGGAAGGGGAGGAGGAGGAGGTGGGTGTTGCATCTTGATCGGTGCTTTCGCCGGAACCGGCCGGCGTGGGTGGGGGCGGCGGCGAGGAGATCGTGGGGAGAGGAGCCAGGGTGGGGTGGACCGAGGAGATCGTGCGAGTTCTTGAGAGAGGTTTAATTTAGACAGATGGGGGTGGGTGGTGTGGGACGGTTGGTGGGGTGGGAGTGTGCATCGGGCGGGGGGTGGACAGGCTTAGTAGTAGCGTGGGGGTCTTACCTGCGCTACTACTACTTATTTAGTAGTAGCGCCGGTTTTATACCCCTCGCTACTACTATGGCCTATCCCGAGGACATTGTTGGAGACCATTTAGTAGTAGCGCGGGTTTATACCCATCGCTACTACTATCAACTTAGTAGTAGCGCGGTTTTTATACCCCTCGCTACTGCTAATTAGCAGTAGCGCCCATTTTTAAACCGCGCTACTGATAAACTTCTGTGTATAAGGTTTTCCCTAGTAGTGGTGTGTTCAGTGCTGACTTAGTTGGAGCAAGATTTAGTATGTGTGCAGCTGTCTTTAATGCCTCTATCCAAAGGCTTACTGGTAAACTAGAGTGACTAAGCATGCTTCACACCATATCCATAAGTGTGCGGTTGCAGCACTCGGCCACACCATTTTGTTGTGGTTCACCAGGCATTGAGTACTGAGCAATGATTCCATTTTCAGATAAGAACTTGGCAAAAGATCCAGGAATCTGCCCATAAGGAGCATGCCTACCATAATACTCTCCCCCACGATCAGACCATACAACTTTGATTTTTGCGTTCAGTTGATTTTCAACCTCCGCTTTATAGACTTTGAATTTCTCCAAAGCTTCCGATCGGTCACGTATGGGATAAATATACCCATAGCAGGAAAAGTCGTCTGTGATTGTAATGAATGAATCAAAACCATCTACAGACTTAACATTAAGGGGTCCACATATGTCGGTGTGAATTAATTCTAAGACCCTTGTGGCTCTTACTGCTCCTTTCTTAATTGTTTTTGCGAATTTTCCTTTAATGCAGTCGACACATTTGTCTGCACCTGAGAAGTCTAATCGGAGGAGTATTTCATATTTAACTAAGTGTTCCATTCCCCCCTCGAAATGTGGCCCAAACGACAATGCCACAATTTCGAAGAATTACTAACTCCTTTCCATTTCTTCTCAACATTAATTTCATCACTCAAATGCATAACTGAATCATTATTATGAGATAACATGTATAGTTGGCCTCGTCTAGCACCAATGCCTACATTCTTATTACATTTGATCAAAGCAAATTGTTTCTTGCCAAAATGGCACTCATACATATCATCATCTAAACGAGAAACTGAAACCAAATTCCTACTTAAGGTAGGCACATAAATAACATTATTTAATCTAAGAGTGTGGCCAGTGTGTAGCTCCAACGTGAGAGATCCCACAGCTTCAACATCGGCCTCAACTCCATTCGCAACCTTAAGCTTTCTTGTTCCTTCTCTTATGGTTTGGATCGTATCGAATCCCTGCATAGAGTTAGCAACGTGAGTGGTTGCCCCTGAATCAATCCACCATGACTTTATAGAAAAATCAACATAAAGAGATTCATCTACAAAAGTAATTTCATCAATACCTCTTTTGTTCATCCATTTTAGAAAGCCTGGGCAGTCCCTTTGATAGTGTCCCTCCTCTCTGCAGAAGTTACATGCATTTTCTCTAGCGGTGGAGCTGCTAGGAGCAGAAGAAGAACCACCGGCTTCTTTACCCTTGAATGCCTTAGGGTTGAATGTCTTAGTGCCTTCTTTCTTGACTTGCCTTTTCTGAGGCTTAGGGAAACGTTGCCCGTCATGCTTTCTCTTGTTAGAGCCAACATGAAAGACATGGTCTTTCTTCTGCCTCATGAGCCTCTGTTCCTCCTGGACGATCCTTGCGGTCATCTCAGAGAGTTGCCATTTTTCCTTTAGTGAGTTATAGTTGACCTTAAATTGTTCAAACTCTTCAGAAGAGACTCAAGAATAATTATGACAAGAAGGGCTTCACTTAAAGAACACTCCAAAGCCTTAAGTTTGGTGTAAGCATTTACCACCCTCAATATGTGTTGCCTAAGGTTTCCGTCAATAGTGTATTTCTCAAGAAGCTTAGCAAAAAGCTCATGAGCATACACTTTGTCGGAGCCTTTAAATTGCTCCTCCATTTCAGTGAGGAATTCTTTAGCAGTGTCTTTCTTAGGGAGTGCTTCAGAAATGTCCGGCGATATTGTCGCTTTCATCATGAGAAGCGCAATATGGTTGGACTTATTCCACTTTTCCATCTTAACATCATGGTCCTTCTTGAGTTCTGCATACCCTGTAGCACCTGCCACAGGTGCCACAGGTTTTTCTTCCCTCGAGGCATAGTCAAACTCATTACAACCCAAACAAAATTCGACTTGGGACTTCCAACAAGGGAAGTTACTCCCCATAAGTGGTTCGATCGTGTCGGACTGGAATGGAGCGGAAGCTGAAATCATCATAAAATTTCATAAGTAAACCTGCATGATTATAAATTTACGTTGGTAAATAAACAAACATGCCAAGTATTTAATTTCAACTCCATGTCAAAACACCGTTGGGCAGAAAAAACATGGAATTAAAAAATATCATAGGGGGTGACTCATAATAATAAAACAACGTTGGTCTGAATTAAAATTAGAGACATTTCATTCTCAATTTAAACATCAACATTAAAAAAACATTATCATTATTTGATGTCTAAAAAAAAAAAGTCATCATCCAAGAACACATAATAAATCCTGAATAAAATATCTCGTTGGTTCAATTTTACCCAGAATAATAATGTGTTTATTACATTTTTACGCATTTTCTAGTTTAAACAGTGCAAATCATAATATTTATTAACTTAAATGCACTGGAAAAACAAAAAATCGCGGCAGTGATTTTGGCCCAAAAATCCCACGCTATCCGAAAAGCAGCTCAGTCCAGTAGCGTAAATTGTTTTTTTTCTGGACTGAAACTACCTGGGCTGAAAGCTCGGTCGAGAAAATGGCCCGTAAGCGCTCCCAGGCCCGCGCGGAGCCAAGCGCTGCTGCCAGCCGCCCGATGGAAATGGACGGCTCGCGTCGCTCGCGGCTAGAACAAAACCGCCGGATGGCCAGAACCCTAGCGTATTTTCCCTCCCCCCCGCATTTCGCGCTCATGAGCGGCGACGACATTCGAAGGCGGCCTGAGGCGCGCCGGCCATGGCGGCGCGGCGGCTGCGCTCGCCGGAGGAGCGTACAGCAGGATGAATCCCGCGCGCTCCCCCGTCGAACGTGGCCCCGGCGTCCGTGCTCATTGCGCATCAAGGGAGGAGGGACGCCGGCCACAGCGACATGCGGGGCGACGAGCGACGGGCGACGAGCTTGTCCATTCGAGTGGCGGCGGTGGTGGCTAGTAAACGTTCCGCGCGTCGCTCCGTTGGGAGGCGACGACGTCGCGGCGTCTCCGCCCTCGCACCACGTTTGATGCAGTGCGGGCCCCGAAGGGAAAGGCGGCTACGCGGCGCATTAAGTGAGCCTATGCCTCATTCTTCTCCAATTCATGTTCATCAGTGCTTATATTGGATTAAAAACAACCCTAATTGCAGAATGAGTGTTCTTTCGAATTGGGGATAAAAACTAGGGTTCTTCAACATGGGGGGTTTGCTACTGTTGATCCCTCTGCCTTCTAATTTGCTTATCAAAAAACCGGAATCAGTACTTAAACATGATTGATTCTAATTAACCGTGACATAACCATGAGCATTAATCTTTAACATGGGTTAATTAAAAGGAACTGGCATTAACAGTAATGATCCGAAACAAAATTAGGGTATCACATAATTATTTGCAGATGGCAATTGGCATGAACGTCAAACAGTAGCATTATCATAGGGCTAAAACTTTCAATCTTGATCATAAAAACCCTAAACCTGACTTGATCTAAAACTTGATGTTGATCTACATATCAATAATATAGGGACCTATTGCAATCAAACTTGGAGACTGATACCATTGTTGGATTAATTTTGCATCTCTGGGATGCCATTAGCAGGAACAGATTGCATCTAGATCACCTAAAAACATGAACAGAGAAGGATTTAGGGGATCATTACATGTCACGGCAGTGGACATGTTCGCCTGCTTGTTGCAGGGGTGATGTAGTCGAGGTAGAAGTCCTCCTGAACGTCTTGATGCCCTCAGGACGCCACCGGCACTGCCCGGGGACGGCAGCGGCGGCTGGAGTAGGTCTTCCTGTCGCTGCAGCGCTCCCCCTGATCGGATGAGGTGAGAGAATACCGGGAGGGGAGTGAAACCATACGTGAATTGTGATCGCGCAGGCTGCCAACCCTCTCCCGTACCCCTTTTATGTAGCGCTGGCGACAGGGGACCTAAACCATCAGTTGGTTTGGGTGCCCCATCAGGACGCCTCAGTTGGGATAAAAAGCCCACGTACGTTGGTGTGTGGGACCTTTTTCTTTAACGTTATCTTTTTTTTTTCTGTTAGACTAATAGATCTAACTGGCTTGGCTTGTTTAAGCCGTTAGATCAAACCAACAATGACAACCCAAATAATTATGGTGAAAGTACAGTAGTACTACTCTCTCGCCGTCACCACCGAACACAAACCCGTATTTGCTTTAAGCCGTGTCATTAAGCGCTGATTGGCAGTGGGAATGAAGGGCCTGGTTGGTCTAGCACATACGGCAGTAGTAGTTCGGTAGGTTTAACAGTAGCAGTTCAAATTAGAAAATAATTTATGAAATTTGCATCACATAGTAGTAGCATTAGCAGAGGAAATTTGCAGCGCGCACACACAACACACGCATTACCAGCACGGAGACAGAGCACAAACTGACGCATCAGCCCACGCACGGACGACGCATCAACATGCACGCTACACGACGTGAAAATTATAGAGGGCCGGCCGGCATCGTTGGAGTCAAAGCACGGCAAGCCGGCGACGTGGTTAGTTGAAGAGGCCCGGGCGCACCGGTGGAAAAAAGGCCTTCGGTCGCGGTTCGCAACGGCCATTAGTCGCGGCTGCGCAACCGCGACCAGCAAAGCGCGACTAAAGCCCCCCACCTTTAGTCGCGGCTGCTTAAGAACCGCGACTAAAGGCCCGTCCACGTGGGCGCCAGCGTGCCGTCGAGCGGAGGACCTTTAGTCGCGGTTCTTCGCCAACCGCGACTAAAGGCCGCCGCAGGTTTAGGGTTTTAGCCCCCCTAAACCTGTTTTCTGTTTAATTTGTATTGTTTTAATTCTTTTGTGCTTTATTTTAATTTTGAAGGAGTTTCATATATTCTACGGTACTACATACATGCATATGAATGTACAATTTCAAATAAATTTGAAATTAAAACCAAAAAGAATTCAAGAGGAATATACAATATATATTCAATATCATCGGATGACCATATACAATTTTGAACAAGTTTCCATACATGATTTAATCCATATAAAGTTCTCGTCCTCGTGATAGTGTTCTCCTTTAGGATGGAGGACTTCCTGTTGAACCATCCAGCTAGTTCCTCTTGAAGTGGTCGGAAGCGAGCTTCGGACTAAGCGTCCACGGAGGTTATTCCTCCGAGCATTGGTATCACTCGGATCAACCCGCTCAGAGGTGTATCTCGGATCATCTCCTGAACAAAGTATGCACATAGATTGGTCAACGGTGGCTGAATATCCCCATCTTAGTCTTTACCCTTTTGAATTCTAGATCTTTTTGAATTCACCGACCTTTGTATCTACTGAACCGTCTCCAAACCCTACGAGGCAAAGAAAATTAAATGAACAAGAGAGTTATTAGTTACTTGATATTAGGAAATGAGCGAAATAGGCCGATCGATATAGGCGCAAATGAATGAAAATAATTACTTCTGCAGCATTTTTCTCGATGTCGGCCCAAAGCTTTGGATCCTTATCCGAGAGAGTCGTGGACGAGACATTACGAGGTGTTAACTTTAATTACTAGCAGAATCCGGTGGAACCTGCGGACACGATACATGCACAATCGTCATGCATAACTCATCGATTAGCCGCCACATACCATGCATGGAGTAAACAAAGAGAATGTGCTCAAGACGAAACACTCACCCAAAATGGTAAGGAAATAGAATATCACTTTTGAGTTCCTGCTTTGTAAGAAACTGCCACAGTGTCCGCCTCCACGTCGGTGGGGTAATGCTTCAACACAATATCATTAACGATGTGTGGGTCAATGAACCCAACATCATGGATGTTCCTTACTCTGCATTCCTTAATCTTCATTCTGCATGTATAATAGAGGACACAACAATATAGTTAGGACATATATATAGTGCAGGCAATATGAACGAGATGGGGTAGAAATTAATAAATCACTTACAGAACGTAGCAACTGATGATAGATTTGTCGAGCTCGCGCAGATTGAAAAGCTGGAACAATTCACTCAGTTCAACTTGTACATAGTAATGTTTGAAGTGATGCTCATGTCTAACTTCCGCATAAATATAATCTTTGGCGTTTTTATTTTTTATGTAACCCTTGTACCAATTCAGCAGAGCGTTTCATTTGGTCGGTAGATCCTTTTCTCTGCGCAGCTCGACGAGAGGCCCATTCTTGACATATGTAATTACTACCTCCTTCTCGGCAACTCATCAAGGTCTAATAGTTCACGAAGAGTAATACCTAAGTTGGCGCTTGTTCTCGCACTCGTTACTGTCAATCCTCTGCTGCGCAGCTTGTATGATCTCGGGGCATCCGGACGAAGGCTTCCACTATAAGCGGGGCAATCGATTGTTTACTTTGTTCCCGAGCTGGGCAACTTGTTTCCGCTTTTATACTTCGGCCTTCTCCGCTCTTGGTTCTCCTTGAACATGAATGCCTGCCTGCGAAGTTCACGTGCATAGTCGTTAGGGAGATTCTTCGCGGCTTGGGACGGTGTGCTCAAAAATGACTTAGCCCACTTCTTTTGCTGATCAGAAAATACTGGCTTGGGCTCGGGCTCTCTTTTCTTCTTGCAGTCCGCCTTCCATTTCTCCAAATCAACAGCCGCGGCCGCGTCGAGTTCCTCGGCACTACGTTCCCAAGGCCTTGTGGGGAGAGGCTTCAGTGATGGCTCCGGTACCTTTGTGGTCTTAGGTACATAAGGGTCCGGGTTAATACTCCAGGACTTCTTCTGCTTCTTTGCCGTAGGTGGATTGGGGGGCGGCGTCTGATCACCCGCCGGACGAGGACTGGGGGGCGGCGGATGATCACCGCGGACGTTGTGGATCTGGGCGGCGTCGGATCACCACGGACGAGGCTGGGGCGGCGGATGATCACCGCCGGACGTTGTGGGTGAGGCGGCGTCGGGTGATGTGACGGAGGTGTAGGTGAACCGCCACCACCACCACCACCACCACCACCGCCACCGCCCCCACCACCACCGTAGGGGGTGGACTTGTTGTCCTTGGCGCCTCGCACGAAACTTGATAAACTTCTTTTGCCATAGAATGTAATGGCGCTTGACATCTCAAGTCTTTTCTCCCCTTGGTGTAGCAATTTCAATCTCAGGTCCTCAAACCTGGACTATGTCCTCCACCGTGACACGAGCATAGCCATCTTTAATGGGGTTGTTGTGGTGGAGTGCTCGAGTAAACATGGTAAAGCACTTGCCGATGGCTACCTTCATGGACATGTTCCCGATAGGATAATCAGATGACATTCTTTCATCTCCTTTATATCGCCCACGGGTAGCGAGGAGGCTCGGTGCAGTAATTTCGACCACCGAGGCTCGGTGCAGTAATTTCGATCGTCGGTGCATCTGCACCAGCCGGTGGGGCCTCCGTGGAAGCCACGCTGCTTCTCCGCTGCTGGCTTCGAGATCCGCTGGATGATCTTCATCTGCACCCGAGCTGAATCTCTTTCGCTACTAGTACACTCATGGTTTTCTTCATCACTTCCATTTCCGATGCCAACGCGCCACAACATCCGCTTCCCGATCCATCTTTCTCTTACGGCTTCAGAATCGACGGGTCATCGCTCGGGGAACCCTATTTTCCACGGAATGTGCCCCATGCCTCGTACACGTCCTCCGTGTTCAGGATTCGAGGGCTTTTGTCGGTAGCGTCGTTCTCTCTGTTGAACTTGATCTTCCCTGTTGAGCATCCTTCATTGCGTCAATAAGGGCTTGGGTGGGTTTAATTAATTTGCCTGGTAAACACACTCCCCTGTCTCCGGGTTGGCGTTCCCCATGCCCGTACCACCAGCTTTTGGCCCTTGGGTCCCATCCTCCGCACTGGGACGGATTCCTCGCGCCCTCAGCTCGTTCTCCATCTTCTCGAACCTAGGCACCCAAATGCGATACCCTCTGGCCCCATAACATGATTGTACTCCTTCTTAGCCGCATTTTCCTTATTTTGTTTCGATATTTGAATGAACTGCTCCGATTTCTTTTGCTTCACAAATTCTGGCCAATCATCTTTCGGTTTCTCATATTGTCCTCGAAATCCGAGTCTTGTTACGCTTGACAAAGTCACGGGCTAGATTTTGCTTGAATTTCCGAATCGTCGGCCATCTTATGAAGAAGCGAACTGTTTGACTAGCCTCCTCCTCTCCTTGTTTTCCTCAATCTTGTTACCCTCCTCATCGAATTTGTTGTATTCCGGAGGTAGAACGAAATGTTCCATAAGCTTCTTGAAGCAATCTTTTTTTGTTCTCTTATCGACAAAAGTGAAACCATCAATTCGTGCCTTCTTTGGCTCATTCCACTCCTGGACGGTGATCGAGACGTTGTCTCTAACAATGGCTCCGCATTGGCTGATAAACTTGGTGGCGTTCTTGCGGGGCTCCAGCGGCCTGCCGGTTGCAAAGTCGACAACCTGGATGGTGCATGTTTCTCCTGGTTTCATCGTCTTGGTTGCGCCACGCTTTGACGACGTACTCGATTGTTTCGACGATCCGGCCGAGGGCTAAAATAAGAAAGAGAGTCGCGCGCGTTAGTACACACATATTTATTCAAATCAGTTAGTTTGTATCACCGAGGCTCAATGTATATATATACCTCGGCGCGGAGGTGGTTGCTACTTCCATTTGAAGATAAATCGTTTATCGGCGTTTCTTGACATCATCTTCTTGTGGCGCCCTTCATCTTCACCGTCAAGGTTGAGATAAGAAGAGATATCATCTTCTTCTTCTCCGGTCGGCACATATTGAATATCGCCGTTTATGATGCCGAACATATGTGCTTCACCGTCCGGATCATAGTTGTCCATAATCGGGTCACTCTATCGTCCGACATTATGTCGATCCTGAAAACATGTAGTAAAAACAAATTAATTAAGTGAAGAAAGGCGGTGGCGGTGGCGGTGGCGAAAGGGCGGTGGCAAAAGGAGGCGAGGAAGGGGTGGGAGAGGGTGTCATGATAGAGCGCAAGACGGGCGGGTTTAGGGTTTAGGGTTTTAAGTTGGCGGTTTTCTGTTGTTTTTGTTTTTGGGGTTTAGGGTTTTAAGTTATTTACCGCTTTTGTTAAACTAAAACTAGTTAAAATTAAAAGAACAAAAAAATAAAAATAAAAGAAAAAATTCCTTTTCCTTTTCCTTTTCTTCTTCTTCCTTTTTCCTTTTTCTTTTTCTTTCTTCTTCTTCCTTTTTCCTTTCTTCTTCTTTCTTCTTCTTTCTTCTTCTTCCTTTTTCCTTTTTCTTTTTCTTTCTTCTTCTTCCTTTTTCCTTTCTTCTTCTTTCTTCTTCTTTCTTCTTCTTCCTTTTCCTTTTTGTTTTTCTTTGGCGGTTTTCTGTTGTTTTTGTTTTTGGGGTTTAGGGTTTTAAGTTATTTACCGCTTTTGTTAAACTAAAACTAGTTAAAATTAAAAGAACAAAAAAAAAAAAAAAGAAAAAATTCCTTTTCCTTTTTCCTTTAATTTTCTTCTTCTTCCTTTTCCTTTTCTTTTCTTTCTTCTTCTTCCTTTTCCTTTCTTCTTCTTTCTTCTTCTTTCTTCTTCTTCCTTTTCCTTTTCCTTTCTTCTTCTTCTTCTTCTTCTTTCTTCTTCTTCTTCTTTCTTCTTCTTCTTTCTTCTTCTTTCTTCTTCTCCTGGATGCAAGGGCTTGAGGGGCACGGACGGCAGGCAGGGCAGTGGGCGGTGGCGGCAGGGTGCGGGGGCGGGGCGGCAAGGGCGTGGCGGCGGCGGCGGCGGGCGGCAGGGCAGGGCAAGGCAAGGGCAGGGCAGGCGGGCAAGGGCAGGCACGGGCGGAGGCGGCGCCATCGGGGACGGGCGGCGCGTGTGAGGCTTCAGCGTCAGGCGTTGCCAGCGTCGGCGTCGGCGTCGATCGGCGTCGGGCAGCGCCGGCGTCGAGGGCGAGGGCGACGAACAAAGGGAATCGGAGAAGACAGTATTTATAAACCCCCACTTTAGTCGCGGTTGGCGGCGAGAACCGCGACTAAAGGGTACCTTTAGTCGCGGGTTGGTTGCCTGCCCACCGCGACTAAAGGGTTTTTTCGTTCTCGCTGCCCCATTTTTTAGTCGCGGCTTGTCTCGCCATCCGCGACTAAAGGGTACCCTTTAGTCGTGGGTCTCGTCGCCAACCGCGACTAAAGGCCTGTTTTCTGTTTTCTTTTTAATTTGTATTGTTTTCTGTTTTCTTTTTAATTTGTATTGTTTTCTTTTTAATTTGTATTGTTTTCTGTTTAATTTGTATTGTTTTCATTTTTGCTTTATTTATTTTGTTTTGTTTCTACTTACAACAAAAAACTTATTTATTTTATTTTATTTTGTTTCTAATTACTTATTTATTTTACTTTATGATAATTATTTTTGCTATTAAAGTTTCTAATTACTTATTTATTTATGTTATTAAAATCTTAAAAATACAATTATATATCAAAAAATCAGAAAATAAAACTAATTCATTTTAAATTCTTGTTTTTCTTCTGTTTTTTCTTCCTTTTTCTTCTTTTTTTTTCTTCTGTTTGTTTCTTCCTTTTTCTTGTTTTTCTTCTTTTTTTCTTCCTTTCTTCCTTTTTCTTTTTTTTCTTCTGTTTTTCTTACATTTGTTTTTTTTCTTATGTTTTTCTTCTATTTGTTTTTTTCTTCTTCTTTTTTCTTTTTTCTTACATTTGTTTTTTTCTTCTGTTTTTCCTTTTTCTTCTCTTTTTTCTTCTTTTTTTTCCTTTTCCTTCTTTCTTCTTCTTCCTTTTTCCTTTTAAAATCAGAAAAATAAAACTAATTCATTTTAAAATCTTAAAAATACAATTATATATCAAAAAATCAGAAAAATAAAACTAATCCCTTGAAGGTTTGACAAAGGTTTGATACATCATTCAGTTCATCGACCAAATACAAAGTTTGGTACAATAAATTATTACACATCAATTCTTCCCTTGTGTCCCTCGCTTGCTTACGATTGTGCCGTATCCATGGAGCATCCTCATCATTTAACTTAATGCTTGGGTCGGTGTTCACTTTGAAGGCGGAATTTCAGCAAACATATTATAATCTTGACATGTACGTCTTGTCCTCCACTCCCACGATGTTTCTTTTCCTGAAAGAACAATGTGGCGCTTTGAATCATCGCATGATGTCTTGATCGTTTTCTTATCTTTCCGTTTCCTCGGTTTGCTACTCATGTCCTTCACATAGAAAACCTGAGCGACATCTTTCGCTAGGACGAATGGTTCGTCAAGGTAACCAAGATTGTTGAAATCCACCATTGTCATTCCGTATTGCTGGTCCACCTTTACCCCACCTCCTGTTAGCTTGAACCATTTGCACGGAACAAAGGGACCTTAAAGGAGGGTCCATAGTCAAGTTCCCATATCTCCTCTATGTAACCATAATATGTGACCTTTTGCCCATTCTCGGTTCTTTGCATCAAAGCGGACACCACTGTTTTGGTTGGTGCTCTTTTTATCTTAGGCGATCGTGTAAAATGTATTCCCATTTATCTCGTACCCTTGGAAAGTCGTTATAGTCGAAGATGGTGTCTTGGCCAACATGTACAGCTGATCTACAACATCATTGTCATTCATTAAATGTTTTCTCAACCAACTGCCGAAAGTCTCCATGTGGGCCTTCCTAATCCAGATTCAGCTTCCCGGGTTGTCCGGCGTAAAATATTCTTGTGTTTCTCAAAGCACGGAGCCACCAAGCTGGAATTGGTCGACCTGATGTGGTGTGCTTGATCGGAGAATGGCCGTCCATACATATCGTTGATTTCCTTCCGATCGTGCCTTTTCCACTTAGTCTCCCCTCGTGCGCGATCGAGGAAGACCAATCGGCTTAAGGTCGGGAACAAAGTCAACACAAAACTCAATTACCTCCTCATTTCCATAGCCCTTGGCGATGCTTCCTTCTCGCCTAGCACGGTTTCTGAACATATTTCTTTAATACTCCCATGAACCTCTCGAAGGGAACATATTGTGTAGAAATACAGGACCGAGAGCGGAAATCTCTTCGACTAGGTGAACCAGGAGGTGCGTCATAATATTGAAGAAGGATGGCGGGAACACCAACTCAAACCGACAAGACATTGGATCACATCGTTCAGAACCGTGGTAGAACTTCGGATTGATTACCTTCGAGAGATTGCATTGAGGAATGCACATAGCTTCACAATGGCTACTCGAACATTTTCGGCAGAGCCCCTCAAAGCAATCGGAAGCAATTGCGTCATAATCACGTGGCGTCGTGAGACTTGAGGTTTTGGAACTTTTTCTCCGCCATGTTTATTATTCCCTTTATATTGGGCGAGAATCCAGACGGGACCTTCATCTGCTCGGGCATTCAAAAAGATGACCTTCTCTTCTTTGGTCGGGCGTAGCTGGCACGACCTTGAAACCATTCGGATGCGGTCATCGTGGTCTTTCAAACGTTCTTTGGTCTGCCGTGCTTCCTTTGTATCATTTGTCTTCCCATACACGCCCAAGAAGCTTAGGAGGTTCACGCAAATATTCTTCGTAACGTGCATCACGTCGATTGCAGAGCGGACTTCTAGGACTTTCCAATATTCTAGCTCCCGAATATAGATTTCTTCTTCCACATGGCTGCGTGCCGTCGGCTCCCTTCGGGCGATTGTCCGCGGGACCCTTTCCAAAGATGACTTTCAAATCCTTGACCATATCAAATACCTCGGCACCGGTCGTTCCGCGAGCTTCGCCGGTGATCTGCCTTGCCGTTGTAATGCTTGCCTTTCTTTCTTCTTGGATGAATTTTGGAAGAAATCGACAATGCCCAAGGTACACGTTCTTCTTACAATTTGGCAAATGTACACTTTCGGTCTCATGTAGCGATGCGTGCATGCATTGTATCCCTTATTTGACAGTCCGAAAGGTTACTAAGAGCAGGCCAATCGTTGATGGTTCTGAAAAGCAACGCTTCGAGGTCAAATTCCTCTTGTTTGTGCTCATCCCACACACGGACACCACCCCACAGCTGTAAAAGTTCATCAACTAATGGCCTTAGGTACACATCGATGTCGTTGCGGGTTGCCGGACCTTGGATGAGCACGGCATCATAATGAACTTCCGCTTCATGCACAACCAAGGAGGAAGGTTGTAGATGCATAGAGTCACGGGCAGTGCTATGGCTGGAGCTCGCTCGCCAAAAGGATTCATGCCATCCGCATTTAGAGCAAATCTTATGTTCCTTGCGTCGGTGCAAAATCTCTGAACCATCATCGATCTTTCTCCATTGCGTTCCATCTGCGGTGTGTCTCAACTCCCGTCCGACTTACGTTCCTCTTTGTGCCATCGCAACAACTTGGCATGCTCTTTGTTCATGAGCAGACGTTTCAACCGTGGTATTATAGGAGCATACCACATCACCTTGGCGGAACCCTCTTCACGGTTTCGGCCCTCAACATCGTCACCGGGGTCATCGCCTCGATCTTATAACGCAATCACGGTGCATACCGGGCATTCATTCAAATTCTCGTATTCACGCGGTAGAGGATGCGATCGTTGATGCATGCATGTATCTTCGAACCTCTAAACCTAGAGGGCGGACAACCTTCTTTGCTTCAGTGCGTCTTGGCGGGCAACTCGTTATCCTTTGGAAACATATTCTTCAACATTTTCAGCAAGTTTTCAAATGCGAGTCAGCTACACTGCCTCGCCTTCCATTTCAGCAAATCCGAGTGCAGCCCAGCTTTTTGAGACCATCATCGCATCCGGGTACAGCGCCTTTACGTGATCCTCTAACATGCGATCCAAATTCTCCTCTCCTTTTCGGGGCCAGCGGCGTCTCCGTGCATCAGCAATGGTCCGACCAAGATCATCAGCGGATCATCACGTGCCTCTTCTTCACCTTCCCTTCACCTTGACATCCTCCATGAAAGTATCACGAAATGAGCAAGATAGCTTTCATCGATGAAATCATCCCTTCTTCATCTTCTTCCATTATAACCCCTCTTTCTCCATGCTTGGTCCAACAATTATAGCTTGGCATGAAACCCTTCTCAAGCGGATGCATGTGAACAACTCTTGAGGAAGAGTAACCCTTCTCATTCTTCAGATAACACATGGACAGATAACAAAACCCCCGCTTGTTCGCATTAGCCACTACGAGGAAATCTTTCAAACCCGTAGTGAACTCGCGGAGAGTCGGTTACCGTACATCCATTGCCGACTCATCTGCATTATTATAATATAAAATATATAATTAACCATCATGCATTTGTTATGAACTACACACATGCATATTGACACATCAAAGGTTCATCAAGTTGCTAACGCATGATCGAAGAGTGTGGCTCCAACACTTCATGTCATGTTTGTTTCATGCTCTTGGGGCATTTCATCAAACACCTTATGTGCATAAGAGGAACCAAAAGCAAACCTACACCCACTTGTGAAGAGAATGGCTCCAAATGGCTAAGTGTTGGCTGCTGGATGGGTATATATAGGGGAGGGGCTTTAGTCGCGGTTGGCACGGCAAACCGTGACTAAAAGGTGCCGAAAGCCTTTAGTCGCGGTTGTCTGGCCAACCCGCGACTAAAGCCCCTCACGTGGGCCAGCTGGCCACCGAGCGCCCTGGGCCTAGGCCTTTGGTCGCGGTTCACCTCCAGAACCGCGACTAAAGTGTTGGGGAACGTAGCAGAAATTCAAAATTTTCCTACGCGTCACCAAGATCTATCTATGGAGAGACCAGCAACGAGTAGTAAGAGAGTGCATCTACATACCCTTGTAGATCGCTAAGCGGAAGCGTTCAAGTGAGCGGGGTTGATGGAGTCGTGCTTGTCGTGATTCAAATCACCGATGATCAAGTGCGAACGGACGGCACCTCCGCGTTCAACACACACGACAGCCCGGCGATGTCTCCCACGCCTTGATCCAGCAAGGAGAGAGGGAGAGGTTGAGAAGACTCCATCCAGCAGCAGCACAACGGCGTGGTGGTGGTGGATGAGTGTGGCAATCCAGCAGGCTTCGCTAAGCACCACGGGAGAGGAGGAGTACTTGGGAGAGAGGAGAGGGCTGCAACCAAAGGCGAGATCGAATCACGTGTATTCTGTGTGTCTGGGCAGCCCCTAGGCCTCACTATTTATAGGGAGAGGAGGGCTGCGCCCCTTTAGGGTTTCCCACCCCAAGGGGCGGCGGCCAGCCCCAGATCCCATCCGGGAGGCGGCAGAGGGGAGAGAGGGAGGCGCGCCTGGGGTGGGCCTTAGGGCCCATCTGCCCTAGGGTTTGCCCCCTCCCACTCTTCCCACGCCTTGGGCCTTGGTGGGGGGCGCCCCAGCCCACCTAGGGGCTGGTCCCCTCCCACACTTGGCCCACGCAGCCTTCTGGGGCAGGTGGCCCCACTTGGTGGACCCCCGGGACCCTCCCGGTGGTCCCGGTACGTTACCGATAAACCCCGAAACTTTTCCGGTGACCAAAACAGGACTTCCCATATATAAATCTTTACCTCCGGACCATTCCGGAACTCCTCGTGACGTCCGGGATCTCATCCGGGACTCCGAACAACATTCGGTAACCACATACAAGCTTCCTTTATAACCCTAGCGTCATCGAACCTTAAGTGTGTAGACCCTACGGGTTCGGGAGACATGCAGACATGACCGAGACGTTCTCCGATCAATAACCAACAGCGGGATCTGGATACCCATGTTGGCTCCACATGTTCCACGATGATCTCATCGGATGAACCACGATGTCAAGGACTCGATCGATCCGTATACAATTCCCTTTGTCTAGCGGTATTTTACTTGCCCGAGATTCGATCGTCGGTATACCGATACCTTGTTCAATCTCGTTCTTGGCAAGTCTCTTTACTCGTTCCGTAACACATCATCCGTGATCAACCCCTTGGTCACATTGTGCACATTATGATGATGTACTACGAGTGGGCCCAGAGATACCTCTCCGTTTACGGAGTGACAAATCCCGATCTCGATCCGTGTCAACCCGCAGACACTTTCGGAGATACCTGTAGTGCACCTTTATAGTCACCCGATTACGTTGTGACGTTTGATACACCCAAAGCACTCCTACGGTATCCGGAGTCACACGATCTCATGGTCTAAGGAAGAGATACTTGACATTGGAAAAGCTCTAGCAAGCGAACTACGATCTTTGTGCTATGCTTAGGATTGGGTCTTGTCCATCACATCATTCACCTAATGATGTGATCCCGTTATCAACGACATCCAATGTCCATAGCCAGAAACCATGACTATCTGTTGATCACAACGAGCTAGTCAACTAGAGGCTCACTAGGGACATATTGTGGTCTATGTATTCACACGTGTATTACGATTTCCGGATAATCTGCTTATAGCATGAATAAAAGACAATTATCATGAACAAGGAAATATAATAATAATACTTTTATTATTGCCTCTAGGGCATATTTCCAACAGTCTCCCACTTGCACTAGAGTCAATAATCTAGTTCACATCACCATGTGATTAACACTCACAGTCACATCGCCATGTGACTAACACCCAAGAGTTTACTAGAGTCGGTAGTCTAGTTCACATCACTATGTGATTAACACTCAATGAGTTTTAGGTTTGATCATGTTGCTTGTGAGAGAGGTTTTAGTCAGCGGTGCGAACCTTTCAGATCCGTGTGTGTTTTACAAATCTCTATGTCATCTCCTAGATGTAGCTACCACGCTCTATTTGGAGCTATTCCAAATGACTGTTCTACTTGGAGCTATTCTAAAATTGCTCCATTATCGTATCCAGTATCTCTACTCGAGCTATCCGGATAGGTGTAAAGCTTGCATCGGCGTAACCATTTACGAACTCTTTTACCACCTCCATAATCGAGAAAATTCCTTAGTACACTAGTTACTAAGGATAACTTTGATCGCTGTCCTGTGATCCATTCTTGGATCACTCTTGTACTATGAGTGACTCATGGCAAGGCACACTTCGGTGCGGTACACAGCATAGCATACTACAGAGCCTACGTCTGAAGCATAGGGGACGACATTCGTCCTTTCTCTCTATTCTGCCGTGGTTGAGCTTTTAAGTCTTAACTTCATACCTTACATCTCAGGCAAGAACTTCTTCTTTGACTGATCCATCTTGAACTCCTTCAAGACCATGCCAAGGTACGTGCTCATTTGAAAGTACTATTAAGCATTTTTGATCTATCCTCATAGATCTTGATGCTCAATGTTCAAGTAGCTTAACCCAGGTTTTCATTGAAAAACACTTTTCAAATGACCCTATATGCTTTCCAGAAATTCTACATCATTTCTGATCAACAATATGTCAACAACATATACTTATCAGAAATTCTATAGTGCTCCCACTCACTTCTTTGGAAATACAAGTTTCTCATAAATTTGTATAAACCCAAAATCTTTGATCATCTTATCAAAGTACATATTCCAACTCCGAGATGCTTACTCCAGTCCTTAGAAGGATCGCTAGAGCTAGCATACCTTTTAGCATCCTTAGGATCGACAAAACTTTCGATTGTATCATATACAACCTTTCCTTAAAACTGGTAAGGAAACTCATTTTGACATCCATCGCCAGATTTCATAAATGCAGCTAATGCTAACATGATTCCGACGGACTTAAGCATCGCTACGGATGAGAAAATCTTATCGTAGTCAACTCTTTGAACTTGTGAAAAACTCTTTGCCACAAGTCGAGCTTCATAGCCGGTGACATTACCGTCCACGACCGTCTTCTTCTTAAAGATCCATTTATCTCAATGGCTTGCTGATCATCGGGCAAGTCCACCAAAGTCCATGCTTTGTTCTGATACATGGATCCTATCTCGGATTTCATGGCTTCTAGCCATTTGTCGAAATTTGGGCCCACCATTGCTTCTCCATAGCTCGTAGGTTCGCTGTTGTCCAGCAACATGACCTTCAAGACAGGATTACTGCACCACTTTTAAGCAGTACGCATCCTTGTCACCCTACGAGGTACGGTAGTGACTTGATCTGAAGTTTCATGATCACTATCATAAGCTTCTACTTCAATTGGTGTACGTGTCACAGGAACAACTTCCTATGCCATGCTACACAGTAGTTGAAGTGATGGTTCAGTAACCTTATCAAGTCTCCACCATCCTCCCACTCAACTTTTCGAGACAAACTTTTCCTCGAGAAAGGACCCGATTCAAGAAACAATCCCTATTGCTTTCGGATCTGAATTAGGAGGTATACCCAACCGTTTTGGGTGTCCTATGAAGATGCATTTTATCCGCTTTGGGTTCGAGCTTATCAACCTGAAACTTTTTCACATAAGCGTCGCAGCCCCAAACCTTTAAGAAATGACAGCTTAGGTTTCTCTAAACCATAGTTCATACGGTGTCATCTCAACGGAATTACGTGGTGCCCTATTTAAAGTGAATGTGGTTGTCTCTAATGCCTAACCCATAAACGATAGTGGTAATTCGATAAGAGACATCATGGTACGCACCATATCCAATAGGGTGCAACTATGATGTTCGGACACACCATCAAACTATGGTGTTCCAGGCGGTATTAATTGTGAAACAATTTCCACAATGTCTTATCGTGTGCCAAACTCGTAACTCAGATACTCATCTTTATGATCATATCATAGACATTGCATCCTCTTGTCACAACGATCTTCAACTTCACTCTGAAATTACTTGAACCATTCAATAATTCAGACTTGTGTTTCATCAAGTAAATATACTCTACATCTACTCGAATCATCTGTGAAGTAAGAACATAACGATATTCACTGCATGCCTCAACACTCATTGTACTGCACACATCAAAATGTGTTACTTCCAACAAGTTGCTATCTTGTTCCATTTTACTGAAAAACGAGGCTTTTTAGTCATCTTGCCCATGTGGTATGATTTGCATATCTCAAGTGATTCAAAATCAAGTGAGTCCAAACGATCCATCTGCACGGAGTTTCTTCATGCATATACACCAATAGACATGGTTCGCATGTCTCAAACTTTTCAAAACGAGTGAGTCCAAAGATCCATCAACATGGAGCTTCTTCATGCGTTTATACCAATATGACTTACATGGCGATTGCCACAAGTGAGTGGTACTATCATTACTATCTTATATCTTTTGGCATGAAAATGTGTATCACTACGATCGAGATTCAATAAACCATTCCTTTAGGTGCAAGACCATTGAAGGTATTATTCAAATAAATAGAGTAACCATTATTCTCCTTAAATGAATAACCGTATTGCGATAGACATAATCCAATCATGTCTATGCTCAACGCAAACACCAAATCTTGATGGTAGAGGGAGCGTGCGATGCTTGATCACATCAACCTTGGAAACACTTCCAACACATATCGTCAGCTCTCCTTTAGCTAGTCTCCGTTTATTCCGTAGCTTTTATTTCGAGTTACTAACACTTAGCAACCGAACCGGTATCTAATACCCTGGTGCTACTAGGAGTACTAGTAAAGTACACATTAACATAATGTATATCCAATATACTTTTATCGACCTTGCCAGCCTTCTCATCTACCAAGTATCTAGGGTAATTTCGCTCCAGTGGTTGTTCCCCTTATTACAGAAGCACTTAGTCTCGGGTTTGGGTTCAACCTTGGGTTTCTTCACTGGAGCAGCAGCTGATTTGCCGTTTCATGAAGTATCCCTTCTTGCCCTTGCCCTTCTTGAAACTAGTGGTTTCACCAACCATCAACAATTGATGCTCCTTCTTGATTTCTACTTTCGCGGTGTCAAACATCGCGAATACCTCAAGGATCATCATATCTATCCCTGATATGTTATAGTTCATCACGAAGCTCTAGCAGCTTGGTGGCAATGACTTTGGAGAAACATCACTATCTCATCTGGAAGATCGACTCCCACTCGATTTAAGTGATTGTTGCACTCAGACAATCTGAGCACAAGCTCAACGATTGAGCTTTTCTCCCTTAGTTTGCAGGCTAAGAAAATCGTCGGAGGTCTCATACCTCTTGACGTGGGCACGAGCCTGAAATCTCAATTTCAGCCCTCGAAACATCTCATATGTTCCGTGACGTTTCGAAAATGTCTTTGGTGCCTCAACTCTAAACCATTTAACTGAACTATCACGTAGTTATCAAAACGTGTATGTCCGATGTTCGCAACATCCACAAACGACGTTTGGGGTTCAGCACACTGTGGCGGTGCATTAAGGACATAAGCTTTCTCTCGTCCACATAATCGCCATGTCAACTTTCAACTATATTTTCTCTAGGAACATATCTAAGCAGTGGAACTAAAGCGCGAGCTTCGACATAATTTGCAAAGGTCTTTTGACTATGTTCAGGATAATTAAGTTCATCTTATGAACTCCCACTCAGATAGACATCCCTCGGTCATCTAAGTGATTACATGATCCAAGTCAACTAGCCCGTGTCCGATCATCACGTGAGACGGACTAGTCATCATCGGTGAACATCTTCATGTTGATCGTATCTACTATACGACTCATGCTCGACCTTTCGGTCTCCGTGTTCGAGGCCATGTCCGCACATGCTAGGCTCGTCAAGTTAACCCCAAGTGTTTTCGCTGTGTAAAACTGTCTTACACCGTTGTATGTGAACGTAAGAATCCATCACACCCGATCATCACGTGGTGCTTAGAAGCGATTTAACTGTAGCAACGGTGCACGATCGGGGAGAACACTTCTTGAAATTTTGTAAGGATCATCTTATTTACTACCGTCGTCCTAAGTAAACAAGATGCATAAACATGATAAACATCACATGCAATCAAATAGTGACATGATATGGCCAATATCATTTTGCTCCTTTTGATCTCCATCTTCGGGGCTCCATGATCATCATCGTCACTGGCATGACACCATGATCTCCATCATCATGATCTCCATCATCGTGTCTCCATGAAGTCGTCTCGCCAACTTATTACTTCTACTACTATGGCTACCGGTTAGCAATAAAGTAAAGTAATTACATGGCGTTGTTCAATGACACGCAGGTCATACAATAAATTAAGACAACTCCTATGGCTCCTGCCGGTTGTCATATTCATCGACATGCAAGTCGTGATTCCTATTACAAGAACATGATCAATCTCATACATCACATATCATTCATCACATTCTTCTTGGCCATATCACATCACATAGCATACCCTGCAAAAACAAGTTAGACGTCCTCTAATTGTTGTTTGCATGTTTACGTGGCTGCTATGGGTTTCTAGCAAAACGTTTCTTACCTACGCAAAACCACAGCGTGATATGTCAATTGCTATTTACCCTTCATAAGGACCCTTTTCATCGAATCCGTTCCGACTAAAGTGGAGAGGCGGCACCGCTAGCCACCTTATGCACGAAGTGCATGTCAATTGGTGGAACCTGTCTCACGTGAAATGCGTGTAAGGTCGGTCCGGCCGCTTCATCCCACAATACCGTCGAAACAAGATTGGACTAGTAACGGTAAGCATATTGAACAACATCAACGCCCACAACTACTTTGTGTTCTACTCGTGCAAAGAATCTACGCAATAGACCTAGCTCATGATGCCTTTGTTGGGGAGCGTGGCGAGAAATTCAAAATTTTCCTACGCGTCACCAAGATCTATCTATGGAGAGACCAGCAACGAGTAGTAAGAGAGTGCATCTACATACCCTTGTAGATCGCTAAGCGGAAGCGTTCAAGTGAACGGGGTTGATGGAGTCGTACTTGTCGTGATTCAAATCACCGATGATCAAGTGCCGAACGGACGGCACCTCCGCGTTCAACACACGTACAGCCCGACGATGTCTCCCACGCCTTGATCCAGCAAGGAGAGAGGGAGAGGTTGAGGAAGACTCCATCCAGCAGCAGCACAACGGCGTGGTGGTGGTGGATGAGTGTGGCAATCCAGCAGGGCCGCTAAGCACCACGGGAGAGGAGGAGTACTTGGGAGAGAGGAGAGGCTGCAACCAAAGGCGGAGATCGAATCACGTGTATTCTGTGTGTCTCGGGCAGCCCCTAGGCCTCACTATTTATAGGGAGAGGAGGGCTGCGCCCCTTTAGGGTTTCCCACCCCAGGGGCGGCCAGCCCCCAGATCCCATCCGGGAGGCGGCCGGAGGGGAGAGAGGGAGGGCGCTGGGGTGGGCCTTAGGGCCCATCTGCCCTAGGGTTTGCCCTCCCACTCTTCCCACGCCTTGGGCCTTGGTGGGGCGCCCAGCCCACCTAGGGGCTGGTCCTCCCACACTTGGCCCACGCAGCCTTCTGGGGCAGGTGGCCCCACTTGGTGGACCCAGGACCCTCCGGTGGTCCCATGCGTTATCGATAAACCCGAAACTTTTCGGTGACCAAAACAGGACTTCCCATATATAAATCTTTACCTCCGGACCATTCCGGAACTCCTCGTGACGTCCGGGATCTCATCCGGGACTCTGAACAACATTCGGTAACCACATACAAGCTTCCTTTATAACCCTAGCGTCATCGAACCTTAAGTGTGTAGACCCTACGGGTTCGGGAGACATCTGAGACATGACCGAGGCGTTCTCCGATCAATAACCAACAGCGGGATCTGGATACCCATGTTGGCTCCCACATGTTCCACGATGATCTCATCGGATGAACCACGATGTCAAGGACTCGATCGATCCGTATACAATTCCCTTTGTCTAGCGGTATTTTACTTGCCCGAGATTCGATCGTCGGTATACCGATACCTTGTTCAATCTCGTTCATGGCAAGTCTCTTTACTCGTTCCGTAACACATCATCCGTGATCAACCCCTTGGTCACATTGTGCACATTATGATGATGTACTACCGAGTGGGCCCAGAGATACCTCTCCGTTACACGGAGTGACAAATCCCGATCTCGATCCGTGTCAACCCAACAGACACTTTCGGAGATACCTGTAGTGCACCTTTATAGTCACCCGATTCGTTGTGACGTTTGATACACCCAAAGCACTCCTACGGTATCCGGAGTCACACGATCTCATGGTCTAAGGAAGAGATACTTGACATTGGAAAAGCTCTAGCAAACGAACTACGATCTTTGTGCTATGCTTAGGATTGGGTCTTGTCCATCACATCATTCACCTAATGATGTGATCCCGTTATCAACGACATCCAATGTCCATAGTCAGAAACCATGACTATCTGTTGATCACAACGAGCTAGTCAACTAGAGGCTCACTAGGGACATATTGTGGTCTATGTATTCACACGTGTATTACGATTTCCGGATAATACAGTTATAGCATGAATAAAAGACAATTATCATGAACAAGGAAATATAATAATAATACTTTTATTATTGCCTCTAGGGCATATTTCCAACATAAAGGTCCCATTGGTCGCGGTTCCTACAGCTTCGCGACTTATGGGCTGGACGGAAAGCCTGTTTTTCCACTAGTGGCGGCGGTAGCGGAGTCGAAGAGGCTCGGGGCGAGCCAGCAACGTCGGGAGGTGAAGAGGAACTGGGCGGAGGGGAAGCTCGTGATGGGGAGTTCCGGGGACGGGTCCATCCGTTCCACCGGCCGGTGGAGCTAAGGGGCTCCGGTCGCAGGAGATTCGGCGTCGGCGGGGCGGGGGACGAGAGGAAAACCTTTTTTTTTGAAATGGGGACGAGAGGAAAACCTAGGCGAATGTTCTTGGTGGAGACGTCCGTGAGGACGGTGAGAACGAACCGTTCAGTGCAGTTTGGATGTAGTATGTGAATTGGTGGGAGGGTAAACCTGTCTTTTGTGCATTTGGAGCCAGCTCCTGCTGCGAAAAGCCTGAAATGACATCTGCGGCTTTTGGGCCCAGATTTTGGAGCCAGCTTGGAAAATGGGTGTTTGTTTGGGCTCCGCCTTTTTCGGGCCAGAAGCCATAGAAGCCGCTAAAAAGAGCCCAAACAAACACACCCTAAAGAGAAGGAGCTAGCTCCGCCTCTACTTTTGCTAAAAAAAAGCTCCACCTCTACTATAGCACTAAAATGACCCTTAAAAAAACTATAGCACCAAAAATGTTTGGAGAGCTACGTTGCTAGCGTGATGACAAACTTGTCTTGGTCAAGACAACACTCATAGTGATGTCTATTTTTGCGATGGGCCTCCATGCAAGATAATTGCTGAAATAGGGAAGCTTTTACTAAGGATTCTTGTTATATAAAAGGGAAAAAGATGCAAGGGAGTCCATTGGTTAGCATCGTGAGATAGCATTCTCGCTCGGAGTGTACAGGTAAAGCGCCGTCCGCGACCGATGCATGGTATCGTGGCCGTGGCAAGCTTATGTTAATGCATCAATGATCGATCCCTTGATCCTCAAAAAAAAAAAAAGATCGATCCTTGGAGGCTTGGACACAGACACGCCGCACACCACGTTTGATACCGTGAAACGCACACGCGACCGGGCAGGCACACGAGCTCTCTATCACGCGGACGCGTTGGCCCTGGACCGGATCCTATCCTTCTTCAACTTTCCGTCCGAGTCGAAAACGGGCTATATATACAGCAGCGGGTTTGTTGGATCGTACGGAGTATCTCATAACCGCAGACCATGCATATTCCGTGAGAGAGGAAGATGACGTAGCTACATCCGCCGCCGTCACAGCGCCTGCTTTGCATCTAGGACGGATCGACAGCTCTCAACCGGCGACCGTGGCCAAGGCCGCAGAGGCAGGAGCGATGCCTCCCCTCCATGCCCTCCCGGAGGAGATCGTGATATGGGAGATCCTCGTCCGCCTGCCCCCGAAAGCCCTCCTCTGCTGCCGCACCGTCTGCCGCGCCTGGCGCAGCATCACCTCCACCCGCGACTTCCTCCTCGCCCACCATGCCCGCCAGCCCGCCCTCCTCCTCCTCGACGACTGCACCAACTATGCAAAAGGCATCTCCGACTCGCTAAACATCATCTGCTTCGACCATCGGGCAGGGGCGGCCACCCCCGACCAGCTCCAGCCCGTCGCCCGACTTACTGACCAAACCTCCTTTCACCTAGATGCCGCCTTGATGAGGGTCGACTGCGCAGGCGATAATATCTCCTACTATCATCCGGTTGCCTCCTGCGATGGCCTCCTCATCCTCTGCGTCGAGGACAGCCGCTTCTTCATCTGCAATCCGTCAACTCGCCAGTATGCTCGTCTCCCTTTCCCTTTGGGTCATGCGTGGTGGCTCCTGGGAATGTACCCTCACCCCCCTACCGACGAGTACAGACTATTGCTCTACTCATACAAGCGTATCACAGACGATGAGCGTCAAGATGCATGCCACGTCTTGGCATTGGGCTCCGGCCATCCACCGAGGCAGATCGGGTTGCCAGATGCGATTATGCTCGGATTAGATGACCCTCATGTGCTATTCCGTGGTAGCCTGCATTGGTGCACATCTGATTATGAGGGAGAATGCAAAACGATAGGGGTGTTCGACACCAGATCTGAATTGTTCCGGGAGATGCGTACTCCCGTTGTTGCTTGCTGCGTTGACCTGTTTGAAATGGACGACATGTTTGGCGTGGCCATCTTTGATTGTGAGAAAATCATTGATATATGGGTGTTGCAAGATTATGAAAGGGAGATATGGGTCTTAAATCGCCGGACTGAATTGCCGTCTGCAGAGATCAGGGAGCAGTGCGATAAGTATGACACATACATTCGGTCGCCGTTTTATGTGACTGTCATGCCAGGTGATGGTGAGTGGCTCGTGTTGGTCAAATTTGCCGATTGGCTACTTCGGGTTGGCACGGATGGCAAGTTGGTCACCACTTTCCATCGCAAAGGATTAGATCATACCTATTTTCAGCTTAAACAATCTCTTGTTTCGCATACCTTCTTTCATACACTAGAGGATTATGTTGTGAATGCTCCACCTTTTATCTGAAGGTTGTTGTATCCTCGAGAGCTGCAATATGTATGAACTGGATCCAGTATAAGCTACCAGCTTGTTTGTTGATTCATATTAATCATGAAGCTATGACTGTTATATAGTTGCATGAAATCTATGCTTGTGTTGATATCCTTCCATACCGAAGAAAGCGACTAATGTGCATCTGATTTTAAGATTCTCAAAAGTCATTTTGATGCGCGTTTGAAATATGTGCTATCTGTTCGATCTGTGTGATGTTTCTTTTTTCCTGGACTGAAGAATTATATTGCTCTTTTATCTATTGGTATTTTTATTAGTACTTGCTACTTAATTAGCAATCCAAGCGTGTTGTTTCCTAATTCTAAGCTTGTTCTAGCTGACTAATAAATGTGTGGCAGTTTATCCTCCTGATTTGTTTTCTGGTGAGTTTTACCTGATGTTTAGAAGAGGAGAACGGATTTTGAGCTCCCGGGGGCCTAGGCACCCTGTTATCATGGCCGTTGGTCCAGAATGGTCCTCGTGGGGATACGTGCTGACCACTGTAGCGTTCAAACTATTAGTAAGCTAGTTCTTTGCTAAACGCGGGCGGTCGACGTCAATTCAAACCGAGCTGGGCCTAGGCTGTCGCTGTCCATTTGTCCAGCACCACCTTCACCCCTCCTCCCCCCAGCCCGAGGCGTTGAGATGACATGTCGGCCTGATTTAATAAATAAAAAAAGAACTAGCTTCCGTCCCGCACAGCTGGGGCGACCGCTGCTCTGCTCCATAATTTTTTTTGTTTTTTGTTTATCTTAGATGGACGTATTGTGTTGTCACGTCACGCGACGGATCGCTGTGCTGCTTTGTCTGGAAGCATCCCGAGTGCATCCATCCATCCCAGGCAGGAGCGGAGCCAGAAAATTTAGTTATTGGGTTCACTTGTTGACTAGCGAGGATTCGATACGAATCATTTACATGTGTCATACTCCAACCTGCTACCTATATGTTATGAGATCTTGATTTATTCACATAGTGATAACGTATGAAAATATTGGTTCCTCCTGTATGTCATGATGACAACAACTATGTCCTGAATTACCATTGTGATTCAGTGGTAATAACAAAAATTGTTGTGAATATGCTTTTTTCTGAACACAAGTGCTACGACGCGCACCTGTGATGTATTACAACAGTCCATATCGACAACAAAAATCAAAAGACAGTAAACGGATACGTGTACCTGGTACATGCATCGCCTATATATGTACCTGGTACATCAACAGGGTAGAATATAATATGTACCGGGTACATTCACTTGTCATCATGATACATGTGCTGGGTACAGTTTCATCAATTTGTGTTGTCAGGATGCATAAAAATCCTTATATATTGGTTTTGTTTTTTGAAGTTTGTGTGGTATATCCCGACTTGCCGGAATGTCGCCGTGGTCTGCTGGAAAGAACAACACCGGTTCAATCTCCGGTGAACTAACAGCTCTGCCTCGCCGGGCATCTGAGGGAGACGAACCAAGAAAGCTCACACTGTTGACTAAGAAAAAGAAGTGATGCAGGATGTGCGAAATAGAATATCGTCCCATCCCGCTGGGCGGATGCAACGTCTCCTCCGTTCTGTCGCTTCAATGAACAGCACCGTGGACAGCAGAACCTTTTCCAGGCCTACTCCTGCCAAGCCTACTCCAGCCATGCCTCTCTCTACCTATCGCTGTTTGTCCCCCTAAGTACAGCCTGCTAATTGCCCTGAAACTGTGTGAGCGTCTGCGCCTGATAAGTCCCTGGCACGAATCTTGGACTGTGCGGACGGACGGGATAACCGGGTGTCGGGGCACCCGGGACTCGTCACACCTTTTCGTTAGAAGAGGCTGTTGTTAGCTAGTTCACTTGAGCTAGCTGAAGCTGTTGTTAGCTAGTTCACTTAGCTAGAGGCTCTTGTTTGCTTGAGCTAAGCTTCCTTGCCACAAGTTGTAGTTTCAGCTATTTCAGTTCCAGTTGCTGCTCGTCTTTCTTACTTGCCTCTCTTTCAAAGTTCGGTTTACACTAGTGGTTGCTTCCAGAAAAATCTTCATCACCGGCAATTCTTCACATAGGGAATATGACTTATACGCATTGCAGTCGAATCTTAGAAGATCCAGTGCAGTCCGGTTGGATATCTGGCAATACACAGTGTCAGTTTCTTTTGTTGAAATGAACAGAGGCTCTTAATTAAGGTAAAACTTACATGACTGAAACACCTGCATTCTGCAACTGTGAGTCTGTTAAGAACTTAAGATACAATTTGGACTACTAAAATTAGTATCTAGTATTAATCAATTTGGTAGCCTAGTGTGTTTTGCATTAGCCTTTTGTGATGTGTTCCTTCCAAAGGTTCCAGCAGCAATAGATGGCGAGGGCACGGCTTATGATCAATGATATTGCATTCCATGTCAATGCCACCGGACTGAAGGAGAGGCGCTGCAGTTAACAGGAAGGTGCAGAACAGGCTCACCCATCCAGTCAAACAGAGCACGAGTACAGACAGTGCAGCTGAACGTGCGCCGGAGATTCAGGCCTGATCACAGCAGACCTTAAGTTATGATGATTTAGTTCGTTAGCTCTCCTCTAATAATCAAGGTTATTACCCCTCTCTTGACAAGAAGTACAACTGAAATAACAAGAGAGTTGGCATGCACTGTATTTGTACCATCACTAGCTTTCAAGGTTGTGATCACACGTATGTAGAGTACACACCTCCCCCTGGGGGTCTTTGTCCAGCTCGTGCATCGTTGTCGTGCTCACGCCCGAATCCGCGAAGAGGGCCTTCATCGTGTTTAACATGCAATATAAATATAGGAAATTAGAGTGGATCCTAATCTAGCTTATCAGGAACCTCATGAATCACAAGTGGATGCATTGATTCGTTTGATACGACCATCCTTTCTCTCTCTATATATATATGATTGTAACAACTAAAGTTCGGCTTATCTCGAATCTTGTTCCTCTCCATTTTTAGGGGTTTTAATGGCATTCCTTGTCACAAACCGCAAAATTTGATAGATGTTACTGAAAATTTGATCCTCAAAATCCGCGAAGAGGGCCTTCACCAGTTACCACTCTAATTGCCAGGTTTGCGGTTTGTGACAAGGAATGCCATTAAAACCCCTCTATGAAATATTCCCTCCATTCCGAGAAATAACTGACGTGGTTTTAGTTCAAATTTACATTTAATTTGAAGTAAAACAACGTCAGTTATTTCCAAACCGAGGAAGTAACATCTATCAAATTTTCCCTTAGAATAACTGCTAGTCGTAACTGGTGACAATCGATGGGTTAGAGATCAGCTGATATAAATATAGGAAAAAAGGAACATAATTTTGGAAAAATGGATATTGCTGATATAACATTCGACATTTGTGTCTTGTCTCATTGTTTGAGCCATCCCTGTCCAGAACAGGGATGAAACACCCGTGACAAAATCTGTATTTTCAGTTCTTTCTCTTTCAGTTGCTGCTCACAATTTTTATTTGGCCGTCTTTGAAACTTTTTATACTCTACCCGTCATTAACAGAAAGTCCCCGTATAGGCGATATCATAAACACACCCATCAACCTTAGAAGATTCAGTGCAGTTCTGCTGGATATCTTGAAATTTAACTCTGCAAAGTTTTTTTTTTTACTGAGATGAACATATGTTTTTAAGACCGAACTTACACTAGTTGACTGCAATATCTACTGTTTTAGGAAGACAAATAACTAGAAGTGCAATATTGTCAAGTGTATAGGCGATTCTGCTGGATAACTTGCAATACACTTCCGCAAACTTCAGATTATTTCAGTGAAATGAATAGAGGTTCTTAAGATTCAATTTACATGACCGCAGAACAACACATTTGCATTGCTAAGTTTAAAATTTGTTAACAAACTCGGAACTAAAGACAAGCCTATTACTCTAATTATTGGCCAAATAGCAAACAGAATAACACATATTGATTGCAGAGTAGTGCAAATAGTAAAGAATTAAACACTAGATAGATGACATATAGTCAAGTCCATGTGCATAGTATTGATTTGGTAGTCCATTTTCATACCGCATCAGAGAAACATACCTTTCTGTCATAGAAGTCGTATCCAGTGACAATAGAACAAAGATCAAACACACTGGGATTATTGCTCCTGATTATGTCCTCCATTTGGTGCCGGGAAAATAAACGGCCAACTCATCATAAATGGCCTCAATGGTCCTGTTCATCGAGAGACAACCGGCTGGGGTGAGGCGTATGCGTGCACGGCAGCAATGGGGCTTGTACCTCGAGAGGCAACTGGTTGGGGTTGGTGGTATTGTAGGCATCCAGAGGCCTCTTCACACAACCAGATAGGTCAACTGTACGTATCGCACACTGGGGCTCCTCGCAACAAGCGGCTGGTCTCAAGCATGCGAGCCGGGAGGGGGGGGGGGGGGCTAACCTCTTGGGTCTCTACGTACCATGCGAGAGGGGAAGCAACGCACTCATGCATACGAATTCGTGCACCACACACCGCAATGCAGCATCGCGAACAACAGAGAGTGCTCGTACTGATCGGTCGGGGCCTCCTACGTACTGCGCTTGATTGCAATGACTCTTGGGTCTCTACGTAGCAGGCGCACGAGCATATCGATCAATCAAGGGCCTGCAATCTACCGCGTACGAGCAATGATCGATCGGGGGCAACTATTGCATGTGTACGAGCATCGATCACTCAGGTTCAGTGATGTGAAGCCTCACACATGTACGAGAACACTTAAATCACCCCTGCATAGGTCGGGCCCGACCAGCCACCATATACCATGCGAGGTGGAGAAATCCGCAAAAAATTCACACCCTCACTTCTATCATGATCTTTTACTTCATGGAAGGCCCAAAGAACGTCATGCAGGTGTGCCGCCGGCCTGCACATAACGAAGATCTCATTTTCTGTCATAATGCTTTGTCATAGAAGTAGGTGCCCACAACATCCACGATAATACATGTTTTTCTCACTATTATCGTCATGAAAGACAGAAAATATTTACGTTCAGACCAAAATGCACGGATGTGCCTTTTTCTTGTAGTATGTGGTACGCCTTCTGAGCTCTATTGAAAGAATTAGTTTCTAGATGGCGGCCCCTGTGGCGTTTTCTGGTAGCAAAATGATTTGCTTGTCTTTGATGATTGCATTGATTCTGACATCTCTTGGATCTATGCCTGGATACAAGTAGTGGACTGGTGGTGGTAGATCTCTTCCAACATCGTCTGAGCTTGTTTAGAGTTGCATGGTATGACAATTGCCGTCGATAGCTCTTCCAGGATTGCTCATCGACCAGTTCTGATGGAAGGTAGCATAGTGCTTCACTTGTGCTGCACGTGTTCTCATGCATAGGGATTTGTGTGACTGATATGTATTCAGGTCCTTCATCCTGTCCGTAAACGTAGTGCCGGCTGTGAAGCTTGAGGCTAGCCTTCTGTCTAGCAGGGTGTTGTACTTGCCTGGATCAAGTTTGGTGATTGGAATGCACAGAGGAATTAATGGAAGTTGGCATAGGACTCCTTCGCTGAGCCCAAGTGGTGCACCGGCGGGTGCGAATGTCTATGTGACGGTGCGTGCGATCTGTGATGTGCTCCACTGCCCAATATGGGCTGAGGATGTGTTCGACGGCTGCTGATGACCAGATGTGGAGAGGAAGCTCGGTGATGGAAACCCACACTCGCTGCTCGGCAGCATCGAAGCCGAGCTCATCTGTTGGGAGCCACTGTCTGAATTTGATGGTTGTTCTGTGTGTTATGGTCTCCATGCAGCCGGTGAGAACCTCATATCATAGGCGTGCTTCACAATCATTGGTGAAGAAAAAGATAGCTTCTTTCACTGAGGCGGCATGGAGTATATTTTTAATTTCGGAAAGAAAATAATTTCGGACCACACTGAAATATGTGAAATTTTGAAAATTTCGCATATTTTGGAAATTATTTCAGATTTTGAGATTTTAACTTTCACTTAATTTAATGATTTCTTACATAATTTGAATTTATTTTGAAATCAGTTTGAATGTGCCTTGAAATTTCGGGGTTAACAATATTTCGGACCTCACTGGTATATGTGAAATTTCGTTGAAATTTCACTGCAATTTCGTTGAAATTTTTAACCGTACTATGATTGTTTTGTGGTCACAGGTGAGGGGCTGAATTTTGTTGAGGAGCTCCTTTAGAGTGAAGCCATTGACCGCGGCATGAACCGTTGTTGCGACCAAAGGGAACCTGATGGAGTAGTATGGATGGGTTTGCAGCTGTGTTTGTGCTACGTCGTTGCACCACTGCTACACGAGGGCCACCCGGTCGATGGATGGTGCCGGTGATACCAACAAGTATCGTGGCAACTGGCAAGTGCACGAAGATGAACGACCATGACGACAAGCACACCAAGATCGATCGGGATAGCTGTCCTCTAGCCTTGCGACCGAGGTGAGGTGCTTTCTTTGTCCACTACACGTCTGGTTAATATGATCTTGATCCGGCCGGCTCCATCTCCTCTCTCTTTGTCCACGAAATGGGAGCCACTAGTTAACGAGGCTCCTTCGGAAGCCTCGCAACGATCAGCGTCACTTGGCACATTTTCAGCAATTCGCCATGTGTCGCGCTCTGGGCATTCCCTCCGGATTTTATTTTTTTGTTTTTTCACACGCGTTTTTGGCTATTTAAACGGGGGTTTTCCGGGTTTTTTCGATGTTTTGGTTTTCCACCGGTCTTCCTTAGCTTTCCGACAAATAAAATTTGAAAAAAAAAATTGCGCGAAAAAAAGCGATTTTTTTTACTTTCGCGAGAGTCATGGCCGTGCCTCTCAGAAACGGAAAAAAAATGCATTTTCTATTTTTTTTCCTTTCGCGAGAGTCGCGGTTTTGCTTCGCGAGAGGCACGGTTGTACTTTCGCGAGAGTTACAGACGTGCCTCTCGGAAACGGAAATGAAAAACGCGTTTTCTGTTTTTTTTCCTTTCGCGAGTCACGGTTTTGATTCCGTGAGAGGCACGGGTGTGGTTTCGCGAGAGTCACGTTTCTGTTTTTTTTCTTTCGCGAGAGTCACGGTTTTGCTTCCGCGAGAGGCACGGGTGTGCTTTCTGAGAGCCACGGCCGTGCCTCCTCGGAAACGAAAAATAACACGTTTTTTTTCCGCAAGAGTCACGGTTTTGCTTCCACGTGACACACGGTTGTGATTTCGTGAGAAGCACCACTACAAGGGAAAAGTCTATACACAGAATCATACCAGCAGCGCGCTTTAAAATCAGGCGCTGCTGCTAAGTAGCAGTAGCGCGCGCGGACAAAACTCGCTGCTGAAACAAGTTTATCAGTAGCGCGTACACTCAAAGACGCGCTACTACTAAAATTCCCACGACGCTGCCGCGAGGCCAGTTATAGCGGCAGCAAGTTAATTCAAAGAGCGCTACTGCTACGGGTCATAGCAGCAACACATTTACGCAATAACCGCTGCTGCTAAGTTAACTAGTCGCAATAATCCACAGATCCAGACACTCACTCGATCTCCCCCTCAACCCCCCGCGCCGCCGGTCCTCCCCCGTCGCCCCTCCTCCGATCTGCGCCGCCGTCACCTCATCCTCCTCGCTGGACTCGGTACCAGCCTCCTCCTCCATCCTCCCTCCACTCACCGCTGGTCGGCCCCTCCTCGCTCCGCCTTCCTCCTCCGTCCTCCCTCCACTCGCCACCAGCCGGCCCCTCCTCGTTCCGCCTTCCTTCTCCGCCATACTCTCTATTCCCTCCTCGAGTCGCCCCTCCTTCTTGTTGGGGAACGTAGTAATTTCAAAATTTTCCTACGCACACGCAAGATCAAGGTGATGCATAGCAACGAGAAGGGAGAGTGTTGTCTACGCCCTCGTGAGACCAAGCGGAAGCGTTGACGCAACATAGAGGAAGTAGTCGATGTCTTCCGGTCCAACCGATCCAAGCACCGTTATTCGCACCTCCGAAGTTCTTGACACACGACAGCTCGATGACGCACCCGAGCTCCGATGCAGCAAAGCTTGGGAGGAGTTCCACAAGACGACGGCGTGGCAGGACGATCTTGATGTTCAACTGTCGCAGGGCTTCGTCTAAGCACCGCTACAATATGACCGAGGTGTAATATCGTGGAGGGGGGCACCGCACACGGCTAAGGAACGATCACGAAGATCAACTTGTGTCTATGGGGTGCCCCCTGCCCCCGTATATAAAGGAGTGGAGGAGGGGAGGGCCGGCCCTCTCTATGGCGCGCCCTAGGGGAGTCCTACTCCCACCGGGAGTAGGATTCCCCCTTTCCTAGTCCAACTAGGAATCCTTCCAAGTATTAGGAGTAGGAGACAAGGAAGGGGGAGGGAGAAGGGAAGGAAGGAGGGGGCGCAGCCCCTCCCCCTAGTCCAATTCGGACTAGGCCTTGGGGGGGCGCGCGGCCTGCCCTAGGCCGCCCCTCTCTCTTTCCCGTATGGCCCAATAAGGCCCAATACTTCTCCCCCGTATTCCCGTAACTCCCGGATCGCAAAAATACCCGAACCACTCGAAACCTTTCCGATGTCCGAATATAGTCGTCCAATATATCGATCTTTATGTCTCGACCATTTCGAGACTCCTCATCATGTCCTCGATCTCATCCGGGACTCCGAACTCCTTCGGTACATCAAAACTCATAAACTCATAATATAACTGTCATCGGAACCTTAAGCGTGCGGACCCTACGGTTCGAGAACAATGTAGACATGACCAAGACACGTCTCCGGTCAATAACCAATAGCGGAACCTGGATGCTCATATTGGTTCCTACATATTCTACGAAGATCTTTATCGGTCAGACCGCATAACAACATACGTTGCTCCCTTTGTCATCGGTATGTTACTTGCCCGAGATTCGATCGTCGGTATCCAATACCTAGTTCAATATCGTTACCGGCAAGTCTCTTTACTGGTTCCGTAATACATCATCTCGCAACTAACTCATTAGTTGCATTGCTTGCAAGGCTTATGTGATGTGCATTACCGAGAGGGCCGAGAGATACCTCTCGACATTCGGAGTGACAAATCCTAATCTCAAATACGCCAACCCAACAAGTACCTTCGGAGACACCTCAGAGCACCTTTATAATCACCCGATTATGCCAGACGTTTGGTAGCACACAAAGTGTTCCTCCGTAAACGGGAGTTGCATAATCTCATAGTCATAGGAACATGTATAAGTCATGAAGAAAGCAATAGCAACATACTAAACAATCGGGTGCTAAGCTAACTGAATGGGTCATGTCAATCACATCATTCTCCTAATGATGTGATCCTGTTAATCAAATGACAACTCATGTCTATGGCTAGGAAACATAACCATCTTTAATTAACGAGCTAGTCAAGTAGAGGCATACTAGTGACACTCTGTTTGTCTATGTATTCACACATGTATCATGTTTCTGATTAATACAATTCTAGCATGAATAATAAACAATTATCATGAAATAAGGAAATAAACAATAACTTTATTATTGCCTCTAGGGCATATTTCCTTCAGTCTCCCACTTGCACTAGAGTCAATAATCTAGATCACATCACCATGTGATTAACATCGATAGTTCACATCATCATGTGATTAACACCCATAGTTCACATCGCCATGTGACCAACACCCAAAGGGTTTACTAGATTCAGTAATCTAGTTCACATCGCTATGTGATTAACACCCAAAGAGTACCAAGGTGTGATCATGTTTTGTTTGTGAGAGAATCTTAGTCAACGGGTCTTTCACATTCAGATCCGTTATGTATTTTGCAATTTTCTATGTCTACAATGCTCTGCACGGAGCTACTCTAGCTAATTGCTCCCACTTTCAATATGTATCTAGATCGAGACTTAGAGTCATCCAGATCGGTGTCAAAACTTGAATCGACGTAACCCTTTACGATGAACCTTTTGTCACTTCCATAATCGAGAAACATATCCTTATTCCACTAAGGATAATTTTGACCGTTGTCCAGTGATCTACTCCTAGATCACTATTGTACTCCCTTGCCAAACTCAGTGTTGGGTATACAATAGATCTGGTACACAGCATGGCATACTTTATAGAACCTATGGCCAAGGCATAGGGAATGACTTTCATTCTCTTTCTATCTTCTGCCGTGGTCGGGTTTTGAGTCTTACTCAATTTCACACCTTGTAACACAGGCAAGAACTCTTTCTTTGGCTGTTCCATTTTGAACTACTTCAAAATCTTATCAAGGTATGTACTCATTGAAAAAACTTATCAAGCGTCTTGATCTATCTCTATAGATCTTGATGCTCAATATGTGAGCAGCTTCACCGAGGTCTTTCTTTGAAAAACTCCTTTCAAACACTCCTTTATGCTTTGCAGAATAATTCTACATTATTTTCGATCTACAATATGTCATTCACATATACTTATCAGAAATGTTGTAGTGCTCCCACTCACTTTCTAGTAAATACAGGCTTCACCGCAAGTCTGTGTAAAACTATATGCTTTGATCAACTTATCAAAGCGTATATTCCAACTCCGAGATGCTTGCACCAGTCCATAGATGGATCGCTGGAGCTTATGTATTTTGTCAAGCACCTTTAGGATTGACAAAACCTTCGGTTGCATCATATACAACTCTTCTTTAAATCCATTAAGGGATGTAGTTTTGTTTATCCATTTGCCAGATTTCATAAAAATGTGGCAATTGCTAACATGATTTGGACAGACTTAAGCATCGCTACGAGTGAGAAAATTTAATCGTAGTCAACACCTTGAACTTTGTCAAAAACCTTTTTCGACAAGTCTAGCTTTGTAGATAGTAACACTACTATCAACGTCCGTCTTCCTCTTGAAGATCCATTTATTTTCTATGGGGTTTGCCGATCATCGGGCAAATCCATCAAAGTCCATACTTTGTTCTCATACATGGATCATATCTCAGATTTCATGGCGTCAAACCATTTTGCGGAATCTGGGCTCATCATCGCTTCCTCATAGTTTGTAGGTTCGTCATGGTCAAGTAACATGACCTCCAGAATGGGATTACCGTACCACTCTGGTGTGGATCTCACTCTGGTTGACCTACGAGGTTTGGTAGTAACTTGATATGAAGTTACATGATCATCATCATTAGCTTCCTCACTAATTGGTGTAGTAGTCACAGGAATAGATTTCTGTGATGAACTACTTTCCAATAAGGGAGAAGGTACAATTACCTTATCAAGTTCTACTTTCCTCCCACTCACTTCTTTCGAGAGAAACTCCTTCTCTGGAAAGGATCCATTCTCAGCAACGAATGTCTTGTCTTCGGATCTGTGATAGAAGGTGTACCCAACAGCCTCCTTTGGGTATCCTATGAGGATGCATTTCTTCGATTTGGGTTTGAGCTTATCAGGATGAAACTTTTTCACATAAGCATCACAACCCCAAACTTTAAGAAACGACAACTTTGGTTTCTTGCTAAACCACAGTTCACATAGTGTCGTCTCAACGGATTTAGATGGTGCCCTATTTAACGTGAATGCAGCTGTCTCTAATGCATGATCCCAAAACGATATTGGTAAATCGGTAAGAAACATCATAGATGTACTATATCCAATAAAGTACGGTTATGACGTTCGGACACACCAATATGATGTGGTGTTCCAGGTGGCATGAATTTGTGAAACTATTCCACATTGTTTTAATTGAAGACCAAACTCGTAACTCAAATATTTGTCTCCGCGATCAGATCGTAGAAACCTTATTTTCTTTTCACGATGATTTTCCACTTCACTCTGAAATTCTTTGAACTTTTCAAATGTTTCAGACTTATGTTTCATCAAGTAAATATACCTATATCTGCTCAAATCATCTGTGAAGGTCAGAAAATAATGATACCCGCCGCGAGCCTTAACACTCATCGGATCGCATACATCAGTATGTATTATTTCCAATAAGTCAGTTGCTCGCTCCACTGTTCCGGAGAACGGAGTCTTAGTCATCTTGCCCATGAGGCATGGTTCGCAAGCATCAAGTGATTCATAATCAAGTGATTCCAAAATCCCATCAGCATGGAGTTTCTTCATGCGCTTTACACCAATATGACCTAAACGGCAGTGCCACAAATAAGTTGCACTATCATTATTAACTTTGCATCTTTTGATTTCAATATTATGAATATGTGTATCACTACGATCGAGATCCAATGAACCATTTTCATTGGGTGTGTAACCATATAAGGTTTTATTCATGTAAACAGAACAACAGTTTATTCTCTTACTTAAATGAATAACCGTATTGCAATAAACACGATCAAATCATATTCATGCTCAACGCAAACACCAAATAACATTTATTTAGGTTCAACACTAATCCCGAAAGTATAGGGAGTGTGCGATGATGATCATATCAATCTTGAAACTACTTTCAACACACATCGTCACTTCACCCTTAACTAGTTTTGTTTTATTCGCAACCCCGTTTGAGTTACTACTCTTAGCAACTGAACCAGTACCAAATACCAAGGGGTTGCTATAAACACTAGTAAAGTACACATCAATAACATGTATATCAAATATACCTTTGTTCACTTTGCCATCCTTCTTATCCGCCAAATACTTGGGGTAGTTCGCCCAAATGACCAGTCCCTTTGCAGTAGAAGCACTTAGTCTCGTGCTTAGGTCCAGACTTGGGCTTCTTCACTTGAGCAGCAACTCGCTTGTCGTTCTTATTGAAGTTCCCTTCTATCCCTTTGCCCTTTCCTTGAAACTAGTGGTCTTGTTAACCATCAACACTTGATGTTCTTTCTTGATTTCTACCTTCATTGATATCATCATCATGAAAAACTTGGGAATCATTTTCATCATCCCTTGCATGCTATAGTTCATCACGAAGTTCTACTAACTTGGTGATGGTGACTAGAGAATTCTGTCAATCACTATCTTATCTGGAAGATTAACTCCCACTTGATTCAAGCAATTGTAGTACCCAGACAATCTGAGCACATGCTCACTAGTTGAGTGATTCTCCTCCATCTTTTAGCTATAGAACTTGTTGGAGACTTCATATCTCTCAACTCGAGTATTTGCTTGAAATATTAACTTCAACTCCTGGAACATCTCATATGGTCCATGACATTTCAAAACGTCTTTGAAGTCCCGATTCTAAGCCGTTAAGCATGGTGCACTTAAACTATCAAGTAGTCATCATACTGAGCTAGCCAAACGTTCATAACGTCTGCATCTGCTCCTGCAATAGGTCTGTCACCTAGCGGTGCATCCAGGACATAATTCTTCTGTGCAGCAATGAGGATAAACCTCAGATCACGGACCCAATCCGCATCATTGCTACTAACATCTTTCAACACAATTTTCTCTAGGAACATATCAAAATAAACATATAAAAGCAACAACGCGAGCTATTGATCTACAACATAGATATGCTAATACTACCAGGACTAAGTCCATGATAAATTAAAGTTCAATTAATCATACTATTTAAGAACTCCCACTTAGATAGAAATCCCTCTAATCCTCTAAGTGATCACGTGATCCAAATCAACTAAACCATAACCGATCATCAAGTGAAATGGAGTAGCTTTCAATGGTGAACATCACTATGTTGATCATATCTACTATATGATTCATGCTCGACCTTTCGGTCTCCGTGTTTCGAGGCCATATTTGCATCTGCTAGGCTCGTTAAGTTTAACCCGAGTATTCTGCGTGTGCAAAACTGGCTTGCACCCGTTGTAGGACGTAGAGCTTATCACACCCGATCATCACGTGGTGTCTGGGCACGACGAACTTTTGCAACGGTGCATACTCAGGGAGAACACTTTTATCTTGAAATTTAGAGAGAGATCATCTTATAAAGCTACCATCGAACTAAGCAAAATAAGATGTATAAAAGGTAAACATCACATGCAATCAAAATATGTGACATGATATGGCCATCATCATCTTGTGCCTTTGATCTCCATCTCCAAAGCATCGTCATGATTTCCATCGTCACCGGCATGACACCATGATCTCCATCATCTTGATCTATATCAATGTGTCGTCACATGGTCGTCTCGCCAACAATTGCTCTTGCAACTATTGCTATCGCATAGCGATAAAGTAAAGCAATCATTTGGCGCTTGCATCTTATGCAATAGAGAGACAACCATAAGGCTTTTGCCAGTTGCCGATAACTTCAACAAAACATGATCATCTTATACAACAACTTATATCTCATCACGTCTTGACCATATCACATCACAACATGCCCTACAAAAACAAGTTAGACGTCCTCTACTTTGTTGTTGCAAGTTTTACGTGGCTGCTACGGGCTGAGCAAGAACCGTTCTTACCTACGCATCAAAACCACAACGATAGTTTGTCAAGTTCGTGGTGTTTTAACCTTCGCAAGGACCGGGCGTAGCCACACTCGGTTCAACTAAAGTTGAAGAAACTGACACCCGCTAGTCGCCTGTGTGCATAGCACGGCGGTAAAACCAGTCTCGCGTAAGCGTACGCGTAATGTCGGTCCGGGCCGCTTCATCCAATAATACCGCCGAACCAAAGTAAGACATGCTGGTAAGCAGTATGACTTATATCGCCCACAACTCACTTGTGTTCTACTCGTGCATATAACATCAAACCATAAAACCTAGGCTCGGATGCCACTGTTGGGGAACGTAGTAATTTCAAAATTTTCCTACGCACACGCAAGATCATGGTGATGCATAGCAACGAGAGGGGAGAGTGTTGTCTACGTACCCTCGTAGACCGAAGCGGAAGCATTGACGCAACATAGAGGAAGTAGTCGTATGTCTTCCCGGTCCAACCGATCCAATCACCGTTACTCCGGCACCTCCGAGTTCTTGACACACGTACAGCTCGATGACGCACCCCGAGCTCCGATGCAGCAAAGCTTCGGGGAGGAGTTCCATCAGCACGATGGCGTGGTGACGATCTTGATGTTCAACTGTCGCAGGGCTTCGCCTAAGCACCGCTACAATATGACCGAGGTGTAATATCGTGGAGGGGGGCACCGCACACGGCTAAGGAACGATCACGAAGATCAACTTGTGTCTATGGGGTGCCCCCTGCCCCCGTATATAAAGGAGTGGAGGAGGGGAGGGCCGGCCCTCTCTATGGCGCGCCCTAGGGGAGTCCTACTCCCACCGGGAGTAGGATTCCCCCTTTCCTAGTCCAACTAGGAATCCTTCCAAGTATTAGGAGTAGGAGACAAGGAAGGGGGAGGGAGAAGGGAAGGAAGGAGGGGGCGCAGCCCCTCCCCCTAGTCCAATTCGGACTAGGCCTTGGGGGGGTGCGCGGCCTGCCCTAGGCGGCCCCTCTCTCTTTCCCGTATGGCCCAATAAGGCCCAATACTTCTCCCCCGTATTCCCGTAACTCCCCGGTACTCCAAAAAATACCCGAACCACTCGAAACCTTTCCGATGTCCGAATATAGTCGTCCAATATATCGATCTTTATGTCTCGACCATTTTGAGACTCCTCGTCATGTCCCCGATCTCATCCGGGACTCCGAACTCCTTCAGTACATCAAAACTCATAAACTCATAATATAACTGTCATCGGAACCTTAAGCGTGCGGACCCTACGGTTCGAGAACAACGAAGACATGACCGAGACACGTCTCCGGTCAATAACCAATAGCGGAACCTGGATGCTCATATTGGTTCCTACATATTCTACGAAGATCTTTATCGGTCAGACCGCATAACAACATACGTTGTTCCCTTTGTCATCGGTATGTTACTTGCCCGAGATTCGATCGTCGGTATCCAATACCTAGTTCAATCTCGTTACCAGCAAGTCTCTTTACTCGTTCCGTAATACATCATCTCACAACTAACTCAGTAGTTGCATTGCTTGCAAGGCTTATGTGATGTGCATTACCGAGAGGGCCCAGAGATACCTCTCCGACATTCGGAATGACAAATCCTAATCTCGAAATACGCCAACCCAACAAGTACCTTCGGTGACACCTGTAGAGCACCTTTATAATCACCCAGTTACGTTGTGACGTTTGGTAGCACACAAAGTGTTCCTCCGGTAAACAGGAGTTGCATAATCTCATAGTCATAGGAACATGTATAAGTCATGAAGAAAGCAATAGCAACATACTAAATGACGGGTGCTAAGCTAACTGAATGGGTCATGTCAATCACATCATTCTCCTAATGATGTGATCCCGTTAATCAAATGACAACTCATGTCTATGGCTAGGAAACATAATCATCTTTGATGAACGAGCTAGTCAAGTAGAGGCATACTAGTGACACTCTGTTTGTCTATGTATTCACACATGTATCATGTTTCCGATTAATACAATTCTAGCATGAATAATAAACAATTATCATGAAATAAGGAAATAAATAATAACTTTATTATTGCCTCTAGGGCATATTTCCTTCACTTCTCCCTCCTCCCTGCTACATTTTGATTTAGTAGGCTAGTTTATATGCAACATTTTGATTTAGTTGATATGATTCAGTTGATTTAGTAGGCTAGTTGATTTAGAACATTTTCATTTAGTTGATTTAGTAGGCTAGTTGATTTAGTTGATTTAGTAGGCTAGTTGATTTAGTTGATTTAGTAGGCTAGTTGATTTAGAACATCGTGTCATTTATGATTTAGTATGCTAGTGGATTCAGTATGCACCATTTTATTGTTATTTTTTTTGTACATGGATAGGTAGATGCTTTTGTTTTTTTGTAATAAGTTTTTTTTTTGGCAAAATGTAGGTGCCAATTTAGATAAATTTGCCACTTGTGTTTTTAATCAATTATCTTAGGCAATAGGTGCCATCGAAATGCTTTGATAGGTGGTACCTTGTCATCTAATTGTTAATCCTTTGCGCATATTGCTTTAGGAAAATGGCGCCACCACCACCACCACCATGTCGATTGTGCAAGTCAAGGTGCGCCAGCAGCCTTGCAACTGGCAAGCTGTTCGGCATATATTTCCAGCCAAGTTTTCGTCATGCGGTGGTAAGAAATTAGATGAAATGTAACAACTATTTTATTTTTAGTGTTGGCATTACTGCATTGTGTCATTTTAATTTTCTTACACAGATCATCCCATGCAATGTGAGGTTGAAATTCAACAAGCTAACAGGAGACACTGTGACATTTGAGGCTCCTGGGGGGCCGTACACTATGGAGGTCGAGAAAGGACGCAATATGTCACAGATTGGAGGAGATGGATGGGCCTGTTTCCTCGCCCGCATGCGTCTTACTGGTGGTGAGTTGATCCGCTTCTCCTTCAGAGCAGAAAGACCCAAACTGGCTGTCATTTATCTCAACCTGGTGGAAGATGATGAAGATGATGAAGATGACGAAGATGATGAAAATGACAAAGATGAGGCAGATGACGAAGATGATGAAGATAATGAGGACTCACTTCATGAAGCCATCGTAGCTCAAAGAATGAGGCTGAGCGAGGACGAGGTGTGCAACCTATGGGACATAATTCCGCCACGTGATGACTTTGTTGGGGTGCCATTCGTGACCCGCCTGACAAGTACCATGGTCGATCGGCATGAAATGGTATGTTATACGTACTGACTGTAGTAATTTGATGATATATATGTGCTTTATTGTTATACTTACAAATGCAAATTATACGATGATATGATTAGTGAATCCGATGAAATGCTTAGTGTAGAGTCCAATGATATGCTTAGTAGAATTCATGATTAATTAGTACAAATGCGTAGTACTGTGTCTTTTGATAGTGTAGAAATCTAGACTTAATAGAAATATATTTGTAAGAGTATGTGTGAGGCTATTTATTAATTGATATGTTTTTCTTATTCAGAAATTGCCAAAGAACCTATCTGTGAGTTGTGGTATCGAGCCTGATGAAGAAGGCTCAGTTGGACTACGCCTTACCGCAAAGGGCTCCTTCACCACCTGTACTTACCGCATGGACACATACGGTCGCACACACTTAAACTCGGTTGGGTGGAAGAGATTCCTCGTTGGCAAGAATCTTCGTGTTGGACAGGCCATCCTAATTACTATCAGAAACACCCACCGTCCAGGCTTGAGGATGATGATCGTCGTCGATATCATCTATAACTACATATGTGTGGCTATATCATCTAGAACTACATATGATGATCGTCGTCGATATCATGTAGAACTACATATGATGATCGTCGTCGATATCATCTAGAACTAAATATGATGATCGTAGTCGATGTCACCTTGTACTGCTTGAGGATGCATGTTGAGTATATATGAAATTGTAATCTAGTACTTCCTCGGTTCCAAATTACTCGTCGTGGTTCTCGTTCAAATTTGAACTAAAACCACGACGGGTAATTTGGAACCGAGGGAGTACTACCTAGTACCTATAATGCTTTATGAAATTGATATCTAGTAGAACTAGTATCTAAAAATTGTAGTTTACTGAAGCCGGAATGGGGAAATGGTGGAAGATATAACAGTAGCGCGGGAGCAGGAAATCGCTACAGCTAACTAATAGTAACGCGTTCGGGAAATGCGCTGCCGATATAGTCAATAGTAGTAGCGCGGGTACAGGCAGCGCTGTTGGGGAACGTAGTAATTTCAAAAAATTTCCTACGCACACGCAAGATCATGGTGATGCATAGCAACGAGAGGGGAGAGTGTTGTCTACGTACCCTCGTAGACCGAAGCGGAAGCGATCACAACATAGAGGAAGTAGTCGTATGTTCTCCTCGCGATCCGACCGATCCCGGCGCCGTTACTCCGGCGCCCCCGAGTTCTTGACACACGTACAGCTCGATGACGCTCCTCGGGCTCCAATCCAGTAGAGCTTCGGGGAGGGAGAGTTTCGTCAGCACGACGGCGTGGTGACGATCTTGATGTGCTACCGGCGCAGGGCTTCGCCTAAGCTTGCGACGATATGACCGAGGTGGAATATGGTGGAGGGGGGCACCGCACACGGCTAAGGAACGATCCGTAGATCAAACTTGTGTGTTCTAGGGTGCCCCCCTGCCCCCGTATATAAAGGAGCAAGGGGGGGAGGTGCGGCCGGCCCAAGGGAGGCGCGCCGGAGGAGTCCTACTCCCACCGGGAGTAGGACTCCCCCCCTTTCCTAGTTGGAGTAGGATTGGGGGAGGGGAAGAGGGAAGGGGGGGCGCCGCCCCCCTCTCCTTGTCCTATTCGGACTACGGTGGGAGGGGGCACGCGGCCTGCCCTGGCCGGCCCTTCCTCTTCTCCCTCGTGGCCCACTAAGGCCCAATAGCCTCCGGGAGGGTTCCGGTAACCCCCCGGTATTCCGGTAAAATCCCGATTTCACCCGGAACCATTCCGAACTCCAAATATAGGCTTCCAATATATCAATCTTTATGTCTCGACCATTTCGAGACTCCTCGTCATGTCCGTGATCACATCCGGGACTCCGAACTTCTTCGGTACATCAAAATACATAAACTCATAATATAACCGTCATCGAAACCTTAAGCGTGCGGACCCTACGGTTCGAGAACAATGTAGACATGACCGAGACATGTCTCCGGTCAATAACCAATAGCGGGACCTGGATGCCCATATTGGTTCCTACATATTCTACGAAGATCTTTATCGGTCAGACCGCATAACAACATACGTTCTTCCCTTCATCATCGGTATGTTACTTGCCCGAGATTCGATCGTCGGTATCCAATACCTAGTTCAATCTCGTTACCGGCAAGTCTCTTTACTCGCTCGTAATACATCATCTCACAGCTAACTCATTAGTTGTAATGCTTGCAAGGCTTGATGATGTGTATTACCGAGAGGGCCCAGAGATACCTCTCCGACAATCGGAGTGACAAAACCTAATCTCGAAATACGCCAACCCAACATCTGCCTTTGGAGACACATGTAGTACTCCTTTATAATCACCCAGTTACGTTGTGACGTTTGGTAGTACCCAAAGTGTTCCTCCGGTAAACGGGAGTTGCATAATCTCATAGTTACAGGAACATGTATATGTCATGGATAAAAGCAGTAGCAACATACTAAACGATCTTGTGCTAAGCTAATGGAATGGGTCATGTCAATCAGATCATTCTACTAATGATGTGACCTTGTTAATCAATAACAACTCTTTGTTCATGGTTAGGAAACATAACCATCTTTGATTAACAAGCTAGTCTAGTAGAGGCATACTAGTGACATATTGTTTGTCTATGCATTCACACATGTATCATGTTTCCGGTTAATACAATTCTAGCATGAATGATAAACATTTATCATGAAATAAGGAAATAAACAATAACTTTATTATTGCCTCTAGGGCATATTTCCTTCAGTCTCCCACTTGCACTAGAGTCAATAATCTAGATTACATAGTAATGATTCTAACACCCATGGAGTCTTGGTGTTGATCATGTTTTGCTCGTGGAAGAGGCTTAGTCAACGGGTCTACTACATTCAGATCCGTATGTATCTTGCAAATCTCTATGTCTCCCACCTGGACTAAGTCCCGGATGGAATTGAAGCGTCTCTTGATGTGCTTGGTCCTCTTGTGAAATCTGGATTCCTTCGCTAAGGCAATTGCTCGAGATTGTCACGAAGATTTTCATTGGACCCGATGCACTAGGTATAACACCTAGATCGGATATGAACTCCTTCATCCAGACTCCTTCATTAGCTGCTTCCGAAGCTGCTATGTATTCCGCTTCACATGTAGATCCCGCTACGACGCTTTGTTTAGAACTGCACCAACTGACAGCTCCTCCGTTTAGTGTAAATACGTATCCGGTCTGCGATTTAGAATCGTCCGGATCAGTGTCAAAGCTTGTATCAACGTAACCGTTTACGATGAGCTCTTTGTCACCTCCATATACGAGAAACATATCCTTAGTCCTTTTCAGGTATTTCAGGATGTTCTTGACCGCTGTCCAGTGATCCACTCCTGGATTACTTTGGTACCTTCCTGCTAAGCTTATAGCAAGACACACATCAGGTCTGGTACACAGCATTGCATACATGATAGAGCCTATGGCTGAAGCATAGGGAACATCTTTCATTTTCTCTCTATCTTCTGCAGTGGTCGGGCATTGAGTCTTACTCAACTTCACACCTTGTAACACAGGCAAGAACCCTTTCTTTGCTTGATCCATTTTGAACTTCTTCAAAATTTTGTCGAGGTATGTGCTTTGTGAAAGTCCAATTAAGCGTCTTGATCTATCTCTATAGATTTTGATGCCCAATATGTAAGCAGCTTCACCGAGGTCTTTCATTGAAAAACTCTTATTCAAATATCCCTTTATGCTATCCAGAAATTCTATATCATTTCCGATCAGCAATATGTCATCTACATATAATATCGAAATGCTCTGAGCTCCCACTCACTTTCTTGTAAATACAGGCTTCTCCAAAAGTGCAGATGAACCCAAATGCTTTGATCACACTATCAAAGCGTTTATTCCAACTCGAGATGCTTGCACCAGTCCATAAATGGATCGCTGGAGCTTGCACACTTTGTTAGCTCCCTTTGGATCGATAAAACCTTCGGTTGCATCATATACAACTCTTCTTCCGTAAATCCATTCAGAATGCAGTCTTTACATCCATTTGCCAAATTTCATAATCATAAAATGCGCAATCGCTAACATGATTCGGACAGACTTAAGCATCGCCACGGGTGAGAAGGTCTCATCGTAGTCAATCCCTTGAACTTGTCGAAAACCTTTTGCGACAAGTCGAGCTTTGTAGACGATAACATTACCGTCGCGTCGGTCTTCTTCTTGAAGATCCACTTGTTTTCTATTGCTTGCCTACCCTCGGGCAAGTCAACCAAAGTCCATACTTTGTTTTCATACATGGATCCCATCTCAGATTTCATGGCCTCAAGCCATTTTGCGGAATCTGGGCTCACCATCGCTTCTTCATAGTTCGAGGTTCATCATGATCTAGTAGCATGATTTCCGAACAGGATTACCGTACCACTCTGGTGCGGATCTTATTCTGGTTGATCTACGAGGTTCTGTAGTAACTTGGTCTGAAGTTTCATGATCAACATCATCAACTTCCTCACTACTTGGTATAGATGTCTCAGAAACCGGTTTCTGCGACAAACTACTTTCAAGTAAGGGAGAAGGTACAATTACCTCATGAAGTTCTACTTTCCTCCCACTCACTTCTTTCGAGAGAAACTCCTTCTCTAGAAAGGATCCATTCTTGGCAACAAAAGTCTTGCCTTCGGATCTGTGATAGAAGGTGTACCCAACTGTCTCTTTTGGGTATCCTATGAAGACACATTTCTCCGATTTGGGTTCGAGCTTATCAGGTTGAAGCTTTTTCACATAAGCATCGCATCCCCAAACTTTAAGAAACGACAACTTTGGTTTCTTGCTAAACCATAGTTCATAAGGTGTCGTCTCAACGGATTTTGACGGTGTTCTATTCAGTGTGAATGCGGCCGTCTCTAGAGCATAACCCCAAAAGCGATAGCGGTAAATCTGTAAGAGACATCATAGATCGCACCATATCTAGTAAAGTACGACACGATGTTCGGACACACCATTACGCTGTGGTGTTCGGGTGGCGTGAGTTGCTAAACTATTCCGCATTGTTTCAAATGTAGACCAAACTCGTAACTCAAATATTCACCTCCACGATCGGATCGCAGAAATTTAATTTTCTTATTACGATGATTTTCAACTTCACTCTGAAATTCTTGGAACTTTTCAAATGTTTCAGACTTATGTTTCATTAAGTAGATATACCCATATCTGCTTAAGTCATCTGTGAAGGTGAGAAAATAACGATATCCGCCACGAGCCTCAACATTCATTGGACCACATACATCGTATGTATGATTTCCAACAAATCTGTTGCTCTCTCCATAGTACCGAGAAGCGGGTTCTAGTCATCTTGCCCATGAGGCACGGTTCATAAGTGCCAAGTGATTCATAATCAAGTGACTCCAAAAGTCCATCTGTATGGAGTTTCTTCATGCGCTTTACACCGATATGACCTAAACGGCAGTGCCACAAATAAGTTGCACTATCATTATCAACTCTGCATCTTTTGGTTTCAACATTATGAATATGTGTATCACTACTATCGAGATTCATCAAAATAGACCACTCTTCAAGGGTGCATGACCATAAAAGATATTACTCATATAAATAGAACAACCATTATTCTCGATTTAAATGAATAACCGTCTCGCATCAAACAAGATCCAGATATAATGTTCATGCTCAACGCAGCACCAAATAACAATTATTTAGGTCTAAAACTAATCCCGAAGGTAGATGTAGAGGTAGCGTGCCGACCGCGATCACATCGACTTTGGAACCATTTCCCACGCCGATCGTCACCTCGTCCTTTGCCGTGTTTCGCTAATCAGTAGTCCCTGTTTGAGTTGCAAATATTAGCAATGAACCAGTATCAAATACCCAGTGCTATCTGCGAGCTCTAGTAAGGTACACATCAATAACATGTATATCACATATACCTTTGTTCACCTTGCCATCCTTCTTATCCGCCAAATACTTGGGGCAGTTCGCTTCAAATGACTAGTCCGCTTGCAGAGAAGCACTCAGTTTTAGGTTTGGGTCCAGACTTGGGTTTCTTCTCTGAGCAGCAACTTGCTTGCTGTTCTTCTTGAAGTTCCTTCTTTTCCCTTTGCCTTTCTTCTTGAAACTAGTGGTCTCATTGACCATCAACACTTGATGCTCCTTCTTGATTTCTACCTCCGCAGCCTTTAGCATTGCGAAGAGCTCGGTATAGTCTTTACTAACCCTTGCATATTATAGTTCATCACGAAGTCTTTGTAGCTTGGTGGCGTGATTGAAGAATTCATCAATGACACAATCATCCGGAAGATTAACTCCCAATTGTGTCAAGTGATTGTAGTACCCGGACATTCGAGTATGTGCTCACCGTGAGAACTATTCTCCTCCATCTTGCAGCTATAGAACTTATTGGAGACTTCATATCTCTCAATCCGAGCATTCTATTGGAATATTAACTTCAACTCCTGGAACATCTCATATGCTCCATGACTTCAAAACGTCGTTGAAGTCCCGGTTCTAAGCCGTAAAGCATGGCACATCGAACTATAGAGTAGTCATCAGCTTTGCTCGCCAGACGTTCACAACATCCGTGTTGCTCTCAAGAAGAGGCACGGCACCTAGCGGTGCATCCGAACGTAACTCTTCTATGCAGCAATGAGGATAATCCTCGTTACGGACCCGATCCGTGTAATTGCTACCATCATCTTTCAACTTTGCTTTCTCAAGGAACGCATTAAAATTCAACGGAACAACATCACGAGCCATCTATCTACAATCAAACATAGACAAGCAAGATACTATCAGGTACTAAGTTCATGATAAATTTAAGTTCAATTAATCATATTACTTAAGAACTCCCACTTAGACAGACATCTCTCTAGTCATCTAAGTGATCACGTGATCCAAATCAACTAAACCATAACCGATCATCACGTGAAATGGAGTAGTTTTCAATGGTGAACATCTTATGTTGATCATATCTACTATATGATTCACGCTCGACCTTTCGGTCTCCGTGTTCGAGGCCATATCTGCATATGCTAGGCTCGTCAAGTATAACTGAGTATTCTGCGTGTGCAAAACTGGCTTGCACTGTTGTAGATGGACGTAGAGCTTATCACACCCGATCATCACGTGGTGTCTGGGCACGACGAACTTTGGCAACGGTGCATACTCGGGGAGAACACTTCTTGATAATTTAGTGAGAGATCATCTTATAATGCTACCGTCAATCAAAGCAAGATAAGATGCATAAAAGATAAACATCACATGCAAATCAATATAAGTGATATGATATGGTCATCATCATCTTGTGCTTCATGATCTCCATCTTGCAGCACCACCATGATCACCATCGTCACCGGTAGCGACACCTTGATCTCCATCGTAGCATCGTTGTCGTCTCGCCAATCTTATGCTTCTCGACTATCGCTACCGCTTAGTGATAAAGTAAAGCATTACAAGCATTGCATTTCATACAATAAGCGACAATCATATGGCTCCTGCCGATTGCCGATAACCGGTTTACAAAACATGATCATCTCATACAATAAAATATAGCGTCATGTCTTGACCATATCACATCACAATATGCCCTGCAAAAACAAGTTAGACGTCCTCTACTTTGTTGTTGCAAATTTTACGTGGCTGCTACGGGCTTTAAGCAAGAATCAATCTCACCTACGCATCAAAACCACAACGATACTTCGTCAAATAGACTCCGTTTAACCTTCTCAAGGACGGGCGTAGCCACACTCAGTTCAACTAAAGTGAGAGAGACAGACACCCGCCGGTCACCTTTAAGCAACGAGTGCTCGTGGCGGTGAAACCAGTCTCGCGTAAGCGTCACGCGTAATGTCGGTCCGGCCGCTTCATCTCACAATACCGCTGAACCAAAGTATGACATGCTGGTAGGTAGTATGACTTGTATCGCCCACAACTCACTTGTGTTCTACTCGTGCAAAACATCAAACCATAAAAACCTAGGCTCGGATGCCACTGTTGGGGAGCGAGTAATTTCAAAAATTTCCTACGCACACGCAAGATCATGGTGATGCATAGCAACGAGAGGGAGAGTGTTGTCTACGCCCTCGTGAGACCGGCGAAGCGATCTGGCGTAGAGGAAGGAGTCGACGTTCTCCTCGCGATCCGACCGATCCGGCGCCGTTACTCGGCGCCCCGAGTTCTTGACACACGACAGCTCGATGGCGCTCCTCGGGCTCCAATCCAGAGAGCTTGGGGAGGAGAGTTTACGTCGACGACGACGGCGTGGGACGATCTTGATGTGCTATCGCGCAGGGCTTCGCCTAAGCTTCGCGACGATATGACCGAGGTGGAATATGGTGGAGGGGGGCACTGCACACGGCTAAGGAATGATCCGTAGATCAAACTTGTGTGTTCTAGGGTGCCCCCCTGCCCCGTATATAAAGGAGCAAGGGGAGGTGCGGCCGCCCAAGGAGGGGCGGCAGGAGGAGTCCTACTCCCAGGGAGTAGGACTCCCCTTCCTAGTTGGAGTAGGATTGGGGAGGGAAGAGGGAAGGGGGCGCGCCCCTCTCCTGTCCTATTCGGACTAGGGGGAGGCGCGCGGCCTTCCCTGGCCGCCCTTCCTCTTCTCCTCGTGGCCCACTAAGGCCCAATAGCCTCCGGGAGGTTCGGTAACCCCGGTATTCCGTAAAATCCGATTTCACCGGAACCATTCGAACTCCAAATATAGGCTTCCAATATATCAATCTTTATGTCTCGACCATTTCGAGACTCCTCGTCATGTCCTTGATCACATCCGGGACTCCGAACTTCTTCGGTACATCAAAATACATAAACTCATAATATAACCATCATCGAAACCTTAAGCGTGCGGACCCTACGGTTCGAGAACAATGTAGACATGACCGAGACATGTCTCCGGTCAATAACCAATAGCGGGACCTGGATGCCCATATTGGTTCCTACATATTCTACGAAGATCTTTATCGGTCAGACCGCATAACAACATACGTTGTTCCCTTCGTCATCGGTATGTTACTTGCCCGAGATTCGATCGTCGGTATCCAATACCTAGTTCAATCTTGTTACCGGCAAGTCTCTTTACTCGTTTTGTAATACATCATCTCACAGCTAACTCATTAGTTGTAATGATTGCAAGGCTTCAGTGATGTGTATTACCGAGAGGGCCCAGAGATACCTCTCCGACAATCGGAGTGACAAAACCTAATCTCGAAATACGCCAACCCAACATCTGCCTTTGGAGACACCTGTAGTACTCCTTTATAATCACCCAGTTATGTTGTGACGTTTGGTAGTACCCAAAGTGTTCCTCCGGTAAATGGGAGTTGCATAATCTCATAGTTACAGGAACATGTATATGTCATGGATAAAAGCAGTAGCAACATACTAAACGATCTTGTGCTAAGCTAATGGAATGGGTCATGTCAATCAGATCATTCTACTAATGATGTGACCTTGTTAATCAATAACAACTCTTTGTTCATGGTTAGGAAACATAACCATCTTTGATTAACAAGCTAGTCTAGTAGAGGCATACTAGTGACATATTGTTTGTCTATGCATTCACACATGTATCATGTTTCCGGTTAATACAATTCTAGCATGAATGATAAGCATTTATCATGAAATAAGGAAATAAACAATAACTTTATTATTGCCTCTAGGGCATATTTCCTTCAAGCGCTACTACTAACGGTTAGCTGTAGCGCCTTATTCGTAGCGCAGGTGCCCGCGCTGCTGATAGCCTCAAAACCCGTGCTACTACTAGGGTTTTCCCTAGTAGTGCACGGGCGTGCCTCTTTCGAAAAGGGAAAAAACCCGTGCTCCCGGTTCAGTTTTTTTGTCTGGTTTTTTGGCAGGTATTTTTCGTGAAAAAAAGTTCGTCAACCTATCAACATGGGATCTAGTTTTGAAGACCTCTACGCGAGAAATCCAATGGTGAAAGCGGTTTGAGATTTGGACGCATGGTTTGAGAGATAAAATGTTTTGAATAAACGGATCTACGAAAAAAGGGAAAACTCCCAGGTTAGTGGCGCGCTGCATGTGCGCCACTTGTCGCAAGCTGGCGAATTGGAGTAATCTTTGCAACGAGTACTCCTCAACTAGTAATTTCGGAGAAGGCAAGCGATAGGTGCCGGCGCACCGGCCCAAATTTGGGCCGGTCTCTGCCCCACCACACGATACATCCCTTTCAGACCATACGATCTTGCGTTTATCTCATAGAAAAAAAAGAGGATAGAGCCCAACGCGACCCAGCGCATCTGGTCGTCTTCATCCGCACTCCTGGCCTCCCCGCACGACCGCACAACAATGCGCTCGTCGCCCCCCCCCCCCCCCCTGACCCGCGCTTGCCGTCGGTGGCTCGTGCCAGCGCCCCGCAAACAAGTCGTCGTCGTCGCGCGCGAGGTAACCGCTGTCATGCCCGATGTCATCGTTGGAACTCCCAACCGCCCCGTGGTTGCAGCACAGGGACACACGATCGCATCCCCGCCACCAACCGCCGTTGCAGCTCCGCCACCACCGCCGTCCACCGTCCCAGCAAATCAACTCCATGGCAGTCCCTTGTTCATCCATGGTAGTAGCAAAATCAGTCAACATAAGCATCAATCCTAAACAGCGTAGTAGCAAAAACAAAAATGGTTGCAGCAAAAACACATAGTCGTGGGTCTCAGCGCGTCCATGAAAAAGGATGTACCAATTAACCATGCTGATAGTAGCAAAACTCGAGACGGTGGTAGCAAAAACTGGTACACTGGTTCCATCAAACAAAAAGACATGGCAGCAAAAAATTTGATTGGTTCCAGCAAAAACCGAAGATGGTTGTAGCAAAATTGGTACTCTATTTTACTTCTACCAAACAAAAACATGGTAGCAAAATTTGGGGTTGGTTCCAGCAAAAATCAAACATGATGGTAGCAAATTGGTACGCTGGTTCCAGCAAAACACAACCATGGTGGCAAAAAAATGACTGGTTCCAGCAAAAAAAAGAAGACAATGGTGGCAAAATTTGGGGCTGCTTCCAGCAAAAAAGAACCTCACCGGTTCTACCACACTTGTTGCCGTGGTTCCAGCAAAATTGCTTGTCAGTTGCAGCACCCGGTGGCAGCCTGCGGTCATCCTCGGTCGCCACCGGCTGCCACTCCCGCTCGCCGCCGTTGTAGCATGGTCGCCGCCGGTTGAAGCACTCCACTCTGCGCTGCAAGCTGGGTTGCTGCACGGCTGCAGTGGTGGATGGGCGGATGCCCGCTAGAGTAGCGCGGGGCGGGTGGATGGCGGCCACTCACCGGAGCAGCGCGGGCTAGTGGACGACGGCTGCTCCCTACATTGACGGCGGTCATCACCGGCGAGAATTTATTTGGGAGAGCCACATGGGAAGAGGACGAGCGAAGGGATAAGGAAAAGGAACGAATGGTGTGGAGTGCTTCCTGCGGGATAAGGGAGACAACTAAGCGGTGGTGGGTGGGCCTGTAGCCAGCGTGGATGTGACCGGCCGAGTTTCGGCTGGTCGTCCGGCTTTAAACGTTTCCCTTCGGAGAATTATATATATACGTGTTGCGTTTACTCTGGACCGAATCATGTTCGTCCTCGACTCGCTCGGTCCGGGGAGCCGCCGCCACACGCGGTATATAGCAGAGCTTAGCTCGATGGTAGTATCTCATAACTCTTGGGATGGATCAAGAGCTCTCAGCCGGCGACAATGGCCAAGGCCGCAAGGGCAGGAGCGACGCCTTCCATCCCGGAAGAGATCCTACTCTGGGAGATCCTCGTCCGCCTGCCCCCCAAAGCCCTCCTCCGCTGCTGCGTTGTCTGCCGCGCTAGGCGTCCCTCCACCTCGACCCACGACTTTCTCCTCGCACACCACATGCACCTGCCCTCCCTCCCCCTCCTCCACAATGGCGATTATATGGACCGCATCAGCGACTCCCTAGAAATCGTCCCTTTCGATCATCGGCTAGGGGTGGCCGCCGCCGATAAGCTCCAGCCCGTCGCCTGGCTTGCCCAAACCTTCTTCAACCTGGATGCCCGCAGCTGTGAGGAAGTCTGTGTTGTTGCCGAGCTGCCCTAGCCCTAGCTCTCCTCTCTCTCTCGCTTGGTTCTCTCTCACTCGACGCCGTCGCTCACACGACAGAGGAAGAAGAAGATCAGAGAGGGAGGAAGAGGAGTGACACGGTGAGGTTTTTCCCCGGCGCACGAACGCCAATACCACGAGCTCGTACTCGTACAACCCACACTGTTACAATGATCACCGCGGCGGCATTTATACCCGGGCAACATCGGGCCACGACCCGCACTCCCGTGCCCACCACGCCACCTGGTTCAGCCCGCTCGGGCTAGCAAGACGACGCGGCGCTCCCGGCGCTCTCCGCGCCCAGCCATAGCGAACCAGCATGCCCGCCGCGTCCCTGACCTCCAACGGCTACCCCACGCACGCACCCGTGCGGTGTTCACCCGCATGGACATGCCCATGCATCACGCGCGCGCACACACACACGTCTACCCCACGCCCGTGGCGCACCCGACGCGTCCAGCTCGCGCCCATACACGGGCTGGTCGCGTCCGGTGCGCCACCGCGGCTTATTTGCCCTACACTACACCTCCCTAAGCCGCGCTCAGAGAAGGCCACCGTCCTCGACGTCGGCGTCCGCCACCATCGCCTGCTCTGCCACCTGGGCCTGCTCCGCCACCTGGGCCTTCTTCATCAGCGGGCACTCCGGTTTGAAGTGGCCGCGATCGCCGCATTTGTAGCAGCGCCCTCGACGGCTGCCTCCGAAGCCCGATGCGCTGCTGCGAGCATCGTCGTCGTCGTCGTCCCGCGCACCTCCCTGACGCCGCTCACGCGCACGCCACTGTGCTGCGGTGTACAGCAGCTGTCCGTCCACGCCTTTGCTGCCTGCCTGTCCACGCCGACGGAGGCGCTCGTCGAACGCCTTCAGGCGCCCGAGCGCGTCCTCGAAGAGCAGCGTGCCCAAGTAACAGAACTGCTCCATTCCAGCGACCGCCGCGTACAGCCAATCCGGGACGCAGTCCAGGAGTTTCTTCACCTTCGCCGCATCGTCGAGCGTCGCCCCGAGCCCGGTGAAGCGCGCCGCCATGCCGCAAATTTTCCCGGCAAACGCGTCCAGCGTCTCGTCGCTCGCCATGCGCAGCAGCTCCCACTCCCCGCGCAGCGTGCCCAGCTGCGCCGCGCGCACACGATCTGCTCCGACGAACCGGGCCTTCAAGCTGCTCCGGATTTCCGCTGCGGTCTTCTTCGCGGCCACCTGCAGCAGGAGGTCGTCGCCGAGCGCCTGGAGCAGATAAGCCCTCGTCGGCTTATCTTTCTTGGCGATCACCGCCGACGCCGCGTCCTCCGGCGGCACCACCGCCTCCCACAGCCCTGCGGCGTCCAGGTCGGCCTCCACCTTGATGGCCCAGGTGACGTAGTTGTCCCCCGTGAGCACCGACGCTGGATGCACCACCGCGCCGCCCGAACCGCCACCGTACGGTACGATGGACATCGTCGGCGCGCTCTGATCGTCACGAGGCTCTGATGCCAACTATTGTTGCCGAGCTACCCTAGCCCTAGCTCTCCTCTCTCTCTCTCTCGCTTGGTTCTCTCTCACTCGACGCCGTCGCTCACACGACAGAGGAAGAAGAAGATCAGAGAGGGAGGAAGAGGAGTGACACGGTGAGGTTTTTCCCCGGCGCACGAGCGCCAATACCATGAGCTCGTACTCGTACAACCCACAGGCATTTATACCCGGGCAACATCGGGCCACGACCCGCACTCCCGTGCCCACCACGCCACCTGGTTCGGCCCGCTCGGCGCGCGCACACGACGCGCTCCCGCGCGCTCTCCGCGCCCAGCCCGCAACGAACCAGCGTGCCCGCCGCGACCCTGACCACCAACGACTACCCCACGCACGCATCCGTGCGGTGTTCACCCGCATGGACACGCCCATGCATCACGCGCACACACACACACGCACGTCTACCCCGCGCCCGTGGCGCACCCAACGCGTCCAGCTCGCGCCCATACACGGGCCGGTCGCGTCCGGTGCGCCACCGCGGCTTATTTGCCCTACAGTCTGCTTCTTCGAACTGGTTGCCTCCTGCGATGGTCTGTTCATCTTCCGCGTCCACGTTGTTAACTACTTCATCTGCAATCCGGCGACTCGTCAGTATGCTCGTCTCCCACTGCGCCATGGTATCATGCCCTTGGGAATGTACCCTCATCCACCTACCGGCGAGTACAGACTACTTCTCTACTCGCACAAGTTTTTGGTTCACCCTGAGGGGTGGGACCATGAGCCGGTACCTGGCAACGAAGATTCATGCTACGTCTGGGCATTAGGCTCCGACCAGCCGCCGAGACACATCGGGTGGCCAGATGCGATTTCCCTGGAATTCTACACTTATATGCTATTCCGTGGTAGCCTGCATTTGTTTCCATCGGATGATGACAGCGAAACAATATGATAGTGGTGTTCGACACCACATCCGAGTCATTCAGGAAGATGCGTGCTCCCGTTGCTAGTGACTGGGCTGGCTTGTTTGAGATAGACGGCATGCTCGGCATGGTCATCTTTGATAATGTCAAAATAATTGATATCTGGGTCTTGTAAGACTACGAAAGTGAGGTTTGGGCCTTCAATTGCCAGATTAAATTGCCGGTTGTGGAGATCAAGATTCACTGCGACAAGTATAACGGTCGACTGCAGTTGGATGTGCTTGTCGTGCCTAGGGATTGTGAATTGCTGGTGCTAGTCAAAGTTGACAGGTGGCTACTCCAGGTTGGCATGGATGGCAAGTTGGTGGCTACTCCAGATTGTGAATTGCTGGAGTACGTTCCATCACAAAGAAGTCGATCTTACTCACTTTCAGCTCAAACAAACGCTTGTCCCGCATACCATCTTTCAGACACTAGAGAGCTATGTTGTGAATGCTCTACCTTTCATCTGAAAACTGTTGAGTGAGCTGGTGCTTCTTAACATCCTAGAAGTTTGTATCCTCAGAGCATCTCTAACAGCCGCGCTAAACAAGCGCCGCGCCGCAATTTTGGCCAATTTAGCGCGCGCGCAACCGGTAGAGTGGCTCCAGCAGGCGCGCAATAACCGCGTGCGCGGCATATGGAGTTGGGCGCGCGGTCCGAATCGTCAACTCGCGCTGTGTATTTGGGGCGCCCGCTTTCGCGCGCGGCACACACGAGCGCTCGGGCCGCACTCTCTCCTCCCCGCCACCTTCTCCCCATGCGCACCGGCGCCGACAAACTTGACCCGATGGACGCACACGCCGGCACCCCGCTCACCCCATCCTACAGCCGCGACCCCTCCACCGCCGCTGCCGCAAACCCTAGCGCGGGGTGCGTTGGCCTCGCCTCTGCCGGAGCTCCTCCGAGCATCGGCCTCGCGCGCGGCCTCTTCATGCCGCCGCGGATGACCTCGGCGGTGGGTGGCGTCGCGTCGGCGCCACCCCATGCCGCCGCCCCCTCCCCCCTCAAAGCTCCCCAATGCGGCACGACCGAAGAAGGGCAAGACATCCGCGAACAAGAACAAGGCGGCGGACGGCTCCGACACCTCGAAGGCGAGGAGAAAGAAGCATGCAGGGCGTGTGATGGTCGCGGCGGCTACCGAAGCGCCGGCGAGCTCACTCGTTGAGCCGGCGGCCGACGCGCACAACATGTTCGACGATATGCCCCAAAGGTAGAATTTTTTCCAACTTTTCTTTTCTTGTTATTTTTTGAATGCATTCATATAGATAGCTTATTTGCATTGTTCTATATATTTTGTAGTCTCAAGGATGATGCATACATGTCAACTATGGGTGTTGGATCCAACAATTCGCATTGGTCTCAAACCAATGACATGCATTTCGAAGAGCATGAGTTCGAGGTGGACGAGGACGCGCCGAAAGGAAGAGCGAGCAATTACACCAACGCTGAAGACATCTTACTATGCAATACTTGGTTGCAAGTGTCGAGGGCGGATGAAAGAACACTTTGATGTTCGCAACGTGAGTGGAATTGACCGCTCCGAGCGATCACTTCGGTACCGGTGGTCGACAATCAACAAGAATTGTCAAAAGTGCGCGGCTGCACAAAAGGCGGTTGACAAGTTGAACCCAAGTGGCACCAATGAGGACGATAGAGTAAGTGGCATTTCATCCATGTTCATCATACTTGTTGTTGGTGTTTGAAGTGCTACTTACTTTGTTTTCATGTAGTACAACATTGCACAAAACTTGTTCAAAGGAGAGGATAAGAGAACCAAGAAGGGGAAGATCAAGAAAGGAAGGATATTTACCTTGCCTCATTGCTATGAAGTGTTGAAAGATGATGAGCAATGGAAGAAGCGTGATGATTTGGATTTGAGCAACAAACGGAAGCGAATAATTGAGTTGGATGATGATGATGAGGAGGAGGAGGATGATGCATCAAGTGATGACGGCAAGAGAAGCCCCACACCCAACTCGGTTTCATACTCGAAACCAAAGCGACCGGATGGGTGCAAGAAAGACGTAAAAGAAAAGAAGAAGAGGAAAGGAGATGATGAGCTCAAAATGCTATGGAAGCTATTGTGAAGGCAAGAAAAGAAGCCAACGAGGTGAGGAAAATGGCAAGGAACCAAGATGCCGCGGCCGAGGAGAGGAGGGTGGCGGCCGAGGAGAGGAAGGTGGCTTCGGAGGAGAGGAAGGTGAGCAATGAGGATCGAACTAGATTGTTGGAATGGGAGAAGCATTTGTTCTTCTTGGACACATCTATCCTCAATAAGGCGCAAAAGGAGTATGCCAATCTTGCCCGTGAAGAAGTCTTGATCCAAAAAAGAGCTATGACTCGCGCAATGGGTGGCGGTGGCCTTGGCGTCGTGGGTGGGTTCGGAGCTACCGTGGGAGGCTTAGGTGCCATGGGTGACTTTGGAGCTACCATGGAGATCATGGAAGCCATGGGTGGCTTTGGAGCACCGCCTGGCGCCATGGCCGCCATGGGAGGCATGAGTTTTGCTTCTCTCATGGGAGGCATGGGTGCAACTCCGGCCGCCATGGTCGGAATGTCTTTCGGTGTGCCTCACACACCTTCTCATGAATATGCCGTTAAAGATCTTGCCAACACCGTCCGAGCTTCACGTGATGCAGTGCGCGACAATGATGATGAGGAGGAGGAAGAATCATCTTCGGAGGAGGAAGAATCGTCTTCCAAAGATGAGGACAAAGACAAGGACGAGGCTTGATGTGTCTTTCGTTTGTGCAATAAACTTGGTTTGCATTTTGAACTTGGTTGGATGAACTTGTGGGCATGAACTTTTATTCATCAACTTGTTTGTGTAAAATTTATATGCCATGTTCATTGCATTTTGAATGTTCGAAATCCATTTTGTGCCCAAAATGCAACATATGGCATGTGCCGCCGAGTCGCGCGCGCTGCATTTTTGTGCGCTGCTGGAGCGGCGCGATCGCTGCATTTTAGCGCGGCTGTTGGAGCCAGCACTGTCGGCCGCGCAAAACCAGGCGAAGGGCGCGCGGGAAAGTGGTTTTTAGCGCGCGGCGCGTTGGGCGGCTGTTGGAGATGCTCTCATGAGCTGCAAGATGGACTTTATACATTCAAGCGGGACGAGTCTGGTTGAACAGCGTCAACCAAGAAATTCAGGGATTACAAGTCTGATTGATTGATGCATGCATGGTACAGGTTAATTGATCGATCCCTTGGATGGACCACCGACCACGACGACACACGTACACCAAGTTCGATTCGGGATGGCCAGCAGGTTCGGTGAAACCACACGATCGAGGTCGGTCTTGCTCTCCGTCGGAGGTGAAAACGAGCTATATATATATATAGCAGAGACTAGATGGATCGTATCTCATAACCGCTGGCCCGCAGCGCATGCATATTCCGTGAAAGTATAAGAGGACCTAGCTACCTCCGCCGTCCTGCTCTGCTCCTGGGACGGATCGACAGCTCTCAGCCGGCGACCATGGCCAAGGCCGCAAGGGCAGGAGCGACGCCTTCCCTCGGTGGTCTCCTGGAGGAGATCGTCATCTGGGAGATCCTCGTCCGCCTGCCCCCGAAAGCCCTTCTCCGCTGCCGCGCTGTCTGCCGCGCTGTCTGCCGCGCCTGGCGCAGCATCATCTCCACCCACGGCTTTCTCCTCGCCCACCACGCCCTCCAGCCTGCCCTCCTCCTCCTTGACAACGGCGATTATATAGACCTCATCAACGACTCCATAGACATCTGCTGCTTCAACAATCGGCCAGGTCTTGCCGCCCCTGACCAGCTTCAGTCCGTCGCCTTATTGAATCTGGGCGGCAACTTCGCCTACTCTCATCCGGTTGCCTCCTGTGATGATGGCCTCCTCATCTTCTGCATCGACGACAACGACTTCTTCATCTGTAATCCGGCAACTCGTCAGTATGCTCCTCTCCTGCTGCCTACGGATCGTAGGTGGACGCTCCTGGGAATGTACCCTCACACCCCTACCGGAGAGTACAGACTACTGCTCTACTCGTACAAGCCTAACCCAGACAATGACGATGAGCTAGCACCTGGTGGTCAAGTTTCGTGCCATGTCTTGTCATTGGGCTCCGGCCAGCCACCGAGGCGCGTCGGGGCCACATGTGATTATGTCGGAATTTGAACACCATGTACTATTCTGTGGTAACTTGCATTGGTTCCCGTCACATGAAGACATTGAAGGCAAGATGATAGTGTTGTTCGACACCACATTTGAGTCATTCCGAGAGATGCGTGCTCCCATTGCTGAGAATGCTGACCTATTTGAGATAGATGGCAAGCTCGGCATGGCCATCTTGGATTTTGTGACAACCATTGATATCTGGATGTTGCAAAACTATGAAAGGGAGGTATGGGCCTTCAATTGCCGGATTGAATTACCTGTTGCAGAGATCAGGGGGCAATGCAATAAGTATGATGGTCCATTGGATTTGGATGTGGTGGTCGTGCCTGGGATGGTAAGTTGCTCGTGCTGGTCAAATTTGCCGAGTGGCTACTTCGGGTTGGTATGGATGGCAAGTTGGTCGCCACGTTTAATCGCAAAGTTGATCCTACTTATTTTCAGCTCAAACAAACTCTTGTTGCACATAACTTTTTTCCAAACGCTAGAGGGTTATGTTGTGAATTCTCTGCCTTTCATCTGAAGGCTGTTTAGTGGCCTGGTGCTTCTTGGCATCCTAGATGTATGTATCCTCACGAGGATCTGCAAGATATATTAATTGGATCTTTATGCATTCTTCCGGTAATCTACTGCATTCTCTAATAAATTCATGAAAGGCCCTGGAGTATGACGTATATGCTCCGCCCGCGTGGAAGACTTGCGGCAGCCCAGTATCGGTCAAGAATTTGTGTGAAATTAGTCTCGCAGAAAACTTGTAGTTCAAGGCATAGTCCACTGTTCAAGTTGTGATCTAGTGTAGCATAAAACTCTAAGTGGAAGTTCAACTTCACAGTCTCCACTAAGCATCGGTATATAAACAATGTTTTGAAACTAAATGATGAGATGTGCCAATGAGACTTTGTGGGGGATTGTTGGAATTTGCTAGTGGACCTTTGGCCGAAAGCCCAACTAAAATTCCGAAATTCTCTTGGCCCATTCATTCACACATATGAGTGGAGTGAGTGAGACTAAAGTTTAGTCCCACCACGGAAGTTGAGTGAGACTTGCACCTCTTTATAAGGTGAGCTCTTCTACCACTTGTATGAGCATGAGAAGAGGAGACCTACACGCCACGCCACGTCTCGTCACGACGCGCCGCGGGTTGCGGGATTGAGCGTAGCCGAGGACAGAGCTATGCACGTTGTCTATATTTTTGCTGCTCGGGCAGTGATTGAGATTCGTGAAAGAAGTCGCCGTGCGTGGAATAGTTTCTATGCGGAAGAGCGACGCGAGAAGGCAGAAGCTGAGGAGAAAGCAGAGCAAGAGAGAGAGTTAAAAGAATATTATGCGGAGCAACACCGTTTTTTCAGGATTTAGGAAAGAAAAACAGGGAAGAGGCTCATCGCATTGAGGAGCAGGAACGACAGCGAAAGGAGCTCGTGAGGCGGAGAGGCAGAGAAAGAAAGAAAAGGCTTGTGAGGCCAAGGCAGCAGAAGAAGCTGGCGATGGAAAAGAAAAATATCCACACTGGACTCAGTAGATTCCTGTGGTAGCATTTTAAATTTCGCAATCATTTGTATCTTTATTTCTAGTTAAATGTAGCTTTATTTCAATTCTACGATGTATCTTATTTTCAGTTGTACCGTGTCGTTATGAAAAAAAATAGTTTTAGAATAAAGTAGTGGCATTTTCTTGCCCTCCACTAATATCGAACATCGTGGAACAACTACGGAATGAAATTAAGATAGAACATAATGCCCTACAATAAGAGAGTACAAACTAATAACGCAAGTACATCTGAATTAAACGGTAGAACTGGAATACAACTTAAAACTACATGAAGGAATCATCATCATCCTCCGTCGATGCAGAACTCTTGCCCTTCGAGGATGCAGAACTCTTATCCTTGGACGATGCAGAAATCTTGCCCTTCGAGGATGCAGTACTCTTGCCATTATACGATGCAGAACTCTTGCCCTTTGACGATGCAGAACCCGGAAGCGGCGGCATGAAGATATCATCTTCGTCCTCGCTCTCCTCAGTCCATAAAAATGGATGCTTTTCTGCAGTCCTTCTAAAAGTTTCACTCATCGGCTCCACTACCTTCTTCCACCTTGCATTCAACCTAAGAAGTTCTTTACGTACCTCCTCATAGGTCCTTTCAGGCCACCCAGACCTACGTAATTGGTGAGCCACCTCATTCTTTATGGTGTCACTACCGGTGAGTTCATACCATGGAACTATCCTGTTGTCCATCCTGAAATCGGTAGCTAGCCTCAGAAGAGTGCTGCTCATCCCAGGTGAAAACTACGATCGAAAGGATAATGGGACATCTCGACTACACTACACTCGAATGCTTATCCACCTCCGTCTGAAGGGGGTTTTATAGGTAGAGAGGAGAAAATGGCGGGAAAGAACGACTGCAGTATGGCAGGAAAGGGTTGGCGGGAACATATGGCGGGAAGGGGTTGGCGGAAAACGGGTGGCAGGAAGATATGGCGGGAAGGGGTTGGCGGGAAACGGGTGGCAGGAAGATATGGCGGGAAGGGGTTGGCGGGAAACGGGTGGCAGGAAGATATGGCGGGAAGGGGTTGGCGGGAAACGGGTGGCAGGAAGATACTGACTGGTGCACTTTTATTTCAGCATACATAGATGTTCAAATCGAAAAGTCTGATACTGACATATGTAGATACAATGGGTCGCGCACGTGGATAGATGAATCACCCTACTTTACGAAGACCACCTGGCCTTTCCTTACGACCGGAAGGCGACAAGCGATTAGGTGGCCGAGTTAGACGAAGACCGCGGACGTACTCCAATTCGGCTTCATGTGTGTGCGAGTCCTGCGTAGGTGGTGGAGTCGTGAATCCTTGTTGCGAACCTGAAGCGTAATTGTAGGCGTATGGTTGTGACTCCGCGGGGATAAAAGATGGGCCAATAACGTTCCCTCCGAAGAACTTTGTAACTAATGATGTAACCGTGTCGCCATGATCATGTGATGCTCCCCGGAGGCCTATGTTGACGCCACGTTGGGTGTTCTCATCGCCTCAATTAACATCAGGTATGTCCTGCACATAGAAACATTGTAAACAAACTGTTAGCGGATAATATATGATATCATTGTAAATGCATTAAAATGTAAACATGACTACCTGATCAGATCCCTCGCCTGTACTGTCTGGCCATGGTACGTGGTGTTGGTTTAAATCTGGTACACGAGTCTCCTCGGGCATGGAGATCCCTCGGATGGAGAGATACGACTGAGATCCCTCACCTTGGGTGTATGCATCATATCCTGTGTACGCATATGGGTTAGGGGAAAGAGTCTGCTCGGGCATCGAGTCCAAGCCCGTGCCATGGTCCTCAGATGTCTGCCCCTGACGAAGCTGCATCGAAGAAGAGCGATGCAGTGGCAGAGATGAGTCATGTCGTAGCAATGTCGTTCTCACTACTAGGAAAAGGCCTATAGATAGGATTGACTCTAATGGCGCACCGTGGGTGCAGTGCGCCACTACTATATACTAATGGCGCACCTGTTTCTCATACGCCATTAGAGTGGAAGACTCTAATGGCGCACGGCCGACAGAGTGCGCCATTAGTATGAATTTCTTTTTTTTTCCATTTTCCCATACATACTAATGGCGCATGAAACAACCAATGCGCCATTACAATATATAACTTCTAATGGCGCACGGGCTAGGATGTGCGCCATTACTGTATCCCCCTCCATCTCGATCTCGATCCCCCTCCATCTCGATCTCGATCCCCTCCATCTCGATCGCTCCGCACCTCCCCGCTAGCTCTACCCATCGCAACCTCCCCGCTCCACCGCCGAGCACTGCCCGCCCCAGCAAGACTCGCACATTTTGAACATATTTTTATTTTTTTACTATTTTTATAAAAATATTACACTGTTATAATTTAAACAAGTTTGATAAACACAAATAAATATAAAAAACAGCATTTAAAATGCATAAAAAATATTACTGTTATGATTTAAACAAGTTTGAACATATTTAAACACAAGTTTGAACATATTTAAAATGCATATTACTTTATCCCCCTCCATCTCGATCTCAATCCCCCCATCTCGATCTCGATCCCCCTCCATCTCGATCGCACCAAGACCTCCCCGCTAGCTCTACCCATCGCAACCCTCCTCCGCTCCACCGCCGAGCACCTGCCCCCAGCCCAGCACCAAGCACATTTTGAACATATTTTTATTTTTTTTACTATTTTTATAAAAAATATTACACTGTTATAATTTAAACTAGTTTGATAAACACAAATAAATATAAAAAACATCATTTAAAATGCATAAAAAATATTACTGTTATGATTTAAACAAGTTTGAACATATTTAAACACAAGTTTGAACATATTTAAAATGCATATTACTGTATCCCCCTCCATCTCGATCTCGACCCCCCATCTCGATCTCGATCCCCTCCATCTCGATCGCACCCGCACCCTCCCCCGCTAGCTCTACCCATCGCAACCCTCCCGCTCCACCGCCGGAGCACCGGCCCGGCCCCCCGCGCGCAACCCGCACATTTTGAACATGTTTTTAATTTTTTTACTATTTTTATAAAAAATATTACACTGTTATAATTTAAACAAGTTTGATAAACACAAATAAATATAAAAAACAGTATTTAAAATGCATAAAAAATATTACTGTTATGATTTAAACAAGTTTGAACATATTTAAACACAAATAAATATAAAAAACACCATTTAAAATGCATAAAAAAATATTGAGGATCCTGGGAGTCGAACCCAGGACCTCCTGGTGTGAGAACTGGCTGCTGACCAATCGAGCTAGTAGAGGGGACTTGATGTGGATCAGTTCAGGTGGAATATAACCTGTTGGCTCGAGCAGAAATATCTAATGGCGCACCATGGTGAGGTGCGCCATTAGTGTGGATGTACTTATGGCGCACCGATGGTTGGTGCGCCATTAGTATTGTGCCTCCATCCATCCATAGCCCTCCCCGGCGGTCCACCTCTCTCTCTCGCCCTCGATCCCCTCTCTCTCCCTCGCCCTCGCCCTCGATCCCCTTCCCCGACGCCGCTGCCCCGCCGCCTCGATCCCCTTCCCCGACGCCGCTGCCCCGCCGCCTCGGCGCTGCCCGCCGCCTCGGCGCCGCCTAACGCCGCCGACGCGCGCTTCGACGCCGCGCTTCGCCGCCCGACGCTGCCCACCGCCTCGGCGCCGCCTCGCGCCCGGCGCCGGCGGCGACCAGTACTCCATTTGTCCCCAACCCCTCTCCCCACGCGGCGGCGGGGTTTGATCGGATCCCCTCGCGCGCCGTCTCCGGCGGCCGGCTGGGTTCCCGTGCCGCCTCTGGAAGAGGAGCGCGCCTTCTTTGGAGGACACAGGGATGGGACAGGCGGGCCGGAGGAGGAGGAGGAGGCGACGGACTCCGTCGGCGACAGCTCGTCGCCGGACGGCGGCTGGTCTGCTGCGCTGCGCTGCGCGCTGCTGCTGCTTGCTTTGCTATCTTTGGGCTTGTTCGGCGCTTTGGTAGATGGCGCCACCACTTGGCGCCGGCTCGTTGTCCTCCACCACCAGCACGTTGCCCGCGTTCAGCGCACGATCTCTGGAACCTGCATGCACCCATATAGATCATAATTCATAGGAAAAAAATGTGCAGCGTCGATCATAATTTCATTGAAAATTTGCAGGGAGATCCTGTACGTGCGTACCCTAGGACGTATATGTCGGGCAGCCCTTCTATCTGGAGAAAATGTGCACAATCTTCAATATAACTTTGGTAGTTGGATTTCTCGATGATCCATATCATTGGTGAGAGCTACGGTAGCACAACAACCGCAAGTTCAATGATGGCTTCGGCAATAATTTTGAAGCTTATAGTCGTATTTATAATCTCCATTTGCTGTAGTACTCGATTAAGCTGAAACATAATACAATTCTGCTTATGTGTTGCATATTTTGGAACTATATTTATCATTACCATTTCAAGGAATTCTGCTTATTTTTGGAACTATATTTTGGAACTATATTCACTATTACAAGGAATTTGCATAATACAGTTCAATGATGACTCATGTTGAAGATTGTGCACCCGGTTGAAAGCAGATTGCCTCAAGCGAAATCACTAGGAATTGTGCTTCGGATGCATTATGTGCCATTGGTCTTTTTATAAGCAAAAACAATTGTTAGCTTTTAGATGTTGTGGTGGTTCACTTGGTGGTATATTGTTTTGAATTACACTTGTTAGCTTTTTATAAGCAAAAACATGCCAATGTATTTTCCATGCTATGATGGAGGCCTTTTTTGCCTTGTCCACCGAGAGGCCCTTGAGTTTGCGGAATGTCGATTAACTTCCGTTCCGGCAAATTCGGGCACTCCATATGTCCTATTTTCAGCAAAGGTCATGCTGAAATTTTCCGTGAATTTTAGCATGACTTTGTTAAAAATAGGACATATGGGGTACTGCGACTAATGCATGTTTTATGATCTGTTGTAAGGGTACTAATTGGTCTCTTCGCTGCTTATCGAGATGGCGGAAGCAGCCACCGCCGATCTGCGACACGCAGATCTGAGTTGGATGATTCCGAGTTCTTCACTATCATACTTGAGGCTTCATTGGATCCATGACGCTGGTATATAAAATGAGAGATCTCCCTTCACCCATCTCATTATGATATCTGTTGTTTGCTACATCACTCATTTTCCCAAACTGCAGAGGCTGCCCGACAGGTTTATGAACATGCTGATGGGTGAAGATCCGCCAAATAATGTGAAGCTGCGACAGGCGGCAGCGGGTTTCGCAGCGATGGGATGTGCGGTTGGCGATCAAGAAGGGCCACATGTACTTGTCTCGTGGGTGGGAGAACTTCTACCGTGCCACGACCTGCAGCTGGGGTACTTCCTTGTCTTGAGTACGACAGCAGCGCCAACATGCTCATCGTGAAGGTGTACAACAAGACTATGTGTCGCATGCGATCTGCTGCCGATGATGATGCGATGCGTTCGCCTCTTCTTATTCCTCTACATTTGGCTTTGTCTCACATCGATTGTTAACGGTCATTGTTGCATTTTGGACAGGTAGGAGCAGCAGCGATCATCGCTACAGACCAAAGCAGCGGCGACTATGGCTGTAGCGAAGCTGCAGCGATTCTGGTCAGAGCGACAGCAAGCAGCGATTCTGGCACCAGCATAGACAACAAGAAGGATGATCCGGACTGGAGTGCGGGAGAAGAGGAGCAGAGTGAGGATGGGCATCGGTGAGGATGACCTAGCACTGGTGGTGGGTGACCAAGGGCAAGAGATGGTGGTGGCTGACCATGGGCAAGAGATGGAGGTGGTGAGGATGACCTAGCGATGGTCGGTGCTGAAGGTGGCCTCGCGATGGTGGTGGTGCTGACAATGACCACGCACCGGTGGTGGCGCCGGCGATCCCACACTGGGCAACATGACCACGCCAATTATGGTAGAAGACTACATCCCACTACCTCCACTGCCTCCACAGCCTCGCCGCTCTAGGCATCATCAGAGAGATGAAGGAGAAGAAGGAGAAGAACTGCCTACTTTGTCAGGTATGTCAGATCTCCTATAGGTTAGCTATCCAAAATGATATATATATACTTAGTTACCTATGTTATCTCTAATATGCTTAGTTTCCTATAGGTTAGTTTCATTTTACCTAAGTTGGCTCTAATATACTAACTTAGACCTTATATGCTTAGTTTCCTATAGGTTAGCTCCAAAATAACTTATGTTAGCACAAAATGATCAAGTTTACATAATAAGCTTATAGTCTTTTCTTAATCTTCTTCTTTTCCAAAATGACATAGGTTAGCTTCATTTTACCTAAGTTGGCTCTAATATACTAACTTAGACCTTATATGCTTAGTTTCCTATAGGTTAGCTCCAAAATAACTTATGTTAGCACAAAATGATCAAGTTTACATAATAAGCTTATAGTCTTTTCTTAATCTTCTTCTTTTCCAAAACTCTTCTTATTCTTCTTCTAGTCTTCTTCTTTTCTTCTTCTAACTTCTTGTTTATCATTTTGCAGATTTGATTTAATTGACGGAAGCTTGCGTGGATGGGGTGCTTCTTTTCCATTTCTGTTTTTATTTTGTATGAATGTGAAACTTTTGTGAATTGATGGATAACGGTGTTGGATGAACAATGTGAAACTTTTGTAACGACGGAACTATGTGTTGGCTATGTACGTATGTATATATGATGAAACTTGTGTGTTGGATATGATTGCTATATGGATGCTTGTTGTACATATATGATTGCTATATGGATGCTTGTTGTACATATATATGTGTTGAATATCTCATATGTGAAATAGTGACATGAGATTAAGAAGAAAAGAATTAAAAAAGTTGTTACTAATGGCGCACTACAGTATGCTGCGCTGTAAGTATAGCAGATAATAGTGGCGCACTGTGAGCAGTACTAATGGCGCACCGCCGGGTGCGCCATTAGAATACCAGATTCTAATGGCGCACGGGTGGTGCGCCATTAGAAAGAAATTCTAATGGCGTGATGCCAGTGGCGCACCAGCCATGCGCCATTAGAAGGCAAAACTGGTGCGCCACTAGCATGCCTTTTCCTAGTAGTGTCTAGTACTCGGACCCTCCCCCCACTGCCCATGGCTCGTACGCGCCTCGCTCGGTCTGGACAACGACGTCGCACTCGGTCTAGCTGACCTCGCTACCGGCATGTTGTACGCTCCAGTGACAACATCGTCGCCTCTACCGCATCAAAACTTTGTTGCAATGTATTGTTGAAAACGTTTCTGGAATGACTTGCGAGCTCGGCCCTAGACCGGCATGCTATACGTAGCCATCTGCCCTACTTCGTTGCAATGTTCAAGCTGAACAATATTTGGATGTTATTTAGTTAAAATGATTATGAAATGATGGACCAAAAAAAGTTACAAGTGATTACCATCTGGTCACGATTGTAAGCTGCATGCAGCTCAATATGTCTCCGCGCCTGCTCCCCCTGTGTGAGATGTGTTGGTATAGTAGCTGGCTGACTCGCCAGGCTAGCACGTGTGTTCATGCAGTACCACTGCTTGTACGCTTGATCTGCACTTTCATCGTACGGTCTGCAAAATTAAATAATTACATAAACCGTTGTGATGAAAGCAAAGCATCTTCACGCATCATATGATCATCGTAATAAAATAATTTAAATAAAATAATGTAAATAAAATATACCTAAGTTGATGCACTATATCTGCTAGCACTTCATTTTCCCACTTGTGTATCCAATGAATGTTTTGTTCCCTCCAATCGTATAAACTCCAACCCCTGCCCATATTGGTTAGCCTGCAAATTATGTAACAAAGTGTGAGTTTGGTAAATTAAAAATGACACTAACTACTTAGGGAGGTCACATCTTACTTATGGGTTTCCTCGTCGATACGTCTGGGAAAAGGTGGTGGAATTTCTTGATAGAGACCGAACTGTCTCGTTACCCGCTCTGGGTTGTAAGGCTCAACACACCACAGGACCAATAAGTTGCAGCGAGTCAGCTAGAATGCACTATCGCTCAACATGCCTGGTGTGAAGGGTCGAGCATCAAAGACCATTTGTAGCTGGTCCTGAGTCCACGGGTTCCATGTGACTTCTGCCTCATCAAGTATCTCAAACTGCTGGTGGTACATAGGGTAACAATTTTTCGCAATATCTGGAGACCAACGTTTCCATGCTTTTGTCCACCTGGTGGCCATAGTTGCGCTGCCACCCTCGCTAAATTTGTATGGGTGTACGGGTTGTACTATACGAGGTCGTCCTACAGGGTGGTATTCCCAAGACCACAACTATAGAAACTCATAGACGACACAAAGTAATGGAGCTTTTTGTGTGAAAGAGGTTTTTTGCATGGCATCACACAAGCCTCTGTATGTATGAGATAGCATGGCGGAACCGAAGCTGTATTTTGGCTACTCGGGTAAAGGTTCATCTACCATATTCTCGCATGTCACATGAAATAACATACCACATGCAATGAACAATTACAATACATTTTTTTTCTTAATTTCCGTATTAAGATTTCTCGCATGTCAATACTAATGGACGCACCTAACATAGATACATCATCTTCAACCTACTCTTCTAAAATATATATTATAAATGTTATATCTGTCGTCTGAAATTATTTCTAACCTCTAAGCACTAACATCGCATAGCTAATGACGAGCTAAAAGACTAACTAATTACCATCGTGCAGGCAGAAAAAATTCCATGCATTACAAAGCTCATACCTTGATTTTCAACTTCGTAGTTCACTTCGCTACGCAAATCCTACCCCTCAAGCTCTAAATGACTCCAAATGACTCCTCCAAGTGCTAAAATTATGCCTAAAAAAATAGAGAATACACACTTAGGAACTAATCAAACAGAACGAAAACATCATGCATGCAAACGAAACCAATAAAAATGGATAGATCTTACCATAATCTATCTTTTCTTCAACTTCATCATCTTCGAACTCCAATTCTAAATCGGCCAAAATCACGAGTGAAAGTGGCTACCAAGTTTTTCTTTATGTCTGTGTATTCTTCTACACTTAGAGAGAGCAGAGAGGCAGAGAAGACAACCAGAGATATGCGAGAGAGAGAGAGAGAGTGTATGCGCACGGAGCCGCAGATGTACGTTTAAAAAGAAGAGGACCACTGTATTGTCGGTAGAAAGAGCCAGAACTCACCTACCGCGACATCGGATTCCAGCATGGCGGTGTCTCATCACACACAACAACAACAACGCTCTCGAGTGTGCGGTAGGAAAACACGCGTTGAAATCAGCACGCCTGAGTGCTGTCGCTTCTGCTGGAGCAATAGACGGAAGCGAGAATCACGCACCGCTTTAATCAGTGTCGTCTACGTAGCAATCAGTACTACAAAGTTTAGGCGGGAATCTGATTCCAGATCATTGAAACTTGTGGCAGAAAGCAAAACAAGGAACCGTGAAATCAGCGCCCGTGAAAATCTGTGCCGTCAGCATAGGAATCAGCGCTGTCGCGCATGCAGCAACCGGGACGCCGCCTGCTGTAGTGGTGGCGTGGCCCACATGCTGGGCCCGCGAGCAGCACGGCCTGTCGGCCCGGGAGCGACAGCAGCAACAGTGGCCGCCTCACCTAGTGGCGGCCGGGCCCACCACTCCTGGCCCGTTCCGTCTCAGCTGCTCCACTGTGCGAGAACCGTTGTGCCCCGTGCAGCCGCCTCCTGCAGTGGCGGCAGGGCCCACCGCCTCCTGGCGTGGCGGCATGTGCCACATGTCGCCTGCCGCGCCTGCCGCCACTAGTGAGGGGGTCCTTTTTGACATTTTTATCTGTAGATAGTTCTTTTTGGCAATAGCCTTTGGCCGGGGGGGTGCTTTTGGACAAAAAATCGCTACAGTGTGCCTTGGGGACACGGCGGCCTCCGTCGCCGCTACCTCCGACATGGTCATCATGGTGGTCGACGACCTCCGAAAGATCATGGTCGGCAACCACGACGACGTCCGCGCCGTCGTCGGCTGTGCCATGGCAGACCGCCCACAAGAAGGTGCCTGGAGGGAGGTGCATGCAGAATTGCAGACTATGGCGACAGTCATGAACGCGACAATGGTGTGTGGGCACGTGAGTTCCATTGAGCTGTTGTTGCCAGACACCACCGGCATCGACGATCCTCGGAAGGCTTGCAGCACATGAACACAACCTGATGAGTTGCGGGCCTCCGGTTTCTGCCGGTAGAAGCAGAAGGGGTGCAGGGACATGGCGGTGCAGATGAGAGGTTGTGGCGTCATCTTCGCCGCGGACGCTTCGAAGACCTGCGGCACGGCCGTCGGGTGTCGTCGTCTCCGCCTCACGCTCCCGTAACAAAACAGTGTCAGCGCCATGGCCCTCGACTCCGGGACCCTATGGCCCCTTCATCCTGGCCACGACCGCCCCCTATGGCCCTCCACATCGACGGCGGGTGGATCCCGAGTGCGGATGAAGGGAACTATGACACTGCAGGCCTCGCCACCCCAGGGCTCTTGGTCGTTTCCATGACGCCGAAGTCGCAACCTTGAGTCGCGTCATGTAGCCCCCGCCTGTACGCAACCATCTCAGGCGCGGGAAAGCACGCCGCCCAGCCATGTCCGCGATCAGAGTCACCGTGGCCGGCGCCGCGGGCTGCGTCGCCTCAGGCGCTCAGTAATCAGTGTTTGTGCGCCGCCTTGGCGGTGTTGTCCTGCAGGTTGCTCAGTATCCGTGCCTTCCTCCCTGCATCTGCCCAGATCGGCGCAGCACATGTTGGGTGTAATAACCCACGGCTTCGAGCCTGGCACGGCTGGTGCGTGTATGGGCGCGAACCGGACGCGTCGGGCGAGCCGGGTCCACGGGCGTGTGCGTGCGTAGGTGTGCGTGTGTGAGTGTGTGAGCCAGCGCGTGTGTGCGCGGGGCCACGCCGTTAGCGAGCAAACAGGAGGGGGAGACCGCGTCGGGTGCGCTGGGAGGCCGTGGCGATCGCGTACGAGCGCGGTGTGTGGACGCGGCCAGAGCGCGGAGGACGTGGGAAGTGGGTGGGCGAGTAAGTGTGAGGTGTGGCCTTGCAGGCAGGTGCTCACGGGTATAAAACCCTGGATCCCCCTGTAACTTGTTAACACGGTCGAGTTCGTGCTCGAGGAAAGGAAAAAGCGTTCGTGCGCTGGAAAAACCCCTGTGTCCACCACACTTCGGATCTTCTTCTTCCTCTGTCTTCTGATCGAGCCACGGCAGGCGAGAGTAAGCTGAGCGAGAGGGAGTGGAGAGCCAGGGCTAGGGAGTGACGGTTCAACAATTGGTATCAGAGCCACGTAAGGATCAGGGCGCGCCCGGCGATGTCAATCTTCCCGTATGCCGGCGGAGCGGGCGGATCGCTACCGCAGTCGGTGCCGCAGCTCACCGCGACAACTACATGGCGTGGGCCATCAAGGTCGAGGCGAACCTCGATGCGGCCGGGCTGTGGGAGGCGGTGGTCGTGCCGGAGGAAGCAGCGGTGGCCTTGATCGCTAAGAAGGACAAGCCGGCGAGGGCGTACCTGCTCGGCGCGCTCGCGGAAAACCTGCTCCTGCAGGTGGCCTCAAAGAAGACGGCGACGGAGGTCTGGGCCAGCCTCAAGGCGCGTTTAGTCGGGGCCGATCGCGTCAGGGCGGCTCGGCTGGGCATGCTGCGCGGGGAGTTTCAGCTCCTGCGCATGGCGGACGCCGAGACCCTAGATGACTTCGCTGGCAGGCTCGGTGCCATGGCGGCACGCTACGCGGCGTTGGGCTCGACCCTGGAGGACGCGGCACAGGTCAAGAAACTACTCGACTCGGTGCCAAACCGCCTGTACGCGGCGGTGGCCGGGATCGAGCAATTCTGCGACGTCGACACAATGGCGTTTGAGGACGCGTTGGGGCAGCTGAAGGCCTTCGACGAGAGGCTGCGTCGGCGCGACCAGGACGGAGGCAACCACGGCGGCGAGCAACTGATATTCACTGCGGCACAATGGCGGGCGTGGGAGCGACAACGAGGCGAAGCTCGGGACGACGACAACGGGGCGCGCAGCGAGGCGTCGGGCTTCGGCAGCGACAGATGAGGCCGGTGCTACAAATGTGGCAAGTGGGGTCACTTCAAACGTGACTGCCCGTAGTGGAAGAGGGCGCAGGCGGAGGATCGTGCACTGCTGGTTGACAGCGACGTCGAGGACGCCGGCCTGCTCTGAGCCGCGGCTTAGGGCGCGAGTGTTGGGTGTAATAAGCCGCGGCGTCGAGCCTGGCACGGCTGGTGCATGTATGAGCGCGCACCGGACGCGTCAGGCGAGCCGGGTCCGCGGGCGTGTGCGTGTGTAGGTGTGCGTGTGTGAGTGCGTGAGCCAGCGCGTGTGTGAGCGGGGCCAGGCCATGCTGTTAGCGAGCAAACAAGAGGGGGAGACCGCGTCGGGCGCGCTGGGAGGCCGTGGCGATCGCGTACGAGCGCGGTGCATGGACGCGGACAGAGCGCGGAGGACGTGGGAAGTGGGTGGGCGAGTAGGTGTGAACGTGGCGTGGGTATAAAACCCTGGATCCCCTGTAACTTGTTGACACGGTGGAGTTCGTGCTCGAGGAAAGGAAAAAGCGTTCGTGCGCTGAAAAAACCCCTGTGTCCACCACTCTTCTGATCTTCTTCTTCCTCTGTCTTCTGATCGAGCCACGGCAGGCGAGAGTGAGCTGAGCGAGAGGGAGAGGAGAGCTAGGGCTAGGGAGTGACGGTTCCAACAGCACATGCTAGCCCGGTGGTGACAACCACGGCCAGAAGCAGCATCCAAGAGGCCAGACATGCTTGTGCTTGGCAGCCGGTCGCTGGCTTGCTGCACGGCAGCACCGATCCGCAGCATAGGCCACTGTCCGGGCAGCGTGTTGATCTACCCGTGCTGGGGTATTTCTTCTATGTGTTCGTTGTCAGAGACGTTGAGCAGCATGACGAAGGAGAGGCCGGAGGGCAATTTCGGTACAAGATCCACCGCGACGAATTCGTTCTGTTAAAATTTGGTTCAGTTACACGCCTAATTAATTGCTATAGCCTGACTCTGTATGTGTCGATCATGAGCAACTTGATAAAGCTATAATGTGGTCTTTGGTTAACAATTGCACTTTTAAATTCTAAGGTCAATGTAGTAAATCTAGACATGAATTGCAATCAAGATTAGTCATTAGATGTTCTATCTTTCTTTGACCTTGAGTAAGATTGTGTTATCAGGAAAAGGTAATTAGGTATCTTCCTTGCTGCATAATTTTGCAATTAGATGACATAGCTGTGTTGCTGGACATGCCTCTCAACAATACCTGCATAGGTGACCACGTTACAGACAAGAGCAATGGCCAAGATGCCGTACTGAAATAGAGCTTCCCTTCGACGGTTTTTGAACAAGCTCTCAAATTGAAGGTGCATAGTGTTGCTCTCATCCTTTTTTGTAACTAAAACTGTGAATACTTGCATGCTTGATATAAACTATAGTTGATGTACGTGAGTGCTTCTCTGAAATGATTCCATGCATATTATGGCAAGTTACCAATGTCAAGAGGCAAGAGCCAGAACATTGGATTATTTTATCTACTTGGGTTTTAACATTTCTGATTTATTTGCTTAGAGGTGTGTAGTGTTAACCGTTCTGTTTGTATCCATGCATTTGCATGGTCATAATAAATTTAGTCATTTCCCACCTTCAACCTCTTTATGTATTGCTCTGTCTATTTAAGATAGCAAGTGATTATTCATCAATCTATTGCTTAAATAGTCACGATTAATCGACAAGCGCGGCGACGTTTAGCTAGTAGTAGCTACAAAGAATAGCATTTCAGCAGCAAACGTAGCTTATTTCAGCAGCAAAAATGAGCATATTTCCTACAGCAAAACTTGAGCAAATTTCAGCACAGTACAATAGTATCTTTCATCAGCATTTCAACAATAACAGCAACTAAAAGGAGCATATTTCAGCACAATACAATAGCCTACTTCAACAACAAAGATGAGCATATTTCAGCAACGAAAGAAGCATATTGCAGCCATACATGGTTCAACAAGATGTCCAATTACACAAGTTCTGAAATATAATTCATGGTTCACAAATGACGAGCACGAATGAGACGAAATGATCCAATACATCAATTCTGAAGTAGAATTCATAGTTCACACAAATCACGTCATGTTTATGCATTCGAAGTCTAATTAATTTACTTTGATCAGTTATTTGGGCGCTATGGACAAAGACCAACTATAACCCTTTCTCCCATGCCGTCCTCCTTGGGCGACTCAGGGTGCAGGTGCAACCCTAGCCGCCCCTAACAAGTCTGTGCAGGTGTAGGGGGCGGTGGGGCTTCCCCTTACACCCACCATGCATGGCTAGGTGGGACTCTCTCTACACCCCGGACGGCACTGGTGGTCCTTCGTGCCTCTCCCGGCTGCTAGTTCGTTGATGGTCGTTGCCTCTGTGGAGGAACCTGGTCAGTTCCTACCACCGATGGGCACCTGCTGGGGGCTGCGGCTTTCCTCTGCTCGGATTTGGAGACGATCATCCTGTCCGACTTCGGCCGGCTCCAGTTGGCCACTTTCATGCACTCGCACCCGCCCCCAAATTGCAGATATGGCAAAAAAAACTGCGATCGGCGCCACATAAGCTGCAACGGGTGTGTCGTGATAATGCTAGAACCGGCATCAAGATTTGCTGGAACCGGCAACCACATTTGCTTGAATCGATGTCGTGCGTGGAACCTGCGTCTAGAATTGTTGGAAAAGACTTCTTCCTTCGACAACGACCATGGTGACCAGAGGGTCACGACGCTTTTTTTTGTTGCAACCATAGATCACAAAGTTGCATCATGCGTTGTGCGGAGCAGGAAAGGTGACATTGCGAGGTTTCATGCTACAAGCTCCATGGTGTGAGAGCGGGGGGAGGAGGTTCTGCGAGAACAGTGAGCGGCGGTGAATCCTGGTGGTGTGGTGGTGCTTCGAGCTCGATCGTTTCTCGCAGGGATTATGGGGAGAGGAGGTGTCGACGACGCTTAATTTTTTAGGGGCAAAGTAGGTCGCGAGGAGCACGAAGTAGAGGACAGATCTGTCGGCTGCGAGTGGTCCTATCGTGCTGGTCTTAGAGCATCTCCAGCCGTGGCGCCCCCGGGCCGTGTTTCGGTAGTAAATAGCGCCGCTTGGGGGGGGGGGCAGCACTAATTTCTGCAGTGTGTGTGTGTGTGTGTGTGGGGGGGGGGGGGTTCCCAGCCATGGAGAGCAGAGGGGTGGTGCTGACAGTGACGTGGCGGCGAAGGGGAAAGTGGCACTCCGTCGCGCGGGAGGACGAATCTGCGGCTGGCTGGCCGACTGAGCAGGCCCACAAGCTTTTTCCTTTCCGCCGGCGCCCCCATGCGTCCTCTAGTGCGCTGGGTTCGGCTTTGGTTCGTCGGATGTAGTTTCAGCGCAATCTAGCGGAAAACGAGGACCTACAGGGGCGGTTGGGAGGATTTAGCTTCGCCGGCGGAAAAAAGGGCTCCTGGAGGCTCTTGGAGGCACGGCTGGAGATGCTCTTACAAAAGTTGAAGTTGGCACCGCGCGCTTGGACGTACGCCGCTCGTGTCTCGTGCGCCACCGTGACGGTACGAGCTGCATATATGCACGCTGCATGCATATATATGTCGTGGTCACGGCAAGTGTTTGTGAATTCATCGATTCGTTGGAGCACGACGACACAGATACGTACGCATGCGCTTTGCGAAATCAAGTCGGTCCACGAGAGAATTATTACGCGATGCGTTTGCTCGGGGACGGATCCTATCCGTCTTCAACTCAGCCGGTCCGTGGAGCCGCCGCCACACGTAGGTGGAAAAAAACACGAGCTATGTCCGTAAATACGGGGATTAGCTGGATCGCATCTCATAACGGCAATCCTGCACGCCTATTCCGCCGTCACAACTCCTCCTGCTTTGCCCCCGGGACGAATCGATAGCTCCCAGCCGCCGACCATGGCCATGGCCACAAGGGCAGGGGCGATGCCTCACCACCGCAACCTCCCAGATGAGATCGTCGTATGGGAGATCCTTGTCCGTCTGCCACCCAAAGCCCTCCTCCGCTGCCGTGCCGTTTGCCGCGCCTGGTGCAGCGTTACCTCCTCCTACGACTTCCTCCTCGCCCACCACACCTGCCAGCCCGCTCTTCCTCTTCTCCGCAACTATGAAAACTACAGAAAAGGCCTAGGTGTCTGTTGCTTCGACCATCGGCCAAGGGTGGCCGCCCCTGACCATCCCCAGCCCGTCACCCGACGACTAATTGACCAAACCTCCTTTCTTCTAGATGACGCCTTCTGCAACGACGAGACCCCCTTCTCTTGTCTGGTTACCTCCTGTGATGGCCTCCTCATCTTCCGCGCCGGGCTCAACAACTTCTCCATCTGCAATCCGGCAACTCGCCAATATGCTCGCATCCCACTGCCTACACATCTTAACTGCTGGATTCTGGGAATGTACCCTCACCCCCCTACCGGCGAGTACAGACTATTGCTCTACTCTTACATACCGGCACCCGGGAGTGATGCTGCGTGCCACGTCTTGGCACTGGGCCCCGTCCAGCCTCCGAGGCACATCGGGTGGCCAGATGCGATTACACATATGATTACGGAGCTAGAATCGGACCCTCGTGTGCTATTCCGTGGTAGCCTGCATTGGTACCCATTGTATTATGAAGGCAAAAACACCATGATAGTGGTGTTTGACACCACATCTGAGTCATTCCGGGAGATGCTTGCTCCCGTTGTTACTCACTGCGCTGACTTGTTTGAGATGGACAACATGCTCAGCATGTCCGCCTTTGATTATGTGAAAACCATTGATATATGGGTGTTGCAAGACTATGAAAGGGAGGTCTGGGCCTTAAAACAGAAGATTGAATTGCCAATTGCGGAGATCAAGGTGCAGTGTGACAAGTATGATGGTAGGTTGGATTTGATGGTTGTGCCGGGGGATGGTGAGTTGCTCGTGTTGGTCAAATTTGACGAGTGGCTTCTTCTTGTTGGCATGGATGGCAAGTTGGTCGCCACTTCCCATCACAAAGAAGTCGGTCTTAGTCACTTTAATTTCAAACAAACTCTTGTTCCGCAAACCTTCTTTTCGACACTAGAAGGTTGTGTAATGCTCCGCCCTTCATCTAAAGATTGTTGAGTGAGTTGGTGCTTCGTAACATCATTGATGTTTGTATCCTCATGAGCTGCAAGTTATATGAATTGGATCCACTATGAGCTACTAGCTTCTTTGATGATGCAAGTAAAATTCTACTCATGACGCTCTGGCTGTTACATAGTTGCATGAAATCCATGCGTGTCTCGATACCCTTCCATGTTGAACGAAGTGCCTACTGAGCATGTTGATTCCAAGATTATCAAGTCATTTTGATGTGTGTTTAAAATTCTGTGCTAACTATTATGTGTGATGTTTCTATTTTCTGTCATAGAAGAATTATGTTTCTCGTTTATCTCTAGGTCTTCTTAGTACTTGTATAGGAAAGGGGATGCAAGGATATCAGAAAATAAAGTATGGAACTAGTTCCAGATCGTACCTAAAGATTCTCTCTTAGGACTACTGGTAATGAATTTGTGATGATGGACAGATTAATATCTTTGTGGACAAATACTGGAAAACAAAATTAAGTTTTAAGGTGAAAATATGCGCACCTGGTTGTCCAGAACACAAATGAAGCTTCCTCACCACAAGCAGTACTTTCAATATTAGTATTTACTTATTTTTATTGCAGTTGCCGCTCTTTTTTTTCGTGTGGCATTACTGATCGCTACGTTAAAATCTTCAGTGCCAACTTCAGGCTTCTTCATTGACATGAGGCTCTTAAGGTCAAAATTACATGATTGCAATACCTAGTGTTCTACAAGTGTGAATCAGTGCTACAAACCTACATATTCGTATTGCTAATTAAGCGTAGTATTTGCTCAATTTGGTAACTAGTACACATCAGAATGAACACTGTCTCACACAAACTCTTCACGGGACCTATCAGAATGAACACTCTCTCACATAAACTCTTCATGGGACCTGTGTGCGATGTCTTGTGTCTAAATTAAGCATAATCTTTAATCAGCATCAGAATGAACACTCTCTCACAAAGAATTATTCCCTTCTCTTAACAACAGGTACAACTGATAAACAAGTATGTAAGTAGATATCAGGACTACAGGGCGCCTGCTTGGCGGAGGAGGGGCACGAGATGGCCGCCGAGGTGCAGCTCCATGACCTGCCTGGTGCCGCCGACGAGTGCACCACGGATGAATACCGCAGGCACCGCTGGGCTCTGGCCCACCATGCCAGCGAGCACCCTCTCCAGATCCTCTCTCTGGGGGTCCTTGTCCACCTCGTGCACCGTAGAGCTCACCCCCAGTTGCGCAAAGAGCCCTGTCATGGTGTGGGTCATGCAGCAGTAGCTCGCCCCAAAGATCACCACGATGCCCTGCGATGCCATCGCGGTCACCCTCTCAGCCATTGCTGAATTTCCTAGCTCTCTGTCTCTCTCTCTCTCTCCTCTATATCTCGATCGCTCAGCTCAGTTCACTTGAGCTAGCTATAGGCTGTTGCTTCTTGCAGCTTTGTGATGGTGATCACCCAACATTTATAGGGCAAAGTGAGTGGATAGGAGGAAGTGCTTAATCGAGGTGTAAGGGGGATAGCTGTGACGTGCAGAAAATCAAGGATAATATACGTCCTGCGTTAAAAGTTTCTATTCTGACTATTCTAGTACTACTTGTACACAGGGGCAAAAGAATCATACAATTAGGTACGGCCAGAATTGTGGCTAATCTTTTATATTATTTTATGATGTTTTGAATAAATAAAAACGAAGACGAATAAGATCCAAGATAAGCTGGCGGGACTTTGGTCATTACTAACATATATAGAAAAGGAGATGGCAGTACCGGTGGATCAAATTCAATGCTTCAGCTATTTTTTTAGGGGTCAATGCTCCAGGCTCCAGCTGTTGATTCGTTAGGTTTTTGATAAGCTAGATTAGGATCCACTCTAATTGGCTGTTTTGCCATTTGTGTGTGACAAGGAATATCACTGGGGTAGAGTTGTGGACCATCATGCATCACATTTCTTTTTCTCAGTTGTGGAATTGTGCATGACAAGGAATGCCATTAAGACCACTCCATGAAATGGCATATATTAAATTTACCCTTAGAATTGCTATTTGCTAGTGGTAACTAGTGGTGATGGGTGGATTACAGCTTTGTTAACATAAAAATTGCAAAAAAAGGAATTAAATTTTGAAAAAAGAATAATGTGAATAACATTCAATATGTGTACCTTGCCTTGTCGTTTCAGCCACCCCTGTCCAGAACACAAAAGGAAACTTCCAGCCATTTCCAGAGTATTTCCTCTTTCAGATGCTGCTCGTCATTTTTATTTGGAAGTCTTCCAAAGTTTTTCTACACTACCGGCCATTTCCATAAAGTCTTCACATAGGCTATATCCTATACACACTGCCGTCAAACTTAAAAGATTCAGTGCAGTTCTGCTGGATATCTTGCAATATACCTCTGCAAAGTTCAGTTTTTTGTACTGAAATGAACAGAGGTTACCCAACTTACATGACCGATTGACTGCAATATCTACTATTTTAGGAAGAGAAATAACTATAGGCAATATCTTATACGCACCATGGTTAATCTTAGAAGACTCGGTGTAGTTCTGCTGGATAACTTGCAATACACTTCTGCAAACTTCAGGTTTTTCAGTGAAGTGAATAGAGGTTCTTAAGATCCAACTTATATTACCGCATAATGTAGTGTTCTATGACGTGGCATGAACGACTACACATTTGAACTTCTTGGTTTAATATTTGTTAAGAAACTCAGAACCAAGTACAAGCCTACTCATATACTTATTGACCAAATTGCAGACAAAACAACACATGTTGATTGCATAGAGTGCAAGCCAAGCCCATCTGAATAATATTGATTGCTCAATGCTCATCCATTTCCATACCTCATCAGAGAAACATAGCTCTCTATCATAGAATAAAACAAGGTAAAAGGGCATACACTAGTTAGCTGAGTGCAAGCCAAGCCCATCTGAATAATATTGATTGATCAATGCTCATCCATTTCCATATCTCATCAGAGAAACATAGCTCTCTATCATAGAAGTCGTACCCAGTGACAATATTAGAAAGATTAAAACACAGGGGGGTCGTTACTTTTGATCATGTCGCACGTTCAATGCAGGAAAATTAGGTGGCCAGATCATCATAAAGGGAGATATATGTATGTGGTTCAAAACAAGGTAAAAGGGCAATATCTAATACACTGCCGTCAAGCCTAGAAGGTTCAGTGCAGTTCTGCTGGATATCTTATACGTTTCCAAACTTACATGACCGATGGACTTCAATACCTACTGTTTCAGGAAGAGAAATAACTATAGGCAATATCTTATACGCACCACGGTTAATCTTAGAAGACTCACTGTAGTTCTGCGTGGATTACTTGCAATACACTTTTGCAAACTTCAGGTTTTTTCAGGGGAAAACTCTGTTTTTGCCACAAATTTTGCCAACTTTGCTTATGCCACTCTAGAATTTCATCTCTCACTTTTGCCACTCCTAGCTTTCGATAATATATCACAAATGCCATTCTGTTACACATCCATTAGGTGACTGTTTATTCTAGCTAGTTGACCAAGAGAAGAGTTGTCAGTATTTGTAAAAATGACACAGGTTGCCCCTACTGACACAGGTTTCATGATGTTATTATTGCACTTACTTCTCATCTAAATATCGTGTAATTATGTGTGATGATTAAATTTCCAAAGAGATCATGCCAAAATTTCCTCTTTACTATGCTACTGGTCATGATCTTATTAATGTGCATACTTCTCATCTAAATATTGTGCAACTATGTGTGATGGTTAGATTTTCAAATAGGCCATGCCAAAATTTCCTCTTTACGGTGGTGTTGGTCATGATCTCTAAATATTGTGCAATTATGTATGATGGTTAGGATTTCAAATATGTCAACCAAAATGTCCTCTTTAGTATGCTGCTGGTCATGGCGTTAATATAATGGCAAAAGCATTATTTGAAAAAAACGAGAGTGGCAAAAGCAAAACAAAATAATTGGGGGCAATCTGGACTTTTCCCTGCTCTGTTTGGTCAAATCGTCCATTGGCCTAACAGAATGGCATTTGTGATATATTATTGAAAGCTAAGAGTGGCAAAAGTGAGAGATGAAATTCTAGAGTGGCATAAGCAAAGTTGGCAAAAGCTAGAGTGGCAAAAACAAAGTTTTCCCTTTTCTCATTGAAATGAACAGAGGTTCTGAAGATTCAGCTTACATGACCACAAAAATCTAGTGTTGTACGACATGGCATGAACGTCTACGTGTGTATTCGTAAGCTTAATATTTGCTATCAAACTCGGACTAAGTACAAGCCTATCGAACAAACAGGACGGCATGTGTTGATTGCAGAGTAGTGACAAATGCTAAAGAATAAAACACGGTAAAGTGCATACACTAGTTAGATGAGATGTAATCAAGTCCATCTGAATAATATTGATTGCTCATCCATTTCCAATTTTCCATACCTTATCAGAGAAACATAGCTTCATGTCATAGAAGTCATACTCATACCCAATGATGATTTTACAAAGATAAAAACATAGGGGGGGGGGGGTCATTGCTCTTGATCATGTCGCATGTTCTTCAGTGCAGGGAAAACAGGCGGCCAGATCATCATAAAGGGATAGATAGGTATGTGGTTCATACCCGGACGAATAAATAGATGATCAGGCAGTGCCTGCTCGTGCACCTTCTCAACTATCCTGCTTCTCAGATGAACATAGAGGACAACACCATATCTCGCATAATCCAAGAACACAAACTCAGCATTGTCCCCGACTGCAGCAACACCAAGAAAATCACCATCTTGTGCCATCCAAACCCAATCATGACCAGCAGAACATCGGACACAAAATGTGTCCACTAGCAGCCAGCCGCCTGCACCATCGTTGTCGCCCATCATCCCATGGAGCCACACACTGAGATGAAACCCGTCTACACCGACAAGATAGATCCCGGAACCCTCCGCACATGAAAGCATATAGTTGCTCCGCACTCCAACTGGTAGCTCAAGGGTGAATATGGTTGACGTGGCCAAATCAAGACCCATGGTGTACCCAAAGCCGGTCACCATGAAGACCTTGCCATGGACGGGTGGTAGCATTTCTATGAAGTTGGTTTCAGCATACGGGAGATCTACCTCTGTCACGGCGGTGGTAGGGATGCCCCATCCGCCGGATCCCAGCACGCACACTTCCGCACGGACTTCTCTCCAGACCTTCCACAGACTCACCAAGGTGATGCCGTCGCGGCCCCCGTCCTCGGGGAGGAAAGTCTGAGAGAATACCCCTTGAGTGTGAGCCTGCGGAAGATGGCGGGGCAGCGGGGTCTGTGGGAGGACCGCTTCGGACTCCCCAGCGAGCAGCGGCTCGAGGAGGGAGTGCCTGTATGTTCCCTCGTGCAAGAACACGGTGATGAGGCGGCTGTTCCGGCAGTGCACGACGCGCTGGTATGTGTTGGCGGTGAAGGCACCGTCGAAGGAGGAGGCCGCACGGCGTGAGAGGGCGGCGAGCTCCAGGGGCTGCGGAAGCGGCAGGAACTTGTACGGTGTTTCGGGGTAGCAGGCGAAAACGCCGAGGACGCGAGGCGGGTTGCGCTCGCGAAAGTGACGGAGGAAGGCCGGGTTGGAGGCGTGGTGGAGCCACCGCTTGGAGACGAGGGCGGCGCGGACGAGGCAAGTGGGGAAGCCGAGGCGGAGGAGGATCTCGCGCAGGAGGTTGTCGTCGCCAAGCACCGCCGCCGCCGACGCGAGCGCGGCGGCCACCGGCAACCGTCGATCTCCGTCCATAGTTTTGGCCAGCCAAAGTTTGGGGGATTTTCCGGTGGGAGGGGTTTGGAGGGGTTTCGGTGGGAGTGGAGCTGGAAATGCGTTTCCTTCCTCTTCGATCGTGTGATTATATAGGACGCTAATAACGGGGTTGGATTGTGCCCTCGCGTCATCCCTTGCGTCATTTTCACCTCACATATGCATCTTATTCTTGAGTATTTCGCCGGTCCATTTTTCACCGTTGGATTAGGACACTAATAACGGTTGGATTGTGGCCCCGCCTCATCCCTTACGTCATCTTCGTATCACACGTGCATCTCATCCTCAAGTATTCCGCCAGTCCATTTTTCACCGTTGGATTAGAACATTAATAACGGTTGGATTGTGCCCCCACGTCATCCCTTACGTCATATTCGTCTAACACGTGCTTCTCATTCTTGAGTAATTTGCCAGTCCAATTTTCATCGTTCGATTAGGACACTAATAACAATTGGATTGTGCCAATGCATCATCCCTTACGTCATCTTCATCTCACACATTGCATCTCATCCTCTCTTCATCATCTCATACGGACATCTCAACCCCTAGCATGAGCAAGCACCAACGCCCCTCGCGCAGCTCGCATCATGACCACATGACGTTGTTGCATAGTAGTAGGACCCTAGGACGCCATTGTGTAGAAGGTCGTTCCCATCGTTGCAAACCCCGGCCGCCGTGTTTGCATCGTCGTCAAAAGGGAATCGTAGCCACCAGTCCGCCTCTACAACAGCATCAACGTCGCCTGCCCCCGGCCCACGCACCGTCGGCTGCGCTCGTAGCACCTGTGAGGACCAGAACACTAGCAAGAGGGAAAGTTTTCTTTCTCCGCAGCAAGTTGTCTTGCATGTTGCTTCACTTTCTCCAAATTCTCCTACTAAAACATTCTCGTACGGGCTCAATCTTTTTTTAGCATGCCCGGGCTCAGTCAAACCATCGCCCGGTCATGTGGCAACACGGCCCATTAAGAACCAGTTATGGGCTTCTTTTTCTGGAAGGGCCACGTGATTATTCTCGAAGAGCCACGTGATTATTCTAGAGTTTGATGAATAAAGTTTGGTTCTACCCCTAAAAAAACGTGATTTTTCTAGAACATAGTGAAGAAAAAAACAGTCTATTGTTCATACGAATCCTGCTGATAATAATGGCAGTTGGATTTAGAAGACCAACAGTTATGACTGATGCTCTTAGTCCAACTTAAAACTGATCCACTATGTAGAGTATTATAGAGATGTACTAGTATTTTTTTGAAACCTAAAAATCATATTATTATTTATGGATTTTCTCAAAAACCGGGCTCTATGGGGCTAGGGAGCCAAACACAATTTCTGGTTTCCAATGCGGTTTACTCGAAAGTTGTAGCAGAAGCCGCGCGCTATATGATTCTCGCTTGGACATACGTTGCCGTGTCCTGCGCGCCACCGCGACTACATGAGCCCGTGGGCTCGTGGCAAGTGTGTACTAATTCATCGATCCCTTGGACCGCGATGACAAAGGTACGTACACCACGTTCCGTGAAACACATACACGCGACCGGACAGGCACACGAGCTCCGTCTTTCCGAGAGCAACTAGTTGAAGAGCATTTTTCCGGGAGCCTCACAACGATCAGCGTCACTTGGCGCGCTCTCAGCTACCCGCTATGTGTCACGCTCTGGACGCTTTATTCGGATTTTTTTCGGACGTGTTTTTGGCTTTTTAAACGGATTTTCTTTCGATGTTTCGGTTTTTCACCGGTCTTTCTTAACTTTTGGACCAATTTTTTTTCAAATTTCGTGTTTTTTCTCTTTTGCGAGAGTCATGACCGTGCCTCCGGAAACGAAAAAAAAATGCATTTTCTGTTTTTTTCTCCTTTCATGAGAGGCACGGTTTTGCTTTCGCGAGAGACACGGTTGTGCTTTCGCGAGAGGCACCACAGTGCCTCTCAGAAACAGAAAAAATAAATGTGTTTTTTATTGTTTTTTTCTTTCGCGAGAGGCACGGTTTTGCTTCCGTGAGAGGCATGGTTATTCTTTTGCGAGAGGCACGGCCGTGCCTCCTCGGAAATGAAAAGGACGCATTTTCTCTTCTTCTTTTTCCTTCCGCGAGAGGCACGGTTTTGCTTTCGCGAGAGGAACGGTTGTGATTTCGCGAGAGACACGGATATGCCTCTTTTGGAAAGGGAAAGAATCCGTGCTCCCGGTTCGGTTTGTTCGACCGGTTTTTTTTTGTGAAAAGGAAGTTCGTCAAAACTTATCAACATGGGACTAGTTTTGAAGATCTCGACGCGAGGAATCCAACAACAAAAACAGTTCAAGATTTAAACACACAGTTTATAGGATAAAACATTTTGAATAAACGAATCTACAAAAAAAGAACAACTCCCAGGTTGCGATAAGTGGCGCAAATGCAGCGCGCCACTTGTCGCAATCTGGGAAGGTGGGAGTGAACTTTGCAATGAGTACTCCTCAATTAGTGATTTCGTTGTCTTTCCATACGAATTACGCAATGCGTTGGCCCTGGACCAGATTCTATTCTGATTCAACTTTTCGTCAGAGGGGAAAACGAACGCAGAGATTAGCCGGATCATACCTAATAACCACAGTGCATGCATATTGTCGTGGTTCTAAGTCTGACAGTAGAAATAGGGGTAGGTAAGGGGAGGCGGTGTCCTAGCTATGGAGTAGTTGTGAAGACAAACGATGTACGAGTTTAGGCCCTTCTCGGAGGAAGTAACAGCCCTACGTCTCGGAACCCTGAGGCGGTCGAGTGGATTATGAGTATGAGTATTACAAGAGTGTGAACCCCTCTATCTGTGGAGGGGGGTGGCTTATATAGAGTCTTGGGACCCCAGCCAGCCCACATAATGGAGAGGTTAAAGTACATTAAGCACAGGGCGTTCTTGTAACGCCCTCATAAAGCGCCATTAACTATCATTAAGTCTATTCAATAGCAAGCCGTTGCTCACGGAATGCCTTCGACCTTCGGTGGTCGAGTGAGTCTTCATGGTCGAGTGAGTCTTCCATGGTCGAGTCCTTCCGCAGACCGGTCAGTGGGTCCTCTCTAGTCATTTGGAAGGTGGCGTCTTTAAGAGTGTCCTAGGGTAGGATGTTTAGGTCGGGCCTATGACCCTACCTAGGTACATGAATCCATCATTAGCCCCGAATGGATTGAATTTGGAGTGAAGGAGGAGTTGACATTGTCTCCGATTGTCTTTTGCATCTTGGCTGAGTATTATGCGGATCAAGATCTTCTCCGTTGATGACAAGCGACTTTTCTTGATCGACTCGATCCATTCTTGTTCTTTAGTCGAGTGACTTTCTTTTACTTTGCCATTCCGGCGGCGGATCGCGGAGATCTCGCGCTTGACAGACCGATCATCCCTCACGGATCTCGCGGGATCTGAAATTTGGGGAAGCCTTGGCCAGAATGGGCTACTGGCGTTCGGAGGGACATAACAGGCGCCTCGATTTCCGCGCTGCTTTTTCCGCCACGTATCGTGCAGTGCAGCTGTTCGGGATATGATTGGATTGTTCGGGCCCACCTGTCATCCACTCGGAAGGGATGCTATAAATGCAACTCGTGGGGGCTCACGCACAGTTCCCCGCTCTTCCTCCTCTGCTCTCTTCGTCTCCGCCCTCCGCAACCGCTGCTGCTCCCGCTATCTCCTCTCCTGCGCATTCCGCCGGCAGCCATGGGCAAAGAGAAGACGACGATGTTGGAGCACGCGAAGAAGGCGTCGGCGGCGGAGAAGGCGTCGGTGGCCGAGAAGGCAAAGGGAAGGTCTACCGGCCGTGGTGGTTCCTCGTCGAGATCCAACCTGCCGAAGGGCTGGGTCCAGGGAGATTGGATCCAGTCGACCATCAAGGAGAAGGATCTCCTCGATATGGCCAACGACGGGTTGATCCCCCACGGCGCCGCGAGGCTTCCTGGCCGAGAGTGGCAGCCCCAGCCAGAAGAGGGTGAGTCGTGCTCTGGCCACCCATGTCGACCGGGATTTTCGTTGCCGCGAGTGTTTTCTTCGGGTTTTCTGAATTTCTTGAGCCCAGCTCCACCATTTTACTCAAACTCCATTGCGTATCTTGCTGCGTTTGTGTCTATGTCGAAAACTTCTGGGCTGTCGACCTTGACCGGGTTTGTTCAAGTATATCTTCACATGTCGCTCTCGGTGTGAAGAAGGCAAGCCCCAGTGACGAGAAGACCCAAGTAGTTCGGATGTGCGGTGGCCTTGGGGTCCAATTGAGGAACAAGAGCACTTTCCAGCTATGTCTTTCCCGAGTCGGTCGGAGGCTGGCGATCGACTGGTTCTCTTGCCGAGCGAGTCGGCCGGAGACGATCAGTGGTCTTCCTCCATTTACCATGAGTCGAGTGAACAGACCCTCCTCCACGAAAGTGGTTCAGAGGAGAGAAGGCGAGGTGAAGATGTTGATGGATCGCGTGGTGCAGCTGGTAAGGGGCGGTGTGGTGGCATGGACCTCTTGGAGGTTTTTCTTGAGGCGAATCCAGCCTCTTGATTCGAGTCCTTGCATGTGGCTGTATTGCGGCACGAAGCGAGACTCTCGTCCACCGGAGGCGGTCGGCGATGTCGTAGTGGAAAGATGGATGGCTGCGATTACTGGGAACAAGGACAACCCTCGCGGATCCCGGAGGATTTCCCCACTTGATCGCAACAGCGTTCCAGAAAAGGTATGTTTGCTCTGTTTTCCGTTGTACATCCGTCGAGTGTGTTTCTGTAACTTGGTCGACTGAACTCTGCTTTGATATTCCCAGGCTCTTACTGAACTGTACTCAATGCCCAATGGCGCTCAGACTCCGATTGAGGAGGGGGAAGCCAGCGGCGGCGAGAGCCAGGAAGAGTGGGATTCAGACGCTGCAGAAGACGACGATGACGATGACGAGGATGATGATGACGAGGATGAAGAGGAGGAGGAGGCACCACCGCGCTCAGAAAGGCGGTCAAAACTTGTGCACGACCCTTCGACTGAACGCGGTAAGGGAGTGGCGACTGCCTCACAGTCGACCAAACGCCCTCGGCCCGCTTCTCCGGTGCCGACTGAGAAGGCGCCGAAGCAGTCGAAAGTAGCTCCGTCGAGGACGACCAAGCCTCTGCCAAAGATGAAGGTAGCCATCCCCACCATTTCAGCGGCTGCGACTTCCGAAACTTCAGGCAAGGCTGAGGACCATGAGATGGAGGACGCGGCGACTTCAAATCCCGGTACTACAACTTTAAATCTTGTTCTTGGTCGACTGATGTATAATTTCTGACTTTGACTTTTTCCTGAAGCTCCAACCAATGACATTATCACCCTTCCCGACGACGATGATGAGGATGAGGAACCGTTGAGGACTAGGAGGAGCAGGAAGTCATCTACTGGCCAAGCAGCCCGAGGTGTGATGGCGCCCGAGACCATTGCGACGGAAGGAGAGGTCAGCACTCGACCCACCGTGTCGTTCGCGGTGCCGTTGACGAGTGCTCGACCCACTTCGTCGAGTGCTGGACAGCCTTCGATCTTCGCCACGCACCACGTCCCGGAGGACCAGGCTAGTGCTGCTAAGGAGGCGATCCGTCAAGCAGAGATCATGATGGAGCAGGTGAAGATCGTTGGGGCCTTGAGCCAAGCGACTTCTGACGCCAGCTCCGCCCTTGAGCAATGTTGGTCGATCGACCACCGCCTGTTCTGTTAGGATATGCTATCAAAACTTTTCTTTCTGGAATTCATAGCAGTCACCCAGTGGGTGTGTTGGTAAAAACTCCGTATTAGCGGGGCACGCTGAGTGCACCACCTGGGTGTAATCCCAAGGCTAAGGTCATTGCTGGCGATCGGTCTTAAACTTCATAAGTAAATATTGATTACCGAATGAAGCGAATATGTTTACGAGACCGTGGGGGCACAATGAGTGCACCCACTGGGTGTAATCCCGAGGCGTGGTCATTGCTGGCGATTGATTACGATCTGAAGAAGTTTCGATCATTGGTCGACTCGCTTTTTTTTTTTTTTTTTTGGCTGGTCGATTGGTCGACTCATTTGAATAAGACCGGTGGGGGCACGCTGAGTGCACCCACTGGTGTAATCCCGAGACTACGGTTGAATGCTTGCATTATTGTAGTCTTAAACGCATCATTTTCTTTATTCACTCGGAAGTGGATCATCTTTGACATTTTGTCGATTGACTCTTCAGTAGAAATCTTGCGATCTTGCGACGCGCTATCTGAAGCTGGGGCGGAAGCATATTCAGCTCGAGTTGGACTTGAAGCTAGTGCAGGAGAACCTGACGAAGGCAAAGGAGGAGACCAAAGGTATGTTTGGTGAGACTTCGACGACTCTTTTCTCCCCTCATTTGCTTCAAACCTGACTTTGCTGTAATTTACAGGCAAGGTGAAGGAGGCCCAGAGGAAGAAGGAGCTTGAGCTGTCCGAGAAGATCAAGCTCGCTGATGAAAAGCTATCCTCAGTCACCAAGCTCGAACAGGACAACACCAATCTGAAGGCTGCTCGGCCATTGCCACCAAGGATGTTGATCGTTGAAAGTCGACAAGACTACTCGATCGAGAGGATCAACCAGTTGACCGGGAAAAGAATGACTGGAAGGCTTCTTGGGTGGTCTTGCTAAAAAATTGTTCCTTATGCTCGAAGGTAAACTTCTTCACTCGACCAATTCTTCCAACTGTTATGTTCCCATTCGACTATTTGCCTGATTCGGGGTTTTGTCTTTGCAGAGTTCTGCCGCAACTTTGAAGAAGAAACCAGCCAGCTGGAGACGAACCTTGACCCTGTCAATTCTCCGGTGAATGATGAAACTGCCATGAACATCTTCCATTTGGAGTCTCGTGTTGCGGCCGTCGTGGATTATCTCGCAAGGCGAAGGTTGCTCGTCCGCATCGACTCGGCGCTCTGCCTGTGGAGGCGCTCCAAAATGACCTCGAGTCGTTGGTGGCTCGGTGAGCGCTGTCCCGACCGAGTGCAAGAGTGGAAGAAGTCTTCAGCTCGATGTGGCGCGGACGTGCATACATATGCTGCACGAGTCCATTGCAAGGATGCCGAGAGGATAAGCTGGCGGCTCTCCGAGTGGCCAACACCAAAAAGCACGACTTCAGGGCCTTCATGGAGACTTTCATTGCTGCTGCTACACGAATTGCAGACGGGATTGACCTTGACGAGTTCGTTGCTCCATCCAGCCCTCCACAGGAGGGGTAAAAAACTTTCCTTGACCTTAAATTTGCCTCGGTATGCCGAGTGGAGTTGTAACCGATAAAACCTTAACAGGCTTAGCGCCTGAGCACTCTCGGTTCCTTTTAGGTATCGACCTAAATTTGGATTGGATGTTTGGATATGATTGCTTTTGGTTTGAATTGCCCCTTTGCAAGTTAACATAAGATGCCCACTGATCGACTTATTCCTTAGGCGAGCCTTGGGCTGCAGCTAAGCCCCAGTGAGAGGTTTGCTCTTCACTCGGTAGGATTTCTTTACCTTAGGCGAGCACCGGCTGCAGCTAAGCCCCAGTGGGAGGTTTGCTCTTCACTCGATAGGATTTCTTTTACCTTAGGCGAGCTTTGGGCTGCAGCTAAGCCCCAGTGAGAGGTTTGCTCTTCACTCGGTAGGATTTCTTTTACCTTAGGCGAGCACTGGGATGCAGCTAAGCCCCCGAGTGAGAGGTTTGCTCTTCACTCGGTAGGATTTCTTTTACCTTAGGCGAGCACTGGGCTGCAGCTAAGCTCCCGAGTGAGAGGTTTGCTCTTCACTCGGTAAGATTTCTTTTACCTTAGGCGAGCACTGGGCTGCAGCTAAGCCCCCGAGTGAGAGGTTTGCTCTACACTCGGTAGGATTTCCGTTGTATTTGTGGCGAAGCTCGGAGGAGAGGGTCACGATCGACCTGCACCTCGTCTTCCTTGCGAACGCACATCATACTTATGGTGTATCTCGGAGGAGAGGGTCGCAGTCGACCTGCGCCTCGTCTTCCTTGCTAGCATACTTTATACTTAGGCAAGTCCTTGGACTGCAGCTAAGCCTCCGAGTGGAAGTCTGGCTTACCACTCGGTAGGATTTTTAATAACTTAGGCGAGCACTGAGCTGCAGCTAAGCCTCCGAGTGGAAGTCTGGCTTACCACTCGGTAGGATTTTTAATAACTTAGGCGAGCACTGAGCTGCAGCTAAGCCTCCGAGTAGAAGTCTGGCTTACCGCTCGGTAGGATTTTTAATAACTTAGGCGAGCACTGAGCTGCAGCTAAGCCTCCGAGTAGAAGTCTGGCTTACCACTCGGTAGGATTTTTTGTAACTTAGGCGAGCACTGAGCTGCAGCTAAGCCTCCGAGTGGAAGTCTGGCTTACCACTCGGTAGGATTTTTAATAACTTAGGCGAGCACTGAGCTGCAGCTAAGTCTCCGAGTGGAAGTCTGGCTTACCACTCGGTAGGATTTTTTGTTACTTAGGCGAAATGGATTCGCAGCTTAGCCTCCGAGTGGAAGTCTGACTTACCACTCGGTAGGATTTGTACAAACTTAGGCGAAACGGATTCGCGACTAAGCCACCCACTGGGGGAAAATTTTACTGGACGAAAATAAAAAGTGACAAAAATTATGAAGGAATTATGACACTATTATTTCAAAGCTCATGAACTACAAAAATATTTTATTACAACTCTTCCGAGTGAAAAACTTTAAGTGTAAAGCAGGCGGAGCAGATCCGCATTCAAGCTCGGGGCTCGTCGATTTTGTGTTCGACATTGTAGAGACGATATGCCCCATTGTGGAGAACCTTTGTGACTATGAAGGGCCCTTCCCAGGAGGGAGCGAGCTTATGTTGCTTCTGCTGATCCATCGGAGGACCAAATCTCCTTCCTGGAAGGCTCGACCTCTCACATTTCTGGCATACAGGCGACGCAAGTCTTGCTGGTAAATGGTCGAGCGGATCAGAGCCATTTCCCTTTCCTCTTCTAGGAGATCGACTGCATCCTGACGCGCTTGTTCAGCTTCTGCTTCATTGTACAGTTCAATTCGGGGAGCATTGTGAAGGAGATCACTCGGTAGGACTGCTTCTGCTCCATAGACCAGGAAGAAAGGAGTTCTCCCAGTCGACCGATTAGGCGTGGTCCGCAAACCCCAAAGCACTGAAGGAAGTTCGTCGACCCAAGCTCCAGCTGCATGCTTGAGATCTCGCATCAATCGGGGCTTCAGACCCTTGAGGATTAATCCGTTGGCTCGTTCTGCCTGTCCATTTGACTGTGGATGGGCGACTGAAGCATAGTCGACTCTTGTGCCTTGGGCGTTGCAGAAATCCTTGAATTCTTCCGAGTCAAAATTCGACCCATTGTCCGTGATAATACTGTGCGGGACCCCATATCTGAACGTCAGCCCCCTGATGAAGGAAACAGCAGTACCGGCGTCAAGTTTTTTGATTGGCTTAGCCTCAATCCATTTGGTGAACTTGTCGACTGCTACCAGTACGTGCGTGAAACCGCTCCGACCCGTTCGCAAGGGACCGATCATGTCCAACCCCCATACTGCAAAAGGCCAGACGAGTGGAATGGTCTTCAAGGCTGACGCAGCTTGTGTGACATATTGGAGTAGAACGGCATCCTTCGCACTTGTCCACTATCTCTTTCGCCATCTCATTTGCTCTTGGCCGGTAAAATCCGGCTCGGTATGCTTTGGCTACAATGGTCCGAGAGGACGCATGGTGACCACAGGTCCCCGAGTGGATATCATTGAGTATGACTCGACCTTCTTCTGGCGTTATGCATTTTTGTCCGACTCCCGTCGGGCTTTCTCTATACAACTGCCCATTGATAACGGTAAAGGCTTTGGATCGACGGACGATCTGCCGAGCCTCTTCCTCATCCTCTGGGAGTTCCTTTCTCAGAATATATGCGATGTATGGAATTGTCCAATCGGGAGTGACCACTAAAACTTCCATGACCAAGTCGACTACTGCGGGGACCTCAACCTCAGTCGGGTCCGTGGCACTCTTGGGCTGTGGAGCTTCCTCTGTGAAGGGATCTTCTTTAACTGACGGAGTATGTATATGTTCCAAAAACACACCACCGGAATGGCTTCTCTTTTGGATCCTATCTTCGCCAGATCATCTGCTGCTTGATTTTTCAGTCGAGGGATGTGATGGAGTTCCAACCCCTCGAACTTCTTTTCCAGCTTCCTCTTTGCATTGCGATATCCGATCATATTTGGGCTTCTCACGTCCCACTCCTTCATCACTTGATTGACCACTAGATCTGAGTCGCCATAAACCATCAGGCGACGGACGCCGAGTGAGATGGCCATGCGCAATCCATACAAGAGGGCCTCGTACTCTGCCTCATTGTTGGAGGAATCAAAGTGAATCTGGAGCACATACCTAAGCTTATCTCCTCTGGGGGAAACTAGAACAATCCCAGCACCAGAACCATTCAGCATCTTAGAACCGTCGAAGAACATGGTCCAATGCTCCGAGTGAACTTCAGTCGGCTGCTGTTGTTCAATCCACTCGGCCAGAAAATCCGCTATAGCCTGGGACTTAATGGCTTTCTTTGCCTCGAATTTGATATCAAGGGGAAGAAGTTCAATCGCCCATTTCGTCACTCGACCGGTTGCGTCTCTGTTGTGCGGGATCTACGATAAAGGGCGTCGCCGACGATGTGATAGAATGATCAGAGAAATAGTGAGCAACCTTCTTTGGGGTCATGTATATACCATACACAAGCTTCCGATAATGAGGATATCTCTGCTTGGATGGAGTCAAGACTTCGGACAGATAATACACCGGGCGTTGAACTTTGAAGGCCTTTCCTTCCTCTTCCCGCTCGACCGTAAGCACAGTACTGACAACTTGTCCAGTGGCTGCGATGTAAAGCAACAGAGGCTCTTTGCTGATTGGAGCAGCAAGCACCGGCTGGGTGGAGAGCAGAGCTTTTAGCTCGGCAAACGCTGCATCAGCCTCTGGAGTCCACTCGAATTTGTCAGCCTTCTTCATCAGTCGGTAAAGAGGTAATGCCTTTTCACCGAGTCGTGAGATGAATCGACTTAAAGCGGCCAAGCATCCAGTAAGCTTCTGGACGTCGTGCACTCGCACAGGGCATTTCATTCGGAGAATAGTGCCGATCTTCTCTGGGTTAGCGTCGATCCCTCGTTCGGAAACGAGAAAACCGAGTAATTTTCCACCAGGAACTCCGAATGTGCACTTTGACGGATTGAGCTTGATATCGAACCTTCTGAGGTTGGCAAATGTTTCGGCGAGGTCAGCGAGCAGGTCGGAACCTTTTCGCGACTTAACGACGATATCATCCATATACGCTTCCACATTCCGACTGATTTGGTGAGAAGACACTTCGAATCATTCGCATAAGCGTGGCTCCGGCATTCTTGAGGCGAATGGCATGGTGATATAGCGAAGCACCGAATAGAGTGATGAAAGCTGTTTTTATTTCATCGGGTCCATCTGAGCGGATCGATGATACCCGAATATGCATCTAGAAAAGACAATCTCACATCCCGCGGTCGAGTCAACAATCTGATCTATGCGGGGGAGAGGAAAATGATCCTTCGGGCAGACCCGATTGATGTGCTTAAAATCAATGCACATACGGAGTGAGTTGTCCTTCTTGGGAACCATGACGACATTAGCAAGCCACTCGGAGTGATATATCTCGTATGAATCCGCTGTCAGCAATGAGCCACTTCTTCCCCAATAGCCTTTCTCTTCTGGACGGCGGACCGCCGAAGATGCTCTTTGACTGGTTTCGCCGATTTGTCGACTCGGAGGCGATGCTCAGCCAGTTCCACAGGAACACGGCATGTCGGTGGCTTCCATGCGAAAAATGTCGATTCTCACGGAGGAACTGGATGGCGCTTCTTCCTATTTCGAGTCGAGTGTTGTGGATATGTGGGTCGGGCTGCATTGGGATCATCGGATGAATATGGGTGGCTTTGTCTCACCAGACGACTGGAATGGAGACTCTGTGGCTGGCTTCTTGGATCGTAACAAATCACTCGGATCTGCGTTTTGCATGTATTCGTCGAATTTGACCGCTGTCACTTGGGAGTCGGCTATCTTCGAGCCCTTCTGAAAGCACTCTTCGCCTTCTTCCTATCGCGGTGACGGTGATCACTCCCTTGGGTCTGGCATTTTCAGTTTGAGGTACACGTAGCATGGTCGAGCCATGAATCGTGCGTAGGCGGGCCTCCCCAAAATGGCGTGGTATGCACTCTGAAAATCCACAACCTCAAAGGTCAACTTTTCCTTGCGAAAGTGCTTGGAATCGCCAAAAACCACGTCCAGGGCTATTTGGCCGAGTGAGTTCGCCTTCTTCCCTGGTATGACTCCGTGGAAACTCATATTGCTGGCGCTCAATCGGGACATCGGAATGCCCATCCCTTTCAATGTATCCGCATACAACAAATTCAGTCCACTACCACCATCCATCAGCACCTTTGTCAGTCGAGTGCCTTCGACAACTGGATCAACCACTAACGCTTGCCGCCCAGGAGTGGCAATGTGAGTCGGGTGATCAGACTGGTCGAATGTGATGGGTGTCCGGGACCACTTCACATAACTTGGCTTTACTGGGGCAACCATATTCACCTCCCGGTTGATGACTTTCAATCGACTTTTGCTTTCCACATCCGCGAAGATCATCAGAGTAGAGTTGACATGCGGATATTCCTCTTCACTGTCCTCTTTGTCTCCGGCCTTGTCTGGCTCCTTCTCCTTATCCTTAGACTTTTTCCAAACCGCTGGATCAGAGTCGACAACTGGCAGTGGTGTGCTTTGGGTAAATGATGTTGCCCTCTTCATCCTTCTTCGTGTGAATATGGCATGGCATATCCATCACGTCATTCCCTTCTTTATCTTTTACTTTCTTTGGATTCCAGGATCCTTTCGGCTTCCCCTTGAACTTTCCCTGAGTCACGGCCAGGGCCTCTCCAGGAGCTGCTGGCTCGGCTTTTCGTTTCTGCTTCCGACTGGAATTTCCCTTCTCCGACTGGCTTGGCTTGTACTTGCCGCTTCGGAGTCGGTCTTCTTCCTCGCCATTGGCGTATTTGCTAGCAATCTCCATCATTCGACTCAGGGTCATGTCCCCGGTTCGACCAAACTTCAGACTCAATTCTCTGTTTTGACGCCATCTTTGAAGGCATAAACCGCTGATGGTCGACACATTTTCCACGGTATGGTGCAAGGTAATCCACCTCTGAATGTACTCTCGGAGAGTTTCATTGGTCTTACGCACACAAACTTGCAGCTCTGTCAAACCAGCTGGCGCTTGCAAGTCCCTTCAAAAGTCTGGCGAACACTCGGGACAAATCTTCCCAAGTATATATCTTCTTTGTGAGGTAATTGATTCAGCCATGCTCTGGCAGAACCTTCCAACATGAGGGGCAAATGCTTCATGGCAACCTCATCATTCCCACCACCAATCTGAACAGCCACTCGGTAATCCTCAAGCCAAGTTTCAGGCTTGGATTCCCCAGTGAACTTGCTGACTCCTGTTGCCAATCTGAAATTGGGGGGGGATCACTGCGGCTCTGATAGCCCTGCTAAAACACTCTGGACCAGAGACATGCACTCGACTGCTGGTGGGTGCATCCCTCTCGGGTCCGCCTCGATGGGCTCTGTTCCGGTCGATCAAGCCTTGCACGATAATGGATCGCGCGTCAAAGCCTGGTTCCCTGGGGTCGACTACTGGAACTCTTCGCCCCGTGCTGAACTGTCGTCTGTCATCTTGTCGCCGGGGAGGGTACGACCCTTCCCTCGGAGGGGAAAGAGGCACTCGACGCCTGTCATCCCGGTCTCCGTACTGCTCTCGCCGGTTGTCGCGCCCTTCGCCTTGCGGAAGCGTCTGGGGCTAATGAGCCGATGGGCGGTATTCGCAGCGGCGGATCGTTTGTGAATCTGTTCTTGATCGCGCGACGGCTGAGTTCGGTCTCCTGCTGCTCGGAGTAAATCTACGATCTGCTGCAAGCCTCTCCCGGCTTCCGACGGGGCGGTTGGATAGACTACGCTATCTCGAGTTGCGGTTGCTAAATTCTGAAGCTGGCGTCGCGGTATACCGAGTCGGTGGGAAGAGTCGGCGTCGGACCGCGGCGGGAGTCGTTGCAGCAGCATTCGTCGAGTGCTCGCTGAAGATTCTCCAGGCGAGCGCGTTCAGCCACATTGACCAAACGTGCTTCCTCCAAGGCACGAGCCTCAGGGGTTTCTCCGGCGATGGGAGTATGAAGTGCATCCATGTTCCTGCGACGAAGCTCTTCTCTCTGCAGAGAGTCGAGTGTCTCGGGCTGGTACTCTTCGTGCTCTTGCACGGGGTCTCCTCCTCCGGCGGCCCCACCACCGTGGGCGAAGCCGGGAGGACTGCGAGGGCCGTCGACCATGAGGATCTCCGCCGCTGGATCACTGCTATCACACTCGGATGCAGTCTCTACGGAGCCAGTCGACAAATCGAACAGGCCGTAGAGGGATTCGTCGGGCTCGATGGCCGCGACCTGGGCGGTGGCTGTCTGGCGAACCACCGCGTGTTTCACCCACCGCTGGAGCCTCGACCGACCAGAACGCTTGCGCTGGTGGGAGACTGGGCGGGTGACCGATAGAGGAGTCGACCGATACGGGGTCGACGGTTGCCGCAGCAGAACGCCGCGAACACATGCACGAAAGTGCGTCGCCCCATGGACGGGGGCGCCTCGATGTCAAGTGGAGCCTCCCGGAGCCATGCGGAGTCGTCGGCGACAAAAGTGAGAGCACCGAGGCGGATCTCGCCCCTCAATCAAAACTCCAGCAGTCATCATGATGAAGGTACTCGAATCTGCAACTCCTCCACAAATCGCTAAGACACGGCCCCACGGTGGCGCCAACCGTCGTGGTTCTAAGTCGACAAGTAGAAATAGGGGTAGGTAAGGGGAGGCGGTGTCCTAGCTATGGAGTAGTTGTGAAGACAAACGATGTACGAGTTCAGGCCCTTCTCGGAGGAAGTAACAGCCCTACGTCTCGGAACCCTGAGGCGGTCGAGTGGATTATGAGTATGAGTATTACAAGAGTGTGAACCCCTCTATGTGTGGAGGGGGGTGGCTTATATAGAGTGCGCCAGGACCCCAGCCAGCCCACATAATGGAGAGGTTAAAGTACATTAAGCCTGGGGCGTTACTGGTAACGCCCCTCATAAAGCGCCTTAACTATCATTAAGTCTATTCAATAGCAAGCCGTTGCGCTACGGAATGCCTTCTGACCTTCTGGTGGTCGAGTGAGTCTTCATGGTCGAGTGAGTCTTCCATGGTCGAGTCCTTCTAGACCAGTCGAGTGGGTCCCTCTCTAGTCGACTGGAAGGTGACGTCTTTTAAGAGTGTCCTAGGGTAGGACGTTTAGGTCAGGCCTATGACCCTACCCTAGGTACATGAATCCATCACATATTGCGTGAAAGAGGAAGAAGACCTCCAGGTTACAAATACCCCGCCGCCTTCACAACTCCTTCTGCTTTGCTCCTAGGACGAAGGGAGCTCTCAGCCGGCGACCATGGCCAAGGCCTCAAGGACAGGAGCGACGCCTTCCCTCTGCAGCCTCCTAGATGATACTAGCTATGCCCGCGCGGCGACTCGCCGCGCCTCATCAATACATTACGTGTGTCGTGGTATTTTTATTTTGTGTGAGAATTTAGACCAAAAAATATGTTTAGGGTCGCGCTAACTGCCACACGTGTGGTGCGAAGGGAGACGCACCACACGTCTCTAATGTAAACAGATTGTCATCTCATCGCATGCATGCATGCAGGAATCTTTTTAGATTTTCAGTTTTTAAAATGTTTTATCTCTTAAACGAAAAATCCGATTGAAAATCCGTTTTCACCATTAAATCCCCCGCGATGAGATCTTCGAAACTAGATCCCATGTTGATATGTTTTGATGAATTTTTTTTTGGATTAAAAGTTGCCATGTCTATTGCATATGAATTGCCATGATATTTACACTGAAGTTGTCATGATATGTTTTGGCTATTTTCTTCTACATTTAAAATTAAATTTTGACATTTATAAAACGAGGAATTAAGAAACTAGACTTGCCATGAACCATAAACTAAAATTGCCATGATACATGCACGTAAAATTGCCATGGTTCATACAAAAAATAATTTTCATGGTCAAAGTACTCGAGTTGCCATCATCAAAATACTAAAATTGCCATGATCTACAAACTAAGATTGCCACATGGCAACTTTAGTTTAAGCCATATGGCAACTGCAGTGTAAACATCGTGGCAACTTCTGGCAAAAAAAAATTTCGTCGAAACATATGAACATGGGGTCTAGTTTTAAAATCTTGTCGAGACGGATTTAATGATGAAAACGGATTTTTAGTTCGCTTTTTTAGTTAGGAGATACAACATTTTTAAGCCGAAAACCAAAAAAAATTCTGCTAATGTCATCTATTCATACGTGGCGAAATGAGTGGTGATAAAGGCGTGTGGGTGATGTGCAAACGCCCACACGTGTGGGCGTTAACATTTCCGTATGTTTATCCTCATAAGTTTGTAGTCACGGAAACGAAAGTCATGCATTGAAGTAATTTGAAAAATATACATTTATCATCACCATATATATATAGAAAGAAACACTCCAAAAATTTCGGAAGAAGAGGTGTCGAGAGTCTCAACACAACCACACCTTACGATTTTAGCGCGGGATGCAACTACGTGCATGGGAACATGTGGTCATATCATGCATCCATGCACACGTGGTCATATCATGCATCACGTTAGTTATCATGCAAAAGGTATAGCAACGTAAGAAGCAAACCGACCGATCTTTACACCCACTAAGGGCATTTACAATGGGAGAGGTGCGCTTTTTTGGGTGCTTAGAACATTATAAAGAAATTAACCAAGGAAGAAGCGCCAATGGAGAAGTCTGCCTACTGGAGCACTACCGTAGTCGGTTGAGGATCTGATGCGCTCGTTAGAAAGGATCACGTGAAAAAAAGGAGGCCAGGCACCCGACGACTGGCTTGGCATCCATGCCAGCAAGAATCCTAGGAATGTTCAGGATTTTAACGAAACGACCAGCAATTGGAACCTAGCGCCTTATCTTAGCACCTGCATTGTAGATACCCTAAACAGCGAAACATGGATCACACATCAACAAACAATTGGCAATCCACCCAAGAAAATGTGCCCAACAAAATCCCCGAATAATTCAACATAGATTAGTCCAATGAACACAAATAGAAGTTCAAACACAAAAACCTCTTCGAAAAAGCGAATCAAAGATAGACATATTCAACGAATGGTAAAATAAATTTTAGACAGACAAATACCATTTTGTAAATAATAACCAAATGGATAAAACAGGCAGCACAAATAAAACAAACAAAATGGTACAATATGTGATTTCAGTAAAAAAATGTAGAAGTTTTCACTAACCAAATAAAGCAATTGTATAATCAACTAACTAAATAGAGAGTCAAAGATAGACAGATTCATCGAGTGATAGAAGATTCATCAAATGGTAGAATACAATTTTGACAGATAATTACATACCAATTTAAAATAATAGCAAAATGGGAAAATTGTGCAGCACAAGTAAAACAAATAAACTGGTTACGATTTCAGTAAAAAAAATGTTGGTAGAAGTTATTTCACTAACTAAATGAAGCAATTGTATAATTAATGAAGTGCAAATAGGCATTGAACAATCAGTTGTATCACGTAATACTCCTATTATGAGAGAAATTGATACTTAGTGGAAGAGATCCATGAATGTTTACAGCAATCTGCAGATCAGATTCAGACTTGGGGGAAAATTATGTCTAGAAACTACATTTTATACCAATTTATTTAAGAAAGACCACATGTGTCCAAGATTGTCTATTATCTAAGCACCAAGCAAGAAATTTTATCTGCGTGATAGCTAAATCGAGTTCAAAATTCTGAAAAAAAATTGTTGAGCAAAATCAAAATTCTGAAGTTAATCATGATCAATAGGGAACTACTTTTGAAATAACACAACTCACTGTAATATCATGGCATACCAACTCCAGATGCTTTTGCTTGCACGCGGCAGAACACAAAACAAAGGCAATAGAAAAACATAAGTATATTAGGTAACTTGAATGAGCAGCTAGAAGTGAGAATCTTATATGTAAGTCTGGGAGAGAAAGGCCCCAGTTAAGGACGTGGTGCTTATGCTTATTATCTACTCATCTTGTCGAACAAACAAACAAAAACCTTCATAGTGCTAATGATACAACGTAGCAATCTCCATACGGTCACTATTAATGGTATAATCTTCTATGTAAGAAAAAAAAATCCTGGCAAGACAACGGAAGAGAAAGGGCCCAGTTAAGAGCACACTGCATTTGCGTATCATCTACGTATTCACCTTGACAAAACGAAAACCACAACGTCGCCCTGTACTAATCAAAAGCGAGACTGAAGAACTGATCCAGCTAGTTGCTACCTGAGAACTTGGTCCTACTACTGTGATTCGCAAAAGCTAATTTCCAAAACTCATGTCATGCATGGCATTTGCAGCATAGCCTGAAGGCATACCGGTGGGGGATTTTGTCAAAGTTCGCGTCTCAAAGGCTCGCAATCAGACGCACTGGTGACAGCAGCACAGCCTGCTCCCGTCCCCAGCACCGAGGCGGACTACCCTGAGGCATCGCCACGGTGAGCTGACGTTGCCGAGGTGCTGGCAGTTTCACGCCGTCCAGTACATCTGCATGCTCCGGCAGCCAGGACACATGAGTATGAAATGGTTAATATTTTTTCAAAATGAAGGACACAAGAGTATGATGCACGTTTCGTGCTCTGCTGCGGAGACAGAAAAGCACGGTGCGGTGTTGAGAACTACTCCCTCCGTTCGAAATTACTTGTCTCGGAAATGAATGTATCTAGAACTAAAACACATCTAGATACATCCATTTCTACGACAAGTAATTCCGAACGGAGGGAGTACTTGGCTACTCCCTCAGTACCTGGAAGAAGAGGAGTGGATGCTCGTCGACCGCTGGTGCCGACGCCTCATGCGGCAGCGAGGAGTCGATGGAGAGCGGCCCCATGTGCCGACGTACTACTGGTGCATGCCTACGCTCTATTCCCTCAGTTCATAAATACTTGTCTAGAAATTTCAACAAATGACTACATACGACGCAAAATGAGTGAATCCACACTTTAAAATATGTCACATACATCCGTATGTTGAGTCCATTTAAAATGTCTAGAAAGACAAGTATTTAGGAACGGAGGAAGTAGCACACACACATAATAGCTTCTTCAGGAAGCATCACACACAAGGCACACAGCCAAGAGCGTCGTTCAGGCAGGACCTTCGTGGTGCTGGCCGAGAGCTCGCCACGCACGGACGCTCTGCTCTGCTATACGCTATGTGATGCCAGGAAAGGCGAGAGCCGGACGACAGGCTGCCTCATCCGGCAGGGAGGCTGGGAGAGCGTCAAGGCGCCACGCGGGATAGGGTTCACGCCTTCCAAGTTGCCGTCCATCCAGTCCATGGGTCGCCGCAGGCTGCCTTTCCATCGTCCCCTGGGAAGCAGATGTTGGAGAAACGAGAGGGGAAGTGTATCTTCATACCCTTGAAGATCGCTAAGCGGTAGCGTTTATCAACACGGTTGATGTAGTCGTACGTCTTCATGATCCGACCGATCCAAGTATCGAACGCACGGCACCTCCGAGTTCTGCACACGTTCAGCTCGATGACGTCCTCGCCTTTTCAATCCAGCAAGACGGACGAAGTAGTAGATGAGTTCCGGCAGCACGACGGCATGGTGACGGTGTTGGTGAAGAACAATCTCCGCAGGGCTTCTCCTAAGCACTACGGAAACTATGACGGAGGATAAACTAGAGGGGACGGGGTTGCCGGCACACGGCTTGGTGTTTCTTGATGTGTCTTTGGTGCTAGCCCTGCCCCTCTATTTATATGTTGAGCCCTGGGGTCGAAACTTGGAGTAAAAGCCTCCTCAAAGTCAGTTTTGCCCGAAATGCAAGAGTCCTACACGGACTCCAGGGCTAGACGCCAGGGTTCCTGGCGTCTAGCCTCTGGTCTCCGCAAAACTTCCTTTTGCACTTTCCAAAAGCCTTGTGGGCTTTCCCCTTTGGCCCAAATAACGTGTTCTCGTACCCAAACATTTTGGGAAACATCCGGAACCCCTTCTGGTGAATTCCGGAACCCTTCTGGAGATCAAACACTATTATTCCATATATCAAACTTTATCTCCGGGCCATTCCGGAGTTCCTCGTCATGTCCGTGATCTCATCCGGGATTCCGAACAACATTCGGTTACCAACATACATAACTCATACTGTAATACTATATCATCAACGAACGTTAAGCGTGTGGACCCTACGGGTTCGAGAACTATGTAGAGACACCTCTCTGGTCAATAACCAATAGCGGAACCTGGATGCCCATGTTGGCTCCTACATATTCTACGAAGATCTTTATCGGTCAAACCGCATAACAACATACGTTGTTCTCTTTGTCATCGGTATGTTACTTGCCCGAGATTCGATCGTCGGTATCCCAATACCTAGTTCAATCTCGTTACCGGCAAGTTTCTTTACTCGTTATGTAATGCATCATTCCGTAACTAACTCATTAGCTACATTGCTTGCAAGGCTTATAGTGATGTGCATTACCGAGAGGGCCGAGAGATACCTCTCCGACAATCGGAGTGACAAATCCTAATATCGAAATACGCCAACTCAACATGTACCTTCGAAGACACCTGTAGAGCTCCTTTATAATCACCCAGTTATGTTATGACGTTTGGTAGCACACAAAGTGTTCCTCCGGTAAACGGAAGTTGCATAATCTCATAGTTGTAGGAACATGTATAAGTCATGAAGAAAGCAATAGCAACATACTAAACGATCAAGTGCTAAGCTAACGGAATGGGTCATGTCAATCACATCATTTTACTAATGATGTGATCCTGTTAATCAAATGACAACTCATGTCTATGGTTAGGAAACATAACTATCTTTGATTAATGAGCTAGTCAAGTAGAGGCATACTAGTGACATTAAGTTTGTCTATGCATTCACACATGTATTATGTTTCCGGTTAATACAATTCTAGCATGAATAATAAACATTTATTATGATATAAGGAAATAAATAATAACTTTATTATTGCATCTAGGGCATATTTCCTTCAGCAGAATCCAAGATTGCAGGCGCTGTGGGGGCAGGGAGCAGGCATTCTGAAGGCCGAAGCTGTCGTCCAACGTGCAGCCGGCCGTACACAAAGCGGGCGGCGTGCCGGGACCGCCGGCCAGTGATGCAGCCGCGAGTGGCGAGCCTAGCAAGGCGGCGGGGCCTCCCGAAACTGTTGTCCAGCGTGCAGCGCGGCACAAGGCTGGCGGCGCGCCGGGGCCGCCGGCAAGCAATGCGGGCGGGAAAGCCTCCCAGTGCTTCGTGAGGCGCTGCTAGTCACGCGAGCCATAAGGCCGACCGGGACGACGCGGACCATTACGACTGGATGAAGGAGCAACCATCGAATACCAAGACAACAATGAAACCACACGCAACACCACAGGAGGAGAAGCAACCTATCTATAGGCCGGTAGCACACAAGACGACTCCAGAAAACACAAGAAATTCGACACTGACGAAAAAGAGCAGCAGACTCTGGAACCAACGACCAAAGCGGCACCGTGAAGAACGTGGACGTGGAAAACTCGAGAAAGCACACGAAAAGCGGCACCGATTAAAGGAAACGATATAGTCAAAACGACAGCGAAAAGAAGAACGGTCGACGCAGCGCCGCTATCCACATAACGCAAACAAGTGACCAATAGCAAGAGGGAAGCACACAAAAGAAACATGCCGTACGGACTGTTCCCCAGCCAGCAAAAAACACTAAACTTACCAAGCAAAACCGTACGCTAGTTCAAAAAATTTGAAACAAAACCTAGGCACACCACTCATTTCTACACAGCCATATACCAAAATAATACGTGCCATATACATATTTACCCATGGGTCATTTTCAGTCAAGTGGTTTAACCTTAGAGCAAAAACGTCCCCAGATATAGGGGTTTGGTGATTGTCATCTTGGAGATTCTCGTCCGCTTGCCTCCCAAAGCTCTCCTTTGTTGCCGCGCCGTCTGCCGTGCCTGGAGTAGCGTCATCCCCAACCGCGACTTCCTCCTTGCCCACCATGCCTGTCAGCCCGCCCTCCCCCTCCTTGACAACGGTGATTATATAGATTGCATCAATGACTCCATAGACATCTGCTGCTTCAACAATCGGGCAGGCCTGGCTGCCCCCAGCCAGCTCAGTCCATTGCCTTTTGAATTTGGCTGACGGCTGCGCCTTCTCTCATCTGGTTGCCTCCTATGATGACCTCCTCATCTTCTGCAACGACGATGTTGACTTCTTCATCTGCAATCCGACAACTCGTCAGTATGCTCCCCTCTTGCTGCCTACGGATCATAATTGGATGCTCTTGGGAATGTATCCTTACACCCCTACCGGTGAGTATAGACTACTGCTCCACTCGTACAAGCGTTACCCAGTCAATGAGCTAGCACCTCAATTACGTGCGACGTAGATCGTTTTTCTCTCCTCCCAGGGTAGCACCGTTCATGAAGCTTCACACCGCCGGCACCGCAGTCCCTTGCCGACGAAGCTGCACCGCCGTGGTCCGCCAACACCTCCCACAACAGAGAGAACGCGACCCCAGAGACGCGCAGGTGCAAGAGCACCCAACCAATCTTACACCTCCAGCAAAAATAAATAAAAAATCTTACACCTCCAGCACGACCAAGAACTGTAGAAGTGCTGATGGTTACATATGTGGCAGGCTTGATCGTGCTACGGCTAATATGGCGTGGTGCTCTAAGTTCCCAGAGTTCCGAGTACGTAATGAACTCCCTCGGCATTCTGATCATCGGCCAGTAGTGGTTGACACAGAGTATATGGGGGATAGTAGGCGGGGGTCTGGTGGCGGATTCCGCTTTGAGGCTAGATGGCTTAAAGAGGAAGGATGTGATTTGGTGGTGGAGGAGGCTTGGAGGAGAGTCAAGGCTGGCGGTGTTGCGGATGTGGCCGAGGCGCTCAATGGAGTTGCTTTGGATCTATCACGATGGAGTAAAGATGTTGTTGGGGATTCGGAGAAGAAGCTCAAGGAGGCCAAAAGGGAGCTGGAAAGGTGTCGTAAGCAGGCTATCTCTGCTGAGAAGGTGGCGGAAGAGGTGCGTTTGAGGTGTCTGGTGGATCATCTAGAAGAAGTTGTGGATATTAAATGGAGACATCGGGCTCATGTTTGGTGGCTTAAGGAGGGAGATAGGAATACGAAGTTTTTCTTCCGCTATGCTTCGATGAGGAGGAAGGCGAACAGAATCAGCAAGCTCCGGAGGGAGGATGGTGAAGGAAATATGCCCTAGAGGCAATAATAAAGTTATTATTTATTTCCTTATTTCATGATAAATGTTTATCATTCATGCTAGAATTGTATTAACCGGAAACATGATACATGTGTGAATGCATAGACAAAACAACATGTCACTAGTATGCCTCTACTAGACTAGCTTGTTAATCAAAGATGGTTATGTTTCCTAACCATGAACAAGGAGTTGTTATTTGATTAATGAGATCACATCATTAGTAGAATGATCTGATTGACATGACCCATTCCCTTAGCTTAGCACACGATCGTTTAGTATGTTGCTACTACTTTTATCCATAACATATACATGTTCCTGTAACTATGAGATTATGCAACTCCCGTTTACCGGAGGAACACTTTGGGTGCTACCAAACGTCACAACGTAACTGGGTGATTATAAAGGAGTACTACAGGTGTCTCCAAAGGCAAATGTTGGGTTGGCATATTTCGAGATTAGGTTTTGTCACTCCGATTGTCGGAGAGGTATCTCTGGGCCCTCTCGGTAATGCACATCACTTAAGCCTTGCAAGCACTACAACTAATGAGTTAGTTGTGAGATGATGTATTACGGAACGAGTAAAGAGACTTGCCGGTAACGAGATTGAACTAGGTATTGGATACCGACGATCGAATCTCGGGCAAGTAACATACCGATGACAAAGGGAACAACGTATGTTGTTATGCGGATCGACCGACAAAGATCTTCGTAGAATATGTAGGAACCAATATGGGCATCCAGGTCCCGCTGTTGGTTATTGACCGTGAATAGTTCTAGGTCATGTCTACATTGTTCTCGAACCGTAGGGTCCGCTGCGCTTAAGGTTTCGATGGCGGTTATTATGAGTTTATGTATTTTGATGTACCGAAGAAGTTCGGAGTCCGGATGTGATCACGGACATGACGAGGAGTCTCGAAATGGTCGAGACATAAAGATTGATATATTGGAAGCCTATGTTTGAAGTTCGAATGGTTCGGGCAAAACGGAATTTCTGAGTACCGGAGGTTACGGAACCCCGGGAGGTAAATGGGCCTCGATGGGCCTTAGTGGAAAGGAGAAGGGCCAGCCCTGGGTGGGCGCGCCTCCCCCTTCCCTAGTCCTACTAGGACTAGGAGAAGGGCCGCCCCCCTCTCTCTTTCCCCTCAGGAATCCTAGTCCAACTAGGATTGGGGGAATCCTACTCAGAGGAGTAGGACTCCTGGCAGCGCCACCCTTGGCCGCCGCCCCTCCCCTTGCTCCTTTATATACGGGGCAGGGGGCACCTAGGACACACAAGTTGATCTTTAGATCGTTCCTTAGCCGTGCGGTGCCCCCTCCACCATATTCCACCTCGGTTATACCGTCGCGAAGCTTAAGCGAAGCCCTGCGCCGTGAAACATCAAGATCGTCCACCACGCCGTCGTCTTGTGGAACTCTCCCTCGACACTCGGCTGGATCGAGTCTGAGGGACGTCATCGAGCTGTACGTGTGTCAAGAACTCGGGCGTCGAGTGTGGCGCGGGATCGGTCGGATCGCGAGGAAAAGCGTCGACTACTTCCTCTACATTGTGATCGCTTCGCCGGGTCTACAAGGGTATGTGGACAACACTCTCCCCTCTCGTTGCTATACATCACCATGATCTTGCGTGTGCGTAGGTAAATTTTGAAATTACTCGTTCCCCATCGTGGCATCCGAGCCTAGGTTTTTCTATGGTTTGATGTTTTGCACGAGTAGAACACAAGTGAGTTGTGGGCGATACAAGTCATACTACCTACCAGCATGTTATACTTTGGTTCAGCGGTATTGTGAGATGAAGCGGCCCGGACCGACATTACGCCAGACGCTTACGCGAGACTGGTTTCACCGCCACGAGCACTCGTTGCTTAAAGGTGACTGGTGGGTGCGTGTCTCTCTCACTTTAGTTGAACGAGTGTGGCTCGCCGGTCCTTGAGAAGGTTAAAGCGAGTCTATTTGTGAAATATCGTTGTGGTTTTGATGCGTGAGGTGAGACTGGTTCTTGCTTAAGCCCGTAGCAGCCACGTAAAATTTGCAACAACAAAGTAGAGGGCGTCTAACTTGTTTTTGCAGGGCATGTTGTGATGTGATATGGTCAAGGCGTGATGCTATATTTTATTGTATGAGATGATCATGTTTTGTAACGAAGTTATCGGCAATGGCAGGAGCCATATGGTTGTCACTTTATTGTATGCAATGCAATCGCCTGTAATGCTTTACTTTATCACTAAGCGGTAGCGATAGTCGTAATAGCATAAGTTTGGCGAGGCGACAACGATGCTACGATGGAGATCAAGGTGTCGCGCCGGTGGCGATGGTGATCATGGTGGTGCTGCAAGATGGAGATCATGAAGCACAAGATGATGATGACCATATCATATCACTTATATTGATTTGCATGTGATGTTTATCCTTTTATGCATCTTATCTTGCTTTGATTGACGGTAGCATTATAAGATGATCTCTCACTAAAATTATCAAGAAGTGTTCTCCCGAGTATGCACCGTTGCCAAAGTTAAATCGTGCCCGGACACCACGTGATGATCGGGTGTGATAAGCTCTCGTCCATCTACAACGGGTGCAAGCCAGTTTTGCACACGCAGAATACTCGGGTTATACTTGACGAGCCTAGCATATGCAGATATGGCCTCGGAACACGGAGACCGAAGGTCGGCGTGAATCATATAGTAGATATGATCAACATAAGATGTTCACCATTGAAAACTACTCCATTTCACGTGATGATCGGTTATGGTTTAGTTGATTTGGATCACGTGATCACTTAGATAACTAGAGATGTTTTTCTAAGTGGGAGTTCTTAAGTAATATGATTAATTGAACTTAAATTTATCATGAACTTAGTACTGATAGTATCTTGCTTGTTTATGTTTGATTGTAGATAGATGGCTCGTCTTTGTTGTTCCGTTGAATTTTAATGCGTTCCTTGAGAAAGCAAAGTTGAAAGATGATGGTAGCAATTACACGGACTGGGTCCGTAATTTGAGGATCATCCTCATTGCTGCACGTAAGAGCTACGTCTGGATGCACCGCTAGGTGACGAACTCTTCTTTTGAGCAACGCCGGATGTTATGAACATCTGGCGCGAGCAAAGCTGATGACTACTCTATAGTTCGATGTGCCATGCTACGGCTTAGAACCGGGACTTCAACGACGTTTTGAGCGTCATGGAGCATATGAGATGTTCCAGAGTTGAAGTTGATATTCCAACAGAATGCCCGGATTGAGAGATATGAAGTCTCCAATAAGTTCTATAGCTGCAAGATGGAGGAGAACAGTTACGTTAGTGAGCATATACTCAAGATGTCCGGGTACTACAATCACTTGACACAATTGGGAGTTAATCTTCCGGATGATTGTGTCATTGATGAATTCTCAATCACTGCCACCAAGCTACAAAGGCTTCGTGATGAACTATAATATGCAAGGGTTAGTAAAGACTATACGAGCTCTTCGCAATGCTAAAGGCTGCGGAGGTGGAAATCAAGAAGGAGCATCAAGTGTTGATGGTCAATAAGACCACTAGTTTCAAGAAGAAAGGCAAAGGGAAGAAGAAGGGAATCTCAAGAAGAACAGCAAGCAAGTTGTGCTCAGAGAAGAAACCCAAGTCTGGCCCTAAACCTGAAACGAGTGCTTCTCTGCAAGCGATAGTCCTTTGAAGCGGAACTGCCCCAAGTATTTGGCGGATAAGAAGGATGGCAAGGTGAACAAAGGTATATGTGATATACATGTTATTGATGTGTACCTTACTAGAGCTCGTAGTAGCTTTTGGGTATTTGATCTGGTTACATTGCTAATATTTGCAACTCGAAGCAGGACTACTGATTGCGAACTCGGCAAAGGGCGAGGTGACGATCTTGGCGTGGGAAATGGTTCCAAAAGTCGATGTGATCGCGGTCGGCACGCTACCTCTACATCTACCTTCGGATTAGTTTTAGACCTAAATAATTGTTATTTGGTGCTGCGTTGAGCATGAACATTATATCTGGATCTTGTTTGATGCGAGGCGGTTATTCATTTAAATCGAGAGAATAATGGTTGTTCTATTTATATGAGTAATATCTTTTATGGTCATGCACCCTTGAGAGTGGTCTATTTCTTATGAATCTCGATAGTAGTGATACACATATTCATAATGTTGAAACCAAAAGATGCAGAGTTGATAATGATAGTGCAACTTATTTGTGGCTTGCCGTTTAGGTCATATCGGTGTAAAGCGCATGAAGAAACTCCATCTTGATGGACTTTTGGAGTCACTTGATTATGAATCACTTGGCACTTGCGAACCGTGCCTCATGGGCAAGATGACTAGAACACCGTTCTCGGTACTATGGAGAGAGCAACAGATTTGTTGGAAATCATACATGAGATGTATGTGGTCCGATGAATGTTGAGGCTCGTGGCGGATATCGTTATTTTCTCACCTTCACAGATGACTTAAGCAGATATGGGTATATCTACTTAATGAAACATAAGTCTGAAACGTTTGAAAAGTTCAAAGAATTTCAGAGTGAAGTTGAAAATCATCGTAACAAGAAAATTAAGTTTCTACGATCGATCGTGGAGGTGAATATTTGAGTTACGAGTTTGGTCTACATTTGAAACAATACGGAATAGTTTAGCAACTCACGCCACCGGAACACCACAGCGTAATGGTGTGTCGAGCGTCATGTCGTACTTTACTAGATATGGTACGATCTATGATGTCTCTTACAGATTTACCGCTATCGTTTTGGGGTGATGCTCTAGAGACAGCCGCATTCACAATGAATAGAACACCGTCGAAATCCGTTGAGACGACACCTTATGAACTGTGGTTTAGCAAGAAACCAAAGTTGTCGTTTCTTAAAGTTTGGGGATGCGATGCTTATGTGAAAAAGCTTCAACCTGATAAGCTCGAACCCAAATCGGAGAAATGTGTCTTCATAGGATACCCAAAGGAGACAGTTGGGTACACCTTCTATCACAGATCCGAAGGCAAGACATTCGTTGCTAAGAATGGATCCTTTCTAGAGAAGGAGTTTCTCTCGAAAGAAGTGAGTGGGAGGAAAGTGGAACTTGATGAGGTAATAGTACCTTCTCCTTACTTGAAAGTAGTTAAATCGCAGAAACCAGTTTACGAGACACCTACGCCAAGTAGTGAGGAAGTTGATGATGTTGATCATGAAACTTCAGATCAAGTTCTTGCAGAACCTCGTAGATCAACGAGTAAGATCCGCACTGAGTGGTACGGTAATCCTGTTCGGAAGTCATGCTACTAGATCATGATGAACCTACGAACTATGAAGAAGCGATGGTGAGCCCAGATTCCGCAAGATGGCTTGAGGCCATGAAATCGAGATGGGATCCATGTATGAAAACAAAGTGTGGACTTTGGTTGACTTGCCCGAGGGTAGGCAAGCAATAGAAAACAAGTGGATCTTCAAGAAAAAGACCGACGCCGACGGTAATGTTCTCGTCTATAAAGCTCGACTTCGCAAAAGGTTTTCGACAAGTTCAAGGGATTGACTACGATGAGACCTTCTCACCCGTGGCGATGCTTAAGTCCGTCCGAATCATGTTAGCAATTGCCGATTTTATGATTATGAAATTTGGCAAATGGATGTAAAGACTGCATTCTGAATGGATTTACGGAAGAAGAGTTGTATATGATGCAACCGAAGGTTTTATCGATCCAAAGGGAGCTAACAAAGTGTGCAAGCTCCAGCGATCCATTTATGGACTGGTGCAAGCATCTCGGAGTTGGAATAAGCGCTTTGATAGTGTGATCAAAGCATTTGGGTTTGTACAGACTTTTGGAGAAGCTTGTATTTACAAGAAAGTGAGTGGGAGCTCTGTAGCATTTCGATATTATATGTGGATGACATATTGCTGATCGGAAATGATATAGAATTCTGGATAGCATAAAGGGATACTTGAATAAGAGTTTTTCAATGAAAGACCTCGGTGAAGCTGCTTACATATTGGGCATTAAGATCTATAGAGATAGATCAAGGCGCTTAATTGGACTTTCACAAAGCACATACCTTGACAAAGTTTTGAAGAAGTTCAAAATGGATCAAGCAAAGAAAGGGTTCTTGCCTGTGTTACAAGGTGTGAAGTTGAGTCGGACTCAATGCCCGACCCACTGCAGAAGATAGAGAGAAAATGAAAGATGTTCCTATGCTTCAGCCATAGGCTCTATCATGTATGCAATCTGTGTACCAGACTGATGTGTGCCTTGCTATAAGCCTAGCAGGAGGTACCAAAGTAATCCAGAGTGGATCATCTGGACAGCGGTCAAGAACATCTGAAATACGAAAAGGACGAAGGATATGTTTCTCGTATATGGAGGTGACAAAGAGCTCATAAATGGCAGTTACGTTGATGCAAGCTTTGACACGATCCGGACGATTCTAAATCGCAGACGGATCGTATTTACACTAAGCGGAGGAGCTGTCGGTTGGTGCAGTTCTAAACAAAGCGTCGTGGCGGGATCTACATGTGAAGCGGAATACATAGCAGCTTCGGAAGCAGCTAATGAAGGAGTGCGGATGAAGGAGTTTATATCCGATCTAGGTGTCATACCTAGTGCATCGGGTCAATGAAAATCTTCGTGACAATATGGAGCAATTGCCTTAGCAAAGGAATCCAGATTTCACAAGAGGACCAAGCACATCAAGAGACGCTTCAATTCCATCCGGGACTTAGTCGGACGGAGACATAGAGATTTGCAAGATACATACGGATCTGAATGTTGCAGACCCGTTGACTAAGCCTCTTCCACGAGCAAAACATGATCAGCACCAAGACTCCATGGGTGTTAGAATCATTACTATGTAATCTAGATTATTGACTCTAGTGCAAGTGGGAGACTGAAGGAAATATGCCCTAGAGGCAATAATAAAGTTATTATTTATTTCCTTATTTCATGATAAATGTTTATCATTCATGCTAGAATTGTATTAACCGGAAACATGATACATGTGTGAATGCATAGACAAAACAACATGTCACTAGTATGCCTCTACTAGACTAGCTTGTTAATCAAAGATGGTTATGTTTCCTAACCATGAACAAGGAGTTGTTATTTGATTAATGAGATCACATCATTAGTAGAATGATCTGATTGACATGACCCATTCCCTTAGCTTAGCACACGATCGTTTAGTATGTTGCTACTACTTTTATCCATAACATATACATGTTCCTGTAACTATGAGATTATGCAACTCCGTTTACGGAGGAACACTTTGGTGCTACCAAAGCGTCACAACGAAGCTGGGTGATTATAAAGGAGTACTACAGGTGTCTCCAAAGGCAAATGTTGGGTTGGCATATTTGAGATTAGGTTTTGTCACTCCGATTGTCGGAGAGGTATCTCTGGGCCCTCTCGGTAATGCACATCACTTAAGCCTTGCAAGCACTACAACTAATGAGTTAGTTGTGAGATGATGTATTACGGAACGAGTAAAGAGACTTGCGTAACGAGATTGAACTAGGTATTGGATACCGACGATCGAATCTCGGGCAAGTAACATACCGATGACAAAGGAACAACGTATGTTGTTATGCGGTCGACCGACAAAGATCTTCGTAGAATATGTAGGAACCAATATGGGCATCCAGGTCCCGCTGTTGGTTATTGACCGTGAATAGTTCTAGGTCATGTCTACATTGTTCTCGAACCGTAGGGTCCGCACGCTTAAGGTTTCGATGGCGGTTATTATGAGTTTATGTATTTTGATGTACCGAAGAAGTTCGAGTCCCGGATGTGATCACGGACATGACGAGGAGTCTCGAAATGGTCGAGACATAAAGATTGATATATTGGAAGCCTATGTTTGAAGTTGAATGGTTCCGGGCAAAACGGAATTTCTGGAGTCTAGGGAGGTTACTGGAACCCCCGGAGGTAAATGGGCCTCGATGGGCCTTAGTGGAAAGGAGAAGGGCCAGCCCTAGGTGGGGCGCCGCCCCCCTTCCCTAGTCCTACTAGGACTAGGAGAAGGGCCGACCCCCTCTCTCTCTTTCCCTCCAGGAATCCTAGTCCAACTAGGATTGGGGGAATCCTACCCGGAGGGAGTAGGACTCCCTTGGCGCGCCACCCTTGGCCGCCGGCCCCCTCCCCCCTTGCTCCTTTATATACGGGGGCAGGGGGGCACCTAGGGACACACAAGTTGATCTTTAGATCGTTCCTTAGCCGTGTGCGGTGCCCCCCTCCACCATATTCCACCTCGGTTATACCGTCGCGAAGCTTAGGCGAAGCCCGCGCCGTGAAACATCAAGATCGTCACCACGCCGTCGTCTTGTGGAACTCTCCTCGACACTCGGCTGGATCGAGTCGAGGGACGTCATCGAGCTGTCGTGTGTCAAGAACTCGGGGCGGAGTAACTGGCGCCGGGATCGGTCGGATCGCGAGGAAAACGTACGACTACTTCCTCTACATTGTGATCGCTTCCGCTTCGGGTCTACAAGGGTATGTGGACAACACTCTCCCCTCTCGTTGCTATACATCACCATGATCTTGCGTGTGCGTAGGTAAATTTTTGAAATTACTACGTTCCCCATCAGATGGGGTGATGGTTGAGGTGTTGGGGAACGTTGCAGAAAATTAAAATTTTTCCTACGGCTTCACCAAGATCCATCTATGAGTTCATCTAAGCAACGAGTAACGGGAGAGAGTTTGCATCTACATACCACTTGTAGATCGCGTCTTGAAGCTTATAAATGATGATGGAGTCGTACTCGAACGTGATTCAGATCACCGATGCCAAGTGCTGAGCGGACAGCACCTCCGCGTTCAACACACGCACGGGACGATCGGCGTCTCCTCCTTCTTGATCCAGCAAGGGGAAGGAGAGGTTGAGAAGATAGCTCCACCGGCAGACGACGGCGTGATGATGGTGGAGATGCACTCCGGCAGTGGCTTCGCTAAGCTCTACGGAGGAGGAGATGTGTTGGGAGGGAGGGCTGCGCCTTGGGAGTTGTGTACAGCAGCCCCCTCCCCCTTTATATAGGCCCCCCAGTGGCGGCCCCTAGAGATCCAATCTCAAGGGGGGGGCGGCGGCCAGGGGTGGAGTGCCCCCAAGCGGGTGGGCGCTTCACCCCTAGGGTTTCAACCCTAGGCGCAGGGGGTGGGCCTAGGGGGGCGCACCAGCCCCCTGTGGGCTGGTTCCCTTCCCCCTATGGCCCATGGGGCCCTCCGGGATGGGTGGCCCCACCCGGTGGACCCCCGGGACCCTTCCGGTGGTCCCGGTACTTTGCCGGTAACCCCCGAAACTTTCCCGATGGCCGAAACACCACTTCCTATTATTCTTTACCTCCGGACCCTTCCGGAACTCCTCGTGACGTCCTGGATCTCATCCGGGACTCCGAACAACATTCGGTAGTCACATACTTGACTTCCTACTAACCCTAGCGCCACCGAACCTTAAGTGTGTAGACCCTACGGGTTCGGGAGACATCTGAACATGACCGAGGCGACTCTCGGGCAATAACCAACAGCGGGTCGGATATCCATGTTGGCTCCCACATGCTCCTCGATGATTTCATCGGTTGAACCACGATGTCGAGGATTCGATCAAACCCTGTATGCAATTCCTTTTGTCAATCGATGCGTTACTTGCCCGAGACTCGATCGTCGGTATCCCAATACCTTGTTCGGTCTCGTTCACTGGCAAGTCACTTTACTCGCACCGTAATGCATGATCCGTGGCCAACACCTTGGTCACATTGAGCTCATTCGATGATGCATTACCGAGTGGGCCCAGAGATACCTCTCCGTCATACGGAGTGACAAATCGATCTCGATCCGTGTCAACCCAACAGATACTTTCGGAGATACCTGTAATGCACCTTTATAGTCACCCGATTACGCGTTGACGCGTTTGATACACCCAAGGCACTCCTACGGTAACCGGAGTTACGATCTCATGGTTGAAGGAACAGATACTTGACATTGGCAAAGCTTCTAGCAAACGAACTATCCGATCTTTTATGCTATGCTTATTATTGGGTCTTGTCCATCACATCATTCTCCTAATGATGTGATCCCGTTATCAACGACATCCAATGTCCATAGTCAGGAAACCATGACTATCTATTGATCACAACGAGCTAGTCAACTAGAGGCTCACTAGGGACTCATTGGGTCTAAGTGTTCACACGTGTATTACGATTTCCGGATAATACATTTATAGCATGAACAAAAGACAATTATCATGAACATTGAAATATAATAATCCTTTTATTATTGCCTCTAGGGCATATTTCCAACATGAGGAGGGGCGGGAGCTAACTAATTATGTTTCTTCTTACTTTCAGGGTCTCTTTACCTCGAATGGTCTTGGCCAGTATGAGGAGCTCCTCCAGGCAGTCCCCAGGAAGGTTTCTAATGCTATGAATGTCAGCCTTACCGCGGAGTTCTCGGATATGGAAATAAAAAGGGCCCTTGATCAGATTGGTGATTTGAAAACTCCTGGGCCTGACGGGATGCCTGCCCTAGTCTTTAAGAAATATTGGTCGCTGATGGGGGCGAATGTGATCGAGGAGGTTCGGCGTGTGCTGGAGGGCGGTGAAATGCCGACGGGGTGGAATGATACCCATGTTGTGTTAATTCCTAAGGTGAAAAACCCTTCGAGGATCAAGGACCTCCGTCCGATCAGCTTGTGCAATGTAATTTACAAGATTGTCTCCAAGGTTGTGGCGAACAGACTCAAGCTTATATTGCCGGAGCTTATATCGGAAAACCAGAGTGCTTTCGTTCCCGGAAGGCTAATTACAGATAACATTCTTATGGCCTATGAAATCTCTCATTTCTTGATGAACAAGCGGAGTGGGAGGGATGCCTTTGCTGCTGTTAAGGTTGATATGAGCAAGGCCTACGACCGGGTGGAGTGGCCCTTTCTAGAAGCCCTTATGCTAAAGCTGGGGTTCGATTCCAGATGGGTAAACCTCGTGATGAGATGTGTTACTACCGTGAGGTACAACATCAAGGTGAATGGCGAACTTTCCAACCAGTTTGCTCCATCCAGAGGTCTTCGACAGGGTGACCCGAGCTCGCCATACCTCTTTGCTATCTGTGCTGAAGGTTTGTCGGCGTTGTTAAATGCAAGTCAACAGAGGGGCAGTTTTGGAGGCATTCGGATTTGTCCTGGGGCTCCAGCTATATCGCACCTGTTCTTCGCCGATGATTCGGTGCTTCTTATGAGAGCAAACGTGGAGGAAGCTCAAGAACTTCAACGCATCCTGCAGGTGTATGAACGGTGCTCTGGACAGTGTATTAACCATGAGAAATCTGCTGTCATGTTCAGCAAAAACTGCCCCGAGCAAACAAAGACGAATGTGAAAGCGGCGTTGGGTATACAGAGCGAGGCCTACAATGAGAAATATTTGGGACTGCCGGTGTACATTGGGAGATCCAAACGTAAAGCCTTTGCTTATCTGAAAGACCGTATCTGGACTCACATTCAGGGATGGAATGAGAGAACCTTATCAAGGCAGGGGAAGGAAATCCTAGTTAAAGGTGTTGCACAAGCTATCCCAACGTTTGCCATGTCCGTCTTCTATCTCACAAAGTCCTTTTGTGATGAGCTTAGCGCCATGATTGCCCGATATTGGTGGAGCCATCAGGATAAGGACAATAAAGTCCATTGGATCAGCTGGCAGAAGCTCACTAAAGCGAAGGGGAGGGGAGGACTCGGTTTTAGAGATATTCATGATTTCAACATTGCGATGCTAGCAAAGCAAGTGTGGAGATTGCTTGAGAGGCCTGACAGCCTTTGTGCGCAGCTCATGAAGGCCAAATACTACCCCACCTGTTCTATACTGGATGCGGCACCAGTCTCCAACATGTCATATGCCTGGCGCAGTATCACTCATGGAATTGAGCTAGTCAAGAAGGGGATGATCTGGAGGGTAGGTGATGGACAGAATATACATATCTGGAACGACCCGTGGATTCCCAGAGCCTGGTCCAGGCGTGTGATCACTCCTCGCGGGGCTAATCTACTTACACGAGTGGATGAGCTTATTGACCCAAACACAGGCCGATGGGATGAGGTGCTGGTGCAGGAGACTTTCTGGGAAGAGGATGCAAAGATTATCCTTCAGTTGCCGCTAAGGGATGGAGCTGAGGATTTCCTAGCGTGGCACTTCGACCCCAAGGGGTTTTTTTCTGTGAAGCAAGCCTACAAGCTCCTAAGAGCCGTGTCGGACCCCGGATATGCCCTGGCTAATGGCAATCTGAACGACGGAGGCGAGCTGAAGTGGAAAAGGATTTGGGATGTGGAGTGCCCAGGGAAGATCAAACATTTTATGTGGAGGCTGGCTCATAATACTCTGGCTACAAAGGACGTCCTAAGTAGGAGGGGTATGACAATTGAGGACCACAAATGCTTCATTTGCAATGTGCGTGATGAATCAGCAAAGCACTTGTTTGTGGAGTGCAAGGAGGTTAAACAGATTTGGAGGGGCCTTGATCTTGAACATGTGAGAATGCAACTTGGCGAATGTGACAGTGTGGACGCCACTTTGGAGTGCTTATGGCATATCCCTGGGAAGGACCGGCTTGCCATCATTGTTATGTGGTGGCAGTGGTGGAATCAGCGGAACAAAGTGCGTGAGGGTGATAAGCCAATGGAAAATGCTCTTTTCGCGTTGAGAGTTGCATGCACGGCGGCGGAATATGAGGGGTGCTTTTGCAAAGTTCCTTCGCCACCAAAGTGCCCAGCCAAATGGAGTCCTCCTCCGCCGGACGTGCTCAAGCTCAATGTTGATGGGGCCTTCCTGGAGGGGGAAACCCAAGGCGCTTGGGGCGTGATCGTCAGGACTTCTTCCGGCGATGTGGTGGCAGCAAGAGCGGGGCGCATTAACCATGTTGCTGATGCGTTTGGTGCTGAGGTAAAGGCGGTCGAGCAAGCCCTGGAGCTAGCGGCTGAACTGGGTGTGATACGGCTCATAGTGGAGACGGACGCATTGTTGCTCCAACAAGCGCTAACCAGGCGGGGTGCGGACTCCTCAAGATATGCCCCGGCGATAGAAGATATTAAGATGCAGTCACGCTTATGGTTCTCTTCATGTGAATTCACCCATTGTAAGCGCGAGGCTAACATGGCAGCTCATAATATGGCCAAGCTAGGCTGGTCTATCCAGTTTGGAGAAGTTTTAGATGCAGATGCTTCCCTTCCAGCATTAGTTGCTGAATCTGTATTGGGCGATTCTGCCCAGAATGTTTCGTAATAAAGCTTAGTGCTTTCTCTCAAAAAAAAAAAAGAACTGGCAGCACTTCTACTCAAAAAGAAAAAAAGAACTGGCAGCCCCGAGCCAGCTTCCACCTCCAGCCGCCCAGACATGGGCCGCCGCACACCGTTCCCACCACTCCGACGGACAGCCACCTGGATCTGGCACGGACTCTGGCCCAGATCGGCTTGCACCTCCACCTCTGATTTGTGGGCCATTTTTCCGACTGAAGCCCATATCGATGTCGGTTTCCTCCTCCAGTCCAGTCCAGTCCAGTCCACCCCATCGGCGACTGCGAGAGAGGGGAAGCGCAGGTGGGTTGGGTGCGTGATGGCCGCCGTCGCCGGAGCCGGAGGAGGCGACGAGATGCTGCTGCGGCGCTCGCGCCGGCGGCTGCCTCTCGCCGACCTCACGAACCTCTCCTCCGCCACCTCCGCCATCACCCGCCTGAAGCGCAATCCCCAGCACCGCACGAGCCCCGCCAGCAGCGCCAGCAGCATTGGCTCCTCCACCGTTCCCCGCATCCCCACGCCTCCTCCGCCCGCGGCCCTCTCCGGTGAGCAGAGCAACCTCTCCCTTCCCTTGCTTATGGCTATAGCTTAGTAGCTAGGGTTTCGCTGGATTCGGGAATCACTGGCTTGCCTGTTCTTACCCTACCCTAGCCTAGGGGGTACTGATGCTGAATGCTGATGGATCCCCCATCCCATCCCCACCAACAACCGCCGCTGCCCCTGAATTTCATCCTACCAGCAATATTGGCGTGCTTAATTATCCATTCACTGCCCATTCAGGCTACCCTAATTTGTGTTTCTCTACTAATTTGATAAGTTTAATTTGTGCTACACTGAAGCAACTAGGCATGCTGTACCTGGATGCTCTCACCTGAGGCAATCGCTTCTGTTGCCCAATGTTACCGGAATGCTCTGCTGAAAATGGATACCAGCCACTAGTCTTTCTTCTCTGTTGTCATGTGAAAACTATTCCTCCCTTTCTTAGCTTCACTGACAGTAAGTATACTTATTGCGCCTTCTGTTTCTTCATATTGGAAAGAAGAAAAGGCATTTGTACTAGTTTCCACGACGAAAGAAATTGAGAATGGATCCATTTTATGAGAGAACGTTCACGCTACGCAATTGAGAAAACGGTCATCCGGTCAAAGAATAAGAAAACTCCACACTTGCTAGTCAAATTCACTATGTCTCTTCCCAGTTTGCTCCTAGTAACAAGAGAACTTTGATTGGTTCCTTTATTTCATTTGATTTCCTTTTTTTGCCAGTAATTAATTGCTGTGAGTTAGACCGCTGATTGGTTCCTTTATTTGATTTCTTTTCTTTTCTGGCACTAGTTTCTACGACTAAAGGCAAGGATAAATCCACAAGGGAGCTTCAAAGTTCCAATACTCATCTAAACAAGATTCAAAAGATCAGGTATGTTGTACATCAGCACTCCACTCACCATGATTTCCATAGACTGTTCCTGCACTTACTCGACGAATATTGGGAATGCATTACATCATTTTTAGAACTGTGGGTGGGCATTATTACACTTAAAACCATTTAGTATTCTGGCTTTAGTCTGCTCCACCTCATGTTTACTAAAACATCCATTCATTTGTTCCACTTTTTTTTTTTTCCTGCTGCTCCTCCGTGTGAAACTCTGTATGTGTAACGCTGAACACCGACCACAATTCCAAATAGCAAGTTATAATGATTATTTCATATTGATTGATTGATTGATTGATCTCTCCCTTGCATACCTCCAGTAAACCTAAGGTGAAGACTGGAGGCGTGCTACCTGGGACGTCATCTCCTCCCAGCAAAAACACAAGGAAGGTATATGCACATATGTCTGGTTTCTGCTCAGCAATCAGTATGTTAACTATTTACATATGGAAATTATGAGATCCCTCCCTGTTTGCCACCCAGCGGGTCTTTCTCCATTCATGATAGTCTCTGGTAACATGAACTCTTTCTTATTTCCTCGCTGCTGTGCCTGGATTTCAGATAACAAGGAAAGAGCAGCCGCGCACAGAGTCTTTGATCTCCCCCTTGTATGCCTCTTGTAAAACAAAGGCGAAGACTAGTGGAGACGTGCTGCCTGGGGCATCATCACCTGCCAGCAAAAAGATAATGAAGGTATGAATATATGAGCTTTCTGCTCAAGTATTATCATGTCAACTTTTTATTTTGGCATCTAGCAGCCCTCCCTGTTTTACTACCCTGCGGACCTTTCCCCTTTCATGAAACTGCCTTTGGTTTATTTTGAAAAGAAGGTGAACTCCTATCTTATTACGTCGCTGTGGTGTTTGCATGAATTTTAGGTAACAAGGGAAGAGCAACCGCGCACAGAGCCTTTGATCTCTCCTTTGTATGTGTCCAGTAAAACAAGGCTGAAGACTGGAGACGGACTGCCTGGGGCATCTTTGCCTCCCAGAAAAAAGACAAGGAAGGTAAATATATCTAGCAGGCCTTGTTGTGGAAATTATGAGGTCCCTCCCTGTTTATTTCTCCATTTGTGGAACTGCCTTTGGTTTTACTAGAAGAAAAGAAGGTGAAGTCTAGCATGAATGAATGAATTGTAGGTAACAAGCAGCAGCAGGAAAGAGCAGCTGCAGATGGATGAGATGAGTTGCGATGAGTCCCTGCTACCGAGCGAGGATTTCATCAAGGAGCGAAGGGCCTACTTTGCGGAGATCGATGCGTTCGAGCTGGTAGAGGAGTTTGTTTCATCAGGAAGCGACGCAGAGTAGACGTTCATTTGGCTCTTGTTGCTTTATATACATCTCTGGAAGTCGATTAATTAGGCGGGCATATGATTCACAAGAGTAGAAAAGATATGTGTTGCACGGCCATCCTGGGTCGAGAGAGATTAGCCGAGTCTTAATTCTAGAGCGCGGAGTCCATGAAGTAGTAAAGTGTTGAGTCCTCAAGATTGGTTGCTGCCTCGCAATTGTTCTGCTGACATGATGGTAGTCGTTAAGCTGGTGACATGATGGTAAGTACAGTGCAAAATATAAGGTGGTGGTATGTATGTATGAGCTAGTGCAATGCGTACTAGGTATCGTCTTGTCAGCAGTTAGGTATTATGAATGTGATGGCATATATCCATACAGAACCTGCAGAAGAAAATGATGGAAAGAGTATGATTGCTGTGGTAGCTGTTGGTTGGTTTGGAAGTAAATTACTAATGCGTAGTATTAAAATTTCACATAGTATGATCATTAGATGAATTGTGGCGCTGGTAGTCAAATACAAGGTCACTCACATTCTTCTTTTGGTGGGGCACTGGCATTGGGTAGACAGGCAGTGTGAATTATGATGGCATATACTAGATGTGTAAACTGAATGTACAAGAAGAGAAAATGATTGGTGTGACTATATATGTTTGGGCTGTTGTTTGGTTGAGAATGCATTTTATTTATTTATTTTGCGAACCAAGGATGCATTTAATTTAATTTGGTACTATTTGGTACTATGTATCTACTACCATTATAAAAGCATGAGAGGGCGGAGAACCGAATCATCTCATCCATTGAAGCATATGATCTGATGGTCTAAATCACTCCAACATATCAAACGCGTTTTACACTTTAATTACCCACCCTGCCACTCCTAAACTCCTCTGCCTCTTCTAAGAAAAACTGCCTAGACTGATCGCACGCATGTCTCAATTGCGTTTACCATAGAACTTATCCCACTGAACTTATCCCGCGCCGCGCACCACTTCCTCCTCGCACGTTCGCACGCACAAGAGCGCTCCATCCCCAACCTCCCTCCTCTCCAGCTCGGCGCAGCCCCCTCCCCCGCCCCTCGCCTCGACCTGCCGCAGCTTCAGCGAAACCACCACCATAGCCTCGGCCCACCGCAGCTTCATTGATGCCGCCCCTCACATCTCCTTGTCGCCCTCAGCCATCGCCTCGCCAGGCCTCGGCCGTCGGGGACGCCGGCTAGACCGCCTGGCGGGTCTTCGGGGACGCCGCCCGGTGATTGCTGGCTACCCCATCATCGTCTCTCCCCGTCCTTAACATGTGTGCAGACGCGGCACCACGGACCTGCCGTCTCCAGGCCTTCCTGACGCGGCGGCCCTTGGGGCGAGGGACGAAGGAGCCTCGCCATGGCTTCGTCCTCTTGTTCGTCCTCTCATCCTGCATCATCAATTCATCATGTGTTCGCCAGCGACGAAGGAGCAGCCGCGGTTGATCCTGCACCATCCTGTGGCCGTCACGCATGTAGCCGCTGACCGCCGTCCACCACACCGGCACCGCCATCTAATGTGCAGGTAGGCGAACAACCCCATATCCCTCCTAATCCTTTTTTTTTTTGCCCTCACATGGATGCGCAGAGGTAGAGATTAGAGAGCGTGCACTTGCAAGCTTTTCATCTAGAAAAATGTCTCAGAATCAACTGATTCAGGGTGTTACTGTCTATTTAGACATCTCCATATTACTGTCTCACTGAAACTTACACTCCTTGATTCAATGCCGCACCCGGGAGCTGCCGCCTCCACCGGGGACATGGACACACACAGGGCGACCGCTGGCGAACGATGCCGTACATGCCATCGCGCCTCTGTGCTGCTGCACCGCGGGCGCACAGGGGATGTCCATATCAGTTGTACGGTCGTGTCGAACTATGAGTTGTACTGAATTTTTCTATATCCAAACAGAATTGGTCATTAACCGCCTTCCTATCACTCGCTATTGTGGGTGAGAGCAGAGCGGATGCAACCGTGGGTCAAGTCAATTGATCTTTGGTGGTGCGGGAAGACGCCGGGGCGCTGGACTCGGCGGGCACGGCCACTCTCGCTTACCCGGTTGTGGGCTAGGACGCGGACTCGGCTGCCGCTCCCGACGATGAGGGATATACCGCCGCTGGCTGGGTGATGTGGTTTTTTTCCTGGGTCCTAGGGATTTTACAAGAAGTTGTTTGTCCATGCTGATTTCCGTCGGATGCACATATTTCAGAGGACAGTACTCTTCTTATGGCAGGGATCCCCGTGCATTGAGGGCACCGAGTCAATGGAGTTGTGTGCGGCCACGACAACGACACGCATAAGGTTTTCTAGGCAAGTTTAAGAGGGGTTCCTTGAAGGTACTGAAACGATCTAAACATCAAACTCTTTTTGTGCTTGCTTGGTAGTATAATCTACACTACTTAACAAATCTTCTCATTTCTTCAGTTATAGGCACATCTTTTAAGAAATCTTGTCAGAGGAAGAGACGACAGTCTTTAGAGAATTTGAATCATAGGATGTTGATAAATAGAGGGATAATTAATCTTGAGGTACTAAGGGCTGGATTATAGAAGTTTGGTACCAAATTTACCCAATTAGAAATAACGGTTGATGGAGCTGGTTGCTGGTATGTTAATCTGATAGCCCAGACGTTAAACAATATCTTCTTTTGTCCTGTATATGCACACTTACATTCTTCTTCTTGCAATTGTATTTATTAACTATCTTATTGCCTTCACATATACACTCATGGATGATTTTTATTTAAGAGCATAACTTCATGAAAGGAAGAGGTTATAAAGTTTACTCACATATTCTGGTTTCGAAAACAAAATAAGAAAGGCCAATCTGCAGGACCTTGTTGTCCATAGCGGGGGTGATATAGTCAAAGGCTCTTTTCGCTTGCTCATTTCACAATGGCTATGAAGTAATGTGGTGCTCACTATACTCTGTTAAATGTGAATTTACTCGTAATCTACATTTACATGCTGCTTCAGCAATTATCAGTGTGATAGTGTGCACTTAGCGACGCCAGAGAAGTGAGAAAGGTCGCCGTTTGGTGTGGGCCAGAATACTCACGCATCACTCTACGGTTATTTCACTTGTTGTGTTGTCTCCAATTGTTGCAATACTGTCATCTCATTCAATTTTGTTTTTCAGAGTTGAGACATGATGGATAAATAACAGAATTATGTTCATATTTTCATTAGTTTGTGCAATTCATTTGGAGAAAAAAGTTGTTACGCTTAATTCATTAGTTTGTTATAGTGATATTTTGAGCAGAATGGAAAAGATTTGGTGCGGATCTGAATGTGCTCATGAAATTACGGTCCAATAGAGGAACCAATGTGCTTCTGGTCTCTTCCATAATTGTGAAGATCTTTTTTGGGTGGTTATTCATGGGCTGGACTTCACCTTCAGGTCAATGGTCTTCTTTCTAGCATGAAGCAGAGGATTATAACTACCGGGAAGCATAGGATGTTGTTCATGAATTCGACAGTAATTTTGGTGAGGATGTGAAATCCCTCCTTCTGCTCATTCCAATCTTTCAAATTGATTTATTCATTGTTGTACCTTTCCTTGATCTTCTCTTCATTCCGATTAAATTTCTCACCGCTTCTCCTAATGGTCCAGCCAATTAATAAGAGAAAAGAGCGAGAAGAAAAATGTATGACACAAGAAGAGATACCTCTACAAGAAGTGGAAATAGGTATTCCTTATATTCTAGAGATCATGTATGATCATGAAAAATCTTGAAACATGTACTGACAAGAGAAAGGAGGAAGTGAAGAAAAACTCTTCACGTGACATCATGATAAGCTCTGTTCTGTTGTAAACATGTTTGTAGTATCATTTATCATCAAGCATTTAAAGTGTTATTAAGAGTAAAATGACATTCTCTATGTGCTCTAGGTAAACTTTCAATGGATACACAATTCTTGTTTTTTTGTATTTGGTCCAGCAGAATCATGTATGAGAAAATAAAGCTCTTTCCTGTATTCGTGTTATATCTGGGAAGATTATTACTGGTTTTGCTACCATAACATGCAAAATTTGGTGTGTGTGCGTGTGCGTGTGCGTGTGAGAGTGAGAGAGGCCATGGGGTTGTCATATCGGATGTTAAAGAATATGGCCTCTAAGACGTATGACTACTTAATAGGTGAGCTCCAACCAAAGAATTGGTACTTCAACATGGAATTTATCACCTTCACAAAAAGATGACATAATGTCATTTTTTAGCTTTTTTTTGCTTTTATGTGTATATTGGATTATTTACAAGCTATGGTATTATTATTTTTAAATAATGAATTCCATGCAAAGCTCTGTACCCGCACTTGAGTAGGAGAAAGTTAAGAAGAACATAGTATGTGATTTTCGAATGACGAATAAATTTAAGTTGACAATGTTATGGATGGTTGGCACTGCTAGCCCCAATTCCCTTGCTCTTAGAAGATCATCACTCAATCTTATTTTTGGTTGCAGCTAGAAAGAGGATGTTGATTGGTGAAGGAGTTCTTGCAACTAGCAAGGTATTCTGCTTATAACCTGATTGTGAACTTTCTTCAAAGATCATCACTCAAAGTGAAGCATATTCAATAAGTCTCCTAGGAAGTTCTCTTATGTTCCTTTCATATTTTATATCTACTGGTAGCATGGCGTTTATAGCTCTCATGTGTATGGACTACTATTGATGGCTATCCTTGCTTTTCTTCATGGTTTCGTATTAAAATTGTTGTGTAACTGTTTCATCTTTCATTACAAACATTGCCTTTTTCAAATCCAGTGAGCATTCATGTAAAACAGTGGCCACTCACATCAGTGGAGTAAATTATGTAAGATAAGCTACATTGTCTATAACCTACTTTCATTTCAGATGAAACATGTCCTTTTTGACATCTCAATTATTGTGTTGAAAACAAAATATTTCCCTACCCTACATGTGAAATATTTCCAAACATCACCCTGAAAGGAAAAAAATCTTGCTCTTCGCTCCATTGACTGAATAAAAAAGAGCATCACAGTACGTAGTTCAATGATACTCCCTCTGTATATTACTCCCTCCGTTCCAAAATAGATGACCCAACTTTGTACTAAAGTTAGTACAAAGTTGAGTCATCTATTTTGGAACGGAGGGAGTACTTTACAGGGGAATATTTAGGTACTGGTAATTATTTTTTGGCATAGTGTTTGTCTGCATTTGTCGTATATGAGCCCATTATTGACTTCTTAAAATGTCGAGACCATTTTTTTGTGGAGTTTGATGTTCTTGCTGTTATCTAGCCTAACATGATTTGACAGTTTGATGGAATTTAGGTTGGTCCTTTGCTTTCAGATTTGTTAGCAAGTAATTCGTATCCTATTTGTTTCTTGTCAGTTAGAGAGAACACTGAACAAGTGTACTCCAGTTACTTATGTTTGTTAAACAACTACTCCCCCTGTTTCTAAATATTTGTCTTTTTAGCAATTTCAAATGGACTACCACATACGGATGTATATAGACATATTTTAGAGTGTAGATTCACTCATTTTGCTCCGTATGAGTCACTTGTTGAAATCTCTAGAAAAAATATATTTAGGAACGAGGGGAGTAGAATGTAATTAAGCGTTGTGTAGTACTAGCATATGATAGATTACTAATCACATATCACGGTGAAAGGCATTAGGAACACCAATTTACAACTGTGAGTAATCTCTTTTGAATACAGTGTCATTCATTACATGGGTGCATACTCACTATAATTTGGCACAGCTGAATCGTCAATGCCCCTCCCCCTCTCAGGCGCAGAAAAATGACAATGTCCAAAATGCATATACTTTTATCTATCACGACAATTTGTACCATCACTGTAGATGCTATTACTATGCAACTACATCTTCTAATTATCGAGTTCTTTTAGAATGATGGATCTACTTAATGAGTTCAGCTTCTAAGAAATGTATTTATATGCCTATTTGACAATTTTCTTTTGAGTCTGAATGAATCATAGGAAATGGAGAGTTTTCCTAAGAGTATGCGGAAAATCTACATGCTATTGTCCGGAAAAGTGGTAACAATCTATAGTACAGAATATCGAAGAGTGTAAATAGTAGTTGTATTTTGCTCTCCAAACATATCTTTTTCAGGATAATACATGCCGTGTAGTGAATCATGTTGTATTAAGACGTATCACACTGGAATTAGCTTGTCGAATGACTCAATATATTTTACAATGGCGATTCAGAGGATCAATTACTAGATTTAATGTTGTAAATTTACAACATATCAGAGACCGAATGAATGAAAGAATATATTATTATCTCTATGCAGGAACATGACAATGACATCCCACCTTTGAAAATATAACTTGAGCAACATCACAAATATTGTGTATCTATTCAATTCATATATATCAGGAATTATTTTTCTATATTGGCGTGCATCTCATTTGGTTAAGATTTGAGACGTGCGTTGCACGTGCATGCTTACTAGTTGCTACCTACGCTACATGCTCTAGCATGTCATGGAGCGATCAGGCAGCCATGTTTTCGCATTTTCTAGCGGAGCATGTATGTACAGGTAAAGGATCCACCGTTTGCAACTAGCCCAAGATGTGTGCTGCTTCTGTGCATATAATAAGTGAAGTAAAGGACTTATTGAACTATACATTAGATATTACGTACCCGGCAAAGTTTTGAGCGGAATACAAATACCTGACACACATATGTCACTTCCGAAACGTCCAGTCTAATAAAAACGAATATATCTCCTTGGCAGCTGCCTATTCAGAGCCACTCTCTCGTTCTTCCCCCGTTGTTCTGTTCGTCGCCATTGGAGCGCCTCTTAAGGTTAGATCTCTTCTTTATCTTCTAATTTTTTCACATTGGCAGCTCAAATATACCTCGGCGGTCTACTATATTTGGATAGTTGCAAGATCTTTTCGATTTTTTTATCTCTTTCTTGCTTGCCATTGTTTTCGTCATTCTAGGGTTCGGTTGTTTCTATATATTAGTAATTTGTTGACGGTTGTTTTTATGGGGTTGTTTAGGTTGAACCAAGTGCAGATGAACAGAAAGTATTGGCGCTTTTTTTTTCATCTATATTCGTCCATCTAAAGTACCTAATTTCCTAGACTCCTTCTTAAGAAGAATCTACCTAAAAACGCGTTTAATGGATCTATGTGTCATTTAACAAATTAATTTTTATCTTTTTGAATAATTAGTCTTAACGAAAATGCATATGATGAACTTTAGGAGATAATTAGTTGAACAAATTTGCTTTTATGGTTCATAAATTACATATTATTCATATTCAGTTTCATTTTAATTGGGAAAAGGTCACAACTTTTATAATTGTGTATTACCATACGAAATATTCTTATGTGAACTGTATTGGAATATTTTGATTATGGCTTTAAGTGTAGTCTGGTTGCCAGTACATTTTTATGAAATTACAATATATTTTGTTAAATATATTTGTTTAGCATTTCACTGCTTATTGATGTCGTATGAACTTATCAGATGGACGACGAATCTAATATTAAGAGGGCGACCTTTATGGATCTATTGACCTTCCTTGAAAGGCCTCAAATATACATTGAACCAAGGAAAAGTAGAAACATTTTTTGTGTGTTCTATCAATTACTATTTATGTAATTGACATGTATATGATCATTATAATTTTCTAGTCATGTAAATATGAAATCATCTATCAATGATACTACAAGCCTTCAACAAGGACGCAATTTATCAGATGATGATGATGCTCTATCTCTACCAAACTTAAGGTTAGTATTCTAACATTAGAAGTTTTAACTCTGAATCTTTATCAAAAGAAATGTTTTGTCTTATAAATTAACTATATATGGTTGAAAGAGTTCATTCTGGGCAATATTGTGACGATCAACAAAGGTGCATTCAACTGTAATAGAAGAACATTCATGAGGTGAAAATCAATAACACCGACCAAGCAAAGCTAGATGCCGAGTACCTATTTTCATCATACAATTTATCTTCTAGAGATGAAAAGGAAGAAAATTGTGCAACAAATTATGGTAGTATCTGTTAGAAAAGTATTATGAAACATGGTTTAATTAATTATAATCAATTATATTATAATCATAGTGCATATTTTGTCCTAGGGAAACTGAACTTGATGCTCTGGAAATTGGAATGGAGAATTGCGCTGACAAGTCAGTGCCAATATTTAAACATCAGTTTGGCATAAAATTTGGACCAGTTGCTGAATCATTCGACTTCTACAATTCTTACTCTTGTGTGCTTAAGCTTGGATTTCGCATAAGATTTGGAGATGGATATGACATTGTCAAAGGTGTACACACGATGCAAGAATTTAATTTTCAACGAGCAGTAAGTAGTAGTAATATTATAATAAATAATAATCTTCTTAATCTTGTGTAGTTTTTTATTTTTAAAATGAAGTTTTATATGATTTTAGAGAAAAAACAAGAATATAAAGTTTTCTACAACAAGATGTGGGTGCCAAGCTAGATTGAGAATATAGATAAATGACAAAGCAGAATGGTACATCACTGCATTCACGAAAAGAACACAATCATCCATTGGTGGAAAGTTGTGCTGAGAAGAAGCATTTGCATTCACATCAGCATATTGACAAGCCAACTAAAGAGCTAATAAGACACTTGAGAGATAATAATGTTCCAGTTAGTTGTGTCAGTTCAATAATTACTGGGTTGTATGGATCAGCATATTGTAACTAAAAATCTGTTGAGTGAAAAAGAGGAGAATGTTTATCTGTTGCAACAGTATGTTCAAATATTGCAACTGAAAATCTGACGAACTTATGGAGAAATTCAGAGATATGCTAGCAAAGGATGATAGATTTGCGGTCACTGCCTAGGTAGATGATGGTAATACACTAAAGTCCCTGATCTGGACTTGTTGTAGAAACAGGGCTTTATATCAATATTTTGGTGATGCAACTACATTTGACACGACGTATGACACAAATGTATACATGATGCCTTTTCGAATGTTTATCGGTGTCAGCAACCACTTTGAGAGTGTTATATTTGATGGTGTTCCGATGAGTTAAAAAGAGGAGAATTTTTAGTGGGCATTCTCAAAGTTTGTAGCAATGATGGGAGGAAAGCCAACTGTTACAATTCTAATTGGTAAGTAAAACAATTTTAATTTATTTATATTGATATGCAATAATATAATCATTCTAATGATGTAGAAAATTATTTGCTGCTCAAGCAAAAGCAATGGCTAATGCAATAACTTAAGTGTTGTCCAAAACAAAATATCGCTGGTGCAAATGGCATGTTTTTCACTCGGCTCAAGAACTTATGGCACTGGTTTACAAAAAATATCTATCGTTTGCTGATGATTTTCATAAAGTGGTGACCATATGCTAACAATTGAAGAGTTTGAGACTGGATGGAGACTGATCACTGGGAAATAAGAATTTGAGAATGCACCTTTCATTATAAGAGCTTATGAATGTAGATAAATGTGAGCAAAGCCATATTTTTATGGAGTAATTTCTGCAAATATGTGTAGCACACAACATAGTGAAAGTGCAAACATGGTTCTGAAAAAATTCTTATCATGTATTCTTCACTGAATGATTTTATAACTCAATGTACTAAACTTACCGATGAAAGAGACAGATGCAGATAATGAACGGAAAAGCAAACAGGTATATCTTACAGAACTATATTTTGTCTTATTGCATTAGCGGTTTAGCAAAATTTTCATTACATAAAAGACTAAATCTATTTTCATTTCTTTTTTCAAAAAAGTATAAAACTACAATGGGGTTTTCCGGTTGAGAAACATGCTCCAGTCATATATACAAGCAAGATGTATATATTGTTGAGCAATGAACGGCTGAAATTAGCTTCCTATGTTCTTGTCCCAAGGAGTGACACAAATATATTTGGCAGAACTAATATATGCTTGGTGCAAAGTAACATACGGAATATCAGTGGATGAATCACTTGGTTATTATACATGTGAGTGTGGTCTTTATCAACATTTTGGTGTTTTTGGCATCCACATCATAGTGGTATGTCCCTAAAAAATGATACTTATTGATATTTGATACAATTAAAAAAATTACAAGTTCTCAATATTCTATAACATTGTTCTTGTATCATGAGACTTGTAGGTTTTCATAAACAGAGGGGTACTGATGATACCAGAATTCCATATAATCAAGCGATGCACCAAACAAGCAAGGTTTGCAACAGTTTAATACAAGAATTAAAAGTTTTATTGGTGATACTGGTGAGGAATCAACAAATTATCGTCATAGAATTTTACAAAATGAAGCGACAATATTAGCTAATCAAGGTGAAATTGATCAGGAAGCATGTGTTATTCTAAAGAGAAACTTTGCTTGTGCAAAGAAAGAATTGACAGAGTATAGACTATCTCCGACAACAAACTATATGATTTATCTGACTGAAGTATTATGATAATGCAAGTGAAAATTTCCAAAAAAAATGCCATTCAAGTTGACAGGACTATTTTACTATGTCAAGTTTTACAACTTTTTATTTCTAAAAATACGCATGGCAAAAATATTCTAGCAACATCCCTAATAGTGCTCACATGGCAATTTTGCGTAATTACCATGGCAAAAATTACCATGGGAAAAGTAGAATGAAGAGTAGAACCTAAAATTATGACCAAAAACTTGCATGGTAGATTCAAATTCAAATTTTCCATGCCGTCTTAATTTAAATTACCACGTGTTGTATGAGGGATTTGCCGCGTATGTAGAATAGCACAAATTATGAAAAGAATGACATAACGGATGTATATTGAAAATTGCCTTGGTGTTTTAATTTAAAAAATGCCATGCTTTGTATGGAAATTGCCATGGAAAAATAGAATGAACAGTACAAACACAAATTATAAAAAAAGTTGCCATGGCGGATTCAAATTAAAAATTGTCATGATATTTGATAAGTTGCCATGTTTTGTATGAAAATTTTGTTATGGTAAAAAAGAATGAATAGTATAAACAAAAGAAATGAACAAAAAATTCCATGGCAGATTGATATTAATTTTTTTCCATGCTATTTTAATATAAATTTACATGTGTTGTATGAGAGATTTGCCGTGTATGTAAAATAACACAAATTATGAAAGACATGTTGTGGAAGATATATATTGAAATTTTCCATGGCGTTCAACTAAAAATTTCCATTGAAAATTGAATGAACAATACAAACACAAATTATAAACAACGTTGCCATGGCAAGTCCGTAATAAAATTTGCCATGATATTTATTTAAAATTTCCCATGATTTGAATAAGAAATTTGCCATGTGTATAAACACAAAAAGAATCAAAATTGCCATGGCATATGCCAATTAAAAATCCCCATGGTCTTTTACCTATAATTGTCATGCTTTGTATGAGAACCATTGCATATGCATATTAAAATTTGCCATGGTGTTTTAGCTATAATTTGCCATGGTGTTTTGCAGTGTATGTAAAAATCATGAAAAATGAAAAGAAATTGCCATGACAAATGCCAAAATTAGAATGGTACGATGCATAAAAAATGAAATTAGAACCCTATGTAGATCATGCCTAAGTGATCCTACCTCTCATTCCGATAGTGTTAGCATGGTAGCTGTGTGTAATGCAGAAAATATGTAAATAAAAGTATTTTTATAATGGCAATGTGTACGTATGATGCCAAAAGATGATTGCCTATTATGTGGCAAATTTTGTTTTGCATGGCTAAATTCAGTAAAAACTCGTGGTATTGGGGAAAAGAGAGCTAAGTTGCCATGGAAATTGTGTGAAAAACTATGCAAAGCATTCCTAGATTGATAAAAAAAGCTACTCGAGTCATGGCAAAGAACTTGGCTATGTTGATACAGATTGGCATGGAATAGTACGATATAGATTCACAAAATTTGTCATGTCATTTTAAGAAATGTGGCGTGCCACCAAATGAGGGATACAGTAAACTCTAACAAAAAACGGTTTCTAGTGTAAATGGCAAAACATTAACAAATATTGTCTTCATTTATAGACTGAATGCCCTAAAAAAATTGCAATGTAAACACTACAATTCCCTGAAACTGATGACATACATGGCAAAACTTTGACAAAAAATGTAATCTAAGAATTGCTACCCCACTGAACACTTCTCTCGATAAATGATATAGAGTTTGGAGCTCAAGTATAGAAACATTAATCTAAGAATTGCCGCCACCTTAATACTTTTGTCAAATAGCAAAACCATGGGCGCATTGGTAGATTTGCCATGTTATAGAGCATAAGTAGATTGCCATGTAGTAGAATGTTTTGTTCTTAAATTTGCCATGCTCCACAAACACTTAGTTTCAGTGAGAAGTAGGGAACATGCATTACCATGGTGTTTGTAGTATTGGTGAGAAGTAGGGATCATTACCATGGTGTTTGTGGAGCATGGCAACTAATTAGTTTGCCATGTTCCCTACATGCTCCATAGCAAAATTTTGCAGCCTTTTTAAGAAAGTTTCCATGGTGTAACTAAATTACCAATTACCATGGTGTTTTGTGTGCTTATCTAGCCGATGCACACGGAGATAATCTCATGGATATCTGCTCTCTCTTCTCTACGAAATGATGATGATGCTCCTCTGCAAACATAGTGAGACTGCACTCACACTAGTAGAAAAGGGGGCAATGGTCCAGGCCAGGTCAGCCCATTAGTCCCAGTTCAATCCAGAACCGGGACCAATGGGGGCATTGGACCCGGTTCGTGAGCCACGGGGGCCGGCCGGGACACGTGGGCCATTGGTCCTGGTTTGACTGGACCTATTGGTCCCGGTTGGTGGGACGAACCGGGACCAATGGGCCTCGCTCCTGGCCCACCACCATTGGTCCCGGTTGGTGGCTTGAACCAGGACCAAAGGCTTCCCTTTAGTCCCGGTTCTGGCCACGAACCGGGACCAATTAGTTGCCTATATATACCCCTCGCCCGCAAGCAGAGCACTCCCACTGCTCTGTTTTTCGTGGCCGGCGAGGGGAGAGCTTTGTGGTGCTCTAGCTCACCTCCTATGCACATGAGGTGTTCGATGGAATGCCCGAGCCACACTACTTAAGATTTCTCCCCTCCAAGCTCCATTTTCCTCAATATTTGTCTAGGTTTAGCGGTCCGTCACGTCCCGTCCCCGTCTTCACCGCCGTCGATCGCCCGCGCCGATCTCGTCGCCGGCACCACCGTGGTGAGCCTCTTATTCTTATCTTCTTTCTGAAAGGAAAAAAAATTCTTACTTGTATGTTTATATAGATACTTATAATTTTCTTACTTTTATTATTGCATCTTATATAGTGCGATGGTTTTGGTATCCGCCCCCGTCGGCCCTCGTCCTGTCTATGATTCGGATGTGGTATATATTATCTTTTCATAACTATTGGTTCATTTATTGTTTATGACAATTATGCCGACCAACGTGACATAGATTTTATTTATCTAGGAGGTTGTTGAACCGGAAATTCCAACCGACCCTATTGTCGAGAGGTTAAATTTAGTTGAAGAAGAAAACAATTTGTTGAAGGAAAAAATTAGAAAAATTGAGGAGGAGAAGATGATATTGGAGTTGCATGTTGCGGATGTCGTCGATGATCAAAAGATCAAGATGGATGCAATGCGCTTGAAGATTAGAAAGATTAGAAAATATGCCATTCATACTGAGGCTTGGTATCGTTATGCCTTTGGATCAGTTGTTACATTGGTTGCGATTATGATCGCATTTGTTTTCGCATTGAAATGTTTTACATAGTTTCAGTGTATGGTTTAATTAATTTAGATGCTCTGCAGATCTTTATGTTGTTAGATGAGAACTATGTATGTACTTTGGTTTTAATGTGATGATGAACTTCTATTAATTTGGTCACTTAATTATCTATTCATGATGCTCTGTAATGATTTTTGACACACTTAATTATATATAATGCACGCAGATGAACCGGCAATGGATGTACGGTTCAAGACACACCTCCGAGTACATTAAGGGCGTGCATGATTTTCTCGAAGTGGCTGAGGCAAACAAGTAGAATGGTTTTATGTGTTGTCCATGCCCTATATGTGGGAATACGAAGTCTTACTTTGACCGGAAAATCCTTCACACCCACCTGCTTTACAAGGGTTTCATGCCACACTATAATGTTTGGACGAGGCACGGAAAAATAGAGGTTATGATGGAAGACGGAGAAGAAGAAGAGTACGATGACAACTATGTGCCCCCTGAATACAGTGATGCTACTGAACATCAAGAGGAACCAGACGATGTGCACGATGATGCTGCAACGGGCGAAGCTGCTGAAGATCAAGAGGAACCAGACGATGTGCCCGATGATGATGATCTCCGCCGGGTCATTGTCGATGCAAGGACGCAATGCGAAAGTCAAAAGGAGAAGCTGAAGTTCGATCGCATGTTAGAGGAACACAAAAAAGGGTTGTACGCCAATTGCGAATATGGCAACACAAAGCTCGGTACCATACTGGAATTGCTGTAGTTGAAGGCAGAGAATGCTGTGCCTGACAAAGGATTTGAGAAGCTACTGAAAATATTGAAGAAGAAGCTTCCAAAGGATAACGAATCGCCCGATAGTACATACGCAGCAAAGAAGGTCGTATGCCCTCTAGGATTGGAGGTGCAGAAGATACATGCATGCCCTAATGACTGCATCCTCTACCGTGGTGCGTACAAGGATCTGAACGCATGCCCGGTATGCGGTGCATTACGGTATAAGATCAGACGAGATGACCTGGTGATGTTGACGGCGAGCCCCCGGAAGAGGGTTCTGCAAGGTGATGTGGTATGCTCCTATAATACCACGGTTGAAACGTCTGCTTGAAACGGAGAGCATGCCAAGTTGATGCGATGGCACGGTGAGGACCGTAAGAAAGACGGAAGTTGAGAGCACCCACGACGGGTCACAGATGGAGAAAAATCGAGAGAAAGTACTGGGATGAGTTTGCAAGTGAGCCAAGGAACGTATGGTTTGCTTTAAGCGCGGATGGCATTAATCCTTTCAGGGAGCAGAGCAGCAATCACAGCACCTGGCTCGTGACTCTATGTATGTATAACCTTCCTCCTTGGATGTGCATGAAGCGGAAGTTCATTATGATGCCAGTTCTCATCCAAGGCCCTAAGCAACCCGACAACGACATTGATGTGTACCTAAGGCCATTAGTTGAAGAACTTTTACAGCTGTGGAATGGAAACGGTGCGTACGTGGGATGAGCACAAACAGGAGGAATTTAAACTAAAGGCATTGTTGTTCGTGACCATCAACGATTGGCCCGCCCTCAGTAACCTTTCAGGAAAGACAAACAAGGGATACCACGCATGCACGCACTATTTACTTGACACCGATAGTATATACCTGGCAAGCTGCAGGAAGAATGTGTACCTGGGCCATCGTCAATTTCTTCCGACCAACCATCAATGTCGAAAGAAAGGCAAGCATTTCAAAGGCGAGGCAGATCACCGAAAGAAGCTCGCCATACGTACCGGTGATCACGTACTTGCTATGGTCAATGATTTACACGTAATCTTTGGAAAGGGTCCCGGCGGACTAGCTGTTCCGAGTGACGCTGGGGGACACGCACCCTGTGGAAGAAGAAATCTATATTTTGGGACCTACCCTACTGGAAAGACCTAGAGGTCCGCTCTTGGATCGACGTGATGCACGTGACGAAGAAACTTTGCACGAACCTGCTAGGCTTCTTGGGCGTGTATGGGAAGACAAAAGATACAGCTGAGGCACGGGAGGACCTGCAACGTTTGCACGAAAAAGACGGCATGCCTCCAAAGCAGTATGAAGGTCCTGACAGCTATGCTCTTACCAAAGAAGAGAAGGAAATCTTCTTTGAATGCCTGCTTAGTATGAAGGTCCCGACTGGCTTCTCGTTGAATATAAAAGGAATAATAAATATGGCAGAGAAAAAGTTTCAGAACTTAAAGTCTCATGACGCCACGTGATTATGACGCAATCGCTTACGGTTGCATTGAGGGGCTTCTACGTAAAACGTCGATTAGCCATTGTGAAGCTATGTGCATTCCTCAATGCAATCTCTCAGAAGGTGATCGATCCAAAAATCATACCAAGGCTAAGGAGTGATGTGGTGCAATGTCTTGTTAGTTTCAAGCTGGTGTTCCCACCATCCTCTTCAATATCATGATGCACGTCCTAGTTCATCTAGTTGACGAGATTGTCATTCTAGGCCCCGTATTTCTACACAATATGTACCCCTTTGAGAGGTTCATGGGAGTCCTAAAGAAATATGTCCGTAACCGCGCTAGGCCAGAAGGAAGCATCTCCATGGGCCATCAAACAGAGGATGTCAATGGGTTTTGTGTTGATTTCATTCCTGGCCTTAAGAAGATAGGTCTCCCTAAATCGCGGTATGAGGGGAGACTGACTGGGAAAAGGCACACTTGGAAGGGACTCAATAATATGCAGGGATGGATATTCTTGGTCTCAAGCACACTACACAGTTCTGCAGAACTCTACCTTGGTGACCCCGTATGTCGATGAACACAAGAACAGTCTGCGCTCCAAACACCCGGAGCAGTGCGACGACTGGATTACATGTGAACATATCAGGACTTTCAGCAGTTGGTTGGAAGCACGTCTCAGAGGTGACAACACTGTTTGTGATGAGCTGTACTTGTTGTCCAGGGGACCATCTTTGACTGTATTGATTTGGAAAGGATACGAGATAAATGGGAATACATTTTACACGATTGACCAAGATCAAAAGAGTACCAACCAAAACAGCGGTATCCGCTTTGATGCAACAACCGAGAGGGGAAAGGACACATATTATGGTTACATAGTGGACATATGGGAACTTGACTACGGACATGATTTTAAGGTCCCTTTGTTTAAGTGCAAATGGGTCAATCTGTCAGGAGGCGGGGTACAGGTAGACCCACAGTACGGAGTGACAACAGTGGATCTGAAAAATCTTGGGTACACTGACGAACCGTTCGTCCTAGCCAATGATGTGACACAGATTATCTATGTGAAGGACATGTCTACCAGACCGAGAAAGAGAAAAGATAAGGAAGCGAATACATCATACGATGAGCCAAAGCGCCACATAGTTCTTTTAGGAAAAAGGGACATCGTGGGATGGAGGGCAAGACAGACATGTCTGAAGATTATGAAAAGTTTCATGAAATTCCTCCATTCAAAGTCAAGGCTGACCCCAGCATCCTGATAAACGATGAAGATTGTCCATGGTTACGGCGCAATAAGCAAATGACACAAGCGAAGAAAAAGTGAAGACTTTCTCCCGCAACTATTATGATACCATGCCAACTTTGTAACTGACGAGTATGATACCATTGTCCGTTTTGTACATGCACATGCTTTGTGGGTCAATTTATGATACCATGCCAACTTTCAACTTTTTCAGAGTTCATTTGAAATTCTTTAATGTCTTAGGGTTCGGCCCTCGTAATAATTAAAAATAGCAACAATAAGTATTTTGTTGTAAGTAGAAACAAAATAAAATAAATAAAGCAAGAAAGAAAACAAAAAAACAAAAAAGTGTTTTCAAATTTGAAAACTAATGGCACTAACAGAAAGTTTATAATTTTCCTAAAACTAAAAACAAAAAGAATTAAAAAATAAAGAAAAAACAAAAGAAAATAAATAATGCAGAAAATAAAACAAAAAACTGGAAAAAAATAAAAATAGTAAGAATAAGTAAAGAAAATAAAAAACAAAAAAATGCCTCCTACTAGGGGCCTTTGGTCCCGGTTGGTGGCACCAACCGGGACTAAAGGGGGGGCATTGGTCCTGGTTGGTGGCACCAACCGGTACCAAAGGCCGCCGCTTCCCGCCCTTTGGGCTGCCGAAAAGAGGCCTTTGGTCCCAGTTGGTGGCACCAACCGGGACTAAAGGGTGCATTAGTCTCGGTTGGTTTCACGAACCGGAACCAATAGCTTTGCTATATAAGCAAACACTTTGCAAAAATTCAGAATTTCATCGCCAGTTGCCCCCGACGGCCGACCTCCTCGACGCCGCCAGGCTGCTCCACCTCACCGTCGCTGCCGCCACCGCCAAGGCCGTCGCCTCCCCGAGCTCGCACCGTCCTCATCGCCGGCCTCCCCGAGCCCGCGCCGTCCTCGTCCCCGTCGCCGTGTGCCTCCCCGAGCCCACCTCCTCATCCCGCTGCCGTGCCGCTTTGAGACCGCCGTCCCGTCACCGCGTGGACTCCCAAGCCCGCCCGTCCGCCCCAGCGCCGGGCGCCTCGTCGCCCCACCGTCGCCATCGTCATCGCTAGCCGTCCCCGCTGTGAGCCGCCGCGCCGCCCCGGCTCTGTTTTTTTTCATTTTTATTAGTTTAATTTTTTTGTTCATATATATATAATGTATATGTGTATGTATGTGGCTATGCGGCTTTGTTTTTTTCATTTTTATTAGTTTAGTTTTTTTGTTCATATATATATAATGTATATGTGTATGTATGTGGCTATGTGTATGTAGATGTTCAAAATGTATAAAAAATTGTTCAGAGCATGTTTTTGTTCATATATGTATTTTTTGTTCATATGTGTATTAATGTTTTCATATATGCAAAAGATAGATTTTTAGAAAAGTTAGGATTTTTTTCTGTTCATAGAGTTTTTTGGTGATATTAATTATTTTAGAATATGCAAATGTTTGTATATTCATATGAACAATGCATTCAGCAAAACCTTTGTTTTTTTTCAAAATTTTCTATTTGAACATTTTTTAAACAAGTAATACTAAAAGAATGAGAGTAAAAAGGAAAATAAGAAGAGGAAGAAAGGAGAAGAAGAGGAGAGGAAGAAGAGGATAAATAAATAAGAAGAGGAAAAAAGAAGAAAAAGAAGAGAAGAAGAAAGGAATACAGGAGAAGAAGAAAAAATAGAAAATTTCTATTTTTCTTCTTCTCCTCTATTCCTTTCTTCTTCTCCTCTTTTTTTTTCTTCTTTTTTTTCTTCTTCTTCTTCCTTCTTCCTTCTTCCTATTTTCTTCCTTTTCCTTATTTTCCTTTCTCGAGGGAGAAGAAGAAAAAGAAGAGGAGAAGAAGAAGAAAGGAATAGAGGAGAAAGAAGAAACTTCAACACGAGGGGGGGGGGGTACCGATACCCCCTCCCCGATAACATTATTTTCCCATGTATATATGTCGCGTCGTTGTCGATATAACCCCCTCGAGATAACTTCGACATGAGGGGCGGTCGATATATATACCCCCTCTCAACCATGATAACTTATACCACGGCAGCACCCCCCTCGGCCCTCTCGCTCGACCAAAACTCTCGAGGACACCCAAACCCTAGAGAGAAAACGATGTTGGTCTCCTACCCCCTCCCGCCGCGCCCCTACCCGACAAATTAACTCTCTCGAGGCCACCCGAATTTACCAAGTTAAAAGAGCGTTGTCGTCGAGGCCACCCCAAACCCTTGAAGCGTTGTGTCGAGGCGACCCCAAACCCTAGAGAAGCAACGTCGAGGCCACTAACATGATTCCTTGTTGTCATTAGCTAGCTAGTTCTACGTTTGCCACTAATATATATATCCAGCTGTACCATGTTTGAATAATAATTGACATGTTGTAAATATTTGCAGAAACTATGGAGCACTCCCGAGACGAAGAAATAGAAGCGATGTTGGGGGACATAATTGCACAAGGAAGTGATGAAGTTGCATCATTTCTCAACGACACCGAAGGAAGGACTGGGTGAAGAAGAGGGCTATGTTCATGATGGCTTCGGCCCATTAATGCCGGAACAAGAAGAGGACTATGTTCATGATGGCTCCGATGACACAATGGAGGTACAAGAAGGAGACCGTGCTGACTGCTCCGGGACCAAACCGAGTCCGGTCAGGTATATATATATTAGTTAAGCCCGTGCTGACTAGTTAATCGATGCATCCATTGTTTTGGTATATGTACACATATTAATTACTCTCGTCTTTCTTACTTATAATTTCTAGCCCTCCGGATCGAGCACAACTTTGGTAAGGAGACGAGGCCCGAAGAAAAAGTTGAGCTTAGATGAAAAGTTTGAGATCATAGAAATCGCGCCCCACGGCGAACCGATTGAACCCATCCAGACAAAGCACACATTTTCTGCTCAGTGCGGGGTTCTTATTAGGGACAAGATCCCGATCAGCATCCAACAATGGTATAAGCCTAAGGAGGAAGACCCTGAGGTGTCTTATGTCAATGATATGCAGAAAGAAGATCTTTGGACTCAGCTGAAGGCAAATTTCACCCTACCACCAGAGGAGGATCCAGAGAAGCTAGTTAAAGAGCAATTAATCAAGTATTGTGCTCTTAAGAAGACGGCAACCCTATTCAGGAGGTGGAGGAACGAGCTGAACAAGTTTGTCGACAAAAAAAAGACACCAGAATTCATCGGCAAATATGAGAAGATCAAAGATCACTGGCCCGCATTTGTGGCCCACAAGACATCGGAAAAAGTAAGAAGTTGTCGGCGACAAACAAGCAAAATGCTGGGAAGAAGATGCTTCACCATCGCACGGGGTCAGGTGGCTACCTCAAAGACCGGCTGTCGGTGTCAAAACCGGCGGATCTTGGGTAGGGGGTCCCGAACTGTGCGTATAGGCGGATGGTAACAGGAGACAAGGGACACAATGTTTTTACCTAGGTTCAGGCCCTCTCGATGGAGGTAAAACCCTACTCCTGCTTGATTGATATTGATGATATGGGTAGTACAAGAGTAGATCTACCACGAGATCAAGGAGGCTAAACCCTAGAAGCTAGCCTATGGTATGATTGTTGTAATGGTTGTTAGCCCCTCGGACTAAAACCCTCCGGTTTATATAGACACCGGAGAGGGCTAGGGTTACACAGAGTCGGTTACAATGGTAGGAGATCTACATATCCGTATCGCCAAGCTTGCCTTCCACGCCAAGGAAAGTCCCATCCGGACACGGGACGAAGTCTTCAATCTTGTATCTTCATAGTCTTGGAGTCCGCCGATGAGGATAGTCCGCTATCCGGACACCCCTAGTCCAGACTCCTCGGTAGCCTGAACCAGGCTTCAATGACGATGAGTCCGGTGCGCATATTGTTCGGCATTGCAAGGAGGGTTCCTCCTCCGAATAATTCATAGAAGATTGCGAACACCAGGATAGTGTCCGGCTCTGCAAAATAAATTCCACATAGCTCCGTAGAGAGAATAATATGTACACAAGTTCGATCTGCTGACGTATTTCATGGCATGACATCACGCCACTACCAAGTCTTTACTTGAATTTTATTATACCACCTCAGCGTGTTTAGCGAAGCAGTTTCCTTGGCACGTCTTATCGAAGCAGAGATCGTGTTCCCCTTATTCCGGGATTCCCATCAATACGGACGTGGGTAACCCAACCACGCCCATAGCCACGCCTCCTCTATCGAAGGCGAGTCCCAAACGGTCATGGAGACGGCCCTTGGTATTCTCCCTCTTTATAATGGGACCAAGGCTCGTTTCTTTTCTTCAATCCTCAATCAAATCTGTCCCTCGCCCCGAGTTCCAACACCCAGAGCCTCGGATTTTAGCGCCTCGGACCTTTAACAATGTCCGGATCCGACCTTCAGGGCCGGTGGATGCCCTCCTCCGTTACGGAAGAGGACGTGCAAAAGATGAGAGAAGCCAACACTACTAGGGAAAAGCCTATACACAGAATCTTATCTGCAGCGCGCTTCAAAATACCACGCTACTGCTACTTAGCAGCAGCGGCGGTTCCGCCAAACGCTCTTGACTTAGAAGTAGCAAGAGCGCGTTTGAGGCATACTGACACTACTGCTATAGTTGCCATGACCTTGGCCCCCGCTAGCTATAGCGATGGCGCGTTATCTTGTAGAGCGCCATCTGCTACTTGCGTTAGCTGTAGCGCTTTTGCCCAAACGCGCTACAACTATTCCTACCTTATCCCCACGGAGGACCGCCCTCACTCACACTCTCACACTCGCGCACAACCGCTGCGTCGTCGTCTCGCCCGCCGCCGCCGTTAAATCGCCGCCGAGGTACTCCCTCCTTCCGTCCCTCCTCCATCCTCCTCGCACATCCTCCCCTCGCTCTGCCGCCCTCCCTCCTCCTCCGCCGCCCTCCTCCATCCGCTGCTGCCGCCCTCCTCCTCCTCCTTGGCAGCCCGCCTCCCACCGCCCTCGACCTCGCCGCCCCTAGCTACCTCTCCGTCGCCCCCCACCCCTGCCACTAGTTAGTACTAGATTTAGTAGTAGATGTTAATTTAGGGTTAGCTAGTACTAGATGTTAATTTAGTAGTAGTAGATGTTAATTTAGCTTAGTTAGTACTAGATTTTTAGTAGTAGTAGTGGTAGTTGAACTACTTTAGTTGTAGTTGAACTAGTTTAGTAAGTAAATTAATAAACTAGTTGAACTAGTTGAATTAACAGAACTAATCTATTTTTAGTAAGATAATTAATATAACTAGTTGAACTACTTTATTTTTAGAAAGAACTAGTTTTTTTTCTATTTATAGTAAGTTTATATTTAGTAAGAACTAGTTGAATTAATAAAACTAGTTGAACATGTTTTGTTGCTAGTGATAACTTATATGGTTTCAGGTGACCTCCGTCGTCCCCGTCACCGACCCCCTCCGACAACCCCGCCGTCATCCCAGTCACCGACGTACCCCCTCCGACATCGAGGTGAGACCAGCCAAATATCCTTGTATATTTTGTGTTGTTGCTCAAATAGGATATGTGGTTGCCCAAGTGGCCGTTCATGTTCAGTTTACATCTCCGAGTGGCCTATGTTTTGTCGGAGTGTTGATTAATTTCCGTTCCGGCAAATTTCAGGCGCTCGATATGTCCTTTTTTAGCAAAGGTCATGCCGGATTTTGTCGTGAATTCTGACATGACTTGTGCTAGAATATGTACAAGTTTAATCTTTGAATTATGATTGTAGGAAATGTCGTACTTTCGGACGACGACGGTCTCCGGGAGTGTAGCTGGTGTCACGACGATCGAGGTATGTGCGACAGGTTCGTTTCGGACGGACGACGATCGCCGCTTCAGCATTAAGCTCGAGGAGACCTGCGATGTTCATATGGTGCATAGCAGCGACAATAGTTTTTTCTCCATTAAGCATGACTTCAACTATTTCAACGTCTAATTTTCATATTTGACAATTCGACTAGCTTATCCCATGCCATGCAAGGCGCTATGTCTTGGAGAGGATGGGTTTTGAAGACCATGAAAATTTTGAAACAAAGAAAATACACCTAAGGACCCATCATGATATGGATTTTGAAGTAAATCTGTATAATGCTCAGAGCGTAACCCATTTTGGTTGCCAAAATTGGGAAGCACTTTGCAAAATGTATGGTTTTGATGAGGGTATGATTATCACCATGGATCTTGGTGATCGACAGCGAGGAAGACAATATGGACATTTGGGTCCTTGTTGATACGCTGCCGATTGTACCGCTATGTGAGTTTATCAAACATAGTTATTAACTAATTTATATTCTTTATTTCAAAATAGTTGATAGCTTATTTCCATTGACAGCTTATTTTGATTCTTCAAAGACTGTGCGGAAGATGGTAGATAAAACCCACTACACCGAAGGCACCCAATTAACATATAAGGAGAAAAATCATCTGATCGCATTTTGTACTCTTCTTGAGAATTACAATGCCTATTATCGAACTCCTCCAAATTATGGTGAATACGTGCCACTAGTGCATGTGTTGAACAATGATAACTTCTCTGGAGATACCCTGGTAAGATTTTTTACTATTACGACATTCGTGCATTTTTTGCATACTTCTAAAACTAGTACATCATTGCTAACTACAAAGTTATTGTTATGTTTTTCAACAGAAACTCCCGATGGATTGTGTGCCTCATCTGATGTGTCTGCATGGTCGCCTCTCAGTTCTGAACATACTGCCAAGTAAATCTAGGAGCTCACCTGTGCATATCGGATTTCTAAAACCGTGAACACATGATCATCGAGAATGGAAGAAATGTATGGACATTCGCAAGGAGGTTCTTGGAAGTAACATTCAGCGAAAGGCAAGAATGGGAGACAGGCTAATCTCCATTCTCCATAATGGAGAGTCAGGGGCTATCTTGTTTTTTGTTATTTTACCTTAGAAAATGTAGTAGGTCTTAATCGAATGTAATAGGTCCTATGAGGTACAATATGTTTATTATGTAGTAATGTGTTAGAGTTGATAATGATGATCTTGAGGAGGTGTTATGTGATGTCAATGATGAAAACGATGATATTGAGGAGGTGTTATATGACAATGATGTATTATGATGCTAAGTTGTTAATGATATGATGATGATGATGATATTATTATATCATTGGGTGAAAGAATCATGGATTAGTTTCAAGTGGATGGACATCCACTTGAAACTAGTCCACGATTCTTTCACCCCATGATGTAATAACTCATTATGATGTAAAAACAATCTCTAAATTCCTGTTGTATGAAAACTTGTGTAAAGGTGTATGAATACAACATGAAATAGAAAAGAAATAAAATACTAAATAGTAGTAGTAGCGGGTTAGGAGAAGCGCTACTACTAATTAACGATAGCGATGTTATAAAGAACCGATGCTAGTAAGTCAATTTAGCAGTAGCGTGCGTCAAGCCGCGCTATTGCTAAGCATTAGCTGTAGCGCCTTATCAGTAGCGCTTGTGCCCGCGCTACTGATAGGCCCAAAACCCGCGCTGCTGCTAGCCTTTTCCCTAGTAGTGCAAGTACTTGACCTATGAGATTTCGCATAGGCTGCCCGCCAAAGGGCAAGTCATTCCCACTCCCAAGCCCGGCGAAAGCGTCGTGTTTGTGTCCCACCTCCGTCGGGGTTTAGGCTTCCCGATGGATCCTTTTGTGAGAGGGCTCATGTTTTACTATGGGCTGGAATTCCATGACTTGGCTCCGGAGTCCATCCTCCACATCTCATCATTCATTGTCGTCTGCGAGGCCTTCCTCCGCACTACCCCTCACTTCGGTTTGTGGCTCAAAACCTTTAATGTGGAGCCGAAGCAGAGTGCGGCGGGGCGGTCATAAGCAGGAGGGCCGATGCTCCTTGGCCCGAGGGCTCTTTCCAAAAGGAGCTCGGCTTGTGGCAACAGGAGTGGTTTTATATTACCGCTCCCAGGGGCAGCAGGCAGAAGCCGCCGGCCATCTTCCGCTCGGGACCTCCACGACGACTGATGTCATGGGTCAACCAAGGGCTCAACTGGGGGCCGTCAAAGGACGTGCCCCTATTGCAGGGCCGGATTCGAGACCTCCAAGCGAGGGAGATCGATCTGGTCGTGGTGATGCAGGTCATGCTGATTAGGCGTCTCCTGCCCTGCAAACGTCGTCCTCTCCGGCTGTGGGAATTTAATCCAGGGGGACCACGAATTCTCCAACACTTCATGGGTACGACACTCGTGGAGATGTACAAATTGTTCTTCGGATCACAAGGAGGTGTGTCCGGAAATTGACCGAGGACGCCGGCCTAAGCTGCAATCGCCCGGATACACAAGTAAGTAGCTCTGTGTCCAGACATACCGTTTGTTTGTATTTCTACGATTCACCTTTTAACCAATTGTCCTCTGAACAGGAGTGGATAGCGCAAGCAAAACTGATACGGTGTCCGGCCCCCCTCCCAGAGACCGCGCCGGATCCCGTGCTGGTCAGGATGCTGGAGGTTGCGCCTTCAGAGGAAGGCGAAGGGGAGAACAGGGGAACTACCGCCTCCCAAGGAGGCTTTTGAGAAAGGGGGGATCGAGAATCCCTCCTTCCAAGGGGAGAAGAGGACCGCTTTCGAAAACTCGGAGGTCAAGGCCTCGAAGCAGGGGAAGAGATCTTCACCAGAGGATCCTGTGTCCGGGGAGGCCCCAGCCGCACTATCTCCCCTAAAGAATCAGCCCTCCAGCGAGCCGTAAGTAGAAAAAGGGGAGTTGTGTAATAAGGGACATCCCTATTTGCGCTTCTGAGGATAACTTAAGTTTTTACCTTGTAGTTCGGATCTCCGTCCTTCTCAGATGAGCTCGTTTTTGGGGGACCTTCGTCCGGAGATGATGAAGAGCGAGACGCCTCCATCCGCCGCACCGTCAGGTGGAGCGGACCACCCTGAGGTTTCATCACGGAGGGTATACCCAAGTCCGGCAGGGCCGAAGAGTTCGGCACCAACTGGTGTACGACCGGGGGAGCTGAAGGATCTGCTTGAGAGGGTGTCTATCTAAGAAGATCACCATACATTGATGAGTATGGTGATTGGAAGAATTTCGTCCGCCGAAGGCGGGTTGCATGATGCCGTCAGAAGCTTGCTGGCGGGGTTTGAGGTACGTAAAAATGGCATACCTTTTGACAGTTTTACACATAAAGTGCGCCCTGTATAGATAGTAGCCCCTGATACTCGGTAGGTTGTCGAGAGCGACAGCGTGCCGAAGATCAAAATCGCAGGTATTGATTTTCGCCCTTCCTATGCAGGTGGCGGATAGTCCGGTGGCCAGCTGGACTGATGGAGTTGCCGAACTAGAGCGGCAACTCGAAGTTGCGGATGCGGACATCGCGCTGGTCAATAAGCGACTTGACGAGTCACAAGGTAGGTTTTTTCTCCGTGGTCACCTAGTAAGGGAGGCGAAGCCCACCTTACAACATGTATGCTCAATGCAGATGGTGCCGCTCTTGTGGAGAGCCTTGGGCGAGCTTGCTCGAGCCAAGGAGCAGGCAGAAGGAGTGATGCGGCTGCCTCGAGGGCGGCCAAGAGCTAGAAGCGAAAGGGCTGCTCATCGCCGAAGCGAGGAGGAGATGGCCGAAGTGGCCGTGAAGTTGAAAGATGTTACCGACCGCTATGAGGTTCTTGAAAAAGAACGCCGAGCGGAGCAAGAAGACCTGAGGAAGGCCACCGCCGAAGCCAAGGATGCCTGTTCTGCAATGAGGGCTATAAAGGAGGAGCTGCGTCAGGCCGGAGATATTGTGGCGGGCAAGCCTTTTCTGCTGTGCAGGAGGTTTACAGATCCGAAGTATGCTCAGCTTGGCCAGCTGTGGGGTCCGGAGGAACCTTATATGGATTTAGCGGCGAGTGCGGCAGATGCCGTTGTGCACTTCCGAAGTCAGAAGGAGCACGAGACGAAAGAGCTGTTTTGGTCTCAATTCCACAGTCCGGAGCGTTCACTTCCGCTGACCGATCGGTTAGCTGAGTGGGCTGAGCTGAATAGACTGTCCGGACTTGCCAAGACGGATATCGTGGCTCATGTTTGGCCGGATAGGCCCAAGCCGAAAAGTTATTTTGGCTTATTGCAGCAATTCCTTGGGGCGGTGCCGCATATCAAGGCGATGAAGCGGTCGGCCTGCATAGAGGGTGCCCGGATGGCCCTCGCCCGTGTCAAGACATACTGGACGGAAATGGATGCCACCGAAGTTGCAACCCGGGGTTCGGACGAGAGCCGGTTACCCGCCGAGCACTATTTTGGGGAAGTTCTGCGGGGTGCTCGTGCAATAGAGTCGAGTGCTCAAAGAATGACATGTTTAAATGATTTCTATGATTTGTAAGACGATATATAATATAAGTGCTTTTTATACTTGTGCGTTCAAGTATTGCAATATCTCCTGTGCGGCTGTTAATGTATACTTGTGTATAACCTGAAAGATGGCAGTCTTCGGCTTCAGCCCCCACGCACAAAGTGCGGGGGTGTTTGCAAAAATAGCGCATTTTCACACTTAATCCAACGTCTCGGTCCTATGAAGGAGGTGGTAGCGTAGCAAATGAGGCAACCGGACTATAATGCTTTATCACTTTCACTTAGCCATAGGAGTTCGAGGGTGGGGCTATGACATAGCCCCTAGGGGCACCGCGCTCTCCGAATTCGGGGCGCGTATGTGCCTGACCGGGAAACGGTCCTTCGTCAAAGCGGAGGAATTCTAAACATTCCGGTAGTCGATCGAGTGGTGACCAGTCTCTCGCTGTATCATCATGATCGGTTTTGGCTTTCTCTCTTGAGGTGCTCGCCCGGCGAACCGGGCACAATCGCAGAGTTCTCTGGTGTCGCGTTAGCCGATGATCTGAGCGTAAGGCAGCAAAACACAGGAGCCGGGCAAACCCAACATTTGACCAAAGACATGATTCGGAGCTGATGCATATAAGGCCTAACTCGAGACGCCGAACACTCCCTAAGGTATTCGGTCTTTATGATAACGGGCAGAACAATGCCCTAAGCCCCTAGTGTCCAGGTACAGGCAAGAATTTCTGGCGCGGCCGGTGCCAAAACGCCAGCCTCCTCGTTGGTTATGGTAAAAAACCGTGGGATGTGAATCAACAAGAGACAGTAAGAAAGGTCTACGCAGGGTCTTAATCTGAAAAGAATCCTTGCGACAGGTCCCTGCTGCACGTCTGCGCCTGTGTCTCCGTTGTGCCGTATCCTGGATGGGTGTACACGCTGTTCATCTGTAAAAAGAGGGGAACTTAGATTGAAAAGAAGTCGTGCAAAGGATGTATTAAAAAATCAAAATATGAATGAATGAATAAAGCTGAGCTTTTATTAGCTCTTTATTGCTCATACGCACAGCCCCTTGTGAAGGGGTGTGCGGCTAGGGAGCCCCTATTTTATTTATATATTTTATTTATACCGGACTCGTCTAGCCGTGTCAGGGGTCTTGAACGACCTTTTAATGAGATGACACCGCGTGGACCGGGCATTTTAAGTGTAAGAGACGCGTACTGCGGTATTGCGTTAAAGCGGACAAAAGCTTCACGTCCCAACAGTGCTTGATGACTACTTTTAAATGGGGCGACATGGAATATTAGCTTTTCGCGACGGAAGTTGTCGGGTGATCCGAACACAACTTCTAGTAGTAAGGAGCCCGTGCACTTGGCGTAAGGGCCTGGCGTCACTCCTTTGAAGGAAGTGCGGCTATGGTGAATTTTAGTAGGGTCTATCCCCAACTTACGGATTGCGTCCAGATATAGCAGGTTTAAATCGCTGCCGCCATCCATCAGGAATTGTGTAAATTGTAGTCCGTCGATTATAGGATCCAATATCAGAGCAGTCCATCCTGCGTTTCGAATACTTCTGGAATAGTCCAGGTGGTCGAAAGTAATTGGTTTTAACATCCAATCTCGGGGTTTCGCTGGGGTGGACCGTGCGACACGTGCTTTAGCGGGTGCCGCACTATTGTTCCGTATTATCACATGAAGTGAGTTTACTGTTTTGACTTCTTGTGGGAAAGTCTTTTGTTTTCCAGCGCTCTGCTGGTGGGGTTCGTCGTCGTCCTCGCTTGGCGCGTCGAGCCCCTTGTGTTCAGCGTTGAGTCGGCCGGACTGTTTGAAGACCCAACAATCTCGGTGGGATTGGTTTGCAGGCTTCCCGGGGGTACTGTGGATTTGACATATCCGATCCAAAATTTTGTTTAAGTTGGATAGCTTGTCACTGTTGTCCTTAAGAGGCAGTGTTTTGTTGTTTGGTCGCGAGCTTTTGAATCCGGCGTTGACCGCCGTGTTCTTTGGGTTTTTTTCTTTATTTCGGCACTGGTCCTTTCTGCGCCGTGATTTTCCGTTTCCATCTCTAATCTCGGATGTACTCGGGTCGCTGGTGCTGCATCTTGCTAGCCAGCTATCTTCCCCCGCGCAAAAGCGGGTCTTGAGGCTTGTTAGCGCGGCCATTGTTCTTGCCTTTCCTTGCTGAGGTGTCTGGCGAGCCATTCGTCTCAGACGTTATGTTTAAAAGCTGCTAAGGCTTCAGTGTCCGGACAGTCAACTATTTGGTTCTTTTTGGTGAGGAACCTGTTCTAGAATTTGCGCGCTGATTCTCCGGGCTGTTGGGTTATGTGACTTAAATCGTCTGCATCCGGAGGGCAGACATAAGTCCCCTGAAAATTTGCTCTAAACGCGTCCTCGAGCTCTTCCCAACTTCCAATGGTATTTTTTGGGAGGCTTTTGAGCCAATGCCGAGCTGGCCCTTTGAGCTTGAGGGGCAGATATTTTATGGCGTGGAGATCGTCTCCTCTAGCCATATGTATGTGCAGGATGTAATCCTCAATCCAGACTCCGGGGTCTGTTGTTCCGTCGTATGCCTCTATGTTTACGGGCTTGAACCCTGCTGGAAATTCATGATCCAGCACCTCATCGGTGAAACATAGTGGGTGTGCGGCGCCCCTGTATTTGGGTGTGCCGTTGTCTTCGAACACTCGGCGTGTTGTGTTACTTCCTGGGGCCCTCTTTTTTGGCCCATAAATGGACCTGACCGGGCCATCTGTTTTGCGAGGATCATGTGCCGGCTTGTGTGCGGCGCCGCTTGTCGCTCTTGGCCTGTTATCTAGCCGTCTATCCGGCCAGGCGGCCTCCTTGTTTTTTGACTGTGGGGGCTCTACGGCCTCCTCGTCGAATTCAGGCAGCAGCTTGCGCTTCGGGTAGCTCTTTGTTTGGTGGCTGTTGCCGTATTTGTCCGCGGTCTTGAGTACTTTGCTCCATCTCATTCTGAGTATGTCTTTCGCTATTTTGAGCTTCTGTTTCTACTTCTTCAGACTTCTTGCAGTGGCGACAAGCCTTTTGTGAAGGTCCTTATGCTCCGGTGGTGGGTCTGGCGTGAGATCGTCTGGACTATTGTTTTCATCGGGGATGGATTGATTGTCTGATTCATCCTGTTCGGATGGTTGCTTGGTTGCATGTTCGTCGCCCACTGGTTTGCCCTGCTCTATTGCTGGGTCATTAGGAGTGTTGTTGTTTTCGAGGCGGGACTTAGGGCGGCGCCTGCGTCGCCGTTTTGGTTGTTTTTCGGCGGAATTATCCTTTGCTGCGTCCCGTTGTTCCTCGTTATCGCTTCCTTTTGGGGTGTCCACCAGATATACATCATGAGCTGAGGTGGCCTTCCAGTGCTCGGTAGGCGCTGGTTCTTGGTCGTCTCCGTCATTGTCGTCCATACCGTCGATGCCTTCGGAGTCGTAATCTAGCATGTCGGTTAGATCGTCGACAGTGGCTACAAAGTGGGTGGTGGGTGGGGTTTGAATTTCTTCGTCGTCCGCATCCCAACCATCCTGACCGCGGTTCAGCCAGGGCTCTCCTGATAACGAGAGATGCTTTAGCGAATTCAAGATGTTGCCAAAGGGTGAGTGCTGAAAGATGTCCGCAGTGGTGAACTCCATGATCGGCGCCCAATCGGATTCGGTTGGCAGGGGCGCAGGAGGTTCGGAGTCCGGCAAGGAGTCCGGCACCTCGGAGTCACGAGCTTTGCAAGGGACAGGGTCAGTGTTCGGCTCCATCGCCGTAGAGATTGCAGCCCCCGAGGCGGTGTCCAACCACCTGTCCTCGATCTCCGCGGTCGGCTCCGAACTAGGGGTCGGAGCGGACTCATGTCTTGACCTCGAGCGCTGTCCGCGGCAGAGCTAAATCATGCCCGTCGTGGCGAAAGGCGGCGCTCGGCTGTGGCTCGAATCCATCGAAGATCAAGTCTCTGCGGATGTCGGCCGTGAAGTTTAGGCTTCCAAACCTGACCTGACGGCCAGGGGCGTAGCTTCCGATCTGCTCCAGATGGCCAAGCGAATTGGCCCGCAGTGCAAAGTCGCCGAACACAAAGATCTGTCCGGGGAGAAAAGTCTCACCCTGGACTGCGTGGTTGTTGATGATTGAAGGAGCCATCAAGCCTATTGTTGACGACACAGAGGAACTCTCAATGAAAGCACCAATGTCGGTGTCAAAACCGGCGGATCTCGGGTAGGGGGTCCCGAACTGTGCGTCTAGGCGGATGGTAACAGGAGACAAGGGACACAATGTTTTAACCCAGGTTCGGGCCCTCTCGATGGAGGTAAAACCCTACTCCTGCTTGATTGATATTGATGATATGGGTAGTACAAGAGTAGATCTACCACGAGATCAAGGAGGCTAAACCCTAGAAGCTAGCCTATGGTATGATTGTTGTAATGGTTGTTCGTCCTACGGACTAAAACCCTCCGGTTTATATAGACACCGGAGAGGGCTAGGGTTACACAGAGTCGGTTATAATGGTAGGAGATCTACGTATCCGTATCGCCAAGCTTGCCCTCCACGCCAAGGAAAGTCCCGTCCAGACACGGGACGAAGTCTTCAATCTTGTATCTTCATAGTCTTGGAGTCCGGCCGATGATGATAATCCGGCTATCTGGACACCCCCTAGTCCAGGACTCCCTCACCGGCCTAAGTGGTCCAAGGCTGAGCATGATCTGCTTGAAAAAGGGATCGAACTAGAGACAATGTACTGGCCAGACCGTTGCCGGACTTGGTTCTTCGGGGCTGGCGGAACCTTGGGCCCTATATCAGGGAAGTGCCATTGGACGGATGAGCAACTGCAAATACCAGTCAAGAACCTTCGGCACTATATCGATGCAGCGCAGCGAGGGACGTTCGTTCCAGACAAGAAGAAGGACGAGCTCACAATGGCCCTCGGGAATCCTGAGCACCCTGGATGGACACGAGGCACGCCAGGCTCCATTCCGTGGAAGGTTGGTTTTCCAGACGCAGGGGGTTACAAAACCCACAAGAGGAGGAAGAAACTGAAGCAGGGCCAATTGCAGGCGCTGCACGAAAGGGTAATGGGGCTAGAGGAACAAGAAGGGGAACGAGAAGCAGCAGATCACAGCAAACGACCTGCCGAAGCTTCCCCCGAAGCTACCCCGCCATCTCAGCGGAGAAGCAGCGTGGCTTCCACCGAGATGCTTCAGCCGGAGCATGTCTTGACGGCTCCTGCCAGCTATCCCGTGGATGATATCACGGAGTCTCAAAATTGCCACATTATGGTGCGATGGATGAATTTGAAGGTCAAGGTGACTATTGGCTCTGTTTATCCTACTGGACCCGGCGCAACTTATCACTGCCAGCCGATTCCAGAAGGATATGCTAAGGTGATGGTGGATGAAATAACGGAGGGATTTGAGGACCTCCTACTTGACCACCCTACAGGTGAAGGGGAGACTAGGCTGGGTTCTACTCTGAAGACTCCATGCCTATGGCGGAAGGAGCTCATCAACCTTCCGAACTTGATGCCTCCGCCTCCTCCTCCTCCTCCGGCGAGTCAGGGAACTCCGCCTCCTCCGCCGCCTCCTCCTTCGGCAAGTGACGGTCAGGGCACGCGTGGCGTCACTCCGCCTCCTTCTCCGGCGTGTGGCAGCAATCCGCCTCCTTCTCCGCCTGCGCCGGCGCTCCCGAGCAGCCAGCAGCCTCCTCCTTCTCCGCCTCGCCAGCAAGGGCGGAAGAGACCCGCCGCCGCCTCGGCTGCTCCGACGCGTTGTAGTCCTTCTCCTTCGCCTCGTAAGCAAGCACGAAAGAAGACAGACGCCGCAGCCGCTCCGTCTTCTCCGGTGTCTAGCAGCACAACCAGAGGCGGGAGGTAATACAGATACAGTCCACTTATCAAGCCTCTAGAGAATTTACCGTACGAGAGGACCGAGGAGGAAACGATACGATCGTGCGGACCCACGTGAAGGAGTTCTTTGAAGGGGTGAAAGCAAAGAGACATCCACCTCCGGAGGAGAAGGTAGATCCGGTGAAAGCAAAGCGCACTCTCGATGCCCTGAGGAAACCCGCAAAGTCTCCACCGAGAACCAACTATGAGCGCATTACTGAACAGACATATCGCCAAGCGGAGCGGTTGGGAAATACTGTCAGATATCAAAGGTCAAGAGAACGAGCAGCTGCAAAAAAAATTGACCAGCTCGGCGAACAAGCAAACCAATCGTGCCCCCCGCTCAATGTGTCTAGCGGCGACATCGTCGCTAATGCTCCGAGGATGGTGGCGGTTATGGCAATCTACAAGATTACCCGCCGCGACAATGCACTTCCCGATTTCATGGAGGTGGGACGAACACGAATCTGAGTACGGGAAGCCTCTCGTCAAAGATGAAAAATCTCTAACAACGATGATGCGAAGATTCCATACTTGGTACATGAAAACCTGTAGAGAGTCTGGGGGGATGAATAGTTTGTATCTGAACATTAAAGAGGAGCACGCACTAGTAGAAAAAGGGTCAAATGTGTAGCACATTAGTGCCAGTTTGTATTAGAGCCGGCACTAATGTATACATTAGTGCCGGTTCCAACGGCTAGCCGGGCCGCTCTCATTAGTACCGGTTCGTGGCTAACCTTTAGCACCGGTTTGTGCCACGAACCGGTACTAATGAGAGTGGTGGCAGGATGTTGTCAGTCTGGGCCCCCTCTAGCACCTTTAGTACCGGTTCGTGGAACGAACCGGTACTATAGGTCGCCCTACATAAACCCTTAAATCCACCCGAGCTCGCTCTCGTTTCCCCTTTCCCTCTCCTCTCTGTTCTTCCCTCTTCCTCTCGAGCTCATCACACATTTTGCCCAAAATTTGTCAAGATTTGAAGGCCCCATCCATTCAAATGATCACAAAGGTTAGCAACTTTGTCCTTTCATCTCTCATTGCAAGATTAGCTCTTGCAATGCTTTATATAGTTACTAATTTGTGAGTTTAGTAATTTGGGAGGAAATATATATATGTGCTAGTATTTGATTTATATGCAATTTGAGGTCAAAAATAACACTTAGTTTGCATATGTAGGTGTGGTTTACTTAGTGCCTTCTAAATCTCCGTCGTAACCACCGTCGATCGCCCTGCATCGTCCGTCACGGCACCACCTTGTGGTGAGCCTCTTGTTCATGTAATTTTATATAAAAATTGATGTTTGTGTGATTTGGATATATATAGTTAATCATGTAATAATTATCTTACCCGTCGTTGTTTGTTATACATAGTGCCATGGTTTTGATATCCGTCCCGTCGGCCCTCGTCCTTGTTATGATTCGGATGTGGTATATTCTCTTTTAAAACTATTAGTTGAATTTCGTGTTTATGACAAATTATGCCCATCAAGTTGACATAGATATTTTTATCTAGGAGTTATGTGAACGGAAATTCCAACCGACCCTATTGTCGAGAGGTTAAATTTAGTTGAAAGAGAAAGCGAGTACTTGAAAGAAAAATTGAAAAGAATTCAGGGGAGAAGATGGAATTGGAGTTGCATGTTGCCGATGTAAATCGATGATCACAAGATCAAGATGGAGAAAATGCGCTTGAAGAATAGAAAGATTAGAAAATATGCCATCGATAGTGAGGCTTGGTATCATTATCTGTTGGATCAATTGTTACCTTAGTTGCGATCTTGATCGCATTTGTTGTTGCATTTAAATGCTTTAGCTAGAGAGTTATTTGTTTGTTGCATTTAAGTGTTGTATGAACTTTATGTATGAACTTGTATTAATTTGGTCTATTCGGTGTTGTGTAATGAAGATGAGCCGGCAATGGATGTACGATGACCGATGCTCACCCCAGTTCGTTGAGGGCGTGCATACTTTTCTCGCTATGGTGAGGCAAACAAGCGGGCGGATGGTTTTATGCCTTGTCCATGTGGTGTCTGTAAGAATGGTCACAATTACTCTCGTCAAGAACCATTCCGTCCACTGTTTAAGTCCGGTTTCATGCCCCACTATAATGTTTGGACCAAGCACAGAGAAAGAGGGGTTATGATGGAAGAAAATGAAGAAGAAGAGGACGACGACAGCTATCCGGCCATGGGTTCCCTGAATACGATGATACAACAATGGGGAAGAAGCTGAGCCGTAATGCGGGAAGAAGCTGAGCGGCAATGCGGGAAGAAGCTGAAGAAGAGGCATCGATGAGCCCGTTGATGATCTAGGTCGGGCCATTGCCGATGCAAAGAGAAGCTGCGCAAGTGATTTGGAGAAGAAGAAGTTGCGGTGCATGTTAGAGGATCACAAAAATTGTTGTACCCAATTGCGTAGGTGACAAGAAAAAGCTGGGCACCACACTGGAATTGCTGCAATGGAAGGCAGAGAATGGTGTATCGACAAGGGATTTGGAAAGTTCTGGTAATGATAAAGGATATGCTTCCAAAGGACAACGAATTGCCCGAGAATGCGTCTGAAGCAAAGAAGGCTGTCGCCCTCTAGGGTTAGAGGTGCAAAAGATACATGCATGCCCTAATGATTGCATCCTGCATCGCGGTGAGTACGAGGATTTGAGCGCTTGTCCGGTATGTGGTGCATTGCGCTATAAGATCAGCCGCGATGAGCTGGTGATGTCGGCGAGCGCCCGGAAGAAGATTCCTGCCAAGGTGATGTGGTATTCTCCTATAATACCACGGTTGAAACGTTGTTCCAAAACAAAGAGCATGCCAAGGCGATGAGATGGCACGAAGAAGACCGTAAGAAAGGCGGAAAGTTGAGAGTACCCACGACGGGTCGTGATGGAGAAAAATCGAAAGAAATACGGAAGGAGTTTGCAGATGATGCAAGGAGCGTATGGTTTGGTCTAAGCGCAGATGGCATTAATCCTTTTGGGGAGCAGAGCAGCAACCATAGCACCTGGCACGTGACTCTATGTTTGTATAACCTTCCTCCTTGGTTGTGCATGAAGCGGAAGTTCATTATGATGCGGTGCTCATCCAAGGCCCTAAGCAACCCGGCAGCGACATTGATGTGTACCTAAGGCCATTAGTTGAAGAACTCTTACAGCTGCGGAATGGAGCAGGTGTGCGTGCGTGGGATGAGCACATGGGGAAGAATTTGACCTCAAAGGCGTTGCTGTTCGTGACCATCAATGATTGGCCTGCTCTCGGTAACCTTCGTGACAGACAAACAAGGGATACCGCGGATGCACGCCTTGTTTGGATGATACCGATAGTATATATTTGAATAGTTGTAAGAAGAATGTGTACAGGACATCGTCGATTTCTTCCGAGCGGGCATCCGTAAGAAAGAAAGGCAAGCATTTCAAAGGTGAGGCGGATCACGGACGAAGCCTCGCCATCGTCTTGGTGCTGATGTACATGATATGGTCAAGGATTTGAAGGTGATATTTGGAAAGGTCTGGCGGACAACCTGTTCGAAGGACGCAGACGGACGCGCACCCATGTGGAAGAAGAAATCTATATTTTGGGACCTGCCATATTGGAAAGACCTAGAGGTCCGCTCCGCAATCGGCGTGATGCACGCCACGAAGAATCTTTGCGTGACCTGCTTGGCTTCTTGGGCGTGTATGGGAAGACAAAAGATACACCGAGGCACGGAGGACCAGCAGCGTATGCACGGAGAAGATGGCATACATCAGGGTCATGCAAGCTACGCTCTTACCAAAGAAGAGAAGGAAATCTTCTTTGAATGCTGCTTTCGATATAAGGTACCGTCGGCTTCGTCGAATATAAAGGGAATAATAAACATGGCGAGAAAAAGTTCCAGAACCTAAAGTCTCATGACTGCCACGTGATTATGACGCAAGCTGCTTCGGTTGCATTGAGGGGCTTCTACCGAAAAGCGTTCGATTAGCCATTGTGAAGCTATGTGCATTTCTCAATGCAATCTCTCGGAAGGTGTCGATCCAGAAATCATACCAAGGTTCTGTAATGATTTGGTGCAATGTCTTGTCGGTTTCGAGTTGGTGTTCCCACCATCCTTCTTCAACATCATGACACACGTCCTAGTTCACCTATCTTGAAGAGATTAACGTTTTGGGTCTGTATTTCTACACAATATGTTCCCCTTTGAAAGGTTCATGGAGTCTTAAAGAAATATGTTCATAACCGTGCTAGGCCGAAGGAAGCATCTCCAAGGGCCATCAAAATGAGGAGGTCATTGAGTTTTGTATTGACTTTATTCGACCTTAAGCGATTGGTGTTCTGAATCGCGGCATAAGGGCAGAGTGGATGGAAAAGGCACGCTAGGAGGGGAACAAATAATATGTATGGACGGACATTCTCTCACTGAAGCACACTACACAGTTCTACAGAATTCTACCTTGGTGGCTCCGTATATGGATGAACACAAGAATTTGCTACGCTCCTTATATGTATTAACGAATCGATCTTTGTTCTTTCAGCCATCCGGATCGAGCAAATCTTCAGAAAAAATGACGAAACGAGGCCCGAACAAAAAGTTGAAGCCGGGCGTAAAGTACAATATCGAGGCATGCGACCGTACTGGCAAACCAATAGCGCCTAAGAAGATTGCGAACAAGTTCGTTAAATCGGTCGGAGTTCTTGTGAAGGACCAACTCGATCAAACTTCAAGAATGGAGGCGCCCGGCAAAGCCACGCCCGGATGTTACTTATGTCGACAAGAATCAAAAGATCTGCTTTGGGATACTCTCATGGAACATTTCACCCTACCAGATCATTTCACGTAGCGAGATGTGCGAGAAAGTCAAAGAGGCTGCTCTTAAGATGATGGCGAATGCATTCAAGAACTACAAGAATGGTGAATGGAACAAATGCGTCGGCGGAGGAAGGAAGACTCCAGTATTCAAGGAACACTGGAGAACCAACGTGATCATTGGGCGATTTCGTGAAATTCAAGGATTCGGAATTAGCTAAGGGCGGTCGAGAATAAACAAGAAGAATGCCGAAAAGAAGGATAAGTTCCATAAGTGGGGCGGTGGCTATGCGGTGGCAATGCCTAAGTGGGATAAGTCTGAGAAAGAGATGGAGGATGCAGGTGTCACTCCGGTTACTAAGAGCTGGCCCGCCAGGGTCAGGACTTGGTTCTATGCGCATGGGGGGAGTTGGACCGGGAGACAGGAAAAGTTTCGACGAGGGCAAGTCTGAAGGGAGCCGACGATGCGATACTTGTTGCAATAGAAGAGGCACGAACGGGGGTGTTCCAGCCCAACAAAGAGAACGACGAGCTTACGCATGCCCTGGGAAATCCTGAACACCCGGGAAGAACACGAGGCAAGGGCGCTATTCCGTGGTATGAGGGGTTTTCAGACTGGAACACCGACTACAAAACCCGTGCGAGAAATAAGATTGCGGAGGAGAAGAAGAGGAAGATGGAGGAGCAGAGGAAGCGGGACTATGAACGCCTTCAAGGCCTAGAAGCAAGTCAAGCGGAATTGGCAGTCAAATTCCAGCGGCAGCAGGAGCAGATCGACTCACTTACCCATCAAAGGGGGTCTCAACAGCTGCAGCAGCTAGCGGATGATCCAGCATTGGATAGCACCGGCCCATCCATGCCGAGAAGCAGCGTGGGTTCCGCCGAGACGACCCAATGCTGGGTAGATACCCGTGGATGACATCACGGAGAACACTAACTGCGAGCTACACTACAAAATGAAGAACATATCTATGAAGGTGGCGGACCGCTCTGCTTTCACAAATCCCCCCGAGGCAACCTTCCATGGCAACCCGATTACAGCGGGCTATGCTCGTGTCGTGGTTGATAATGTCTTGACCCATATTCGGGGCTACAGCTTGACATTCTTTGGAGGTGACGGCGGCGCTTTCTCGGAGAGGCCAAACATCGTATCATCCTATGGAAAAAGGATTGCATCATCTTTCCAAGGCCACCCACACCGGGTCACCCGAGTCCTCGTCGAAGTCCGCCACAGAGTCAGCAGACTCCCGCTCCTCCAAGTCCGGCAAAGTGTCAGGACAATCCTCCTCCTCCAAGTCCAGCAAAGTGTCAGGACAATCCTCCAAGTCCGCCACAGTGTCAGACGTCCACTCCTCCACCAAGTCCGGCACAACCTCAGGCCACTCCTCCTCCTCGTCCAACTCAGTCCCGTCAGCAATCTCCGCCGCCTCAGCAATCGCAGAGACACCCCGCAGCTCTGGTGCGTAACCGTACGAGTCGTGGTAGTACAGCTGGAAGTACAGGCGGAGGCAAGCGGTATAAATATGGTCCAAGCCTGAAGCCTCTTCCGCAGAGGTCTTATGACAAGTCCGAGGAGGAAATCACAGCCATATCGAAGGCCGAGGTGGAAGCCCATTTTGCACGAAACCGCCACCGCCGCCAAGGAGAAAGTACCGAGGAAGCGATTGACCACTTCATTCAGTATGGCTCAACCACCAGCTTCCAAGCCTGTTGACACAGACTATGAGCGCCACATCGGGAAGTTAAATCGAGCACGTCTACAAAGGGAGGCGAGCACGTCTACATCGGGATCGAGCAAACAAGAAGCAGCTGCCAAAAATGCGGAAAACCATTCCCCATTTGGGAGAACAGTAGGCATAATCGATCCCTCGCTTGTTGTGCCAACAACGGTGGCGATCTGACGCCCCAATATTATTGTGGGCAAGCGATTGCATGTTCGAGGTGGGCAATGTGGTAATAACGGAGGAGCATATAATGCAGGCTGAAGTTCTCAACATCATGTTGGACAACTCCTCGAGATCGAGCCCATGCCTTTGCTTAGAGAGGATGAAGTAAAGCGGCAATATGTCCGTGGCCAACCTTTGGTCGCGCCGGACAAGGTCAAGAACCTCCCAACGAGAATGTATGAATTGCATCAATGGTACATGAACATGACCAAGATTTCAGATCGAGTGTCCCTCATGGTGAATGTCAAGGAGGACCATTACTACCATGAGAAAGCTGGGTCCGTAGAGTATTTAGAACTGTTTCAGTTATACAATAAGGAAGCACTCGACAAATCTATAAATCGGTTGCTATTATGCGTAAGTGATTTCTTTCTATAATTTAAATCTCAAGCTAGCTGTAGTGATCCTTTTGAGATCAATCATTACCTGTAATTATCCGCACTATATTCTTTTCTATGGTATTATGCAGGATGAAGATATATGAAATGAGAAAAGGTGGACGCTTTGGCATTGGGTTCATTGACCCAAACACCGTTAATGAATTCACATGGAAGATAAGTGAACGTTATGCAAAGGAAGTAGAGGACAGCATGCTAGAGTTCTTGAAGCGCCTCAAATACAATGAAGATATACTACTTCCTTACCACTTTGGGTGAGTCACACTGTCTTGTACTACAAATTCTCTGTTTTTGCCTACTAGCTATAGCTACATGTTTTTGCTAACATATGCCCGCTTAATTAAGACATGTAGCGTGTGTGCATATGCAGATTTCACTTTGGGTCTTGTGTATCATTAAAGTTGGCGCCGAACAGTTGAAATCTTGGACTCACTAGTCTAAAAAAAAACTTACTTTAACATCTTGTATGGGATAGTCAACAGGTAATTTCAATCATTATTAACTATATATCTCGGCCTATTTACTTCGTCATTTCATGATATGAACTATTTAATAACCCCTTTATTCATTTTCTTTGTCGGCAGGCAGGGCTTGGGCAAGATTCATCAGCGTCACGCCCGGCCCGTGGAAACAAAAGCTTGAATGGTTACGACCCAATGTAAGTAATTAAGTAGTACTAGCTAGATAGCTAGCTAGCTGCCATCTCTTTAATTATCATGCTTGATTAATTTTTATCTGATCAAATTCCATTCTCGTAAAGGCCCTGAAGCAGGCGCAGGGTACTGATCTGTGTGCATTCTGCGTTTGCGAGAATATTTGCATGATGGCGTCCGAAAGGAGCAGATCTCAAAGACAGCAATGGATACGCTTGTCAGAACACTATTCACAATTTTTACACCATTATCGATATCTAGCTAGTCACACAACTAATACACATGCATATTGATCTCCTTCTTAACAGTTCAAAGAGGTGCGGAGAAGCTCATAGAAGCGGAGCGTAGAAGCACTTCAAGAGGAAATAGCGGGATTTTTGCTCGACGAGGTCATAAATCCGAATGGAGAATTCTATTACCCGCTACCGCCCCAATGAAAACCACTTTCAATTGTCATCGTGCTCCGAAGGCACCAATTAGACTGGCTCCGAAGGCAACATTCATATGTAGGAGAAATTGTATATATCTGTACATGTGTGTATGTGTGAATTAATTAATATGGTGGTTTAATTTGTGAGACATTGATGTGATATATATATGCATGATTGGTTCTACTAGAAATATATATATATATATATATATATATATATATATATATATATATATGCATAACGTGTACAATGTGTAGTATCGTAAAATACCAGCAAACGAAAAAGAATTAAAATGGAAACACAAAATTAAATGAAAAAGAAATCATAAAACTAAAAACCCACCAAACCTTATAGTACCGGTTGGTGTTACTGTAGGGGAACGCAGCAGAAAACAAAAATTTTCCGACCTACGCACCAGCCCAGGACCACTATGGAGACTGCATACATGGTTTGATCTTTTTCGTTACCGACTCAGAAAGATGGGAAGTAGAGTCGATGACGAACGGCGGTGCAGATCCCCGCAGCTAGGATTTACAACCTCCCAACCGCGAGGATGTATACCCTCATCTGCTCCTCAGACAGCCCTCCGGGAGGCGGTCGAACAGCCCTCCGGACGGTGTAGCGGACAGCCCTCCGGGAGGACCTTCGAAACTCGAACGGTCACACGGACAGCCCTTCGGGAGGCACTCACGAACTAAGACCGAAACTACGATCTCTCTACAAAGTTGCACACATACGGTGTCATCTATCCGGCAGGGCTTCGCCGTCCAGAACTAGTTCCTGCCGGAACCCAGACAGCCTTTCGGCTCTACGAAACTATTTCGCTGGGAGGGAGAGAAGAAGCCAGATCATGCATGGCACTTGTATGTGAGAAAGAGTGAGTGTGGAGGGCTGCCCCTCCACCTCTATTTATAGGAAATCCCAAGGGGTAGGGTAGTTTAACACAAAAACCCAAAATGCACATGAATGAAGTCCTTCCTCGAGGGCATAAGAGTGAAACCAAGGAACAAGAGGGGCTCCAAGGTGGAGCCCCAAGTGTGGCCGGCCACACCCCTTGGGGGGCCCCATGAGGGCCTCCCAATCCATCCATGTCATCCCTAGATCTTTTGGGTAAAGCCCCAAAAGGTGGCTTTCCATAAAATATCCCAAAAAGCACTTTCACTATTCACGACGACATTTTTCAGCGTCTGTTCGAACTGAAAATATTTATGTGGGCTTAGAATATTTCCAATACCCACCATAATAATTTTCAACGCGTTTTGGAACAATTCCAGTTTAGTGATTTTCATCTGCGAAAAGCATCTGAAGCGGTTCCGGCAGCTCCGGAACATTTCCGGTTTTTATCTCAGAAAATTCCAAAAAGCTTCCAGAATAATTCTGGCACCCTTCAAGAATTATCAGGCATTTGCCGAAACCAAATTGACTTAATGTTATATCCCGAAACAACTTTTGGTATCATCGAAACTCATCCGATGACCTCTCTGCTGATGCGATTCCGCTGTCCGAAACTTTTCCGGTGTCCGAAACTTTTTCGGTGATTTTCTCTCAGACTCCCTGTCTAGTATTCAACAGATAGATGACCCTTAAGTGTGTGACCCTATAGGTTCGGTGAAGTATAGACATGACCCGGAACCCCTTCCGATCAATGATCAACATCGGAGCCGTGGACACCCATATTGACCCCTATACCCACACGAATGAATATTCGAGTGAACCTCCAGTTGCCGTGTGATATTCCTGTTGCTTCGCGATATGTTACAAAGACCCGAGGTGAGATTTACTTGCGTCCCCGTGGATCAACAATTTGTCCACTATGCTAGTTACCTCGTTACTGGTTTTGTTCTCTTTTCTCGTTTCCGTGTTCCGGCATCCCTGTGATCAAATCACTGTGTCTGGCCGACGATGATGGATACCGTAACACCGAGAGGGCCCGAGAATATCTCTCCATAGTTGGAGGAGCAAATCCCAATCTTGAGCTATCAAGTTACTTGACACACTTTTCCATGAACCCGTAAGCCGTAATAGCCACCCATTTACGGATGGCGTTTAACAAACCCCAAAGTTCATGAAGCAAGCATGAAGAAACTTGATACTCTCATGGTCTAAGGAATCATGCAAGCGTTAACCATCTACGTGTTATTTACCATTAACTTGTGACGAATGAATCTCATTGCTTAACATCAAACCGGTCGATTCAACACAAATGTTCTCTTAACATTGTGCCCTCAAAGTTCTTGGCATAGACATGCCCATGATCAGGAAAACAGAACCATCATGCAACACTTGAGCTAGTCTTAGAGGCTAGACTAGGAATACTTCTTACCGTTTATTATTCCACACGTGCATATGAGTCTTCCTCCGAGCCTCGTGGATATTGCAGACTCGAGAATCATTGCAGTTATAGCATGGAACATAAACATAACTATGAACTCGGAGATAAATAATAGCATTTATTATTGCCTCTAGGGCATATCTCCTACAGACTCCCACTTGCACTAGAGTCAATAATCTAGTCAATGCTAATGCACTTTACACCTATGGCACATTGGTGTAAATATGCTTCGCATGTGGTATAGCCTGATGTCCATCAGATCTGACAACTTCAGCTCCGTGTCTATCTCTGCATATCCTCGCGTTTTTACGCTTTCACAAAATTCATATTTTGTGCGGACTTGGCTTTGTATAAATGTGAATCCCAGGTTGAACCTGGATTCCTCAGACTGAGTTATGGAGAAACTACCTGCAGTAGTGTCCCATTGACAAAAGCCATCTTGGAACCATACTAAGTTCATGAATGAACTATATGATTCAACATCTTGTTTGTCGCTTCTAAAGCATCAACATACTTAGCCATTTGTTATAGAATTCGCCACAGTATCCTGTTGGGAACAATTTCCAACTACCGTGCCACCATATTGTGTATTACACAAAACCCTTAACTTAAATCGAAAATCGCATGGAGAAAAGATGAATCTCTGATCGATGTAACATTTTACAACGAACTCTTCATGATCTCCGCTATAGAAAACATATCATCGATGCCTCTAGTACTCAATGACATCTTTCACTGTTGTCCCATGATCAGTACTTTGATCACTTTAGTATCCATACTGCAACATCTTGGGAGTATCGGACGGTATCTGGTTGTTTTACATACCATGGAATACATGATTAATCCAAACACAAAAGTGTGTGGAATCTGCATCATGTATTTTGCTCATCAGTGTTTTGGGACATCGATTCTTGCAAAAAACTCTTCCATGTGACTCTGGCAAGAATCACTCCTTGGCGGTTTTAAATGCTAAAAGTTCTTAGCACCTTGTCAATATGTATTCATTGCTTAGCCCTATTAGGTAAATCTATCTCCATAGATCATTATGCCTAATATTGAGGCTATTTAGCCTAAGCACCTCATCAAAAAACTATTTTCAAATGAAGTCCTAATTAGGTGTCAAGAAATTTATTTCCAATTAACAATGTGTCAAGCACACAAGGTTTTAGAAATATTTTACGCCCCACTTACTTTCTTGAATTACAAGCATCTTCATCACCCATTGATGAAGTCAAACCCCTTTGACCATTTCATCAAAGCACGAAGATTCCAACTCCATTTTGCTGTCTTACGTCCATCATTTGGAACTCTGAAGTTTGCACCCTTACTAGCATCCTCTGGATAGACAAAATGCCTTGGACTGTAACACATGCAAGTCCTTGGTTTCGTTTCCATCAGATGGAAATCCTATTGTCATCCATGTTTAATATCTCATGATTGAAATATGTATTAATTGCTAGTTCAACCCGAACCGACTTTAAGCATCGCTACGATGAAAACAACCTCACCGTAGTCAACTCTTGAACTTGTTATTTCAACAAGTCGAGCTTTATGGATAAACATTTTTATCCGTATCAGTTTTAAGTTCCATAAATATTCGTTAGACTCTAAGTCTTCCGAAAGGTGTATCAAGGTTTTAATCTTGAATCACTTATATGGAAACTAACTCGGTTTGTATTGGCATTTAGCCAATTTCGAGTCGAGGGCCCATCAACGCTTCCTTGTGTATCATAGATATCTTGTTGTTCAACAACAATATCTCGTCTCTTTTGAGAGGTTTGCACGAGCCTTGCCTCGTGGTTCAGCTGCAAGTTCGACCAAAGTTCATACATTTTATTGTAGAGACTTCCGTATCGATCGCGAGAGGAAACTCTGGAATTACTTCAAGGTCTCTTTCCTTTGATCGATGGCGAAGATCTTGTTTATCTCGTCGAGTTGCACTATTCTCCCACTCACCTTTTGAAAGAACCATTCTCTTTAAAAGCATACCGTTTTCGTGGCAAAACTCTTTGCCTCGGTATAGTGAGGGAGGAGTACCCAATGACTTGGGATAACCTACAAAGTAGCACTTGTGCGATTTGGAATAGGTGCGTAACCTTTACACAAACCCCATATTCCAAATGTTTAAGAAAAGATATAACATGGTTGGGCGTACCATACCATGGTGTCATTTCAACAGACCGACGGAGCTCTTTTCAGATGTAAAAGCCGCAGATCTCTAAAGCATCACTCTTTAAAAGGGATAATGGCAATTTTATTTATGTCATCTTTGATTTTACCATGTCATAAATGGTTCGATTACATCTCCATGGACTTTCCATTTGCGGTGGTGTTCGGGAGGTGCAAGTTTATGAAACCCTTTCACAACTCATCGGACATTCGCTAAACTTGTAACTCAAATATTTCTTTCTGCAATCAAATTGTAGAAACGTAATTTTCTTGTTACAATAACTTCTACTTCATTTTGAAAACCTTTGAATGATTTCAAAAGATCCGGACTTACGCCTCATCAAGTAAATATCCATATATCTACTTGAGTCATTTCTGAAGATAGATAAATCCACTACTAACAACACTTATCGGACTACACACATCAAATGTATGATCACCAGTAAGTTTGTTGTTTGTTCCTTATGGCCTGTGAATGGTATTTTAGTCACTTCACTTTTTGGAGGAAAGTTGCAAGTGTCGATGATTCAAAATCAAGCGACTTCAAAGTCCATCATAATGGAATTTTCCATGCGGGTTTCTCCAATGTGACCAAATGTAGTGCCACACTTGTGTGGTATTCTTTTAGTCTTGCGACATTTAGCGTCAGTGTTATGGATGTATCATATTACCATCAATGTTCATAACATACATCCCATCTTGGATGGAAGCATGGCCCTTCATGTTATTCATAATACTTAACAACAATTGTTGTTTTTATGAACAATTATTTTGCAACAAACATTGTGCAGTGGGCTAGAGTGTATGAAACTCTAAAATGAATCATGAAAGTAAACCCAGAGGTATTTGTATTATTATCAATATTCATAACATACATTTCATTCATAATGAAAATATGGCCCTTGTGTTATTCATAACATCGAACATAAAAAGTTCTCTTATGAACAACCTTCTTGCAAGATACCTTATGCAATGGGCTAGAGTTTGAAAAACTCTAAATGAATTATGAAAATAAATACACACGACAATACACCGATATAGTAACATTTACTATGTTCCCTGTGTATACCTTAACCTCATTTCTGGCTAGCCTTTTAGGCCATAGTAGCTCTTACATTGATTCGTAACAGAATGCAATCGAGCGGGTATCTTTGTGATTAACTCACAATACCCAAGAATTAGTGATTAACATGTTTAACCATAATTCCCAAGAACTATATCTTTGACCAGCCTATACATCAAAAACTTGTATGACATTCATACATGAGCTGGATATTCCAGACTTCTTTTCTTTTTGCCATTTTACTTCTAACAGTTTAACTTTTAGTATTTCTCCTACTTCGGAAAAAGCATCCAACTTCATCATATGAAAAGCTTTCTTCGGATCCCTCTTATCGATCAAATGCCTAGTAAACACTTTTACTAACAGTTTGCAAAACAAACATTGGTTTGGATATCACATATCTGTTAGCCTTTGTTTGTGTCTGAAAAATGATTTTCAGATTCCATGAATATCACATAACTATCCAAACCTTGAAGTTCGGGTCTCATGGAAGCAAACATATTGCACTTGACTGAAAGCGAATTCTAGCTTTTGGATCGAAGGGCGAGAGTCACATGATCCATAGCATTAGCGGAGAATACCGAAAGTATGCGATAGGACAAAGTCCTTCTCGGCACTCTTGAGGACAATCCTCGCATTACGTTACCAACCGTAAAGTTTTAACCAGATATTTAACAGCTATTCAATTTTAATAGGGAAGGTGGAAATGCGAGCCATTATTCTATAACTATTAGCAAGAAACACTTAGGCAGTGTTCATAATTAATTGCACCGAGAATTAAACATGTTAATTCAGCGATGCGCTCCCACTCAAATCAATATCTCTCATAATTAATTTTGAGTGATACAAGATCGAACTTCAACTCATCGCCATAGAATCATCATCTCATAGCGGGAATTTTAATCGGTAGGCCAACTTGCCGATCACATCTCTATGTGACTCTTGCTCATCTTCGATGCGTGTGTTCGAGCTCGGGGCGATCCTGCCATGAGCGTCAAGATAACCAAGTGATCTTGCTGCGAGGTCGACCTCACCGCCTCACACTTCTCTAATCGTTCGTACCCATGCATCCATGGCGCACCCCGAAAAGATAGGTGCCGTGACGGTGCTACACTTGGGAGAACACTAACTACTTGATATTTTAGTGAGAGATCACCCTAATAAAAAGCGACTACTGCGCAATCAAGAAGGGTGCATCATAAGGGATAAACATCTCAGGAAATTCATAATAGCATGATATGGTATAGCCCTTTCTGACGGAGAAGTCTTTCATTTCTTCGTCTTCGGCATTTGCATCGGTGTTCACCTTCGCGAAGATTGCCACCACCTTGTCGATGCACCAGATAATATTGCTATCTCCATAGCGTATAAAATTAATGCATTACTTAAGGTTGACACACAGGTCATTAAAGTGACAATCATATGGCTCCAGCCATCATGCCGAATCATGACACGCAGGTCATGTTAATCAATTTACATCATATAGTCATCTCATACATAATCAAATTGAATATGAGCATTGCTATACCACATCACATGCACATGCAAACCCTCCTGCAAAACCAAGTTAGACGTTTCTAATCGGTTCATGCAAACTTGTTTTTCGTGGCTTCTAAGGTTTCGATTTAAACCACAGCTACCAACGTTTTATCATCAAGTATGATTATTCAAGTTGCTAGATTAACATCTCGGGGTGTATGAAACACGAGATAATTAAATCTCGAGCCCCATACTAAACTTCGTCATACACATGACCCCCGTGCAGATCATATCTGCAATGCCCTTTCATCTGCGAATTTCATCTTTCTTTTGACTACGGCAGAATCCAAAGAACTGATAGCACTTCCATGATCAATCAGGATCACGGATTGCCAGAACTTTGTCAAATTCCACCATGCTGTCTCGAGATTGAGCAAGCGCAAATTCTAGGGAAGCAACAAGAGCGTCGTAATGATTTCATCATCACCCGCATAAATAATTTTCAGCAATAGATCTCATCTACTCCAAAATTATATTATGCAATACCCATACATCTCCATGTATTCTAGATCGCAACCTGCGTCTCGCATAGCACGGCTCATGATGCCACTGTAGGGGAACGCAGCAGAAAACAAAAATTTTCCGACCTACGCACCAGCCAGGACCACTATGGAGACCGCATACATGGTTTGATCTTTTTCGTTACCGACTCGTAGCGCAGCGGGAAGTAGAGTCGATGACGAACGGCGGTGCAGATCCCGCAGCTAGGATTTACAACCTCCCAACCGCGAGGATGTATACCCTCATCTGCTCCTCCAGACAGCCCTCCGGGAGGCGGTCGAACAGCCCTCCGGACGGTGTAGCGGACAGCCCTCGGGAGGACCTTCGAAACTCGAACGGTCACACGGACAGCCCTCGGGAGGACCTTCAAAACTCGGACAGTCACACGGACAGCCCTTCGGGAGGCACTCACGAACTAAGACCGAAACTACGATCTCTCTACAAAGTTGCACACATACGGTGTCATCTATCCGGCAGGGCTTCGCCGTCCAGAACTAGTTCCTGCCGGAACCTGACAACCTTCGGCTCTCTGAAACTATTTATTTGGGAGGAGAGAAGAAGCCAGATCATGCATGGCACTTGTATGTGAGAAAGAGTGAGTGTGGAGGCTGCCCTCCACCTCTATTTATAGGAAATCCCAAGGGGTAGGGTAGTTTAACACAAAACCCAAAATGCACATGAATGAAGTCCTTCCTCAAGGGCATAAGAGTGAAACCAAGGAACAAGAGGGCTCCAAGGTGGAGCCCCAAGTGTGGTTGACCACACCCCTTGGGGGCCCCATGAGGGCCTCCCAATCCATCCATGTCATCCCTAGATCTTTTGGGTAAAGCCCCAAAGGTGGCTTTCCATAAAATATCCCAAAAGCACTTTCACTATTCACGGCGACATTTTTCAGCGTCTGTTGAACTGAAAATATTTATGTGGGCTTAGAATATTTCCAATACCCACCATAATAATTTTCAACGCGTTTTGGAACAATTCCAGTTTAGTGATTTTCATCTGCGAAAAGCATCTGAAGCGGTTCGGCAGCTCGGAACATTTCCGGTTTTTATCTCAGAAAATTCCAAAAAGCTTCCAGAATAATTCTAGGACCCTTCAAGAATTATCAGGCATTTGCCGAAACCAAATTGACTTAATGTTATATCCCGAAACAACTTTTTGGTATCATCGAAACTCATCCGATGACCTCTCTCTGCTGATGCGATTCCGCTGTCGAAACTTTTCGGTGTCCGAAACTTTTTGGTGATTTTCTCTCGAGACTCCTGTCTAGTATTCAGCAGATAGATGACCCTTAAGTGTGTGACCCTATAGGTTCGGTGAAGTATAGACATGACCGGAACCCTTCGATCAATGATCAACATCGAGCCGTGGACACCCATATTGATCCCTATACCCACACGAATGAATATTGAGTGAACCTCCGATTGCCGTGTGATATTCCTGTTGCTTCGCGATATGTTACAAAGACCGAGGTGAGATTTACTTGCGTCCCGTGGATCAACAATTTGTCCACTATGCTAGTTACCTCGTTCTTGGTTTTGTTCTCTTTTCTCGTTCCGTGTTCGGCATCCCGTGATCAAATCACACCGTATGCGGCCGGGCGATGATGGATACCGTAACACCGAGAGGGCCGAGAATATCTCTCCATAGTTGGAGGAGCAAATCCCAATCTTGAGCTATCAAGTTACTTGACACACTTTTCCATGAACCCGTAAGTCGCCGTAATAGCCACCCATTTACGGATGACGTTTAACAAACCCCAAAGTTCATGAAGCAAGCATGAAGAAACTTGATACTCTCATGGTCTAAGGAATCATGCAAGCGTTAACCATCTCGTGTTATTTACCATTAACTTGTGACGAATGAATCTCATTGCTTAACATCAAACCGGTCGATTCAACACAAATGTTCTCTTAACATTGTGCCCTCAAAGTTCTTTGGCATAGACATGCCCATGATCGAGAAAAGCAGAACCATCATGCAACACTTGAGCTAGTCTTAGAGGCTAGACTAGGAATACTTCTTACCGTTTATTATTCCACACGTGCATATGAGTCTTCCTCCGAGCCTCGTGGATATTGCAGACTCGAGAATCATTGCAGTTATAGCATGGAACATAAACATAACTATGAACTCGGAGATAAATAATAGCATTTATTATTGCCTCTAGGGCATATCTCCTACAGTTACCAACCGGTACTAAAGGCCTCCAGGCCGCCGGCGCTGGCTAGTGCCACGTGGTCGCTCTTTAGCACCGGTTCGTGCTGAACCGGTGCTAAAGGTGGGGGGGCCTTTAGTGACCACTAATTAGTGCCGGTTATGTAACCGGCACTATAGGGCCTTACGAACCGGTGCTAATGCCCGGTTCTGCACTAGTGACGACCTCATTGGAACTGATCTGTTGTGTTTTCCATTTGAGGAGTTCTTCGCGTTCTTCAATCAAAAGGCCCTCGATAAATTAACGGTCTTTTGCTACTGCCTGTAAGTACTATTTCTGTCATTAAGTCTCTATATATAGCTCGGCTCTTTTATTGCTTGTATTTATAATTAATTATCCTCAATATATTATGCAGACTGAAGATCATCGAGTGCAAAAAACAAGAAATTTATGATATTGGGTTCATTAACACAAATATCATAGATGAATTTCTGGTTAAAAAGCACGAAAAAGAGGCCGAGGACAACTTGCTACGATAGTTGATCAAAAATCAAAACAAAGACACCATACCCTTTCCTTACAACGGCAAGTGAGTGCTACTGTCGTGTGCATATTCGGTTTCCCTTATTACTCGAGCGAGGTTATAGTAATGTAATTGATGAGCTATGCATGCATGCGCAGGTACCACTATGTTCTTCTTGAGATTAAGCTTGAGCGGGGACTACTAACCGTCTTAGACTCGAGACGGAAAGATCCCAAAACCTATGCGGACATGACTGAAATGCTCAACAAGTAAGTTCAATCGATCATTATCGCACCATATCGGCAACTTTTTGTTCATTTCCTGATATCTCAAGTAATAATAATTATTTTCTTTGTCTTGCAGGGTTTGGAAACAGTTCACCATGAAGCTCCGGACTGGCGAAGGAGCTGCGATATACATACCAAAGTAAGTACTCTTGGCTAGCTAGTTGCGCGCATCTCCGTTGATTCTATAGCTATACTTTCATCAATGCCATTTATAATGCTTCATTATCAGTTTGATTGACCTCTATTTCTCATAAAGTGCTTGTGGCAGGAACAAGGGAATGATTTCTGTGGATACTACGTGTGCGAGTTCATCCACAACGCGACTTTGAAAAACAAGCGGGGCTACTCTCATAGACAATATGAAGTGCGTAAGCTATAATATTCATAATTTTATTTTATTACACCATCATTTCTGTTGAGTTTCATTCATATATATGTATTAATTAACCCCTTTCTTCAAATTAGACGTGGCAGATGCGGAATGAACTCCTAGAACCAGATCGCATGAAAGCAATTCAAGAGGAATTGGCGGGATTCTTTCTTGACCACGTCATCAATAAAGCTGGAGAATTCCATGTGGAAGTTGATTTCAATTGCTAGGGGATTGTAATTAAGAGATCTTACATATTGTACATGTATGTAGCCAGTAGCGTCGGATACATGATATGAAAACTTGTTGTTCGACCAATCTCTCGGAGAAGGAGAGGTCGATTGATCACTTCTCTCGGTATGCATGACGAACTTCTGTACTCAATGATTCTCTCGATCACTTATGTATATAGTACGTAGCGTCGACCAAGCACGGACATAAGAGAGGACACTTCTCTCTATTAATTAGCTAGCTAACACAATATATGAAACACCTAAATTAACCCCCAAAACCCCCAACCCCCCTTTTAAAAAACAAAACCCCAGCCACTAGAATCTTGTGGCGTGGATGCCTTTTGGTCCCGGTTGGTGCCTCCAACCGGGACCAAAGGGCCCCCTGCCTGGGCTTGGCGCACCGGCCACATGGAGGACCATCTGTCCCGGTTCGTGTTTGAACCGGGACTAATGGGGTGAGGTATTAGTAACGACCCATTAGTCCCGGTTCATGAACCGGGACTAAAGGCCCTTAAGAACTGGGACAAATGCCCTGTTTTCTACCAGTGTCACAAAATCTGTTGTGCCTCTATTGTCTGATGGCATGGCAATTTTGCAAAAAAAATGAACTTTACAATCATGAAGAGAAATGGTTGAATAGGATGGTACCTGCAGGGAAGGGATCCAGCGCCGGACTCTTGTTTGGTGAGTCGTGGTGGAGGTCCAACTCGAACTGCGGTTGCGGCATCACCTCGGCGACATGCTCCGCACCCCACTTGGGGTGGCACGAGCAGATAAACGTGGGCCTCTGCCGCGTCATTAGCCTCCATGTCGGTGAGGACAGGCGGACCGCGGTGAGCAGGGACATCACGAGGCCTTGCAGCTCGATGAAGTAGAGGACAGCCATGTCTGTCCTCGAGCCTGAGCCTTTGTGCCGGTCCCAAACCTGTGACTACAGGGAACGCCACCCTTGGGGAACATGTCGACGTTGGCTCCTCGCCACACCTCCTCGAGCAGCGTCGTGTCGGGGACAACTCCGCTCCCCCCATCCATCCTAGCCTCCTCGAGCAGCATCACCGCCTCCCTTCTCTCTCTCCGACAACTCTCTCAGCTCGAGATCCGCCTACCGCATCATGCGCGCGAGCCTCGGCCTCCGTGCCACGCCACTGCGCTACTACTGGGAAACGCCACCGGTGCCCATTGCCGGAGAAAACAAAAAGGGGAGGAGGAAGGAATAGGCGATGCAGTGACGGTGTGGGAGAGAAATTGGAGGGTGGGAGAAGGATGGGAAGACAGAGGAGCGAGGGAAGGGAAGGAGGCGTTCACGGCGATGGTCCTCTATCATGAACGAAATGAAAATCTGCCATGTCTAATTGTCTGTGCTCTAAGATTCGTGCATGGAATACATAGAATGTTCGGCCCAAAATCCTAAAAATTAAACATCAGTTTTTTATCAATTTCACAAAAGATGCAGTTTACTCTAAAATTGATTTTTTAGAGTCTTTTTAACACTGTTTTTTAACTAGTTCAAATGTTTTTTAGATAAAAAGCCTAATGCCCAGGGTTAAATTAATGACGCCCTTACGAGAGAGGACACGAAATCCAAACAACCAACAATACAACACAACCCCCCAACAAAGCGAAATAAAAAGCTCCGACAAGATACATGGATGCCCAGGAGTATAGCAAAACAACTCAATACATGTAAGAATATGAGACGCTGGAGCCCTCAGACATGGCTGTAGCGCCAATTGTGTGAATGGAGCCGGCTTGAAAGGGGACCGCCGATAGAGGGGCTATGACACTGCCATCGCCTAGGCGCACGATAGACCAGCGCCATCCTATTCCATCGTTAGAAGGAGCCCCCAGCTCCTCGCCCCGGCTCGAATGGCGCCACACCGTTGGACGATGGAATGCTCACCACCCTAAAGCGGGAATGGAGACTGGCGCCAGAGCACCAAAGGGAGGTCTTCGAGCACAACCGCCTCGCCGAACCACACTCCTCACAAGAACACCATCGTTGATGCATGGATTTGACACAGAACGAGAAGAAGCCATCGTCTACAGAGCTCACTCTGGCAACTAGCATAGGACCTTGCTCACTTGACGGAGCCTCCAAGTACACAACGACACACCCAGTCGGGAACTTGCCAACCCATGGGTTTTCACCCAGAGCCAATGGTGAATGGGACCACCCATGATGACACCTTCAAGGAGGGAAATGGCGCACAAGAGTGTCGCCATCACGGACACCGACGCGATCACGCAAAGCTTTCACTCGGGACTAGACCCCACCAACCAGGTCCATCACCCATGGTCAACTAAGGAGAGATGGAGAGATGCAAACGACGCCCGGAACAGTCCGAATGGCAGTGATGACCACACCCGCATGTCAGACGCCACCCGAGTGAGCCACCTCGACGATCACATGGTCACCCGTGCAAGGACACCTGTCGAAACGATGCCGCCGTGCCCACCGTTCGGAGCCGCCGCTTTGGTGACCAAAGGGACCCAGTCTCACCCACCACCCACTTTGCGGTGGGCCGCAAGCATGCAGCTGGCCGCCCCTGCCGCATGAGCGCAAACCTGCCACCCAATGCCCCCAAAACGTGCTCCTTCAACCGACACAAAGACGAACCCCAGATCTGGGTTGCCGGGCACCCAAAATAAGCAGCCATAGGGGCCACCAACAAGAGAGAACTGGATCCTCTAATATAGAGAAGGAAAATTAGAGAAGTTACAGTACCCTAACTTCTCTTCTTTCAATCCATACGATTAAAACTAAAATGATTTAAATTAATTTGAAAATTACTAATCTATTGCGTACACTTATACTCCCTCCGTCCCATAATGTAAGATGTTTTTTGGCGATACACTAGTGTTAAAAACGCCATATATTATGGGACGGGGGAGTAGTAATTACATACAGACAAATTGATTGTTAAATAAAATTAGTTTTATATTATTTATATGTACAGTGAATACCAACAGTAAACAACCTGCTAACAGTCTCTAACTTCTTCATTTTACATCAGGCTAGCACAGTAGCACCGTGATTTTCCTTTTCTTTATGCTAGATGATCCGATTCAAATTGTTGAAGTTGGCTTGCGCTCATTCTCACGAGGACGGACGTCACGACCAGCTACAGCTGTGCGAGCCGGCCAACCGACCTATCACCTATTTATAGTGATACGAGCTGCCTAAACCCGCGTGGGGGAGAAACGAAGACGTGAAACGAAATCCTGTGTGCGCGCGATTCGATCTGATTTATATACTACTCCTAGTAATTGATACTTACTCGCTTTCTCCACGAGAACTAACTAAACTGAGCGAATACATGCGTGTCGGATCCTATACTTGGTTCAGCTTTCGGTTGGTTCCCGTCCGTCGAGAACATGTGCTGGTCGACCATCTCCACGGCTTCCACCTGCCGACGTGCGCCGCCCCCACGCAGGCCGGTATCGGTATACACCGGCGACCGGTGCCGGAGGGTAAGGCGGCTGGATCGTATCGTGATCGCATCGCATCTCCGTCAGGTAGGATTGTCCTGTTTAGGCATGAATCGATTTTTTTACGTGATAATACAAGTCACGTGAGGACCGACGTGATAAAACTGAAAAGATACCAGAACATTTCTGAGCTTGACATCAACGTCTGTCATCTGCCTCCGGCACTACCACAATAGCCACCGAATAAAAGAATGATGATGAATCACATGCTCACCCGAGCTCGACGCGACTCGATCGCTGATATGCAGCTTTACAGACCTACAAGGCGGCTCACCAAAAGTGAAGCCCTTGCCGTTCAACGAATCGAACCGGGGCAACACCCCGGACACGCCATCGAACTCCAGATCTCGCACCGCACCACAACTAAGATGCTGAAGTAGGAAACCGTACCTGCCATCCACGAACCACGAACCCAACACACGTTTCGTCTTTCATATGTCGTTGATGTAGACCACAATCTGCATCCGCTCCTGGACTATCTCCCAAGCTCCGCGCCGATGCTGGAGCAAACACCGTCGCAACAACGGAGCCCGAGGACACAGGTCCAACACAAGGATGCTAGCGCCGCCACGCCATCCTTGCTTGAACTGTCTGGTTTCCAAATCCAACGCCAACCACAGAACCGATGACCTCGTCAGGGAAGGATCCAAAGAATCTTTATTCAGCGCCGTTATCATCGTCGTTGAAGGCAAGACGATGAACAAACTAAAAACCTAGACTACGAGAGAGTAAAATCAATTCACACGCGTGAATCGGACCCCTACCCCCTCCCCACACACACACCATCAAGGATCGAAGTCACCAACGGAGGGAAGTCACCGGAGGACGGCGCTGAAAGATTGGCGTCCTCGCGGCGGCTAGGGTTTCCAGCCGCCAGACGAGAGGAAAACCGTACATTCCGGCCGATTGATCGGCCGCTGTGCGCGGAGGCGAGCGGGCAAATACGTACATAGTACCCGCATGCAGCGGCATGGTCGGTTCACATCGGGCATCGCATACGTACGTAGCTACGCCTGAAAAATATGTAGGATGGCGTATTGCCAGTGGAGAGTGTTCAGTATCGTGATTAGTTAGGAAATATGTGATAGGCTAGGATTTGTTCTACCTTGTCTTGTACTTCAAATAGATCATGTACTCCTATATATATGCCCACGAGGCTCAAGCAATACAATCAACTAGTGTACACAATCACTCTCTCTCCCTTCTAATATGGTATTAACCTAACCGATCCAAACCCTAGCCGCCGCCCGCCGCTTCCGCCCCGCTTCCACCCCCGGGGCGGTCGGCCTTCATGACCGCCATTGGGGGCCACGCTGCCCGTACCTAGGGTTCGTCCGCCGATGTTGTTGACAGGTTTCCCTATAGAGTCTTTTTCCCGATCCCTTGCTCTGGGTTTTTCTCTCTCTCATCGGTCGTTTTGATCGGCGTTTACTTTTTGGTTTTTCGATCTAAAATCGGTTTGTGTCACCCGCCACCACCGTCGACACCCGTGCGCCTCTACTCCAACACTGGCGCGACCGGACGACTTCTTCACCAACCCGATGGCCTCACGCGATAGGCGGCACCTAACGGCCGTCGTCCGGGCGTCTGCCCGCCCGTCGCCCCGACCCGGCGGCCCTTCACATCCACCGTTCGCGCGCCGGCTCGCCCGTCGATTTACGCCGGCTGTCGCCTCCCTAATCTGACCGGGACTCCTGTATCGCCCCGACCCAACGGCCTCGTGCCATGCGGTGGCCCATCACAGCCACCGTTCGCGCGCCGGCCCGCCCGTCGATCTACAACGCGCCTGTACGGCCGCCCTGACGGCCGTCGTCGCCGGCTTCATCTCGGACTCCGCCGCCACCCCGCCTCCACCGTGCGCCAACCTTGCGCGCGATAGGATTGATCACCCGCCCGCCGCCACGATCCGCCTCATCTATGCCGTGCGACTGACTTGGCCCGTAGATTGTGCGCACCTTCGCAGGCTCCCTGAAGACCATCCCGAGTTCAGCACGCCCATCTACCGATCTAGCAACGGGCTGCTGCTGCGTCGCCCCATCGGGCCACAGCGCCGCTGCCCCAGGTTTCTTCTTCTAGCTGCACCGGCCCGCGTCACTGCTGTGTCGCCGCTTCGGGCCGTAGTGCCATGGCCCGTGGTCCACCACCGCCCCGAGACCGTCCGCTACAGGTTGTCCACGTGGCTGCACCGACCCTCACCCCACCGCTGCGTCACCCCATAGGGTCGTAGCGAGTGTGGCACGCGGTCCACGCCGCCGTTTCGAGATCGTTTCCACGGTTGCACTGACCCGGGTTCTGCCGCTGCGCCGCCCCTTCAGGCTGTAGCACCGTGGCCCGTGGTCCCCGCCTCCATACCAAGGTCTTCCCGCCGTCGCCCCGACCTGCCCGCCGCGGCTGCGTCACCCCTTCGGGTCGTAGCGCCGCGCCGCCTACCTTAGCGCGGGAATGCTACCGTCCGCGCCGGTCTTTGTCACGTTGCCGGGTTCCTCGTCTACTTTGAGCATCGCCGCTGCATTCCTAACCTAGCTACCGCCACTGCCGTCAGGCCGCTGCCGCCGCTCTTCTTCGGCCACCGCCGCTACCCCCGTAGCCACTGCCACCGCTCGTCCACCTTCTTCGTCTTCGTCCAGCACCAGCTCGTCGCCAGCGTCGTTGTCATCTTCCTGACCACTTCATCTACTCCGACCACCGTTGCTGACATCGGCCCCACGCTGATTGGCGCCACAACCGTCGTCGAGTCTCCTTCTCTACTAGCCCCTTCGACTCCTCGACATGGCGTACAACTCGTGCAGGTCCCTCGTCTACGCATGCCTGGTGCTAGCAAGTAGCAACACCGACGCGTGCCTTTGTCTACGACGTGTCCCTGGGTTTGGCACACCCAACGCGACGCGTCGTCAACACCGTCTTCTTTACGGCGCACCACTACTTCGACCCCACTGCGCCCATGCTAACTCGGCGCCTCCTTGCGCCCGCGGCAACATCCTCGACACCGGCTACCCCGACTCGACGTCGACCATGGCATTCTTCGCACGGCTACCTCGACCACGGCTACACCATCCTACGCTCTCGGCTACATCGACATCGGCACAAAGGGCTACCACCTTGCTTGAGAAACATCATTGCTTTCCACTCCAACCATGACTTCCATGATGCATCGATCGTTACGGCTGTGTGTGTGTGTGTGGGGGGGGGGGGGGGGGGGTTATCCGTCAGCTTGCCTTCGGATTCTTTTAGAGTCTCACCGTCCGCGTCGCTATCATTGTGACTGCGAGGGTTGTTGAGTATCGTGATTAGTTAGAAAATATGAGATAGACTAAGATTTGTTTTGGCTTGTCTTGTACTCCAAGTAGATCACGTACTTCTATATATATGTCCATGAGGCTCAAGCAATACAATCAACTATTCCACCAATCTCCCTCTCTCCCTTCTAATAGAGAGCTATGAATCTCTGATTACTTATATGCACCGAACCAAATTTTGGGAAAGCCTATTGCCAGCATTGCACTTTTTCTTTTAGTTTTCTTTTTTTGAAAAAACTTTAAATCTATTTATTTTCAATCATGACAGTACAATGAACACTAAAAATAATAACAATTACATTCAGATATGTAAATCACCTAGCGACGACTACAAGCACTAAAGCGAGTCGAAGGTGCGTCGCTACCATCTTCAATCATGGTAGTAAAATGAACACTAAAAATAATAGAAATTACATTCAGATCCGTAGACCACCTAGTGACGACTACACGCACTGAACCGAGCTGAAGGCACGTCGCTGTCATCGCCCCTCCCTCTCCGGAGCCGGGCAAACCTTGTTGTAGTAGACAGTCGAGAAGTCATCATGCTAAGACCCCATAGAAACAACACACTAGAACAGCAACCTCCGCGGATGAAGAGTGCAGATCGGAAGGATTCAACCTGAACTCACACGAACAAAGATGAACCATGAACAGATCCATTCCATTCATGGTACCAATCTTTGCTTTGGTATGTGTAATTTTTATTTCCCGAAGGTTTAGCTGTAACTAAATTCTGTATGATAGTCATAGGTTGGTTGGTCGACTTTAATATATGACATTTCTTCTTTCTTTCTTTAAAAAAATTCGAGGGAAAAAAAGCTGACATCTTGATTTAGTTATGCATGTTCTCTTTAGTGGATGTACATTTTGCTACAACAAATTTCTTTTCCGATATAACTTATAGCTGCATCATCTAGTGAAATATTTCTTTCCTCTCTCGTCAGGCGGGTAGGGAAAAGCCTTCCTCCTTGATCTCTGCCAGTGAGTCCGTGGATTCGTCTACCCTCTGTATGCCCCTCCGACGTCCGGTGGCGGGAATGGGAATCCTGGTGTCTCAACTCTGGTTAGTAGATAGGGTAGGCTTTTAGTTCTCACATGGGCGACGCTCGGACGGATGACAACGCTTCTTCATCGAGTCAGTCATATCTGGGTTCATATCCTCCTCACAATCGTACATTGGGACAGATTAGACGGAACTCCAGCGTAAATTCCTAGCATGTCCTCAGGGTGGCGAGGTTAGGGTTTCTTGTCATGTGTACGTGACGACGAGATTTGGTTTGGCTTCTTCAAATCGATTCAAAGTGTTCAAAGACGATGACCCTGGATGCGAGGTATTGGTCCTTAGGGGCACGTGCACGAAGACATCCTGGCTGTCACTGACAAGGTTAGGTCGGCTCTAGTATGGAAGTGGCAACATCAGCGCATCGGTTTGATGGCCGCAGTGGTTGTTCGGTGGTTTAGAGACCTCGATGTATTTTTTTTATGTTTGATGTATTTGTACTTCTCATGAATTTCTATAATACTTGTGGTGAAATTTTGATGGATGATAAGAGATGTATCAAGTATACATGCACAGATTTTTTTTCTAATTTGTACGGAAGGCTTACAACTTATTTGTTGTACTTAAAAAATGTTTACAGAGTGGAAATGATGCATTTACAAGGCACATGCTGCCTTCTGGTTGCATGCTTATTCTGCCGACATTCACATGGTATCAGGGGACGCTTTATGCTTTGAGTACCTACTGCCACCTAGTCGGCGCTGGAATTTCGTTGCCTACTTATTCTTCCGACGTCAACATGGAAATTCACGATGACGATGTGGTGACACGTCGAGAATACATGGTAGCCCGATTCAAGGAAGTCGAATATTAATTCACCTCCATTTTCACTTATTCGAAACATCCGTTAAAAAAAGAACCATATCGCGTACGTCACACTCATCGTACAAAGTTTACTGGATCGAATAATATAGGTAACCGTGAGATTTTGCCCCTCCCAAAAAGCAATAAAAGTGGCAGAATCTCTTCATAGAGAACACCTATTCTTCCCCGATTAGCCACGCACAACGTGATATTGCACAGATCCCCCATCACTCTAACGGTGCACTTGCCCCCAGTCATATATAAATAGCTAGCATCGTTTCAGATCATCTCATCACCATCACAAACAAAAGCATCGCTAGCTACCAGGTGAAGGGAGCTAGTTAAGATCAATCAATCGAGATCTAGAGAAGGAGAGAGCTACCAGCAATGGCGGAGAGGGTGAGGAGGCTGGCGTCGCAGCGCGCGGTGGTGATCTTCGGGACGAGCAACTGCTGCATGTGCCACGTGGTGAAGACGCTCTTCACGGAGATGGGCGTCAGCTGGACGGTGCACGAGCTGGACAAGGACCCCCGCGGGAAGGACGTTGAGAGGGCGCTCGCTGCCATGGTCGGCCGGAGCCCGCCCGTGCCGGCCGTCTTCATCGGTGGCGCGCTCGTCGGCCCCACCGACAAGGTCATGGCGCTGCACCTCGGCGGCCAGCTCGTGCCGCTCCTACGCCAGGCCGGCGCCCTCTGGCTCTGAGCTAGGCAGTCTCTTACGAATGCATGGCTGATGCATGCATGCACGGAGTACTAGCTTGCAGTTACAGAGTTATACTACACTACGTGTGATCACAATATGAGAATCCACCTTGTCAGTCCACTGGCTTTAAATTTGCGTCAGTCGACCGTTCTGGATCGTTGGATGAAGATCATTCGGCGCCTGACCCTTCTTCTTCCTCACCTCTTCTACTACCTCAATTCTTCTTCTTCCCAGACCGCCGCACGGGTCGCCGGCCTGAGCCGGCCCCGCTGCCCGCAACCACCTCGCCGCCCAGCCCTCCCCTGAACCGCCCCCGACCATCCCTCTAGCCCCGCCCGAGTCTAGTTTTTTTTCTCCGGCGAAGCACCACCACCACCCCCACCCTAAACTCTAAGATAGATAATGGGGTTGCCCTCCGGCGAGCCCCTTCTTTTCCTCCCGCCCACTCCAGCAAACCACTCAAAATGGATTGACCCAAATTTAGAATTCAGTCAACTGTCATTTAGCTAAACTGTTGTACATTACAACATACAAACATGATCCCAGTTACACACCAGTTTGTTAACTGCATTGCATGCATTTGGCATTTGCCCCTGCAAAAGCTCAGATCTTGCAGCAATGCAGCCCATCATCTAGGAAATTAGGACTCCATCAATGCATTTCTAAGACCGAGAAAGCAAAATTGCTTGAAGAAATAAGAGAACCCCCAATGGAAAACACCTTGGTTAGTAAATTGTTTTTACTTAAGCCGATTTGCTACCCGCCTTTCCCAACCGTTCCACGCAAATTCCTGTGCCTCACGTTCTTCTTCCTCCTCCTATCCAATTCCAGGGACAATTTTCTTCTTCCCCAACGCGCTCTGCACTTTCTTCACCCTAGTACTTCACGTCCACTGCCGCGCAGGTCTCACCACCACCCCCCAAGTCGCTATCTTCATCGTGCTTCTGCTAAAGTCCCTTTAAACCTCGTCACGATTTGGTCGTCAGTGAACCGCACTCACCCGAAACAGTCGAACCTGAGACTCCTCCCCATTAGCGAGGCTGCGGCCATGCGGTTCTCGGTCTCAGATCGCTCATGTCGAAGGCCTTGCTAGCGCTCGATGTGGCGGTCAGAGCTTCGCCAAAAATCTGCTGATGAAAATTGCAATTTGAGGCAACTAATAAGCAAAACCAAGGAAATTAATACCCAGCCATGGAGGAGACTAGATGTACACCAAATTAAATGAAAATGAACTGAACATAGCCTAGATAGTTAGGTTCCTTGTGGTGGAACCAACCTATCATGGTTCAAGTCCTAGACTTGGCACTAGTGTTTGCATTTGTTTTGGATTTATTTCAGACTTCTCAGACATGTTCGTTCAGTGGGAGCAAACATTCCGTCGACTACTAGGTCTATGGTGACTTCGTCAATCTCAGAGGTGCTCATAGGATTAATGGGCGCGTGTGTGCATCATATGAATGCCTATATGTGAGCATGTGCGATTGTATTGTGTTAAATAAAAAAAGAAAAGGAAGTTAAGTGAACTCTGCATTTCCATATAATAAATGGGAAAGTCGTGCTCCTCCAAGTGCTCCAAAACAAAATAATCACCACAAGACAGTAGTGAAAATAATTGACAACCTTTCAGGACACAAATAGTTAATGAATCTATGATGACGGAAATTTTCATTTTATATTCAATCCACAGGTCCAGAAACGAAAAGGATAAAAAAAAAAGTTTTCCAGAATTGTGACGTGGCAACATTCCTCAAAAGATACGTTACTTGAGCTGCCGGTGGACATGGAAAACTTTTTGTTGCGAAAAGACATGTAAAACTTAACGAAACAAATTATTCAAGTTTACTGAAAAATGCGCCCACTGCCTAGCACAAAAGAAGAAAGCATCAAGAGACACATAGAGATCAGAGGACTGTGAGAAAATTCAGCCAAAAACAAAGTCGAACAGCGGAGGAAGAAACCCCATCCATGATCAGCTTCAGGTCCCCATTCACCGGCAATACAGCTGCCACGGTCGTGCGGCACCACGTCGCTCCTGTTTGAGGCATGGCGGCGAACTTGGAGCTCTGTCCAAAATCGATTGACTGATGTTGTAATTTTAGTCCAATGATAAATAGCAGAACCTAAGCGCGATCCGATACAGCTGTAAGGGGCTCAGGCAGGGTGATCCGATATCACCGATGCTCTTTATTCTCACCATGGAGCCGTTACAAAGGTTGTTCCAGCAAGCAACACAAAGAGGACTCTTGGAGCCGTTGGCTTCTCGAGGGATGAGGCAACGGTTGTCGATTTTTGCGGATGACGTGGTGGTTTTTATCAAACCGAAGCCTGGAGAGCTTGAAGCTGCGAACTGTATATTCGAGATTTTTGGGGAGGCTTCAGGTCTGCGGATGAATATGGCGAAATCCGCGGCCCTCCCGATAAGGTGCTCTGATCAGGAAACCGAAATGACTAGCAATGTGCTGGGATGCCCGATAGGATCCTTCCCTATAAAATATCTCGGCCTCTCGTTGGCCCTAAGGAAGCAAACCCCGGCGCAGTTGCAATACTTGGTGGATCAAATGGCAAACTGCCTCCCTAAATGGAAGGCGGATTTGATGCCTAAGAGTGGACGACTGACTTTGGTCAAATCGGTGCTATGTGCAATGCCCATTCATGCAATGATGGCCTTAGATATCCCAATGAAGACCATAGCTGCGATGAACAAAGTGTGTCGAGGTTTCCTGTGGTGCAAGCGAGCCAATGCGAATGGTGGCAACTGCGCTGTCGCCTGGGACTCAGTCTGTTCACCGAAGTGGGCCGGAGGACTGGGCATTCCGAACCTCAAATGGCTAAATGTGGCCATGCAAGCTAGGTGGCCATGGCTACAACGGGTGGACGTGAGCAGACCTTGGAGTGAATTCACAATAAAGGTTCCAGCGGAGGCACTTTGTTTGTTCCAGGCTGCTACCAAGTGCGAGGCACACTGTGGGCAGAACACCCTCTTTTGGGAGGACCGGTGGATTAATGGGATGAGGGTGCAGGAGATCGCACCAACTATATATGGCATGATCCCCCACCGTGTGAGACTGACGAAGCATGTGGCACCGGCCATTGAGGATGGGTCATGGGCTATGGATGTTGGCCCGGAGCTGGATGAGCATGCCTTGAGGGAGTTTTTATCCCTATGGCTGTGTGTGCACACGTGGGAGCCGGAGGTGGATGTACTGGACAAGGTTGCATGGTCCTGGGAGACGAACGGTCGCTATTCGGTGAGGTCGGCTTATGCGGCAAAGTTTTGGGGCCATGAGGTGGCACCAATGGCGGAGCTTACTTGGGCATCCAGGGCCCCCTCTAACTGCAAGTTCTTCGCTTGGCTAGCACTACGGGACCGGTGCTGGACCTCCGATCGACTGGCAAGGAGAGGGTTGCCGCATCAGGACGCCTGCCCTCTTTGCGACCAGGAGCAGGAAACGATCAACCATGTGCTACTAACATGCGCGTTCTCTCGTGCTGTATGGGCTGTTATCTGTGAGGCTTTGGGCAGGATGCAATGGACACCGACGGCCCAAGACACGCTGGATGTTTGGCTGCGGGACAAGTAAGGACCGAACAACCTACGGCGCAAGGATCTGCATACTATCTTCATTCTCACTATTTGGGAGTTGTGGAAGCATCGCAATGCTGCCGTGTTTGAAGGGGCACCCCCCTCCATGGATGTGCTTATAGCTAGGATCAAGTCCGAAGGGAAGATATGGTCGATGGCCGGCAAGTTCAAAGGGGATGTTGAGCCCTTCTTTGGTAGTTTAGAAAGGTGGGCGTGTAGGGAAGGATAAGTGTAACCGGAACGTTGTAAAACATGGTGGAGGCTCTCTTTGCCTTTCTTCTTTAATATATAATATGCACGCTCGTGCATATTCGAGAAAAAAAAAGAACCTAGGCGCGAAAGTTTCATGTGCTCCCTGATTCTCCCGGTGCTCCAAACTACAGAATCACCAGAATACACTGATACAAAAACTTGAAAACATTTGGACATGGAGTACCTACTCCCGAGCTCAAATGATCCTTTATAAACAGTACAATAAAAAGTAAACAAGTTCTGTTTTTTTGGTGGTAAACTTTGATAAATGTTTTATATGCTTGCAAAATTTCAGCACGAAATGATATTCGTGGAAGTCGTGGCAAAAAGAACAAAATCGATGTTCCAAAAATGCTAGTTTTGAAAACATTTTGAAGTGCTGATTTTTTTTGCCACTTCCACGATTGTCATTCCATGCTGAAATTTTGCAAGCATACAAAACGTTTGTTAAAGTTTACCACAAGAAAATCCAGATTTTTTTTACTAATTCTTTTTATTTTACTATTCATAAGGGAGCATTTGAGTCTGGGAACAGAATAGGACTTTCGAAAACATTTAAGAATATCAATAGTTCATGAATCTACCTTGATGCAAAATTTCATTTATATTCAATCCATAGCTCTTGAAACGAAAGGGATAATCTATATTTTGGTTTTCAAGAATTGTGACGCCCCAATATTCGTGGACAGGAAGAAGCACATTCAAACCCCTTTTTTCTAGATATATTACAGAGCTGTCAGTTGACATGGAAAACTTAACCAAGCAAAAAAAATCGAATTTATTGAAAAATGCCCACACTGCCTAGCACAGAAAAATTAAGAAAGCATCAACAGACACGCTAATTGTGGCAGAGATCATGGTAACTTACATCGAGTAAATAGGGATAAGGACCACTAAAAGAGTGACTTGTGAGGAAATTCAGCCAAAAAACTAGTTGGGCAGTTGAAGAAGAAACGCCATGCATGATCTGCCTCACCGTGTAGTCCTTCTGCTCGTCCGTCCACGAGTGTGGCTGCGTGACCATCTCCCAGTCCCAGAGCCCCTTGCCCCGCGCATGACCTTTCCTGTACAAGGCGATTCGGCGCAACGCCGTGCATGCTCCCACGACGAAATTGACAAGGTAAATCTGCCTTTCGGTCCCCTCGAAGCCAGCAACCACAAGCTCCTTCAAGAGATGCTGCCGAAGCTTGCTTGGCTGCCATGGAATTTCTTCACCGGGCTTCATCCAGCAGGAGGCAATGTTGATGTGTAGGATCTCCAGGGAGGGCGCCATCTCAAGGAAGAGACGCGGCCACGATGCATCCCAGGAAGATGGCATGTCGGCGACCAGCAGCCGCCTCAGGCTGGGCAAATAGGAAAACGGGGAGGTAGACGGCACGATCCATCTGTCAGGACCGGTGAACCGGACGACGAGGCTCGTTATGTTGGGGGTCCATCGAAGGAACATGTCGAGCTCCAGCTTCAGCGGCAGCGCAAAGTATTGGCGCACGTATTCGAGCTCGAGCTCGACACCGAGGCGCATGGTGAAGTTGGATTGCCTCAGGGAGGGAAACGAGTTATGCTCGAAGAACACTCTGCTTCCCGCTCCCAGTCCTAGGGAGGCTAGGCTCTCGATGTTGGAACTCACGCCGCTTGCCGTCGGTCAGATCAACGTGGAACGCCGGTGCAACTAGCCAGAACAAGCACGTACACAACTAGCTAAGCAGACAACTAGGCAGGTGGATGCTTTGGATGCGAGGCTAGCTTATGAAGCAAACTAATCTCCGGCGAGTCTAATCGATCTGTAGGAAAATACACGGCAAACAGCACGCACGAGATAACCTTTTTTCCCCCTCTGCCGTAGCTTCCCTGGGGATTTTCTCCTTTATTTATAATAGCTGAATTACAAAGACTCCAACACAACCACGTGAGTAGTTGCCGACTTGGACTACCAACACGTATATACCTTGACTCTGTCTAACTTGACACATACGTTTGGAATACCTAACAATCTCTCCCTAATCCAAACTTGTCTACTCATCAACTCGACCACGACAAGTCTAATTGGCTCTCCCCAATTGTAACTTGGCGAATTTACAGACCAACTCAAATATGCCTTGGACTATCCAGTCTCCCTACTAACCTGTGGAAAAACACCACCCGTGGACTAAACCATCCACCCTAGCGAGATACATGCGGCTCCTTGTGGATTGCACCACCTTGTGGACTACACCGCCCACTCCAGCCTCATGTAGAGACATGGCCTCATTGAAGAGACTCACCTTCACTGGTTTACCGCCCAAGATACTTGAACTTGATCCCTCGCCGAGACATGCAGGCGACCTGGACTAGATCGACAAACCAATATGTAGACTCCACTAACATACTAAAAAAAACTAAGACACGACCGTTAACCTTGTCGCCGTTCCCATCCTCAAAGCAACCTTGAGTCATCATCAACATCTCCCACTATGGTCTGGAACGCCTCTTCCTTCTTCTTCCGATTAGGGCAGTAACGCTTGATGTGTCCGAATTCTTGACAACTCCAGCACTGAACCTTAGATTTAGGAGGACCTCGTCCACGCTCCCTTGCTAACCACTCTGACCTTGTCAACAAAAGTTGTTCACCCTCTTGATCATCATCATGGGCATAACCGCGCAATCGTTCCTCATGAACCTTCAATCTCCCAATGACTTCCTCCATGGTCATTGTTTTGAAATCACCAAACTGCTCTATAGCTGATGCAATCTGAAGAAACTTTGATGGAACCGCTCGAAGAATTTTCTTGACAGCATTAGTCTCATCAAACTTTTCTCCAAGTCCTCTTATCCCATTGGCGATGGTTGTCATCCTGAGAGCAAAGTCATCGATTGATTCGGTGTCTTTCATCTTGAGCCTATCAAACTCAGATTTGAGGGTTTGCAATCTTGCCTCCTTGATGCGATCATCTCCAAGACGATTTGTCTTTATCGCCTCCCAAGCTTCGTGTGACGTCTCCTTCTCAGCAATGAAGGCGAACACATCATCCGGGATACTTTGATAGATAGCCGTCAACGCCTTTTGATCCATCGTGTCGTCCACCTTGCCGGCAGCGGCCGGCTCCACAGCATCCCAAACTCCTTGTGTACGCATCAACGACTTCATCTTGATCGCCCAAATCGAGTAGTTGCTCTTCGTCAGCATCGGGTACGTGACAAACACGCTTCCACCTTTTTCGGCCATGATCTTGATCGTCGCTCAACGCAGTCGCAGCGCCCACCTGACGATGTAGAACTTGGCTCTGATACCAATTGTTGGAACTCACGCCGCTTGCCGTCGGTCAGATCAACGTGGAACGCCGGTGCAACTAGCCAGAACAAGCACGTACACAACTAGCTAAGCAGACAACTAGGCAGGTGGATGCTTTGGATGCGAGGCTAGCTTATGAAGCAAACTAATCTCCGGCGAGTCTAATCGATCTGTAGGAAAATACACGGCAAACAGCACGCACGAGATAACCTTTTTTCCCCCTCTGCCGTAGCTTCCCTGGGGATTTTCTCCTTTATTTATAATAGCTGAATTACAAAGACTCCAACACAACCACGTGAGTAGTTGCCGACTTGGACTACCAACACGTATATACCTTGACTCTGTCTAACTTGACACATACGTTTGGAATACCTAACACTCGAGACAGGGGAGGCTCCTCAGCTGTATCCATCGGAATGAGCAGTTGTCCACGACAAGCTCTCTCATATCTGAACCGGGGGCGTCCACCACCAGCGGCAGGAGCGTGCGCGAGTCGGTGCTCCGGCAGCTGCACAAGATGAGGTGCACACGGTCTGCAGCTTTGGGCACGAGGTGAAGACGGCCTCGTAAGCCGCCGGAGGCGTCGATTGAATGTCTCGCAGGACGAGCATGGTAAGCGCACCGTACTCGTGCAGCAGTGGCGGGAGCGCGCACCGTCCGAGCTTGAGGGTTCGCAGGCGTGACGAGCGGGGCTCCTTACACAGGCCATGGCTGGGAAAGGCGTGGACGGCGTCTTGCTGCTTGTGGTTGTGGTACAGCGGCTTGGCGATGGCCTCGAGCTCCTCGACGCCCCAGGCATCAATGGCCTCCGCGATGAGCCGGTTGATGGAGCTGCCGTTGCCGGTGACGAAGAAGTCCAGGCTCAGCCTCTTCACGACCCCCCGGCGACGGCGAGGTCCTTCCAAGAATCTCTCGATGCAGCTGTTGAAGGTGCGCATGGCGCGGCGCTTGCACCTCTCGATGTTAGGCATGATATCCAGGTTGATGGTGTCGCTTCTGTACTGTAGGCGCACATGAGCTGGTTTGCTGGATATGTCGAGGTGGAGGAGGAGCCATTTGAGGTGGCGCGGCGGGAGTAGGTCGCTGACCCTGAAGTCCAAGGCCGGCAGCTCGCGGGGGAGGCGCGCCCACCGCCTGGAGATCGACCCGGCACCGAGCGCCGTGCGGGTGTCGACGCGGCGGAGGATGAGCAGGAGCAGATCGTCGGAGAGGTCGCTGATCAGGTCGTCAGGTCGCCGGCGCAGGAATCGAACCGCCCGGCTGCTGCTCCTGCTACTGCTACGTGCCCTAATCCTCCTGGCCCTGCCCATGAGAGAGATCTGTCTCCACCTGCGCGACGAATCGAGTAGCAACAAAGGAGCAGAGATGTGCCTGGGTCGCGACCACCGTTGGGCTTAACCAGAGCCTTCGGCATCGATGTCGAAACCTGCTCGGAGAAGTGATCAATGGTGAGGATTATGATCCGAAACCGCCGGCGAGAAGTGATCAACACGGAAACGGACGTCCCACATGGAAAACCCTACATGAAGCTTATTGCGTCAAGCTGTGGTGCAAACGAACAGACCGAGCTAGGCCAGCTATTAATTGGGCTGGCCTGTTTCGCGTTCCACAGATCCCGGTTTTGGAGCCGGTTCAGAACTGGTTTTCCAATTTTCTTTTTTCTGCTGTTTCTTTAAGGTTTTCTTCAAATTTTATTTTTCACTTTCTATAAGTTTTTAAATTTTCTGTTCCTTTTAATTTATTTTTTACTTTTTTATTTCTATAAATAAAGAAACTACAAAAAAATATTTAAAAATACAAAATGTCTTCCAAAGTTTGGGAATTTGATATTTTTACCACTTTTAGAAATGTTTAGAATTTCGAAAGTAGTTGACTTTGTTCCAAAAAAATTCAAATTTTGGTTCACACATCTTAAAAGTTTAGGATTTCAAAATGTGTTCACTTTTTTCTTACAAAACAGATCTTTTTTAAAAAAAATATTGCCGTAATTGAAATAGTTAATCGCGCTTTTAAAAAGTTCAGGATTCAAATTCGTTCACTTTTTTCAAAATTGTTTAGCTTTCAAATTTGTTCTTGAAATTCCAAAAAATGTTCGAAAAGTATCCACTGCAAGCCCATCACCATAGAAATATCTCGAGGCAAACCTCACCACCAACCGCTTCTGCATGTGGTCGCTCCATTTTTTCACCTCTTCCTTCCTTTCTGTCCTCGATAATCCTTTCTTTTGAGTGTTGGACAACTAGGTGCAATGAGTACAAGAGGCGGACCAATCCATGGCTGACGACGACAAACACGCTAACGTTCCCGTGCACGTAGGGCCTTACGGTGATGGCCTACAGGAGGACCACACCGAGGCGCATGGTGAAGTTGGATCGCCTCAGGGAGTGAAACGAGTTATGCTCAAAGAACACTCTGCTTTCGGCTCTAGTCCCAGGAAGGCTAGGCTCTCGAGACTAGGGAGGGTCCTCAGTCGTATCCATCGGAATGAGCAGTTCGTTACGTCGCCGGCGTAGGAATCAAACCGTCCCGCTCGTGCTACTTGCCCTAGTCCTCTTGGCCCTGCCCATGAGAGAGATCTATCTCCACCTGCGCGACCAATCGAGTAGCCACAAGCGAGCAGATGTGCTTGGGTCAGGACCGTCGTTGGGCTTAACCAGAGCCTTCGGCATCAACGTTGAAACCTGCTCGGACAAGTGATCAATGGCGGAGGATACATAAGAGTATGAATTGTGATCGGAAACAGCCGGCGAGAAGTGATCTACGGGAAAACAGAGTCCGACATGGAAAACCCTACTTTTTTTTGAGACAACATGCAAACCCTACATTTTGTTTAGCATTCCATAGATCCCGGTTTTGGGAACCTTCTACCACGTTCCCGGTCGGTTCAGATCTGGTTTTCTCGTTTTTTTTCTATTGTTTCTTTTAAGGTTTTCTTCAATTTTTTACTTTTTATTTTCCTATTAATTTTTGTTTACTTTTTTATTTTTTTTATAAAATAAAAAAATAAAAATATTTAAAATTTCTTCCCTTTTTATGAAAAATGTTTGGGAATTTCGATTTTTGTCAGCGCTTTTAGAAATGCTTAGAATTCCGAAAGTACTTGACTTTGTTCCAAAACTATTCAAATCTTTAAAAATTGTTTGAAAATTTTCAAAATTTTGATCACACTTTTTAAAAGGTCAGGATTTCATGAATTTGGTTCGCTTATTAAAATTGTTCTGATTTAAAAAAAATATTAAAAAGATTATAATTGAAAATATTTGTTCCGGCTTTTAAAAAGTTTAGGATCCAAATTTGTTTCAAAATTCCAAAAAATGTTCGAAAAGTATCCAGTGCAAGCCTACCACCATAGAAATATCTAGAGGCAGACCTCACCACCAACCGCCTCTGCGCGTTGTCTCTCCCGTTTTTCACCTCTTCCTTCCTTCCCTTCCTCGACAATCCCTTCTTTTGAGTGTTGGACAACTAGCCACGATGAGTACAGGAGGCGGACCAATCCATAGATGATGACGACAAAGACGCTAACATTTCCGTGCACATAGGGCCTGACGGCGATGGCGTACAGGAGGACGACAACGGCTCCGGCTGCCGGAAGGGACTAGAGTTCCCTGGCATCCTCTATCATTGCGTCTCCCACTGCTGTCGGTGCCCTCCGAATTCCTCAATGCCCGTCATCCGCGTGCTGCCGATCTTCTCCTTCGCCGTTATCCATGTCATCTTGCTCCATCAACTAGTTTTAAGCTAGCACATTGCAACGAAAGGTTAACTGCCACTAGGGACTTGCAAGTCAACGGATGCTTCAGAAAAATGGCATATTAGATGTATTAGTGGTGTATGCTTTGGTGAACACTACTTATATGCTCCATCCGTTTCTAAATATTTTATCTTTCTAGATATTTCAACAAGTGACTACATACAGAGCAAAATGAGTGAATCTACACTCTAAAATATGTCTATATACATCCGTATGTGGTAGTCCATTTGAAATCTCTAAAAAGACAAATATTTAGGAACGGAGGGAGTATTTGTTATTGTTGGCATGGGAGGTGCATGCCACTGATAAACATTATTAAGAGGCGCTATAATGGTGGCCAACCAGCTATGCCATGTGGCGCATGTTGGTTGGTCACGATGAGAAAGTTTTTTTTAGAGTTTTTTTAAATGGTAGGGAGATTTTTTTTAAGAGAAAGTTTTTCTAATTTTTTTTCCTTTAAGATGGTTGTGATGTCCACGTGATGCGAGAATATTTTTTTAAGATTTTAACATGATGTCCGCAATGGCGGCCCCCAACCACTAGTAAACATTACCAGTGACGTGATACTAGTGACGTGCTAGGTACACGTCATTAATGTTGATTTTCTGGATGATACTAGTAGGCTTCCCTGTACTACTGATGATTCTATTTTGTTATTGCAGCTTCAGAATGTTGTTAACGATATGGTTGTTATATCATGCTTCAAATTCAAGTATAAAGAAAAAGAAAATGAATTTAAAACTAAGACAAAATCAACCCGTCGGCGGCGCCGCCGATCTCCCACGTCTTCTGTGGCCTTAGGGTCATGGGTGCGCGGTGGATCCCGACCCTTGCCGGCAGGGAGGGCTCTGTTTTCAGGTGCTTCTTCAAGTTTTGTTAGGGGTTGTATCCCACGTAAGAAGACGAGATGGCGGCGGCTTCTTGAAGATGGAATAAGGTTCTCCCCGCCTAGCCCCCGTCCCAATGGTGTGTCTAGCATCGTTAGAGGGCGTGTGGAGGTGTGTCTCCAGCGGGATCTCACGAGATTTGGTCGGTGGTTGTCTTTGGTGGATCTGCTCGGATCCGGACTTTGTTTATCTTTGTTCATGTGTCTTCAGGTTGGATCCTTCCGATCTAAAATTCTCTTCATCGACGGCGGTTTCTGTTCTGGGCGTTGGTACTATGGGACATTAGCACGACGACTTCCCGACTGTCTACTACAATAAGTTGTGCCCGGCTCCGGCGAGGGAGGGTCGATGACGGCGACGCGCCTTTGGCTCACTCCAATTCTTGTAGTCGTCGCTAGATGGTCTATGAATCTGGATATAATTTTTATTATTTCTGGTGTTCATTGTACTGCCATGATTGAAGATGAATAGATAGACAGGAAAGGTATTACCCTCTCAGAAGAAAGAAACAAAAATAAAACAAATAATGAGAAATTTGCACACAATTTACAAAACAATTACGCCTTTTTATAATATGAAAGAATAAACATATAATAGTGGAATTTTAACAAAAGAATTAAAGTTTCCTCAGATGTAGTGAATGAGTGGTATTAGTATTAAAGTTATAGAAGAAATAAAATAAATAGAAAACTTAAAAAAATCAAAATAATAAAGTTTTCAAAGAAAGAATGAATTAGTGGCTTTGGTATTATCCTTTAAGAAAATAGAAAGTGAAACAAAAACTAAAAAAATCAAAATAATAAGATCTTCTAAATAAGAATGAATTGGTGATATTGATATTGCCCTTTAAGAAGGAAGAAAATGAAGAAAAAAATGGAAACAAACAATGATAAAATTTGTGCACATTTTACACAAAATAGCTCTTTTCATAATATGCAAGAATATGTTTATAGTAAAATAATAACTAAATCAAAATCAAAACAATGAAAATTTATAAGAAAGAATGAGCTACTAGCATTGGTAAGAAGAAAGATATGGAAAAGGTAAAGAAAATTGCACACAACTTTGCACTAAAATTACACTTTGTATAATATCTAAACAACAATCATATTATAGTGTAATTTTCGCACATATTTCAAAGTATTTGCGTGTATACATTTACACTCAACTAACATATCTTCCCGCAAAAAAAAAACTCAACTAACACATCAAATATACCTACAAAAGGAAAATAAAATAAAAACCAACTCATTAAGAAACCAAAACCAGAAACGCATCAAAACAGAAAAAACAAAGGGACAGAGGGGGGTTAGGTGGCACATGTAATGGGCTCTAGTCCACTAGCATCTTGACTGACAAAAATATGTGGCCAGTCAAAAAACAAACAACCCAATACTGCTCACCAAATAGACCAGAGAAAAAACAGAGCACAAATGCTAAAGTAGAAATCAATGGACTAAAAAGTTGTCTGACCTAAAATTAATTTCCAGGCAACTTAAATATACCTAAAGTCTCAAACATAAGATGTTTCGACAATTCAAATGTTCCTAAATTTGAATTGTCAAAACATCTTATATTTCAGAACAGAGTGTAGATGAGAACAAGGTCTCATCTAACACTTACATCCTTTAATTAATCAAACAAGAAAAAGAAAAAAAATCTTTACGGATCACCGCTTACAATCAAATGGTCTGGGAGTTAGATGAGACTTAGTTAAATCTCATTTGGTTGAGACCTAGCTAGCCACATCTTATTTGTTACTAGAGCTGCCGGTGGACATGGAGAACTTAGTGAATCAAATTATTAGAGTGTGTTGAAAAATACCCACAGAAAAGATCAAGTGCGCCAGCGATCATATATGGATAAGGAACACCAAGACAGAAGCCTGTAAGACGTGATAAAATTCAGCCCAAAACAAGTTGAACAGGTGAGGAAGAAACCCCATCCATGATCTGCTTCAGCGTGTAGTCCTTCTCCTCGTCCGTCCACGAGTGTGGCTGCGTCACCATCTCCCAGTCCCAGAGCCCCTTTCCCTGCGCATGCCCGTTCCTGAACAAGGCGACACGGCGCAACGCCGTGCATGCTCGGACGACGAAATTGACAAGGTAAATCTGCCTTTTGGTTCCCTCGAAACCAGTAACCACAAACTCCTTCAAGTGATGCTGCCGAAGCTCGCTGGGCTGCCATGAAATTTCTTTACCAGGCTTGTCCTTGCAGGAGGCAATGTTGATGTGTAGGATCTCGAGAGAAGGCGTCATCTCAAGAAAGAGACGAGGCCACGAAGCATCCCAGGAAGACGGCACATCCGTGACCAGCAGCCGCCTCAGGCTAGGCAAATACGACAACGGGGAGCTAGACGGCACGATCCATCTGTCAGGACCAGTGAACCTGACAATGAGGCTGGTTATGTTGGGGGTGCACCGAAGAAACATGTCAAGCTCTAGCTTCAGCCGCTCTGCAAAGTATTGGCGCGCGCCTTCCAGAGCAACACCAAGATGCAGGGCGAAGTTGCATTGCCTCAGGGAGGGAATCAAGTTATACTCGAAGAAGACCACTGTACCTCCCATGGAGGCTAGGCTCTCAAGACAGGGGAGAGCCCCCAGCCGTATCCATCGGAATTTGCAGTTGTCAAAGACAAGCTCTCTGATCTCTGAACTGGGGGCGTCCACCTCCACCGGCAAGAGTGCGCCTGAGCCGCTCCTGCAGATACACGAGATGAGGTGCAGGGTCTGCAGCTTTGGGCACGAGGCCAAGACAACCTCGTAGGCGGCCGGGGGCGTCGATTCAGGAATGTCTCGCAGGACGAGCATGGTAAGCGCGCTGTACTCGTGCAGCGGCGGGAGTAGGCAGCCCCCAAGCTTGAGGCTTCGCAGGGATGCGGCGCCGGGCTCCCTGCACATGCCATGGCTGGGAAAGGCGTGGACGATGTCTGCTTCATAGTAGAGTGGCTTGGCGATGACGTCGAGGTCCTCGACGCCCCAAGCATCAATGGCCTCCACGATGAGCCTGTTCATGCAGGAGCCGTTGCCGGTGGTGTAGAACTCGAGACTCAGCCTCTTGAGGACCCCCCGGCGAGAGCGAGGTCCTTGCTGCAAGAGGCTCTCTACGGATCTGTTCAAGGCGCGCATGGCGCGGCGCTCGTACCTCTTGATGTTGGGCAGGAGCTCCAGTCTGACGGCGTGGCGTCTGTACTGCAGATGCGCTGCTACTTTGCTGTAGATGTCCCGGTGCAGGAGGACCCATCGGTGGTAGCGCGGCGGGAGTATGTCGCTTACCTTCAAGTCCAAGGCGGACAGCTCGCGGGGGAGGTGCGCCCAGCGCCTGGAGATCGAGCCGGCGGCGAGCGCCGTGCGGGTGTCGAGGCGGCGGAGGACGAGGAGGAGCAGATCGTCGGAGAGGTCGCTCATCCGGTCGGCACGTTGCCGGCGCAGGAATCGAGCCGCCCCGCTCGCGCGGCTGGCCCTGGCCATGAGAGAGCTACCTCCAGCTGCGCGACGAAGCGAATAGCGAGCAGTGGCCGGGTCGCGGCCGCGGTCGCGCTTAAAAAGAGCCTTCCGCATCGACATCGAGGCCTGCTCGGATAGGGACTGACAAGTTTGTGGCTTTTCTGTGCCGGAACGGAATCGGACCGCCGGCGGGAAGGGGGTTTGAGTGGGATTTGGGGGAAACGCAGGCAGCGCCGCCGGCGACTGAGGGGAGAGATGGGGAGTGGACGGACAGTGAGGAGGGAGCGCACTAGAAATGGACAGAAACAGCCTCCTAGGCCCAGCCTGGCTGAGGAGAGGTAGATGAATGTGGCCCAATGGGCTCCAGCCTCCTTCCTTGGGAAAGCACAGAGAATTCCCGAGAAGAGAAAAAAAAAGAGAATTCCTGAGAGGAGATAATTTTTTTAAATTCGATGAACTTTTTCACAAATCCGTGATTTTTTTTTAAAAGTCTATGAACATTTTTGAATTCAAGATCTTTTTTGTATTTTGATTTTTTTTTTGTTTTTTATCTCGAAAGTCAACAGTTGAGGGATGGCGCCAGGAAGCTTTCCTCATGTTGAACGCGCCAAATAGGAGCTCCCAAGAAAAAGGTAAAGCATAGTTTTTTTTGCAAGTGGGCAGCTACAAACCCATTATGGTAGACAATATTTATTTTGCCGTGGTTATGGTAGACGAATTACAACTCTAAAAAATTACTTGTAGCAAATTCACAATGATACAAACCAAGAATAGATGGGACATCAAAGAGAGCCATCTTTCCTAGGTCGCTGCTTATTACTCCACCTATTAACAATGTTACCTTCTTCCTCAACAAACAAGTTTTCCATCTTCAAAACTCGAATTACAGTTGGAACAAACGATCATTTGTTTGGTTTGTTCCAGCCTACAGCAATACATACACCTTACCAAAGTTTTATAGTCGCTGTCAAATTTTGGAACCAAACATGTTCAGAACCAATCTACCTTTGCCTCAGCAATGATCTGCCAAAGACATCATTAATGGCACGCACGCCACTAATGTAATTTTGATGCATAAAAAATAGCGACTACAACAACTTTTTTAGCCAAGTGTTAAGTTTTGTTGTTGTTGTCATGGTAATATTTGACTCAAAATGCTGCCAGAATAGCAAAAGTTGGCCAAATGTTGCCATGGCAGTACAAATGGGCACTTCGACTCATTTCTGTTGTCTTTGCCTTAGCAGTGATGTGCCAAATTTTGGAACCAAACCTGTTGGGAACCAATTTGCCTTTGCCTTAGCAGGGATGTGCCAAAGACATCATTGATGGCAAACACGCCGCTAATGTGATTTTGATGCATAAAAAATAGCTACCATGATAACTTTTTTTAGCCAAGTGTCAATTTCTTGTGGTTGTTGTGCCACCATTTGGCTCAAAATGCTGCCACAACAGCAAAAGTTGGCCAAACAATGATGCCATGGCAGCAAAATGGGCACTTCGGCTCATTTCTGATGTCACGACAACATTTTTTAGTTTAACTGTAACAGTAATATCATATAACATTCTAATTTGTAAATACCTTTAAGGGTAAGACTTCAACATAACAGTAATAACATATAAGATAGTCAATAAAATACTAGCATAGAATGACTAGTACATATAGCATGCCTACTAACACTACAAGAAAAAGATACATCCATGACATTTTGACCCGAACAAAAATATTTTCAGTCAAACTTCATGATGATAAGACTTACGAAAACATGTACCATTATGGATGTGGTGGGCACCTACTTCTATGACAAAAAATTATGATAGAAAATAAAATTTTCATCATCAACGGGTTTGCACTGCACCTGCATAATTGAAAAATCATGGTAGAAGTGAGGACGAGAAATTTTCTCAGATTTGTCCGCCTCGCATGGTATACGGTGGGTGGTCAGTATCGAATGATGCAGGGTAGTTGATGCGTCCATTTTGCATCATGCTTTTATATCGATATTTATTGCATTATAGGCTATTATTACTCGTCATGTAACAATACTTATGCCTATTCTCTCTTATTTTACAAGGTTTACACGAAGAGGGAGAACGCCGGCAGCTGGAATTCTGGGCTGGAAAAGGAGCAAATATTAGAGACCTATTCTGCACAACTCCAAAAGTCCTGAAACTCCACGGAAGTTATTTTTGGAATTAATATAAAATGCTGAGCGAAGAAAGTACCAGATGAAGGAAATATGCCCTAGAGGCAATAATAAAGTTATTATTTATTTCCTTATTTCATGATAAATATTTATTATTCATGCTAGAATTGTATTAACCGAAAACATAATACATGTGTGAATACATAGACAAACATAGTGTCACTAGTATGCCTCTACTTGACTAGCTCGTTAATCAAAGATGGTTAAAGTTTCCTAACCATAGACATAAGTTGTCATTTGATTAACGGGGTCACATCATTAGGAAAATGATGTGATTGACTTGACCCATTTCGTTAGCTTAGCACTTGATCGTTTAGTATGTTGCTATTGCTTTCTTCATCACTTATACATGTCCCTATGACTATGAGATTATGCAACTCCCGTTTACCGGAGGAACACTTTGTGTGCTACAAAACGTCACAACGTAACTGGGTGATTATAAAGGTGCTCTACAGGTGTCTCCGAAGGTACTTGTTGGGTTGGCGTATTTCGAGATTAGGATTTGTCACTCCGATTGTTGGAGAGGTATCTCTAGGCCCACTCGGTAATGCACATCACTATAAGCCTTGCAAGCATTGTAACTAATGAGTTAGTTGCGGGATGATGTATTACGGAACGAGTAAAGAGACTTGCCGGTAACGAGATTGGACTAGGTATTGAGATACCGATGATCAAATCTCGAGCAAGTAACATACCGATGACAAAAGGAACAACGTATGTTGTTATGCGGTTTGACCGATAAAGATCTTCGTAGAATATGTGGGAGCCAATATGAGCATCCAGGTTCCGCTATTGGTTATTGATCGAAGACGTGTCTCGGTCATGTCTACATAGTTCTCGAAGCCGTAGGGTCCGCACGCTTAAAGTTCGGTGACGATCGGTATTATGAGTTTATGTGGTTTGATGTATCGAATGTAGTTCGGAGTCCTGGATGAGATCGGGGACATGACGAGGAGTCTCGAAATGGTTGAGACGTAAAGATCGATATATTGGACGACTATATTTAGACTTCGGAAAGGTTCCGAGTGATTCGGGTATTTTTCGGAGTACCGGAGAGTTACGGGAATTAGCTAGGGAGTATATGGGCCTTATTGGGCCAGACGGGAATAGAGGAGAGAGGCGAAAAGGAAGGAGGCGCGCACCCCCCTGGTCTGAATTGGACAAGGGGTGCAGCCCCCTTTTCCTTCTCCCTCTCCCCCTCTTTCCTTCTCTCCTAATCCTACTAGGACTTGGGAGTCCTAGTAGGACTCCCCACACTTGGCGCGCCCCCTCTAGGGCCGGCCACTCCCTCCCTCCTTTATATACAGGGGCAGGGGGCACCTCTAGAGACAACAATTGATCCCTTGGATCTCTTAGCCGTGTGTGGTGCCCCCCTCCACGATAATCCACCTCGATAATATCGTAGCGGTGCTTAGGCGAAGCCCTGCGTCGGTAGAACATCATCATCACCACCACGCCGTCGTGCTGACAGAACTCTCCCTCAAAGATTGGCTGGATCAGAGTTCGAGGGACGTCATCGAGTTGAACGTGTGCAGAACTCGGAGGTGTCGTGCGTTCTGTACTTGATCGGTCGGATCGTGAAGACGTACGACTACATCAACCGCGTTGTGCTAACGCTTCCGCTTTCGGTCTACGAGGGTACGTGGACACACTCTCCCCTCTCGTTGTTGTGCATCACCATGATCTTGTGTGTGCGTAGGATTTTTTTTGAAATTACTACATCCCCAACAGTGGCATCCGAGCCTGGTTTATGCGTAGATATTATATGCACGAGTAGAACACAAGTGAGTTGTGGGCGGTACAAGTCATACTACTTACCAGTATGTTACGCATTGGTTCGGCGGTATTGTTGGATGAAGCGGCACGGACCGACATTACGCGTACGCTTACGCGAGACTGGTTTTACTGCCGTGCTTTGCACACAGGTGACTAGCGGGTGTCAGTTTCTCCAACTTCAGTTGAACCGAGTGTGGCTACGCCCGGTCCTTGAGAAGGTTAGAACAACACTAACTTGACGAACTATCGTTGTGGTTTTGATGCGTAGGAAAGAACGGTTCTTTCTCATCCCGTAGCAGCCACGTAAAACATGCAACAACAAAGTAGAGGACGTCTAACTTGTTTTGGAGGGCATGTTGTGATGTGATATGGTCAAGACGTGATGCTATATTTTATTGTATAATATGATCATGTTTTGTAACCGAAGTTATCGGCAACTGGCAGGAGCCATATGGTTGTCGCTTTATTGTATGAAATGCAAACGCCCTGTAATTGCTTTAGTTTACCACAAAGTGGTAGCAATAGTCGTAGAAGCAATAGATGGCGTAAACGACAACGATGCTACGATGGAGATCAAGGTGTCGCGCCGGTGATGGTGATCATGATGGTGCTTCGGATATGGAGATCACAAGCACAAGATGATGATGGCCATATCATATCACTTATATTGATTGCATGTGATGTTTATCCTTTATGCATCTTATCTTGCTTTGATTGACGGTAGCATTATAAGATGATCTCACACTAAATTTCAAGATAAAAGTGTTCTCTTTGAGTATGCACCGTTGCCAAAGTTCGTCGTGCCCAGACACCACGTGATTATCGGGTGTGATAAGCTCTATGTCCATCTACAACGGGTGCAAGCCAGTTTTGCACACGCAGAATACTCAGGTTAAACTTGACGAGCCTAGCATATGCAGATATGGCCTCGGAACACTAAGACCGAAAGGTCAAGCGTGAATCATATAGTAGATATGATCAACATAGTGATGTTCACCATTGAAAACTACTCCATTTCACGTGATGATCGATTATGGTTTAGTTGATTTGGATCACGTGATCACTTAGATGATTAGAGAGGTGTCTATCTAAGTGGGAGTTCTTAAGTAATATGATTAATTGAACTTAAATTTATCATGAACTTAGTCCTGGTAGTATTTTGCAAATTATGTTGTAGATCAATAGCTTGCGTTGTTGCTTTCATATGTTTTTTGATATGTTCCTAGAGAAAACTGTGTTGAAAGATGTTAGTAGAAATGATGCGGACTTGGTCCGTGATCTGAGGATTAACCTCATTGCTGCACAAAAGAATTATGTCCTTGATGCACCGCTAGGTGACAGACCTATTGCAGGAGCAGATGCAGATGTTATGAACATTTGGCTTGCTCAATATGATGACTAATTGATAGTTTAGTGCGCCATGCTCAACGGCTTAGAATCGGGACTTCAAAGGCGTTTTGAACGTCATGGACCATATGAGATGTTCCAGGAGTTGAAGTTAATATTTCAAGCAAATACCCGAGTTGAGAGATATGAAGTCTCCAACAAGTTCTATAGCTAAAATATGGAGGAGAATTGCTCAACTAGTGAGCATGTGCTCAGATTGTCTGGGTACTACAATCGCTTGAATCAAGTGGGAGTTAATCTTCCAGATAAGATAGTGATTGACAGAGTTCTCTAGTCACCATCACCAAGTTACTAGAACTTCGTGATGAACTATAGTATGCAAGGGATGATGAAAACGATTCCCGAGCTCTTCATGATGTTGAAATCGACGAAGGTAGAAATCAAGAAAGAGCGTCAAGTGTTGATGATTGACAAGACCACTAGTTTCAAGAAAAGGGCAAAGGGAAAGAAACGGAAACTTCAAGTAGAATGGCAAGCAAGTTGTCACTCCCATGAAGAAGCCCAAAGCTGAAACAAAGGCTGAAACTGAGTGCTTCTACTGCAAAGGAAATGGTCACTGGAAGCGGAAATACCCTAAGGGTGTGTTCGCTTCATGGGATTGCTTAGCTTTCCAAAGGATTTTCATTCCGTAGTTTTTATTTCCTTCGATGGCGTTCGGATCAAAGGAATCAGCTACAACGTTCCTGTGGAAAGGTGTGTCAACAGTGTCCATTTCACAGGGATGCAAAAATCTAGTCTAGCCTCTTTTCTGGGCGGAGGCCCGAGGCAACACAGTACAAGACGAATACAAAAACATTTTTTCACATCAGTGTGAGAGTAGACGAACCAGCAGGTAGTGATTAGACAGCTCGGTGGCCCAATAAATACTTTAATATTACTGCACTAATAGTACCACTCATCTTCATTGTTTTCCTCTGAACCGAATACATCTCCTTCTCTGTTTTGAGAACTGCAGGATTACACTGTTCAACAAACTCTATTCCTGCACATTTTCATGTTCCTTTGGTTTCTTCACCGGTATACCGAACGGGGCCTAAACATTTGGTGGATAAGTAGGATGGCAAAGTGAACAGGGGTATATTTGATATACAGGTTATTGATGTGTACCTTACTAGTGTTTATAGTAGCCCCTGGGTATTTGATACTTGTTCGGTTGCTAAAAATTAGTAACTCGAAACAGGAGTTACAGAATAAACAGAGACTAGTTGAGGGTGAACTGACGATGTGTGTTGGAAGTGGTTCCAAGATTGATATGATCATCATCACACACTCCCTATACTTTCGAGATTAGTGTTGAACCTAAATAAATGATATTTGGCATTTGCATTGAGCATGAATATGATTTGATCATGTTTATTGCAATACTGTTATTCATTTAAGTTAGAGAATAATTGTTGTTCTGTTTACATGAATAAAACCTTCTATGGTCATACACCCAATAAAAATGGTTTGTTGGATCTCGATTGTAGTGATACACATGTTCATAATATTGATGCCAAAAGATGCAAAGTTGATAACGATAGTGCAACATATTTGTGGCACTTCCGTTTAGGTCATATTGGTGTAAAGCGCATGAAGAAACTCCATGCTGATGGGTTTTTGGAATCATTTGATTATGAATCACTTGATGCTTGCGAACCATGCCTCGTGGGCAAGATGACTAAAACTCCGTTCTCCGGAACAATGGAGCGAGCAACATATTTATTGGAAATAATACATATTGATGTATGTGATTCGATGAGTGTTGAGGCTCGCGGCGGGTATCGTTATTTTCTGACCTTCACAGATAATTTGAGCAGATATGGGTATATCTACTTAATGAAACACAAGTCTGAAATGTTTGAAAAGTTCAAAGAATTTCAGAGTGAAGTGGAAAATCATCGTAACAAGAAAATAAAGTTTCTGCGATCTGATCGCGGAGACGAATATTTGAATTATGAGTTTGGTCTTCAATTAAAACAATATGGAATAGTTTCACAAACTCATGCCACCTGGAACACCACAGCGTAATGGTGTGTCCGAACATCGTAACCACACTTTATTAGATACGGTGCAATCTATGATGTATCTTACCGATTTACCATTGTCGTTTTGGGGTTATGCATTAGGGACAGCTGCATTCGCTTTAAATAGGGCACCATCAAAATCCATTGAGACGACGCCTTATGAACTGTGGTTTGGCAAGAAACCAAAGTTGTCGTTTTTAAAGTTTGGGGCTGCAATGCTTATGTGAAAAAGTTTCAACCTGATAAGCTCGAACCCAAATCAGAGAAGTGCGTCTTCATAGAACACCCAAAGGAAACTGTTGGGTACACCTTCTATCACAGATCCGAAGGCAAGACATTCGTTGCCAAGAATGGATCCTTTCTAGAGAAGGAGTTTCTCTCAAAAGAAGTGAGTGGGAGGAAAGTAGAGCTTGATAAGGTAATTGTACCTTCTCCCGAATTGGAAAGTAGTTCATCACAAAAATTGGTTACAGTGATTCCTACAACAATTAGTGAGGAAGCTAATGATGATGATCATGAAACTTTAGATAAGTTACTTAACACCAGAATACGGTCCTCCAGATCATAAAACCTCGTAGGTCTTCTAGAGTACGGTCCGCACCAGAGTGGTACGGTAATCCTGTTCTGGAAGTCATGTTACTAGACCATGATAAACATACGAACTATGAGGAAGCGATGATGAGCCCAGATTCCGCGAAATGGCTGGACGCCATGAAATCTGAGATAGGATCCATGTATGAGAACAAAGTGTCGACTTTGGTGGACTTGCCCGATGATCGGCAAGCCATAGAAAATAAATGGATCTTCAAGAGGAAGACGGACGTTGATAGTAGTGTTACTATCTACAAAGTTCAACTTGTCACAAAAAGGTTTTCGACAAGTTCAAGGTCTTGACTACAATGAGATTTTCTCAACTGTAGCGATGCTTAAGTCTGTCCGAATCATGTTAGCAATTGCCACATTTTATGAAATCTGGCAAATGGATGTCAAAACTGCATTCCTTAATGGTTTTCTTAAAGAAGAGTTGTATACGATGCAACCAGAAGGTTTTGTCAATCCTAAAGGTGCTAACAAAATGTGCAAGCTCCAGCGATCCATCTATGGACTGGTGCAAGCATCTCGGAGTTGGAATATACACTTTGATAAGTTGATCAAAGCATATAGTTTTATACGGACTTGCAGTGAAGCCTGTATTTACAAATAAGTGAGTGGGAGCACTACAGCCTTTCTGATAAGTATATGTGAGTGACATATTGTTAATCAGAAATGATGTAGATTTTTTTCAGAAGCATACATAAGTGTTTGAAAGGAGTTCTTTAGAAGAAAGACCTTAGTAAAGCTACTTACATATTGAGCATCAAGATCTATTGAGATAGATCAAGACGATTGATAAGATTTTCAATGAGTACATACCTTGACAAGATTTTGAAGTAGTTCTGAAATTGAGTAAGACTCAAATCTCGACCACGGCAGAAAATAGAAAGAGAATGAAAAGTCATTCCCTATGCCTCAGTCATAGGTTCTATAAAGTATGCTATGCTGTGTACCAGACCTATTGTATACCTTGCTCTGAGTTTGGCAAGGGAGTACAATTTTGATCTAATAGTAGATCACTGGACAACAGTCAAGAATATCCTTAGTGAGGACTAAGGAAACATTTCTCGATTATGGAGGTAATAAATTAGCCTGTCGTAAAGAGTTACATCGGTTCAATCTTCTACACCGATCCAGATGACTCTAAGTCTCAATTTGAATACATATTGAAAGTGGCAGCGATTAGCTAGAGTAGCTCCGTGCAGAGCATTGTAGACATAGAATATTTGCAAAATACATACGGCTCTGAATGTGACTGACCCGTTGACTAAACTTCTCTCACGAGCAAAATATGATCATACCTTAGTACTCTTTGGGTGTTAATCACATAACGATGTGAACTATATTATTGACTCTAGTAAACCCTTCGGGTGTTGGTCACATGAGGATGTGAAATATTGGTGTTAAATCACATGGTGATGTGAACTAGATTATTGACTCTAGTGCAAGTGGGAGACTGAAGGAAATACACCCTAGAGGCAATAATAAAGTTATTATTTATTTCCTTATTTCATGATAAATGTTTATTATTCATGCTAGAATTGTATTAACCGGAAACATAATACATTTGTGAATACATAGACAAACATAGTGTCACTAGTATGCCTCTACTTCACTAGCTCGTTAATCAAAGATGGTTAAAGTTTCCTAACCATAGACATGAGTTGTCATTTGATTAACGGGGTCGCATCATTAGGAGAATGATGTGATTGACTTCACCCATTTCGTTAGCTTAGCACTTGATCCTTTAGTATATTGCTATTGCTTTCTTCATCACTAATACATGTTCATGTTCCTATGACTATGAGATTATGCAACTCCCGTTTACCGGAGGAACACTTTGTGTGCTACCAAACGTCACAACGTAACTGGGTGATTATAAAGGTGTTCTACAGGTGTCTCTGAAGGTACTAGTTGGGTTGGCGTATTTCGAGATTAGGATTTGTCACTCCGATTGTCGGAGAGGTATCTCTGGGCCCACTCGGTAATGCACATCACTATAAGCCTTGCAAGCATTATAACTAATGAGTTAGTTGTGGGATGATGTATTATGGAATGAGTAAAGAGACTTGCCAGTAACGAGATTGGACTAGGTATTGAGATACCGACGATCGAATCTCGAGCAAGAAACATACCGATGACAAAAGGAACAATGTATGTTGTTATGCGGTTTGACCGATAAAGATCTTCGTAGAATATGTGGGAGCCAATATGAGCATCCAAGTTCCGTTATTGGTTATTGACCGGAGACGTGTCTCGGTCATGTCTACATAGTTCTCGAACCTGTAGGGTCCGCACGCTTAAAGTTCGGTGGTGATCGGTATTACGAGTTTATGTGTTTTGATGTACCGAAGGTAGTTCGGAGTCTCGGATGAGATCGGGGACATGACGAGGAGTCTCAAAATGGTCGAGACGTAAAGATCGATATATTCGACGACTATATTCGGACTTTGGAAAGGTTCCGAGTGATTCGGGTATTTTTCGAAGTACCGGAGAGTTACGGGAATTCACCGGGGAGTATATGGGCCTTATTGGGCCATACAGGAATAGAGGAGAGAGACAAAAAGGAAGGAGGCACGCGCCCCCCTCTAGTCCGAATTGGACAAGGGGTGCAGCCCCCTTTTCCTTCTCCCTCTCCCCTCTTTCCTTCTCTCCTACTCCAGAAAGGAAAGGGGAATCCTACTAGGACTTGGGAGTCCTAGTAGGACTCCCCACACTTGGTGCGCCCCCTCTAGGGCTGGCCTCTCCCTCCCTCCTTTATATACGGGGGCAGGGGGCACCTCTAGAGACAACAATTGATCCCTTGGATCTCTTAGCCATGTGCGGTGCCCCCCTCCATGATAATCCACCTCAATAATATCGTAGCGGTGCTTAGGCGAAGCCCTGCGTTGGTAGAACATCATCATCGTCACCACGCCGTCACGCTGACGGAACTCTCCCTCAAATCTTGGCTGGATCAGAGTTCGAGTGACGTCATCGAGTTGAACGTGTGCAGAACTCGGAGGTGCCGTGCGTTCGGTACTTGATCGGTCGGATCGTGAAGACGTACGACTACACCAACCGCGTTGTGCTAACGCTTCCGCTTTCGGTCTACGAGCGTACGTGGACACACTCTCCCCTCTCGTTGTTGTGCATCACCATGATCTTGCGTGTGCGTTCGATTTTTTTTGAAATTACTACGTTCCCCAACACCAGAGGGGGCCTACACCCTGGCCACGAGGGTGGGGGCGCGCCCTACCCCCCTAGGCGCGCCCCCTGCCTCGTGGGCCACCTGGCAGGCCTCCGGTGCCCATCTTCTGCTATATGAAGTCTTTTACCCTGGAAAAAATCATAAGCAAGCTTTCGGGACGAAACACCGCCGCCACGAGGCAGAACCTTGGCGGAACAAATCTAGGGCTCCGGTGGAGCTGTTCTACCAGGGAAACTTCCCTCCGGTAAGGGGAAATCATCATCATTGTCATCACCATCGATGCTCTCATCGGGAGGGGGTCAATCTCCATCAACATCTTCACCAGCACCATCTCCTCTCAAACCCTAGTTCATCTCTTGTACCCAATCTTTGTCTCAAAACCTCAGATTGGTACCTGTGGGTTGCCAGTAGTGTTGATTACTCCTTGTAGTTGATGCTAGTTGGTTTATTCGGTGGAAGATCATATGTTCAGATCCTTTATGCATATTAATACCCCTCTGATTATGAACATGAATATGATTCGTGAGTAGTTATGTTTGTTCCTGAGGACATGGGAGAAGTCCTTTTATAAGTAGTCATGTGAATTTGGTATTCGCTCGATATTTTGATGAGATGTATGTTGTCTCTCCTCTAGTGGTGTTATGTGGATGTCAACTACATGACACTTCACCATTGTTTCGGCCTAGAGGAAGGCATTGGGAAGTAATAAGTAGATGATGGGTTGCTAGAGTGACAGAAGCTTAAACCCTAGTTTATGAGTTGCTTCACAAGGATTTGATTTGGATCCATATGTTTCATTATGTGGTGAGGTTTACCTTAGTACTTCTTTTGTAGCTCTGGATGCTTGCAATAGGGGTCAATCATAAGTGGGATGCTTGTCCAAGAAAGGGCAGTACCCAAGCACCGGTCCACCCACATATCAAATTATCGAAGTAACGAATGCGAATCATATGAGCGTGATGAAAACTAGCTTGACTATAATTCCCATGTGTCCTCGGGAGTGTTTTCCTTCATATAAGAATTTGTCCATGCTTGTCCTTTGCTACGAAAAGGATTGGACCACCTTGCTGCACCTTATTTACTTTTGTTACTTGTTACCCGTTACGATTTCCCTTATCACAAAACTATCTGTTACCGATAATTTCAGTGCTTGCAGAGAATACCTTACTGAAAACCGCTTGTCATTTTCTTCTGCTCCTCGTTGGGTTCGACACTCTTACTTAACGAAAGTACTACGATAGATCCCCTACACTTGTGGGTCATCAAGACTCTTTTCTGGCGCCATTGCTGGGGAGTGAAGCGCCTTTGGTAAGTGGAGCTTGGTAAGGAAAAATTTATATAGTGTGCTGAAATTTACTGTCACTTGTTACTATGGAACATAATCCTTTGAGGGTCTTGTTCAGGGTACCTTCACCCCGACCAGTAGAGCAAATAGTTGCTCCTCAACCTACTGACCCTATTGAAAATGTTTACTTTGAAATTCCTTCGGGTATCATAGAGAAACTGCTAGCTAATCCTTTTACAGGAGATGGAACATTGCATCCCGATTTGCACCTAATCTATGTGAATGAAGTTTGTGGATTACTTAAGCTTGCAGGTATGCCCGAGGATGTTATCAAGAAGAAGGTCTTCCCTTTATCTTTGAAGAGAGAGGAATTGACATGGTTTAGTCTATGTGATGATATGGGATCATGGAACTATAACCGATTGAAATTGGAATTTCATCAGAAGTTTTATCCGATGCATCTTGTTCTCGTGATCGTAATTATATATATAATTTTTTGCCTCGTGAAGGAGAAAGCATCACTCAATCTTGGGGGAGGCTTAAGTCAATGTTATATTCATGCCCCAATCATGAGCTCTCAAGAGAAATGATTATTCAAAAAATTTATGCTCGGCTTTCTCTCAACAATCGTTCCATGCTCGATACTTCTTGTACTAGTTCTTTCATGATGAAGACTATTGAATTCAGATGGGATTTATTGGAAAGAATTAAACACAACTCTGAAGATTGGGATCTCGACGAAGGTAAGGAGTCAGGTATGACACCTAAGTTTGATTGTGTTAAATCTTTTATGGATACCGATGTTTTCCGTGAATTTAGCACTAAATATGGACTTGACTCTGAGATAGTAACTTCTTTCTGTGAATCATTTGCTACTCATGTTGACCTCCCTAAGGAGAAGTGGTTTAAATATAATCCTCCCATTGAAGTAAAAGTAGTTGCACCTATTAAAGTTGAAGAAAAGACTATCACTTATAATGATCCTATCATTCCTACTACCTATATTGAGAAACCACCTTTCCCTGTTAGGATAAAGGATCATGCTAAAGCTTCAACTGTGGTTCGTAAGAGTAATACTAGAACACCTACACCACCTAAGCAAATTAAAGTTGAACCTAGTATTGCTATGGTTAAAGATCTCTTGGTTGATAATATTGATGGGCATGTTATTTACTTCTATGATGAAGCTGCTAGAATTGCTAGACCCGATACTAAAAATAAACAAAGACATGTTGTAGGCATGCCTGTTATTTCTGTTAAAATAGAAGATCATTTTTATCATGGCTTATCACTAGTAGAAAACGGAGCTTTAGCGCCGGTTCGTAAGGGCCTTTAGTGCTGGTTCCATAACCGGCACTAAAAGGTGGTCACTAAAGCCCCCCCCTTTAGTACCGGTTCGACACGAACCGGCGCTAAAGTGCCACCACGTGGCGTGAGCTCGCGCCCCGGTATGGGGGACCTTTAGTACCGGTTCGTGTTAGCAACCGGCAGTAAATTTTTTTTTTGAATTTTTTTTTGAAAATTTTGGAAAAAAATTTTGATTTTTTTTCTATTTTTAGTTTTTCTGAATTATTTGATGATTTAGTCTCTAATCCCCTCTCTTAACTGCTCAAGTGTGGATCACTCATTCCAAATCATCTAACTTCCCGACCGGTCACCCATCCCTCTCACTACTCTAGCCCGAGCACGCTTAACTTTCGGGTTCTATTCTCCTTCGTTTCCGAGTCTGCACTTGTTGTTTTCCTGACAATAGTAAGATGTTAATCCTATTAACCCTCAGGAGTTTAGCTTGAGCATGAAGTCACACATTTCACCGTTTGAGTTTGAAACTATTATTCTAAAAAACAGTAATTATTTAGTAACGCTAATATTTCTTGAATAAGTTTGACCATAGTTTGACCAGATTTGACCAAAATTCAAAAAATTGAAATAATTATTTAGTAACACTAATATTCTTGAATAATTATGTAGTAATTTTAATACTTCTTGAATAAGTAGTTTGACCAGATTTAACCCAATTTTTTTAAAAAAAAACTGAAATTATTTGACCATATCTTTTTTCAATTGGAATTTGAGGATTCTAAATAATTTCAAATAGTCCGTAGGCTGTCTCCATCAGATGCGGATTTTCGTGCTGAATTTTTTGATATATTATACGTTTTTTTCCGACATCGTATGCAAAAGTTATAGCCGTTTTACATTTTCCCATCGGATGCGAAATTGCCCTATAGTGCGGTTTGTGCACGAACCGACACTATAGGTCGACCCTTTAGTACCGGTTCGTGGCACGAACGGTACTAAAGGTCTAACAACTTTAGTACGGTTCGTGCCACGAACCGGTACTAAAGGTGATCGTGGGGCCACGACCGACGCCACTGCCATCACCCTTTAGTACCGGTTCGTGCCACTAAACGGTACTAAAGATTCAACACGAACCGGCATTAATGCAAATCCGTTCGAACCGGCACTAATGTATACATTAGTGCCGGCTCTAATACAAACCGGCACTACTGTGTTGCACGTTTGACCCTTTTTCTACTAGTGTATGTGATATGGGTGCTAGTGCAAGTGCAATACCTCATTCCTTGTACAAAGAAATTATGAATGATATTACACCTGCTGAGATTGAAGAAATCGATGTTACAATTAAGCTTGCCAATAGAGATACTATTTCACTAGTTGGGATTGTTAGAGATGTTGAAGTCTTGTGTGGGAAAGTTAAATATCCTGCTGATTTTCTTGTTCTTGGTTCCCCACAAGATAGCTTTTGTCCCGTCATATTTGGTAGACCCTTCTTGAATACTATTAATGCTAGGATAGATTGCGAAAAGGATATTATTGCGATTGGTTTAGGGGATATGTCTCATGACTTTAATTTTGCTAAATTCGTAGACAACCCGATGATAAAGAATTGCCTAGTAAGGATGAAACTATTAGTCTTGCTTCTATTGTCGTGCCTCCTAATGATCCTTTAGAACAATATTTGCTAGACCATGAAAATGATATGTTTATGAATGAAAGAAGGAAGATAGATGAAGTATTCTTTAAATAGGGACCTATTCTGAAACACAACTTGCCTGTTGAAATTCTGGGGGATCCTCCACCACCCAAGGGTTATCCCGTGTTTGAGCTTAAACCACTACCTGATACTCTTAAATATGCTTACCTTGATGAATAGAAGATATATCCTATTATTACTAGTGCTAACCTTTCAGAGCAGGAAGAGGAGAAATTATTGAAAACTCTGAAGAAGCACCGTGCTACTATTGGATATACTCTTGATGATCTTAAGGGCATTAGTCCCACTCTATGCCAACGCAAAATAAAATTGGAGAAAGGCGCCAAACCATTGTTCAGCCACCTGATTGGAATTTACCCTTTGAAATTATGTGTGATGCTAGTGATTATGCTGTAGGTGCTGTTCTAGGACAAAGAGTTGATAGGAAATTAAATGTTATCCAATATGCTAATAAAACTCTAGACAATGCCCAGAGAAATTATGCTACTACTGAAAAAGAATTTTTAACAGTTGTATTTGCTTTGATAAGTTTAGACCTTATATTGTTGACTCTAAAGTAACTATTCACACTGATCGTGCTGCTATTAAATATCTTATGCAAAAGAAAGATGCTAAACCTAGACTTATTAGATGGGTTCTCCTACTACAAGAATTTGATTTGCATATTATTGATAGAAAGGGAGCTGAAAACCCCATAGCAGACAACTTGTCTAGGTTAGAGAATGTTCTTGCTGGCCCACTACCTATTGATGATAGCTTCCCTGATGAACAATTAGCTGTCATAAATGCTTCACGTACTGCTCCATGGTATGCTTATTATGCTAATTACATTGTTGCTAAATCCATACCACCTAGTTTCACATACCAGCAAAAGAAAAAGTTCTTCTATGGTTTAAGACATTACTTCTGGGATGACCCACCCCTTTATAAAGAAGGAGTAGATGGTGTTATTAGACGTTGTGTACCTGAGCATGAACAGGAACAGATCCTATGCAAGTGTCACTCCGAGGCTTATGGAGGACACCACGCTGGAGATAGAACTGCGCATAAGGTATTGCAATCTGGTTTTTATTGGCCTACTCTCTTCAAGGATGCCCATAAGGTTGTCTTGTCTTGCGATGAATGTCAAAGAATTGGTAATATTAGTAGACGTCAAGAAATGCCTATGAATTACTCTCTTGTTATTTAACCATTTGATGTTTGGGGCTTTGATTATATTGTACCATTTCCTTCCTCTAATGGGTACACACATATTTTAGTTGTTGTTGATTACGTTACTAAGTGGGTAGAAGCTATTCCAACTAGTAGTGCTGATCATAATACCTCTATTAAGATGCTTAAAGAAGTTATTTTTCTGAGGTTTGGAGTCCCTAGATACCTAATGACTGATGGTGGTTCACATTTTATTCATGGTGCTTTTCGTAAAAATGCTTACTAAGTATGATGTTAATCATAGAATTGCATCTCCATATCACCCACAGTCTAGTGGCGAGTGTAGAACCGAGTAGTGAGAGAGCTTAAATTCATTTTGCAAAAGACATTAATAGATCTAGAAAGAATTGGTCCAAGAAACTTGATGATGCATTATGGGCTTATAGAACTGCATATAAAAATCCTATGGGTATGCCTCCATATAAAATGGTTTATGGAAAAGCTTGTCACTTACCTCTCGAACTAGAACATAAGGCATATTGGGCCATTAAAGAGCTCAATTATGATTTCAAACTTGCCGGTGAGAAGAGGTTATTTGACATTAGCTCCCCTGATGAATGGAGAACTCAAGCCTAGGAGAATGCCAAACTGTTTAAAGAAAAAGTTAAAAGATGGCATGACAAAAGGATACAAAAGCGTGAGTTTAATGTAGGTGATTATTAGCCAGTTCTTTTGGGCGGCTTAAAAAATAAGCTGCCTCTCCCCAGCTTAAAAAATAAGCCGCACTAACATTTTTTTGAGACTTCTAAATTAGTTATTCCATAACTCGTTCAGAAGCCCCAATGAATAAGAGAGGCGGCTTATGGGAAAAGCTGGGAAGGAGGCGGCTTATTTTTTAAGCTACCAAAAGAACTGGCCCTATGTGTTGCTTTTCAACTCTCATTTAAGAATTTTTGCAGGAAAACTCCTCTCTAAATGGGAAGGTCCTTACGTTATCGAGGAGGTCTATCGTTCTAGTGCCATAAAAATCAACAACTTCGAAGGCACAAACCCGAAGGTGGTGAACGGTCAAAGGATCAAACATTATATCTCAGGTAATCCAATAAATGTTGAAACTAATGTTATTGAAACCGTGACCCGGAGGAATACATAAGGGACACTTTCCAGGACATTCCAGACTCCGAAAAGGAATAGGTATGTGGTACGGTAAGTAAACCGACTCCAAAACAGTTCTAATAGCAATTTTTCTCCCTTTTGGAATATTTAAGAAAATAGGAAAATAAGAAGTAGTCCGGGAAGGACACAAGGCATCCACGAGGGTGGAGGGCGCGCCCTACCCCCTGGGCGCGCCCCCTGCCTCGTGGGCACCTCGTGTGCTCTCCGGACTCCATTTTCTTGGACGATACTTCTTTTGGTCGGTAAAAAATCATTATATAATCTCCCAAAGGTTTTGACCACTGTATCACACAAAATCCTCTGCTTTTGTTTCGAGCTATTTTTCTGACAGATCTAGATCACCATGACGTCTTCAAGCACCCCCAAGGACAAGTTTTTCGAGAAGGTCATCAACCCCTACCTCGCAGAGGTGCTGCAAAACCCTCAAACCATTGAGATGCGTGGGGGGGGGGGGTGCTGCACATCCGTGATGTTGAGGGACCAAGGAGGACCGGAAGCGTGGAGACAAGACTCAAAGCAATGGAACAACAAGTTTTTAAGTGCCAAGGGATGGTGTAACATGGACTCAACGCCAACCACATGATGATCGCGGAGTTCACCAACAACCGCAAGCTAGATGTGAAGAACATTGGGGAAACCATCTTCAAGCTTCATGAGAAAATCGAGCACCTCCAAGCCCAGATCTATGACCTGCAAAACCAAAACTGTGAGTATGAATATAGATTCAAGAGGGTGAGTTTGGCTGCAGATTTGAGGATCCCGAAGACTCGATCATCCTTCTATGATGGTGAGCCTATGCCTTGGAATATGGACGACAAGCCTACATCATCAACAACTCCATCATCACCACCTCCCAAGAAGGAGACATAAACACATGGGTATGGGCACTCCCCTTGGCAACTGCCAAGCTTGGGGGAGGTGCCCCGGTATCGTATCACCATCACAATCCTATCTTTACCATTTTTCTTAGTTTGATCCTTTTGGTAATATATTGATCTAGTAGAATAAAGTTTTAGAATGATCTAGTTTTGAGTTTTGCTTTATGATCTCTCTATGTAATCGAGTCCGTGAGCTATATATAATAAAGATTAGTGTTGAGTCAAGGGCTTTGCTATCTTGCTATGATCTTGAGGGAATAAAAGAAAAATAAAGAAATAAAGAAATAAAGAGATCATATGGATCTTATGGAGAGTAATGACTTCACATATTAAGAGTATGATGAATAAAAGTTGTTGAGGGTTGACAAACATAGTTTTGGTCATCGTTGCAATTAATAGGAAGTAATAAAGAAAGAGAGGTTTTCACATATAAATATACTATCTTGGACATCTTTTATGATTCTGAGCACTCATTAAAATATGACATGCTAAAGAGTTGATGTTGGACAAGGAAGACAACGTAATGGGTAATAAAGTATATTGTCATGGATCATCCAATATGTTGAGCTTGCCTTTCCCCCTCATGCTAGCCAAATTCTTTGCACCAAGTAGAGATACTACTTGTGCTTCCGAATATCCTTAAACCCAGTTTTGCCATGAGAGTCCACCATACCTACCTATGGATTAAGTAAGATCCTTCAAGTAAGTTGTCATGTTGCATGCAATAAAAATTGCTCTCTAAATATGTATGACTTATTAGTGTAGAGAAAATAAGCTCTATACGATCGTGTGATATGGAAGCAATAAAAGCGACGGACTGCATAATAAAGGTCCATATCACAAGTGGCAATATAAAGTGACGTTCTTTTGCATTAAGATTTCGTGCATCCAACCATAAAAGCACATGACAACCTTTGGTTCCCGCTGCGAAGGGCCTATCTTTTATTCTTGTCTTATACATTATGCAAGAGTCATAGTGATCTTCACCTTTCCTTTTTACATTTTATCCTTTGGCAAGCACCTTGTGTTGGAAAGATCTATATATATATATATATATATATATATATATATATATATATATATATATATATATATATATATATATATATATATATATATATATAGACATTACCCTTGAGGTAAAAGGTTGGGAGGCAACACTATAAGCCCCTATCTTTCTCTGTGTCCGATTAAAACTCCATAGCCATAAGTATTGCGTGAGTGTTAGCAATTGTGAAAGACTAAATGATACTTGAGTATGTGTACTTGCTGAAAAGCTCTTATATTGACTCTTTCCGATGTTATGATAAATTGCAATTTCCTTAGTGACCGAGATCATAGTTTGTTGGTTCTCAATGAAGTTTCTGATTCGTACTTGACATTGTGAATAGATTGTTACTTTAGTATAAGAAATCATATGGAAAAAAATATATATGTTGCTGTTATAAGAATGATCATGATGCCCTCATGTCCGTATATTATTTTATCGACACCTCCATCTCTAAAACATGTGGACACATTTTTCGATTTTGGCTTCCGCTTGAGGACAAGCGAGGTCTAAGCTTGGGGGAGTTGATACGTCCATTTTGCATCATGCTTCTATATCGATATTTATTGCATTATGGGCTATTATTACTCGTTATGTCACAATACTTATGCCTATTCTCTCTTATTTTACAAGGTTTACACGAAGAGGGAGAATGCCGGCAGCTGGAATTCTAGGCTGGAAAAGGAGCAAATATTAGAGACCTATTCTGCACAACTCCAAAAGTCCTAAAACTCCACGGAAGTTATTTTTGGAATTAATAAAAAATACTGAGCGAAGAAAGTACCAGAGGGGGCCCACACCCTGGCCACGAGGGTGGGGGGCGCACCCTACCACCCTGGGCACGCCCCCTGCCTCATGGGCCACCTGGCAGGCCTCCGGTGCCCATCTTCTGCTATATGAAGTCTATTACCCTGGAAAAAATCATAAGCAAGCTTTCGGGACGAAACACCGCCGCCACGAGGTAGAACCTTGGCGGAACCAATCTAGGGCTCCGGCGGAGCTGTTCTGCCGGGGAAACTTCCCTCCGGGAGGGGGAAATCATCACCATCATCATCACCATCGATCCTCTCATCGGGAGGGGGTCAATCTCCATCAACATCTTCACCAGCACCATCGCCTCTCAAACCCTAGTTCATCTCTTATACCCAGTCTTTGTCTCAAAACCTCAGATTGGTACCTGTGGGTTGCCAATAGTGTTGATTACTCCTTGTAGTTGATGCTAGTTGGTTTATTTGGTGGAAGATCATATGTTCAGATCCTTTATGCATATTAATACCCCTCTGATTATGAACATGAATATGATTAGTGAGTACTTACGTTTCTTCCTGAGGACGTGGGAGAAGTCTTGTTATAAGTAGTCATGTGAATTTGGTATTTGTTCGATATTTTGATGAGATGTATGTTGTCTCTCCTCTAGTGGTGTTATGTGAACGTCGACGACATGACACTTCACCCTTGTTTGGGCCTAGAGGAAGACATTGGGAAGTAATAAGTAGATGATGGGTTGCTAGAGTGACAGAAGCTTAAACCCCAGTTTATGAGTTGCTTCGTAAGGGGCTGAACTGGATCCATATGTTTCATGCTATGGTTAGGTTTACCTTAATACTTCTTTCATAGTTGCGGATGCTTGCAATAGGGGTTAATCATAAGTGAGATGCTTGTCCAAGAAAGGTCAGTACCCAAGCACTGGTCCACCCACATATCAAATTATCAAAGTAACGAACGCGGAGCATGATGAAAACTAGCTTGACGATAATTCGCATGTGTCCTCGGGAGCGTTTTCCTTCATAAAAAATTCGTCCAGGCTTGTCCTTTGCTACAAAAAGGATTGGGCCACCTTGCTGCACCTTATTTACTTTTGTTACTTGTTACCCGTTACGAATTACCTTATCACAAAACTATCTGTTACAGATAATTTCAGTGCTTGCAGAGAATACCTTACTGAAAACCGCTTGTCATTTCCTTCTGCTCCTCGTTGGGTTCGACACTCTTTCTTATTGAAAGGACTCCGATAGACCCCTTACACTTGTGGGTCATCATTAGTTTGCGTGATCACGTACACGCACGTGTGCGAGTGAGCCTTCGCATTACTGAACTCGAGCGTTCAATGCTCGTACATTTTTATTTCAAGGATGTGTTCAACGCTCGCATGTGAGTAGTAGTTGCAGGCTCGTTGTCATGGATATAATCTCGACAATACTAGGGGGATATGGACGCAGAGGCTATCGTATCTAGCAAATGGTGCGGTTGGGAGTATGCTCAAAGATTTATATAGGTTTGGGCCTTCTGCGGTGGAGGTAATACCCTACTCCTGTGGTGCTCTTTCCTCTGGCGTAGGTTACAATGTGACTATGTTCAACCTTTAGCCCGGGGCTTCCCTAGTGGCTTATATAGAGTGCACCAGGTAGGGGTACATATTGAGCTGGTATTAATGATAATCATGGCCTTAGGTGTGGCTGACTGTTTCATGGCACTTACTACTGGTAACTGACGTATTTAACCAGATTATTCCGTTGTTGGGTAACTGCCACTGTCGGTATCAAAACCGGCGGATCTCGGGTAGGGGGTCCCGAACTGTGCGTCTAAGGCTAATGGTAATAGGAGACAGGGGACACGATGTTTTACCCAGGTTTGGGCCCTCTCGATGGAGGTAATACCCTACTTCCTGCTTGATTGATCTTGATGATATGAGTATTACAAGAGTTGACCTACCACGAGATCATAGAGACTAAACCCTAGAAGCTAGCCTATGATTATGATTGTTGTTGTCCTACGGACTAAACCCTCTAGTTTATATAGACACCGGAGGGGGCTAGGGTTACACAGAGTCGGTTACAGAGAAGGAGATCTACATATCCGAATTGCCAAGCTTGCCTTCCACGCAAAGGAGAGTCCCATCCGGACACGGGACGAAGTCTTCAATCTTGTATCTTCATAGTCCAACAGTCTGGACAAAGTATATAGTCCGGCTATCCGAGGACCCCTTAATCCCGGACTCCCTCAGTAGCCCCTGAACCAGGCTTCAATGATGATGAGTCCGGCACGCAGATTGTCTTCGGCATTGCAAGGCGGGTTCCTTCTCCGAATACTCCATAGAAGATTTTGAACATAAGAATCGTGTCCGGCTCTGCAAAACAAAGACCACATACCACCGTAGAGAGCACAATATTCCACAAATCTAATCTGCTGACAACTTTTTATAGCGTGACATCACGCCACGGCCCGGTCATTATTCGAATCACAACCTGCCACCGCACACATCGCGAGGTGATTTTATTGGCACGTCTTGTCGAAGCAAAGATCGTGTTCCCCTTATCGCAGGATTCTCATCAATACAGGTGTGGGTAACCAAACCACGCCATCAATCGTGGCGCTTGGAAATAAGCGATTTTAACGGGCAAGTGGGGAGGCGCAGGATCTCTGCTACGCTTATAAGGGGATAAGAACTCCCTCTTTCACCCACGCCTTCTTCCTCTGCTCATCCATCCCTTCTTGCTCAAGCCCTAGCGCTCAGGCGTTTGTCTTCTCCGCCCAAAAAGGTTTCCCGAAAAATGTCCGGATCCAAAGCAGGAGGCAAGTGGATGGCCTCTACCGTCCGGGAGAAGGATATCAAAAAGCTTCGGGGGCCCGGGTATTTGGCTAAGAGAATCGGCCATCGTCTTCCGACGGCGGGACAAATCGTCCCCACTCTGGAACCCCACGAGAGGGTGGTATTCCTGTTGGAAATATGCCCTAGAGGCAATAATAAAAGTATTATTATATTTCCTTGTTCATGATAATTGTCTTTTATTCATGCTATAACTGTATTATCCGGAAATCGTAATACACGTGTGAATACATAGACCACAATATGTCCCTAGTGAGCCTCTAGTCGACTAGCTCACAGATCAACAGATAGTCATGGTTTCTGGCTATGGACATTGGATGTCGTTGATAACGGGATCACATCATTAGGAGAATGATGTGATGGACAAGACCCAATCCTAAGCATAGCACAAAGATCGTGTAGTTCGTTTGCTAGAGCTTTTCCAATGTCAAGTATCTCTTCCTTAGACCATGAGATCGTGTAACTCTCGGATACCGTAGGAGTGCTTTGGGTGTATCAAATGTCACACGTAACTGGGTGACTATAAAGGTGCATTACAGGTATCTCCGAAAGTGTCTTTTGGGTTGACACGGATCGAGACTGGGATTTGTCACTCCGTGTAAACGGAGAGGTATCTCTGGGCCCACCGGTAGGACATCATCATAATGTGCACAATGTGACCAAGGGGTTGATCACGGGATGATGTGTTACGGAACGAGTAAAGAGACTTGCCGGTAACGAGATTGAACAAGGTATTGGTATACCGACGATCGAATCTCGGGCAAGTACAATACCGTTAGACAAAGGGAATTGAATACGGGATCGGCTGAGTCCTTGACATCGTGGTTCATCCGATGAGATCATTGTGGAACATGTGGGAGCCAACATGGGTATCCAGATCCCGCTGTTGGTTATTGACCGGAGAACGTCTCGGTCATGTCTACATGTCTCCCGAACCCGTAGGGTCTACACACTTAAGGTTCGATGACGCTAGGGTTATAAAGGAAGTTTGTATGTGATTACGAATGTTGTTCGAGTCCGGATGAGATCCCGGACGTCACGAGGAGTTCGGAATGGTCCGGAGGTAAAGATTTATATATGGAAGTCCTATTTTGGCCACGGAAAATGTTGGGATTTTTCGGTATTGTACCGGGAAGGTTCTAGAAGGTTCGGAGTGGGGCCCACCTGCATGGGGGACCCACATGAACGTGGGTAGTGGGGAAAGGCCCCACACCCCTGGTCAAGCGCACCAAGATCCCCCTTAGAAGGAATAAGATCATATCCCAAGGGATAAGATCAAGATCCCTAAAAGGGGGATAACAATCGATGGGGAAGGAAATGATGGGATTTCTTTCCTCCCACCTTGGCCAACGCCCCAATGGACTTGGAGGGCAAGAAACCAGCCCTCCACCCCTATATAAAGTGGGAGACGCATGGGAGCTCAACACGAAGTTCAGGCGCAGCCCTCCCCCTCTCCCAAGTACTCCTCCTCTCTCGCGGTGCTTGGCGAAGCCCTACAGGATTGCCACGCTCCTCCACCACCACCACGCCGTCGTGCTGCTGCTGGATGGAGTCTTCCTCAACCTCTCCCTCTCTCCTTGCTGGATCAAGGCATGGGAGACGCCACCGGCTGTACGTGTGTTGAACGCGGAGGTGCCGTCCGTTCGGCACTAGGATCTCCGGTGATTTGGATCACGACGAGTATGACTCCTTCAAACCCGTTCTCTTGAACGCTTCCGCTTAGCGATCTACAAGGGTATGTAGATGCACTCTCCTTCCCCTCATTGCTGGTTTCTCCATAGATAGATCTTGGTGACACGTAGGAAAATTTTGAATTTCTGCTACGTTCCCAAAAGTGGCATCATGAGCTAGGTCTATTGCGTAGATTCTTTGCACGAGTAGAACACAAAGTAGTTGTGGGCGTTGATTTTGTTCAATATGCTTACCGTTACTAGTCCAATCTTGTTTCGACGGTATTGTGGGATGAAGCGGCCCGGACCGACCTTACACGTACTCTTACGTGAGACAGGTTCCACCGATTGACATGCACTTCATGCATAAGGTGGCTAGCGGGTGCCAGTCTCTCTCACTTTAGTCGAAACGGATTCGATGAAAAGGGTCCTTACGAAGGGTAAATAGCAATTGGCATATCACGTTATGGTGTTGCGTAGGTAAGAAATGTTCTTGCTAGAAACCCATAGCAGCCACGTAAAACATGCAAACAACAATTAGAGGACGTCTAACTTGTTCTCGCAGGGTATGCTATGTGATGTGATATGGCCAAGAAGAATGTGATGAATGATATGTGATGTATGAGATTGATCATGTTCTTGTAATAGGAATCACGACTTGCATGTCGATGAGTATGACAACCGGCAGGAGCCATAGGAGTTGTCTTTATTTATTGTATGACCTGCGTGTCATTGAACAACGCCATGTAATTACTTTACTTTATTGCTAACCGGTAGCCATAGTAGTAGAAGTAATAAGTTGGCGAGACAACTTCATGAAGACACGATGATGGAGATCATGATGATGGAGATCATGGTGTCATGCCGGTGACGATGATGATCATGGAGCCCCGAAGATGGAGATCAAAAGGAGCAAAATGATATTGGCCATATCATGTCACTATTTGATTGCATGTGATGTTTATCATGTTTATGCATCTTGTTTACTTAGGACGACGGTAGTAAATAAGATGATCCCTTACAAAATTTCAAGAAGTGTTGTCCCCTGACTGTGCACCATTGCTACAGTTCGTCGCTTCTAAGCACCACGTGATGATCGGGTGTGATGGATTCTTACGTTCACATACAACGGGTGTAAGACAGATTTACACAGCAAAAACACTTGGGGTTAACTTGACGAGCCTAGCATGTGCGACATGGCCTCGAACACGGAGACCGAAAGGTCGAGCATGAGTCGATAGTAGATACGATCAACATGAAGATGTTCACCGATGATGACTAGTCCGTCTCACGTGATGATCGGACACGGCCTAGTTGACTTGGATCATGTAATCACTTAGATGACCGAGGGATGTCTATCTGAGTGGGAGTTCATAAGATGAACTTAATTATCCTGAACATAGTCAAAAGATCTTTGCAAATTATGTCGAAGCTCACGCTTTAGTTCCACTGCTTAGATATGTTCCTAGAGAAAATATAGTTGAAAGTTGATGAGAGCGATTATGCGGACAAGAGAAAGCTCATGTCCTTAATGCACCGCCGGTGTGCTGAACCCCAAACGCCGTTTGTGGATGTTGCGAACATCGGACATACACGTTTTGATAACTACGTGATAGTTCAGATAAACGGTTTAGAATTAAGGCACCAAAGATGTTTTTCGAAACGTCGCGGAACATATGAGATGTTTCGAGGGCTGAAATTGAGATTTCAGGCTCGTGCCCATGTCAAGAGGCATGAGACCTCCGACGATTTTCTTAGCCTGCAAACTAAGGGAGAAAAGCTCAATCGCTGAGCTTGTGCTCAGATTGTCTGAGTGCAACAATCACTTGAATCGAGTGGGAGTCGATCTTCCAGATGAGATAGTGATGTTTCTCCAAAGTCATTACCACCAAGCTGCTAGAGCTTCGTGATGAACTATAACATATCAGGGATAGATATGATGATCCTTGAAGTATTCGTGATGTTTGACACCGCGAAAGTAGAAATCAAGAAGGAGCATCAATTGTTGATGGTTGGTGAAACCACTAGTTTCAAGAAGGGCAAGGGCAAGAAGGGATACTTCATGAAACGGCAAATCAGCTGCTGCTCCAGTGAAGAAACCCAAGGTTGAACCTAAACCTGAGACTGAGTGCTTCTGTAATAAGGGGAACAGCCACTGGAGCAGGATTACCCTAGATACTTGGTAGATGAGAAGGCTGGCAAGGTCGATAGAAGTATATTGGATATACATTATGTTAATGTGTACTTTACTAGTACTCCTAGTAGCACCAGGGTATTAGATACCGGTTCGGTTGCTAAGTGTTAGTAACTCGAAATAAAATCTACGGAATAAACGGAGACTAGCTAAAGGTGAGCTGATGATATGTGTTGGAAGTGTTTCCAAGGTTGATGTGATCAAGCATCGCACGCTCCCTCTACCATCGAGATTTGGTGTTTGCATTGAGCATAGACATGATTGGATTATGTCTATCGCAATACGGTTATTCATTTAAGGAGAATAATGGTTACTCTATTTATTTGAATAATACCTTCAATGGTCTTGCACCTAAAGGAATGGTTTATTGAATCTCAATCGTAGTGATACACATTTTCATGCCAAAAGGTATAAGATAGTAATGATAGTACCACTTACTTGTGGCACTGCCATGTAAGTCATATTGGTGTAAAACGCATGAAGAAGCTCCATGTTGATGGATCTTTGGACTCACTCGTTTTGAAAAGTTTGAGACATGCTAACCATGTCTATTGGTGTATATGCATGAAGAAACTCCATGCAGATGGATCGCTTGGACTCACTTGATTTTGAATCACTTGAGATATGCAAATCATACCACATGGGCAAGATGACTGAAAAGCCTCGTTTTCAAGAAATGGAACAAGATAGCAACTTGTTGGAAGTAACACATTTTGATGTGTGCAGTCCAATGAGTCTTTGAGGCATGCAAATGAATATCGTTATGTTCTTACTTCACATATGATTCGAGTAGATGTTGAGTATATTTACTTGATGAAACACAAGTCTGAATTATTGAATGGTTCAAGTAATTTCAGAGTGAAGTTGAAGATCATCATGACAAGAGGATAAAATATCTATGATATGATCATAGAGATGAGTATCTGAGTTACGAGCTTTGGCACGCAATTAAGACATTGTGGAAATTGTTTCACAATTAATACCGCCTGGAACACCATAGTTTGATGGTGTGTCCGAACATCATAGTTGCACCCTATTGGATATGGTGCATACCATGATGTCTCTTATCGAATTACCACTATCGTTTATGGGTTAGGCATTAGAGACAACCACATTCACTTTAAATAGGGAACCATGTAATTCCGTTGAGATGACACCATATGAACTGTGGTTTAGAGAAACCTAAGCTGTCGTTTCTTAAAGGTTTGGGGCTGCGACACTTATGTGAAAAAGTTTCAGGTTGATAAGCTTGAACCCAAAACGGATAAAATGCATCTTCATAGGACACCCAAAACAGTTGGGCATACCTCCTAATTCAGATCCGAAAACAATAGGGATTGTTTCTTGAATCGGGTCCTTTCTCGAGGAAAAGTTTGTCTCGAAAAGTTGAGTGGGAGGATGGTGGAGACTTGATATGGTTATTGAACCATTACTACAACTAGTGTGTAGCAGGCACGTGAAGTTGTTCTGTGGCACCTACACCAATTGAAGTAGAAGCTTATGATAGTGATCATGAAACTTGGATCAAGTCACTACCGTACCTCGAGGGTGACAAGGATGCGATCGCTTAAGAGTGGTACAAGAATCCTGTCTTGAAGGTCATGTTGCTAGACAACAATGAACCCACGAGCTATGGAGAAGCAATGGTGGGCCCAAATTCGACAAATGGTTAGAAGCCATGAAACCGAGATAGGATCCATGTATCGTAACAAAGCATGGACTTGGGTGGACTTGCCCGATGATCGGCAAGCCATTGAGAAAAATGGATCTTTAAGAAGAAGACGGACGTGGATGGTGATGTCACCGTCTATAAAGCTCGACTTGTGGCGAAGAGTTTTTCACAAGTTCAAGGAGTTGACTACGATGAGATTTTCTCATCCGTAGCGATGCTTAAGTCCGTCGGAATCATGTTAGCATTAGCTGCATTTATGAAATCTGGCAGATGGATGTCAAAACGAGTTTCCTTACCAGTTTTCGTAAGGAAATGTTGTATGTGATACAATCAGGAAGTTTTTGTCGATCCTAAGGATGCTAAAAGGTATGCTGGCTCTATCGATCCTTCTAAGGACTGGAGTAAGCATCTCGGAGTTGGAATGTGCGCTTTGATGATCAAAGATTTTGGGTTTATACAAAGTTTATGATAAACTTGTATTTCCAAAGAAGTGAGTGGGAGCACTATAAAATTTCTGGTGAGTATATGTTATTGACATATTGTTGATCAGAAATGATGTAGAATTTCTGGAAAGCATATAGGGTTATTTGAAAAGTGTTTTTCAATGGAAAACCTGGATTAAGCTACTTGAACATTGAGCATCAAGATCTATGAGGATAGATCAAAAACGCTCAATAGTACTTTCAAATGAGCACATACCTTGACATGATCTAGAAGGTGTTCAAGATGGATCAGTCAAAGAAGGAGTTCTTGCCTGAGTTGTAAGGTATGAAGTCAAGACTTAAAGCTCGACCATGGCAGAAAAGAGAGAAAGGACGAAGGTCGTCCCCTATGTTTCAGACATAGGCTCTATAGTATGCTATGCTGTGTACCGCACCGGAAGTGTGCCTTGCCATGAGTCAGTCAAGGGGTACAAGAATGATCCAGGAATGGATCATTGGACAGTGGTCAAAATTGTCCTTGGAGTAAATAAGGACATGTTTCTCGATTATGGAGGTGATAAAGAGTTCGCGTAAAGGGTTACGCCGATGCAAGCTTTAACACCTATCCGAGTGACTCGAGTAGCAAACCGGATACGATAGTGGAGCAACCATTTGGAATAGCTCCAAGTGGAGCATAGAAACAGCATTTACAATATGACCTAGAAATTTGCAAAGCACACACGGATCTGAAAGGTTCAGACCCGTTGACTAAAACCTCTCTCACAAGCAAAACATGATCAAACCCCAGAACTCATTTGATGATGTTGGTCACATGGCGATGTGACCTGTCAATGTTAATCACATGGCGATGTGAACTAGATTATTGACTCTAGTGCAAGTGGGAGACTGTTGGAAATATGCCCTAGAGGCAATAATAAAAGTATTATTATATTTCCTTGTTCATGATAATTGTCTTTTATTCATGCTATAAGCAGTATTATCCGGAAATCGTAATACACGTGTGAATACATAGACCACAATATGTCCCTAGTGAGCCTCTAGTCGACTAGCTCGTTGTGATCAACAGATAGTCATGGTTTCCTGGCTATGGACATTGGATGTCGTTGATAACGGGATCACATCATTAGGAGAATGATGTGATGGACAAGACCCAATCCTAAGCATAGCACAAAGATCGTGTAGTTCGTTTGCTAGAGCTTTTCCAATGTCAAGTATCTCTTCCTTAGACCATGAGATCGTGTAACTCTCGGATACCGTAGGAGTGCTTTGGGTGTATCAAATGTCACACGTAACTGGGTGACTATAAAGGTGCATTACAGGTATCTCCGAAAGTGTCTTTTGGGTTGACACGGATCGAGATCTGGATTTGTCACTCCCGTAAACGGAGAGGTATCTCTGGGCCCACGGTAGGACATCATCATAATGTGCACAATGTGACCAAGGGGTTGATCACGGGATGATGTGTTACGGAACGAGTAAAGAGACTTGCGGTAACGAGATTGAACAAGGTATTGGTATACCGACGATCGAATCTCGGGCAAGTACAATACCGTTAGACAAAGGGAATTGAATACGGATCGACCGAGTCCTTGACATCGTGGTTCATCCGATGAGATCATTGTGGAACATGGGAGCCAACATGGGTATCCAGATCCCGCTGTTGGTTATTGACCGGAGAACGCCTCGGTCATGTCTACATGTCTCCCGAACCCGTAGGGTCTACACACTTAAGGTTCGATGGACGCTAGGGTTATAAAGGAAGTTTGTATGTGATTACGAATGTTGTTCGGAGTCCCGGATGAGATCCCGGACGTCACGAGGAGTTCCGGAATGGTCCGGAGGTAAAGATTTATATATGGGAAGTCCTATTTTGGCCACCGGAAAATGTTCGGGATTTTTCGGTATTGTACCGGAAGGTTCTAGAAGGTTCGGAGTGGGGCCCACCTGCATGGGGGACCCACATGAACGTGGGTAGTGGGGAAAGGCCCCACACCCCTGGTCAAGCAAGACCAAGATCCCCCTTAGAAGGAATAAGATCATATCCGAAGGGATAAGATCAAGATCCCTAAAAGGGGGATAACAATCGATGGGGAAGGAAATGATGGGATTTCTTTCCTCCCACCTTGGCCAACGCCCCAATGGACTTGGAGGGCAAGAAACCAGCCCTCCACCCCTATATAAAGTGGGGAGACGATGGGAGCTCAACACGAGTTCAGGCGCAGCCCTCCCTCTCCCAAGTACTCCTCCTCTCTCGCGGTGCTTGGCGAAGCCCTCACAGATTGCCACGCCTCCACCACCACCACGCCGTCGTGCTGCTGCTGGATGGAGTCTTCCTCAACCTCTCCTCTCTCCTTGCTGGATCAAGGCATGGGAGACGTCACCGGGCTGTACGTGTGTTGAACGCGGAGGTGCCGTCCGTTCGGCACTAGGATCTCCGGTGATTTGGATCACGACGAGTATGACTCCTTCAACCCCGTTCTCTTGAACGCTTCCGCTTAGCGATCTACAAGGGTATGTAGATGCACTCTCCTTCCCCTCATTGCTGGTTTCTCCATAGATAGATCTTGGTGACACGTAGGAAAATTTTGAATTTCTGCTACGTTCCCCAACAATTCCTCCCTCATTTTGTCTGCGGGATAGGGTTTCCCCTTCATCCGTTCATTCGTGGCATCATGTATTATTACGGGATTGATTTTCATGATCTATCCCCAAATTCCTTCCTCAACATCTCGACATTCATCGTTGTGTGCGAGGCCTTTCTCCGCGTCCTGCCGCACTTCGGCTTATGGCTGAAGGTTTTTAATGTGAAGCCCAAGGTAGAGAGCGACGAGCATGCCGAATGCGGAGGCGCCATGGTGAGCGAGATGCCCAACGTTACATGGCCAATAGGTGCTTTCAATGATTCCATCAAGGAGTGGCAACAACAATGGTTTTACATCACCGAGCCGCGTGGCAAGGAATGGCCGCCGCTCCAGAGTTCAGATCCGGTGCCCCCCTACGACTTACATGCTGGCACAAGAAGGGCCTAAACTGGGCTTCGTTTGATGAGCTATCGGAGCTCCAAACGCGCGTCCAAGACATGGAAGACAAGAACATCAAGCTCGTCAATGTAGTCCAGGTGATATTAGTTCACCGGATTCTACCTTGCCAACCTCGGGCTTGCAATTTATGGGAGTTTGACCTGACCAAGCACCAGACCTTGCTAGAGCTTTTTGGCTCCTCGCATAAGGACATCTGGAAGGTGCTTTTCAAGTCCGGCAAATTGTGGCCGGACTCCGCCGAGGACTGCGGGTACCAACTGTCCCGCCCTGCAAGTTCGGTAAGTGATTGTTCGTTGACAATTCATATGTTTTATTCGCATATCCTTAGGAAAATGCTTGATGTGTTTCCCCCAAATTTCCTAGGGCTGGGCGAAGAAGGCGGGGCGGATCCGCTCTCCGGCCCTGCTGCCAGAAGAACCGGCCGGCCCACTTCTGATAAAGATGCTGATCCCGGTGCCTTACAAGGCACCAAAGAAGACCGAAAAGGAGGCCAAGCAGACCAGGGGCATCCTTCATCGTCGTGGCGCTTCGGACACAATATCCGAAGACTCCAATGCCCATTCTTCCTCTGAAGAGGATGAGGAGGAGGAAGGAGACGAATCCCCCGCGGGGGGAAGAAAGAAAAGGACGGCCTCCACATCTTTGGAGGCCGATTCACCTAAGAGGGGAAAAACTCCTTTTCAAGAGGAGTCCACTGCCGCTGCCGATAGCAGCCCGGCGTGCGATCCCAGGGCCGAGCCCCTGGTGAACTCGTGAGTATAAAATCCGAACACGCACATGTGTCCAGACTTGTCATGGCATGATATTTTAACCCGAGACGTACTTTTTTCAGTCCGGCGAGGTCCCGCGCCGAACAATCCTCGTCAGAGGATTTGCTGGGTTCGGATGCAATGGAGAGTGGGACACCCCCGAAGGCCCCCTTCCCCAAACATATGACTGAAACTGAGGTTTCGTCCCAGAAGGACCCAGGCCACGGAGGGGGGGGGGGGAGATCGCAAAGGCGGCGCCAGGAGGCCAGTCTTCAGGATCCAGACACACGGGAGAGAAGTCTCCCGTGAACATCGACGACTGGGGTTATCTTGAATCCGGCCCCCAGCCGGACACGATTCCGGAGACCCATAAGGCCGTAGGGTCAGGCAGGCGGCCTCCGTCAGCTCGAGGAGGTGTGTCTGTTCCATCGGCAACCTCTGTCCATCCAGAGGTGCCGGATGCTTTATTGGCGGTGCTGAAGGGCGCCTCCATCATTGATGAACACCGTACCCTTATGGGTGCGGTGATTGAGAAGATTCAATCTGCTGAGAGTGGACTGAATGAATCCTGTATCAGCCTCATAAGAGGCTTTGAGGTATGTTTTATGAAGTTTGGGAGAGTGTCATGGTATAGATAGCAGCCCCTGATACACTGTTCAGTGAAAGAAAGAACCGGACAGAGGATCAAATTTATGTTCGCAGGAGACTCACTTGATGACATCTATCACTCTTTTTAATAAGCAGGCGTCTGTAGCGACTATCGCCTCTCATGCTGCGGAAGTATCCGGACTGAGGCATAGTCTGGAGCGGGCCGAAGGAGAACTTGGCCAAGTGAAGAAACAGCTGGAGGGTAACCAAGGTATGCAGAAACCTTGTTAATTTAGCATAAATGAATAAGTGTGCATGAGGAAAATATTTTTGTAATGTGCTCTAGGGGTGGCGGCCAAAATTGAGGCTCTTAAAAGGGCTGTGGCCGAAGCCGAGAAGAGGGCAGCCGCAGAGCAGGCTCTCCGTGAGAAGCACGAGGCCAGAGTTATTGAAGCTAAGCGGGAGCTTCATGAGGCCGTGAAGAAATGCAAGACCTTGGAGCAGAGCTTATCGGGGAAAGAATCCGAACTCTCCCAGGCTCGCCAAGCCGCCAGTGATGCCCAGGGGGAAGCCCAAGGTGCTCTGAAGGAAATCCAGGAGGCGAGGAAGATTGCGGCTGGTAAGGCCTTTTCTATACAAAGCAGGTATTTGGGAGGAGAAAGTCAAGTTTGATAGTTGAATTTTGATTTCTCCAAGGGTATTTGCGGAGCTGCCACGCAGCATATCTGATGCCACCCAATTCTACCGAGCCGAAGAGAGCAATACTGCGGATAAGCTCTTCTGGATGCAGTATCTGGCGCCGAATTATCCGGTGCCTTTCTCCGATCAACTGAAGCAGTTGGTCGAACTGCATAAGGCGGCCGAGCTAGCCATGAAGGATTTAATTATCCGGCTGTGGCCTGCTGAGCCGATTCCGAGCAGTTACTTCGGGCTCGTGAAGCGGCTTGTGAGTGCCTGCCCTCGACTCGAAGTCATCAAGCGGTCGGTCTGCATAGAAGGTGCGCGAATGGCCTTCGCCCGCGCAAAGGTGCATTGGGGGAAGATGGATGCGGAAAAGCTGATGACCGAGGGACCGCCGGAGGGAAAGGAGCACCGCAAGCCCGAGCTGTATTATGAAGGTGTCTTGAAAGGAGCCCGCCTTGCGGCGGAGCAATGCACCAAGAACATTATATTTCCATGAATATGGTCATGTTTGTCCTTTGTAATGTTTGAACAAGGTCATTTCTATTATTTATTGGTTGTCGTTTGAAAAGTTTTTCCTCCTGTGCGGCCGTTTTATATACTAATCCTGAGAGTTGGCCAGTCGTTGGCTTCTGCCCCCACGTAGTAAGTATGGGGGTGTTCGGGATAAACCTGAGCACTCTTTATCCCAGTTTTTGGGTCCCTAAAGGAGGTGTTCAGCACAATGAACCAGGCAATCGGACTATAGGGCTTTATCCCTCTCACTTAGCCATATGAGTCTTTAAAAGGAAGGTAGGCGCAGCCCCTGGTGTTCGGAAGACCACCCGAGGGGCTCTATAAGCACCTGATCGGAAAATAGCCGATCCATCGCACGCTGCATTGGTTATGGCATTATGCAGAAGAAATACTTAAATACTTTTAGAACCTCTCGAACAGCTGACCAGCTCTCGCTGCATCATGACAGTCAGTTTTCGGCTTTCTCTACTGAGGTGCTCGTCCGGAAGAACCGAGACACAATCGCAGTAGTTCTCCCAGTGCTACCTTAGCCGATATAGCGGAACGTAAGGTACCAAAACATAGGAGCCGGGCAAACCCAACTATTGACCCAAGACATGATTCGGAGCTGATGCATATAATGCTATAAATTAGGGGTGCCGAACTGCCATGAAGGTGTTCGGACTTTTTTGCCGTGGTATGGGTATGATGAAGCCCCTGGCATATTAAGGCATATCGCGATAAGCAGCTGCCTTTTAACAAAAGAGTTTTTAATAAGAAATAGCAGCATATGAGCATCGTATAAATCCACATGTTGTATTTTAATAATACGTCAATGCGTATGAGTACAAATAATGTGATAAAAAGAAATATGATTGCGGAACCTGCTGAGACCAGGCAGGAGGAAGTTGTATTCGGATCCGGAGTGTAGTCGGATGATCATAGAGGGGAATATCTAGAGATTCCCTTACGCGCTCGAACTGTTTCCACGCCATCCATCCTGGCGTACATAAAGGTGAACCTACAAAGAAAATGCGAGAAATGGTTTTGCGCCACAGAGCGGTTGAGCCGCGGTATGTGGCTTGTCTTATCTTTTTCTGCAGTGTTTTTAATTAAGCTCCGGGCGAGCTGGGCTATCCTGCCGCGCAGTAGTTCGGACTCCTTTAGCGGTGTCCAGGAGCTTGGCCGTCGACTCGAGGTTCGATTGAAAGGTGCCATCCATTGCTCTTGCAGTTAAAGCGGCGGTAGACTCTTCGGTAGTGAAGGGGAGTTTGGCCCTGCCATTAACCATGATTACGCCACGCGGACCGGGCATCTTGAGTTTACGTTAGGCATAATGTGGCACCGCGTTGAATCGAGCGAATGTGGTACGTCCGAGCAATGCCTGGTAGTCACTGCGAAAGGGGACGATGTCGAAGACTAACTCTTCGGTACGGTAACTGTCCAGAGATCCGAAGACGACTTCAAGTATGATTGAGCCCTGCTACGTCTTGATCTTGCGTTGGTTTTCCTCGAAGAGGAGAGGGTGATGCAGCAAAGTGTAGCGTAAGAATTTCCCTCAGTTTTGAGAACCAAGGTATCAATCCAGTAGGAGGCTCCTCAAAAGTCCCACGCACCTACACAAACAAACTGAGAAGTCGCAACCAACACAATAAAGGGGTTGTCAATCCCTTCACGTCCACTTGCGAAAGTGAGATCTAATAAAGATAGTATGATAAGATAAATATATTTTTGGTATTTTGTAATATAGATGCGAAAAGTAAAGATGCAAATAAAGTAGATTGAAAGCAAATATGATAAGAGATAGACCCGGGGGCCATAGGTCTCACTAGAGGCTTCTCTCAAGATAGCACAAGTATTACGGTGGGTGAACAAATTACTGTCGAGCAATTGATACAAAAGCACATAGTTATGAGATTATCTAGGCATGATCATGTATATAGGCATCACATCCATAACAAGTAGACCGACTCCTGCCTGCATCTACTACTACTACTCCACACATCGACCGACTCCTGCCTGCATCTAGAGTATTAAGTTCATAAGAACAGAGTAACGCATTAAGCAAGATGACATGATGTAGAGGGATTAACACATGCAATATGATATAAACCCCATCTTGTTATCCTCGATGGCAACAATACAATACGTGTCTTGCAACCCTTTCTGTCACTCGGTAAGAACACCGCAAGATTGAACCCAAAGCTAAGCACTTCTCCCATGGCAAGAAAGACCAATCTTGTAGGCCAAACCAAACTGATAATTCGAAGAGACTTGCAAAGATAACTCAATCATACATAAAAGAATTCAGAGAAGATTCAAATATTATTCATAGATAAACTTGATCATAAACCCACAATTCATCGGATCTCGAAAAACACACCGCAAAAAGAGTTTACATCGAATAGATCTCCACAAGAGAGGGGGAGAACATTGTATTGAGATCCAAAAAGAGAGAAGAAGCCATCTAGCTAATAACTATGGACCCGTAGGTCTGTGGTAAACTACTCACAACTCATCGGAGGGGCAAGGATGATGATGTAGAGGCCCTCCGTAGTTGCTTCCCCCCCTCAGAGAGTGCCGTGAAGGCTCCAAGATGGGATCTCGCGGATACAGAAGGTTACGGTGGTGGAAATTGTGTTTCGTGGTGCTCCTGGTTGTTTTCGGGGTACGTAGGTATATATAGGAGGAAGAAGTATGTCGGTGGCCGCTCGAGGGGCCCACGAGACAGGGGGTGCGCCCTACAGGGGGGCGCGGCCTCTTGTCTTGTGGCTTCCTCGAAAGCTTCTTGACTTGCACTCCAAGCTCTCCGGATCACGTTCGTTCCAAAAATCACGCTCCCGAAGGTTTCATTCCATTTGGACTCCGTTTGATATTCCTTTTCTTCGAAATACTGAAATAGGCAAAAAAAACAGCAATATGGGCTGGGCCTCCGGTTAGTAGGTTAGTCCCAAAATGATATAAATGTGTAAAATAAAGCCCATAAACATCCAAAAGGGGTAATATAATAGCATGGAACAATCAAAAATTATAGATACGTTGGAGACGTATCAAGCATCCCCAAGCTTAATTCCTGCTCGTCCTCGAGTAGGTAAATGATAAAAAGAGAATTTTTGATGTGGAATGCTACCTAGCATATTTCTCAATGTAATTTCCTTTATTGTGGCATGAATGTTCAGACCCAAATGAATACAAAATAAAAGTTCATATTGACATAAGAAATAGTAATACTTCAAGCATACTAATCAAAGTAATCATGTCTTCTCAAATTAACATGGCTAAAGAAAGTTATCCCTACAAAATCATATAGTCTGGCTATGCTCTATCTTCATCACACAAAGTATTTAATCATGGACAACCCCGATGACAAGCCAAGCAATTGTTTCATACTTCAATAATCTCAAACTTTTTCAACTTTCACGCAATACATGAGCGTGAGCCATGGACATAGCACTATATGTGGCATAGAATGGTGGTTGTGGAGAAGACAAAAAGGAGAAGATAGTCTCACATCAACTAGGCGTATCAACGGGCTATGGAGATACCCATTAATAGATATCAATGTGAGTGAGTAGGGATTGCCATGCAACGGATGCACTAGGGCTATAAATATATGAAAGCTCAATAAAATAAACTAAGTGGGGTGCATCCAACTTGCTTGCTCACGAAGACCTAGGGCACTTTGAGGAAGCCCATCATTGGAATATACAAGCCAAGTTCTATAATGAAAAATTCCCACTAGTATAGGAAAGTGACAACATATGAGACTCTCTAATCATGAAGATCATGATGCTATTTTGAAGCACAAGTGTGGAAAAAGAGATAGTAGCATTGTCCCTTCTCTCTTTTTCTCTCATTTTTTCTTTCTTTTCTTTTTTTCTTTTTTCTTTGGCCTATCTTTTTTTGGCCTTTGTCCTTTTTTTCTTTTTTTTCTTTTTGTAAAGTCCGAAGTCTCATCCCAACTTGTGGGGGAATCATAGTCTTCATCATCCTTTCCTCACTAGGACAATGCTCTAATAATGAAGATCATCACACTTTTATGGATTTACAACTCAAAGCTAGAACAAGATATGACTCTATATGAATGCCTCCGTGGTGTACAGGATATGTAATGAATCAAGAGCGACATGTATGAAAATTATGAAGGTGGCCTTGCCACAAATACAATGTCAACTACATGATCATGCAAAAAGCAATATGACAAAAGTAATGCATGTCATATGAACGAACAGTGGAAAGTTGCATGGCAATATATCTCGGAATGGCTATGGAAATGCCATAATAGGTAGGTATGGTGGCTGTTTTGAGGAAGGTAAATGGTGGGTGTATGGTACCGGCGAAAGTTGCACGATACAAGAGAGGCTAGCAATGGTGGAAGGGTGAAAGAGTGTGTATAATCCATGGACTCAACATTAATCAAAAGAACTCATATACTTGTTGCAAAAATTTAGAAGACATCAAAAACCAAAGTACTACGCGCATGCTCCTAGGGGGATAGATTGGTAGGAAAAGACCGTCGCTCGTCCCCGACCGCCACTCATAAGGAAGACAATCAATAAATAAAATTGTGCCCCAACTTCATCACAAAGCGGTTCACCATACGTGCATGCTACGGGAATCACAAACTTCAACACAAGCATTGTTTAAATTCATAATCACCCAACTAGCATGACTTTAATATCACTACCTCCATATCTCAAAACAATTATCAAGCATCAAATTGATCATAGCATCCAATTCACTTTCTATGATAGTTTTTATTATACCCAACTTGGATGCTCATCATTCTAGGACCAACTTTATGATCATAGCAAATACCATGCTGTTCTAAAAGACTCTCAAAATAATATAAGTGAAGCATGAGAGACTAGCAATTTCTTCAAAATTAAGACACCACCGTGCTCTAAAAGATATAAGTGAAGCACTAGAGCAAAAACTATCAAACTCAAAAGATATAAGTGAAGCACATAGAGTATTCTAGCAAATTCTAATCAAATAGGCTTCTCCCAAAAGGTGTGTACAGCAAGGATGATTGTGGTAAACTAAAAAGCAAAGACTAATATAATACACGACGCTCCAAGCAAAACACATATCATGTACTCCCTCCGTTTCTAAATGTAAATCTTTGTAGAGATTCTACTATGAACTACATACGGATGTATATAGATGCATTTTAAGTGTGGATTCATTCATTTTGCTCCGTATGTAGTCCATCCAGTGGAATCTCTAAAAAGACTTACATTTAGGAACGGAGGGAGTAGTGAATAAAAATATAGCTCCAAGTAAAGTTACCAATGAACGAAGACGAAAGAGGGGATGCCCTCCCGGGGCATCCCCAAGCTTAGGCTTTCGGCTATCCTTGAATATCCTGGGGTGCCATAAGCATCCCCAATCTTAGGCTCTTGCCACTCCTTATTCCATAGTCCATAAAAGCTTTACCCAAAACTTGAAAACTTCACAACACAAAACTCAACAGGAAATCTTATAAGCTCCGTTAGTGAAAGAAAACAAAACCACCACATAATGTACTGCAATGAACTCATTCTTTATTTATTTTGGTGTTAAACCTACTATATTCCAACTTCTTTATGGTTCATAGACTGAATTACTAGCCATAGATGCATTGAAATAAGCAAACAACACACGAAAACAAAAACAGAACAGTCTGTAGCAATCTGTAACTAACACAAACTTCTGGAACTCTAAAAATCCTACCAAAATAGGAAGTCCTGGAAAATTTGTTTATTGAACATCAGCAGAAAGAATCAATGCAAAAGCACGTTCCTGTGATTTAACAAGATTATATTCATGCGCGCAAAGTTTCTATTTTTCAGCAGAATCAAATCAACTATCATCGTAGGTTATCCTATAGGTTCTACTTGGCACAAACACTAATTAAAAGATAAAAACACATCTAACCAGAAGGTAGATGCAAGATTTATTACTAAAAAGGAGCAAAAACAAAAAAATCTAAAGAAAATTGGGTTGCCTCCCAACTAGCGCTATTGTTTAACGCCCGTAGCTAGGCATAAAAACAAAGATAGATCTAATGAGTGCCATCTTTGGCACTAAATTCATAAGTAGCACGCATGATAGATTCATAAGGTAATTTGAATTTCTTTCTTGGAAAGTGCTCCATGCCTTTCTTTAATGGAAATTGGAATCCAATATTCCCTTCCTTCATATCAATAATCGCACCAATCGTTCTAAGAAAAGGTCTACCAAGAATAATAGGGCAAGAAAGATTGCAATCTATATCAAGAAGGATAAAATCTACGGGCACCAAATTTCTATTTGCAACAATAAGAACATCATTGATCCTTCCCATAGGCTTTTTAATGGTGGAATCCGCAAGGTGCAAATTTAAAGAGCAATCATCAAGATCATGGAAACCTAGAATATCACATAAAGTTTTCGGAATTGGGGAAACACTAGCACCCAAATCACACAGAGCAAAACACTCATAATCTTTAATTCTAATCTTTATAGTAGGTTCCAACTCATAATTAAGTTTTCTAGGTATAGAAACTTCCAAATTAAGTTTTTCATCATAAGATTTCATCAAGGCATCAACAATATGTTTGGTAAGAGCTTTGTTTTGGCTATAAGCATGAGGAGAATTAACAACGGATTGCAACAAGGAAATACACCCTTTTAAAGAGCAATTATCATAATCAAATTTCTTGAAATCCGAGATAGTAGGTTCAATATTATTAGAAGTTGAGGATTCTCCAATCTCACTTTTACCAAATTTAGCATCAAGATCTAAAGACTCCGAATTTTTGGGACGCCTTCTAGGCAAAGTTGATTCATCATCACTCCCATAATCATCAAAATTCATATTGCAAAAGATAGATCTAATTGGAGACGCATCAATAACTTTAAGATCCTCATCATTATTTTCATGGAAACTAGAAGAACACGCTTTTATAAAGCTTTCTTTTTTAGCACACAATCTAGCGGTTCTTTCCTTGCACTCATCAATGGAAATTCTCATTACTTTGAGAGACTCATTGATATCATGCTTTGGAGAAGAAGATCCAAGTTTAATAGAATTAACATCAAGCTTAAAGTCTATCAAGATTCCTAGCCAAATCATCAACTTTGAGCAATTTTTCTTCAAGCAAAGCATTAAAATTCTTTTGAGAAATCATAAATTCTTTCACACTATTCTCAAAATCAGAGGGCATCTTATTAAAATTACCATAAGAATTATTGTAGGAATTTCCATAATTATTAGAGGATTACTAGGGAACGGTCTAGCATTAAAATTTCCTCTATAAGCATTATTTCCAAAACTATTCCTACCAACAAAATTCACATCCATAGATTCATTATTATTCTCAATCAAGGAAGGCAAAGGCATATCATTGGGATCAAGAGGAGTATTTTTAGTAGCAAACATCTTCATAAGTTCATCCATCTTTCCACTCAAAACATTAATTTCTTCTATAGCATGCACTTTTTTACTAGAAGATATTTTGGTGTGCCATTGAGAATAATTAGCCATAATATTATCAAGCAATTTTGTAGCATCTCCTAACGTGATTTCCATAAACGTGCCCCCCGCGGACGAATCTAAGAGATTTCTAGAAGCAAAGTTCAAACCGGCATAAAAATTTTGTATGATCATCCATAAATTCAAACCATGAGTAGGGCAATTGTGAAGCATCAATTTCATTCTTTCCCAAGATTGGGCAACATGCTCATGATCAAGTTGTTTAAAATTCATAATATCATTCCTAAGAGTGATGACCTTAGCGGGAGGAAAATACTTAGAGATAAAAGCATCTTTGCACTTGTTCCAAGAATCAATACTATTTTTAGGCAAAGACGACCATACTTTAGCACGATCTCTAAGTGAAAACGGAAATAACTTCAATTTGACAATATTGTTATCCATATCTTTCTTCTTTTGCATATCACACAAATCAACAAAATTGTTTAGATGAGTAGCGGCATCTTCACTAGGAAGGCCGGCAAATTGATCTTTCATAACAAGATTCAGCAAAGCGGTATTGATTTCACAAGACTCAACATCATTAAGAGGAGCAATCGAAGTACTAAGGAAATCATTATTATTGGTATTCTAGAAGTCACACAACTTGGTATTATCTTGTGCCATGGCAACAAGTAATCCAACACACAAGCAAAAAAAAAACGGCAAGCGAAAAGAGAGGAGGAGATTGGGAAAGAGAGGGCAAATAAAACGGCAAGGGTGAAGTGGGGGAGAGGAAAACGAGAGGCAAATGGCAAATAATGTAAATGCGAGGGAGATGGGTTTGTGATACGTACTTGGTATGTCTTGACTTGAGCGAAGACCTCCCCGGCAACGGCACCAAAAATCCTTCTTGCTACGTCTTGAGCTTGCGTTGGTTTTCCTCGAAGAGGAGAGGGTGATGCAGCAAAGTGTAGTGTAAGTATTTCCTTCAGTTTTGAGAACCAAGGTATCAATCCAGTAGGAGGCTCCTCAAAAGTACCACGCACCTACACAAACAAACTGAGAACTCGCAACCAACGCAATAAAGGGGTTGTCAATCCCTTCACGGCCACTTGCAAAAGTGAGATCTAATAAAGATAGTATGATAAGATAAATATATTTTTGGTATTTTGTAATATAAATGCAAAAAGTAAAGATGCAAATAAAGTAGATTGAAAGCAAATATGATAAGAGATAGACCCGGGGGCCATAGGTTTCACTAGAGGCTTCTCTCAAGATAGCACAAGTATTACGGTGGGTGAACAAATTACTGTCGAGCAATTGATAGAAAAGCACATAGTTATGAGATTATCTAGGCATGATCATGTATATAGGCATCACATCCATAACAAGTAGACCGACACCTGCCTCGCATCTACTACTATTACTCCACACATCGACCGACTATCTAGCATGCATCTAGAGTATTAAGTTCATAAGAACAGAGTAACGATTAAGCAAGATGACATGATGTAGAGGGATAAACACATGCAATATGATATAAACCCCATCTTGTTATCCTCGATGGCAACAATACAATACATGTCTTGCAACCCTTTCATCACTCGGTAAGAACAACGCAAGATTGAACCCAAAGCTAAGCACTTCTCCCATGGCAAGAAAGACCAATCTAGTAGGCCAAACCAAACTGATAATTCGAAGAGACTTGCAAAGATAACTCAATCATACATAAAAGAATTCAGAGAAGATTCAAATATTATTCGTAGATAAACTTGATCATAAACCCACAATTCATTGGATCTCGACAAACACACCGCAAAAAGAGTCTACATCGAATAGATCTCCACAAGAGAGGGGGAGAACATTGTATTGAGATCCAAAAAGAGAGAAGAAGACATCTAGCTAATAACTATGGACCCGTAGGTCTGTGGTAAACTACTCACAACTCATCGGAGGGGCAAGGATGATGATGTAGAGGCCCACCGTGGTTGGTTCCCCCTCCGACAGAGTGCCGGCGAAGGCTCCAAGATCGGATCTCGCGGATACAAAAGGTTACGGCGGTGGAAATTGTGTTTCGTGGTGCTCCTGGTTGTTTTTGGCGTACGTAGGTATATATAGGAGGAAGAAGTATGTCGGTGGCCGCCCGAGGGGCCCACGAGACAGGGGGTGCGCCCTACAGGGGGGCGCGGCCTCTTGTCTTGTGGCTTCCTGGAGCTTCTTGACTTGCACTCCAAGCTCTCCGGATCAGGTTTGTTCCAAAAATCACGCTCCCGAAGGTTTCATTCCATTTGGACTCCGTTTGATATTCCTTTTCTTCGAAATACTGAAATAGGCAAAAAAACAGCAATATGGGCTGGGCCTCCGGTTAGTAGGTTAGTCCCAAAAATGATATAAATGTGTAAAATAAAGCCCATAAACATCCAAAAGGGGTAATATAATAGCATGGAACAATCAAAATTATAGATACGTTGGAGACGTATCAAGCATCCCCAAGCTTAATTCCTGCTCGTCCTCGAGTAGGTAAATGATAAAAAGAAATTTTGATGTGGAATGCTACCTAGCATATTTCTCAATGTAATTTCCTTTATTGTGGCATGAATGTTCAGATCCAAATGAATACAAAATAAAAGTTCATATTGACATAAGAAATAGTAATACTTCAAGCATACTAATCAAAGTAATCATGTCTTCTCAAATTAACATGGCTAAAGAAAGTTATCCCTACAAAATCATATAGTCTGGCTATGCTCTATCTTCATCACACAAAGTATTTGATCATGGACAACCCCGATGACAAGCCAAGCAATTGTTTCATACTTCAATAATCTCAAACTTTTTCAACTTTCACGCAATACATGAGCGTGAGCCATGGACATAGCACTATATGTGGAATAGAATGGTGGTTGTGGAGAAGACAAAAAGGAGAAGATAGTCTCACATCAACTAGGCATATCAACAGGCTATGGAGATGCCCATTAATAGATATCAATGTGAGTGAGTAGGGATTGCCATGCAACGGATGCACTAGGGCTATAAATATATGAAAGCTCAATAAAATAAACTAAGTGGGGTGCATCCAACTTGCTTGCTCACGAAGACCTAGGGCACTTTGAGGAAGCCCATCATTGGAATATACAAGCCAAGTTCTATAATGAAAAATTCCCACTAGTATAGGAAAGTGACAACATATGAGACTCTCTAATCATGAAGATCATGATGCTATTTTGAAGCACAAGTGTGGAAAAAGAGATAGTAGCATTGTCCCTTCTCTCTTTTTCTCTCATTTTTTTTATTTTTTTATTTTTTTTTCTTTTTTTCTTTTTTCTTTGGCCTATCTTTTTTTGGCCTTTGTCCTTTTTTTCTTTTTTTTCTTTTTGTAAAGTCCGAAGTCTCATCCCAACTTGTGGGGGAATCATAGTCTTCATCATCCTTTCCTCACTAGGACAATGCTCTAATAATGAAGATCCTCACACTTTTATGGATTTACAACTCAAAGCTAGAACAAGATATGACTCTATATGAATGCCTCCGGCGGTGTACCGGGATATGTAATGAATCAAGAGCGACATGTATGAAAATTATGAAGGTGGCCTTGCCACAAATACAATGTCAACTACATGATCATGCAAAAAGCAATATGACAAAAGTAATGCATGTCATATGAACGGAACGGTGGAAAGTTGCATGGCAATATATCTTGGAATGGCTATGCAAATGCCATAATGGGTAGGTATGGTGGCTGTTTTGAGGAAGGTAAATGGTGGGTGTATGGTACCGGCGAGAGTTGCACGGTAACAACAGAGGCTAGCAATGGTGGAACGGTGAAAGAGTGCGTATAATCCATGGACTCAACATTAATCAAAAGAACTCATATACTTGTTGCAAAAATTTAGAAGTCATCAAAAACCAAAGTACTACGCGCATGCTCCTAGGGGGATAGATTGGTAGGAAAATATAATCGGTCGTCCCCGACCGCCACTCATCAGGAAGACAATCAATAAATAAAATTGTGCTCCAACTTCATCACAAAGCGGTTCACCATACGTGCATGCTACGGGAATCACAAGCTTCAACACAAGCATTCTTTAAATTCATAATCACCCAACTAGCATGACTTTAATATCACTACCTCCATATCTCAAAACAATTATCAAGCATCAAATTGATCATAGCATCCAATTCACTTTCTATGATAGTTTTATTATACCCAACTTGAATGCTCATCATTCTAGGACCAACTTTATGATCGTAGCAAATACCATGCTGTTCTAAAAGACTCTCAAAATGATATAAGTGAAGCATGAGAGACTAGCAATTTCTTCAAAATTAAGACACCACCGTGCTCTAAAAGATATAAGTGAAGCACTAGAGCAAAAACTATCAAACTCAAAAGATATAAGTGAAGCACATAGAGTATTCTAGCAAATTCTAATCAAATAGGCTTCTCCCAAAAGGTGTGTACAGCAAGGATGATTGTGGTAAACTAAAAAGCAAAGACTAATATAATACACGACGCTCCAAGCAAAACACATATCATGTAGTGAATAAAAATATAGCTCCAAGTAAAGTTACCAATGAACGAAGACGAAAGAGGGGATGCCCTCCCGGGGCATCCCCAAGCTTAGGCTTTCGGCTATCCTTGAATATCCTGGGGTGCCATAAGCATCCCCAATCTTAGGCTCTTGCCACTCCTTATTCCATAGTCCATAAAAGCTTTACCCAAAACTTGAAAACTTCACAACACAAAACTCAACAGGAAATCTTATAAGCTCCGTTAGTGAAAGAAAACAAAACCACCACATAATGTACTGCAATGAACTCATTCTTTATTTATTTTGGTGTTAAACCTACTATATTCCAACTTCTTTATGGTTCATAGACTGAATTACTAGCCATAGATGCATTGAAATAAGCAAACAACACACTAAAAAACAGAATCTGTCAAGAACAGAACAGTCTGTAGCAATCTGTAACTAACACAAACTTCTGGAACTCTAAAAATCCTACCAAAATAGGAAGTCCTGGAAAATTTGTTTATTGAACATCAGCAGAAAGAATCAATGCAAAAGCACGTTCCTGTGATTTAACAAGATTATATTCATGCGCAAAGTTTCTGTTTTTCAGCAGAATCAAATCAACTATCATCGAGGTTATCCTATAGGTTCTACTTGGCACAAACACTAATTAAAAGATAAAACACATCTAACCAGAAGGTAGATGCAAGATTTATTACTAAAAAGGAGCAAAAACAAAAAAATCTAAAGAAAATTGGGTTGCCTCCCAACTAGCGCTATTGTTTAACGCCCGTAGCTAGGCATAAAAACAAAGATAGATCTAATGAGTGCCATCTTTGGCACTAAATTCATAAGTAGCACGCATGATAGATTCATAAGGTAATTTGAATTTCTTTCTTGGAAAGTGCTCCATGCCTTTCTTTAATGGAAATTGGAATCCAATATTCCTTCCTTCATATCAATAATCGCACCAATTGTTCTAAGAAAAGGTCTACCAAGAATAATAGGGCAAGAAAGATTGCAATCTATATCAAGAAGGATAAAATCTACGGGCACCAAATTTCTATTTGCAACAATAAGAACATCATTGATCCTTCCCATAGGCTTTTTAATGGTGGAATCCGCAAGGTGCAAATTTAAAGAGCAATCATCAAGATCATGGAAACCTAGAATATCACATAAAGTTTTCGGAATTGGGGAAACACTAGCACCCAAATCACACAGAGCAAAACACTCATAATCTTTAATTCTAATCTTTATAGTAGGTTCCCACTCATAATTAAGTTTTCTAGGTATAGAAACTTCCAAATTAAGTTTTTCATCATAAGATTTCATCAAGGCATCAACAATATGTTTGGTAAGAGCTTTGTTTTGGCTATAAGCATGAGGAGAATTAACAACAGATTGCAACAAGGAAATACACCCTTTTAAAGAGCAATTATCATAATCAAATTTCTTGAAATCCGAGATAGTAGGTTCAATATTATTAGAAGTTGAGGATTCTCCAATCTCACTTTTACCAAATTTAGCATCAAGATCTAAAGACTCCGAATTTTTGGGACGCCTTCTAGGCAAAGTTGATTCATCATCACTCCCATAATCATCAAAATTCATATTGCAAAAGATAGATCTAATCGGAGACGCATCAATAACTTTAAGATCCTCATCATTATTTTCATGGAAACTAGAAGAACACGCTTTTATAAAGCTTTCTTTTTTAGCACGCAATCTAGCGGTTCTTTCCTTGCACTCATCAATGGAAATTCTCATTACTTTGAGAGACTCATTGATATCATGCTTTGGAGAAGAAGATCCAAGTTTAATAGAATTAACATCAAGCGAAAGTCTATCAACGTTCCTAGCCAAATCATCAACTTTGAGCAATTTTTCTTCAAGCAAAGCATTAAAATTCTTTTGAGAAATCATAAATTCTTTCACACTATTCTCAAAATCAGAGGGCATCTTATTAAAATTACCATAAGAATTATTGTAGGAATTTCCATAATTATTAGAGGATTACTAGGGAACGGTCTAGCATTAAAATTTCCTCTATAAGCATTGTTTCCAAAACTATTCCTACCAACGAAATTCACATCCATAGATTCATTATTATTCTCAATCAAGGAAGACAAAGGCATATCATTGGGATCAAGAGGAGTATTTTTAGTAGCAAACATCTTCATAAGTTCATCCATCTTTCCACTCAAAACATTAATTTCTTCTATAGCATGCACCTTTTTACTAGAAGATCTTTCGGTGTGCCATTGAGAATAATTAGCCATAATATTATCAAGCAATTTTGTAGCATCTCCTAACGTGATTTCCATAAAGGTGTCTCCCGCGGCCGAATCTAAGAGATTTCTAGAAGCAAAGTTCAAACCGGCATAAAATTTTTGTATGATCATCCATAAATTCAAACCATGAGTAGGGCAATTGCGAAGCATCAATTTCATTCTTTCCCAAGATTGGGCAACATGCTAATGATCAAGTTGTTTAAAATTCATAATATCGTTCCTAAGAGTGATGATCTTAGCGGGAGGGAAATACTTAGAGATAAAAGCATCTTTGCACTTGTTCCAAGAATCAATACTATTTTTAGGCAAAGACGAATACATAGCACGATCTCTAAGTGAAAACGGAAATAACTTCAATTTGACAATATTGTTATCCGTATCTTTCTTCTTTTGCATATCACACAAATCAACAAAATTGTTTAGATGAGTAGCGGCATCTTCACTAGGAAGGCCGGCAAATTGATCTTTCATAACAAGATTCAGCAAAGCGGTATTGATTTCACAAGACTCAACATCATTAAGAGGAGCAATCGGAGTACTAAGGAAATCATTATTATTGGTATTCAAGAAGTCACACAATTTGGTATTATCTTGCGCCATGGCAACAAGTAATCCAACACACAAGCAAACAGAAAAAGGCAAGCGAAAAGAGAGGAGGAGATTGGGAAAGAGAGGGCGAATAAAACAGCAAGGGTGAAGTGGGGGAGAGGAAAACGAGAGGCAAATGGCAAATAATGTAAATGCGAGGGAGATGGGTTTGTGATACGTACTTGGTATGTCTTGACTTGAGTGAAGACCTCCCCGGCAACGGCACCAAAAATCCTTCTTGCTACGTCTTGAGCTTGCGTTGGTTTTCCTCGAAGAGGAGAGGGTGATGCAGCAAAGTGTAGTGTAAGTATTTCCTTCAGTTTTGAGAACCAAGGTATCAATCCAGTAGGAGGCTCCTCAAAAGTCCCACGCACCTACACAAACAAACTGAGAACTCGCAACCAACGCAATAAAGGGGTTGTCAATCCCTTCACGGCCACTTGCAAAAGTGAGATCTAATAAAGATAGTATGATAAGATAAATATATTTTTGGTATTTTGTAATATAAATGCAAAAAGTAAAGATGCAAATAAAGTAGATTGAAAGCAAATATGATAAGAGATAGACCCGGGGGCCATAGGTTTCACTAGAGGCTTCTCTCAAGATAGCACAAGTATTACGGTGGGTGAACAAATTACTGTCGAGCAATTGATAGAAAAGCACATAGTTATGAGATTATCTAGGCATGATCATGTATATAGGCATCACATCCATAACAAGTAGACCGACTCCTGCCTGCATCTACTACTATTACTCCACACATCGACCGCTATCTAGCATGCATCTAGAGTATTAAGTTCATAAGAACAGAGTAACGCATTAAGCAAGATGACATGATGTAGAGGGATAAGCACATGCAATATGATATAAACCCCATCTTGTTATCCTCGATGGCAACAATACAATACATGTCTTGCAACCCTTTCTGTCACTCGGTAAGAACAACGCAAGATTGAACCCAAAGCTAAGCACTTCTCCCATGGCAAGAAAGACCAATCTAGTAGGCCAAACCAAACTGATAATTCGAAGAGACTTGCAAAGATAACTCAATCATACATAAAAGAATTCAGAGAAGATTCAAATATTATTCGTAGATAAACTTGATCATAAACCCACAATTCATTGGATCTCGACAAACACACCGCAAAAAGAGTCTACATCGAATAGATCTCCACAAGAGAGGGGGAGAACATTGAATTGAGATCCAAAAAGAGAGAAGAAGACATCTAGCTAATAACTATGGACCCGTAGGTCTGTGGTAAACTACTCACAACTCATCGGAGGGGCAAGGATGATGATGTAGAGGCCCACCGTGGTTGGTTCCCCCCCAGAGAGTGCCGCAAGGCTCCAAGATGGGATCTCGCGGATACAAAAGGTTACGGCGGTGGAAATTGTGTTTCGTGGTGCTCCTGGATGTTTTTGGCACGTAGGTATATATAGGAGGAAGAAGTACGTCGGTGGCCGCCCGAGGGGCCCATGAGACAGGGGCGCGCCCTGTGGGGGGCGCCTCCTATCTTGTGGCCTTGGAAGCTTCTTGACTTGCACTCCAAGCTCTCCGGATCAGATTTGTTCCAAAAATCACGCTCCCGAAGGTTTCATTCCGTTTGGACTCCGTTTGATATTCCTTTTCTTCGAAATACTGAAATAGGCAAAAAAACAGCAATATGGGATGGGCCTCCGGTTAGTAGGTTAGTCCCAAAAATGATATAAATGTGTAAAATAAAGCCCATAAACATCCAAAAGGGGTAATATAATAGCATGGAACAATCAAAAATTATAGATACGTTGGAGACGTATCAAGCCCATGCAACAGGCCCCTACACCTGGTATGAAACCTTTAAAGGTGGTTTTTGTGGGCTTGATCCTTGAGGGGTCAATGCCCATTTTGCGCACTGTATCCTGATATAGCAGGTTCAGGCTGCTGCTGTTGAAAATATGCCCTAGAGGCAATAATAAATGGTTATTATTATATTTCTTTGTTCATGATAATTGTCTATTATTCATGCTATAACTGTGTTATCCGGAAATCGTAATACACGTGTGAATACATAGACCACAACATGTCCCTAGTAAGCCTCTAGTTGACTAGCTCGTTGATCAACAGATAGTCATGGTTTCCTGACTATGGGCATTGGATGTCGTTGATAATGGGATCACATCATTAGGAGAATGATGTGATGGACAAGACCCAATCCTAAGCATAGCTCAAAGATCGTGTAGTTCGTTTAGCTAGAGCTTTTCCAAGTGTCAGGTATCATTTCCTTAGACCATGAGATTGTGCAACTCCCGGATACCGTAGGAGTGCTTTGGGTGTGCCAAATGTCACAATGTAACTGGGTGGCTATAAAGGTGCACTACGGGTATCTCCGAAAGTGTCTGTTGGGTTGGCACGAATCGAGACTTGGATTTGTCACTCCGTATGACGGAGAGGTATCTCTGGGCCCACTCGGTAATGCATCATCATAATGAGCTCAATGTGACCAAGTGTCTGGTCACGGGATCATGCATTACGGTACGAGTAAAGTGACTTGCTGGTAACGGGACTGAATGAGGTATTGGTATACCGACGATCGAGTCTCGGGCAAGTAACGTATTGATTGACAAAGGGAATTGTATACGGGATTGATTGAATCCTTGAAATCGTGGTTCATCCGATGAGATCATCGAGGAGTATGTGGGAGCCAACATGGGTATCCAGATCCCGCTGTTGGTTATTGACCGGAGAGGCGTCTCGGTCATGTCTGCATGTCTCCCAAACCCGTAGGGTCTACACACTTAAGTTCGGTGACGCTAGGGTTGTAGAGATATGAATATGCAGTAACCAGAAAGTTGTTCGGAGTCCCGGATGAGATCCTGGACGTCACGAGGAGTTCCGGAATGGTCCGGAGGTGAAGAATTATATATAGGAAGTGCTGTTTCGGCAATCGGGATAGTTTCGGGGGTCACCGGTATTGTACCGGGACCACCGGAAGGGTCCCGGGGGTCCACCGGGTGGGGCCACCTATCCCGGAGGGCCCCATGGGCTGAAGTGGGAGGGGAACCAGCCCCTGGTGGGCTGGTGCGTCCCCCCTTGGGCCCCCCCCTGCGCCTAGGGTTGGGAACCCTAGGGGAGGGGGCGCCTCCACTTGCCTTGGGGGGCAAGGCTCCCCCCTTGTCTGCCGCCCCCCTGGGAGACCCCATCTCCTAGGGCCGGCGCCCCCCTGGGGACCCTATATAAAGAGGGGGGAGGGAGGGCAGCTCCACCCTTGCACTTGGCGCCTTCCTTCCCCCTTGCTACACCTCTCCCTCCCGCAGACGCTTGGCGAAGCCCCGCCATTTCCGTGCTGCATCCACCACCACGCCGTCGTGCTGCTGGATCTTCATCAACCTATCCTTCCCCCTTGCTGGATCAAGAAGGAGGAGACGTCACGCTGACAGTACGTGTGTTGAACACGGAGGTGTCGTCCGTTCGGCGCTAGGATCTCCGGTGATTTGGGTCACGACGAGTACGACTCCCTCAACCCCGTTCTCTTGAACGCTTCCGCTCGCGATCTACAAGGGTATGTAGATGCACTCCTCTCTCTTGTTGCTGGATGAACTCCTAGATTGATCTTGGTGAACGTAGGAAATTTTTTATTTTATGCAACGTTCCCCAACAGTGGTATCAGAGCCAGGTCTTTGCGTAGTTCTCTTTGCACGAGTAGAACACAATTTGTTGTTGGCGTAGATGTTGACAACTTTCTTGCCACTACTAGTCTTATTTTGCTTCAGCGGTATTGTGGGATGAAGCGGCCCGGACCGACCTTACACGTACGCTTACGTGAGACAGGTTCCACCGACTGACATGCACTAGTTGCATAAGGTGGCTAGCGGGTGTCTGTCTCTCCCACTTTAGTTGGAGCGGATTCGATGAAAAGGGTCCTTATGAAGGGTAAATAGAAGTTGGCAAATCATGTTGTGGCTTTAACGTAGGTAAGAAAACGTTCTTGCTAGATCACCTATAGAAGCCACGTAAAAACTTGCAACAACAATTAGAGGACGTCTAACTTGTTTTTGTAGCAAGTGTTTTGTGATGTGATATGGCTAAAGGATGTGATGAATGATATATGTGATGTATGAGATGATCATGTTCTTGTAATAGGAATCACGACTTGCATGTCGATGAGTATGACAACCGGCAGGAGCCATAGGAGTTGTCTTTATTTTTTGTATGACCTGCGCGTCATTGAAGAATGCCATGTAAATTACTTTACTTTATTGCTAAACGCGTTAGCCATAGAAGTAGAAGTAGTCGTTGGCGTGACAACTTCATGAAGACACGATGATGGAGATCATGATGATGGAGATCATGGTGTCATGCCGGTGACTAAGATGATCATGGCGCCCCGAAGATGGAGATCAAAGGAGCAATATGATATTGGCCATATCATGTCACTATTTGATTGCATGTGATGTTTATCACGTTTTTCATCTTGTTTACTTAGAACGACGGTAGTAAATAAGATGATCCCTCATAATAATTTCAAGAAAAGTGTTCCCCCTAACTATGCACCATTGCGAAGGTTCGTTGTTTTGAAGCACCACGTGATGATCGGGTGCGATAGATCCTAACGTTCGAGTACAACAGGTGTAAGCCAGATTTACACACGCAATACACTTAGGTTAACTTGACGAGCCTAGCATGTACAGACATGGCCTCGGAACACGGAAGACCGAAATGTTGAACATGAGTCATATAGAAGATACGATCAACATGAAGATGTTCACCGATGATGACTAGTCCGTCTCACGTGATGATCGGACACAGGCTAGTTGACTCGGATCATGGATCACTTAGATGACTAGAGGGATATCTATTTGAATGGGAGTTCATTGTTTTGATTAGATGAACTTAATTATCATGAACTTAGTATAAAATCTTTGCAATATGTCTTGTAGATCAAATGGCCCATGCTAATGTTGCCCTCAACTTCAACGCATTCCTAGAGAAAACCATGCTGAAAGACGATGGCAGCAACTATACGGACTGGGTCCGGAACTTGAGGATCATCCTCATAGCTGCCAAGAAAGCATATGTCCTAGATGCACCGCTAGGTGAAGCACCCATTTTCCCAGCAACTCACGAAGTTATGAACGCCTGGCAGTCGCATCGTGATGATTACTCCCTGGTTCAGTGCGGCATGCTTTACAGCTTAGAACCGGGGCTCCAAAAGCGTTTTGAGCAGCACAGAGCATATGAGATGTTCCAAGAGCTGAGAATGGTTTTCCAAGCTCACGCCCGGGTCGAGATATATGAAGTCTCCGACAAGTTCTACAGTTGTAAGATGGAGGAGAATGGTTCTGTCAGCGAGCACATACTCAAAATGTCTGGGTTGCACAACCGCTTATCTCAACTGGGAGTTAATCTCCTGGATGACGCGGTGGTCGACAGAATCCTCCAGCCGCTCCCACCAAGCTACAAGAGCTATGTGATGAACTTCAATATGCAGGGGATGGAAAAGACCATTCCTGAGGTATATTCAATGCTGAAATCAGCGGAGGTGGAGATCAAAAAGGAACATCAAGTGTTGATGGTGAATAAAACCACTAAGTTCAAGAAAGGCAAGGGTAAGAAGAACTTCAAGAAGGACGGCAAGGGAGTTGCCGCGCCCGATAAGTCAGTTGCCGGGAAGAAGTCAAGTAATGGACCCAAGCCTGAAACTAAGTGCTTTTATTGCAAGGGAAGCGGACACTGGAAGCGGAACTGCCCCAAGTACTTAGCGGACAAGAAGGCCGGAAAAACCAAAGGTATATGTGATATACATGTAATTGATGTGTACCTTACCAGTGCTCGTAGTAGCTCCTGGGTATTTGATACAGGTGCGGTTGCTCATATTTGTAACTCAAAGGAGGAGCTGCGAAATAAACGAAGACTGGCGAAGGACGAGGTGACGATGCGCGTTGGGAATGGTTCCAAGGTCGATGTGATCGCCGTCGGCATGCTACCTCTACATTTACCTACGGGATTAGTTTTGAACCTCAATAATTGTTATTTAGTACCAGCTTTGAGCATGAACATTGTATCAGGATCTCGTTTAATTCGAGATGGCTACTCATTTAAATCCGAGAATAATGGTTGTTCTATTTATATGAGTGATATGTTTTATGGTCATGCCCCGCTAGTGAATGGTTTATTCTTAATGAATCTCGAGCGTAATGTTACACATATTCATAGTGTGAATACTAAAAGATGTAAAGTTGATAACGATAGTCCCACATACTTGTGGCACTGCCGCCTTGGTCACATTAGTGTCAAGCGCATGAAGAAGCTCCATGCTGATGGACTTTTGGAGTCTCTAGATTATGAATCATTTGACACATGCGAGCCATGCCTCATGGGTAAGATGACCAAGACTCCATTCTCCGGAACAATGGAGCGAGCAACCAACTTATTGGAAATCATACATACTGATGTGTGCGGTCCAATGAGCGTTGAGGCTCACGGAGGATATCGTTATGTTCTCACTCTCACTGATGACTTGATTAGATATGGGTATGTCTAATTGATGAAACACAAGTCTGAGACCTTTGAAAAGTTCAAGGAATTTCAGAATGAGGTAGAGAATCAACGTGACCGAAAGATAAAGTTCTTACGATCAGATCGTGGGGGTGAATATTTAAGTCACGAATTTGGTACACACTTAAGGAAATGTGGAATCGTTTCACAACTCGCGCCGCCTGGAACACCTCAGCGAAATGGTTTGTCCGAACGTCGTAATCGCACTCTATTGGATATGGTGCGATCTATGATGTCACTTACCGATTTACCGCTATCATTTTGGGGATACGCTCTAGAGACAGCTACATTCACTTTAAATAGGGCCGTCTAAATCCGTTGAGACGACACCGTATGAACTATGGTTTGGGAAGAAACCTAAGCTATCGTTTCTAAAAGTTTGGGGATGCGATGCTTATGTCAAGAAACTTCAACCTGAGAAGCTCGAACCCAAGTCGGAAAAATGCGTCTTCATAGGATACCCTAAGGAAACCATTGGGTATACTTTCTACTTAAGATCCATGGGCAAGATCTTTGTTGCCAAGAACGGGTCCTTTCTGGAGAAAGAGTTTCTCTCGACAGAATTAAGTGGGAGGAAAGTGGAACTTGATGAAGTACTACCTCTTGAACCGGTAAGTAGCGCAGCTTAGGAAGATGTTCCTGTGGTGCCTGCTCCGACAGGAGAGCAGGTTAATGATGATGATCAAGATACTTCGGATCAAGCTCTTACTGAACTTCGAAGGTCCACAAGGACACGTTCCGCACCAGAGTGGTACGGTAACCCTGTCTTAGAAATTATGTTGTTAGACAATGGTGAACCTTCGAACTATGAAGAAGCGATGGCGGGCCCAGATTCCAACAAATGGCTTGAAGCCATGCAATCCGAGATAGGATCCATGTATGAAAACAAAGTGTGGACTTTGACAGACTTGCCCGATGATCGGCGAGCAATAAAAAACAAATGGATCTTTAAGAAGAAGACGGACGCAGATGGTAATGTTACCATATATAAAGCTCGACTTGTCGCTAAGGGTTATCGACAAGTTCAAGGGATTGACTACGATGAGGCATTCTCTCCCGTAGCGAAGCTGAAATCCGTCCGAATCATGTTAGCAATTGCCGCATACTATGATTATGAGATATGGCAAATGGACGTCAAAACGGCATTCCTTAACGGTCACCTTAAGGAAGAACTGTATATGATGCAGCCGAAAGGTTTTGTCGACCCTAAGAATGCTAATAAGGTATGCAAGCTCCAGCGCTCCATCTATGGGCTGGTGCAAGCATCTCGGAGTTGGAACATTCGCTTTAATGAGATGATTAAAGCGTTTGGGTTTATGCAGACTTATGGAGAAGCCTGCATTTACAAGAAAGTGAGTGGGAGCTCTGCAGCATTTCTCATATTATATGTGGATGACATACTTTTGATGGGAAATGATATAGAACTTTTGGACAGCATAAAGGCCTACTTGAATAAGTGTTTTTCAATGAAGGACCTTGGAGAAGCTGCTTACATATTAGGCATGAAAATCTATAGAGATAGATCAAGACGCCTCATAGGTCTTTCACAAAGCACATACCTTGATAAGATATTGAAGAAGTTCAATATGGATCAGTCCAAGAAGGAGTTCTTGCCTGTGTTGCAAGGTGTGAAATTGAGCTCAGCTCAATGCCCGAGCACGGCAGAAGATAGAGAAAAAATGAGTGTCGTCCCCTATGCCTCAGCCATAGGGTCTATCATGTATGCCATGACCTGTACCAGGCCTGCTATAAACCTTGCCGTAAGTTTGGTAGGAAGGTACCAAAGTAATCCCGGCATGGAACACTGGACAGCGGTCAAGAACATCCATAAGTACCTGAAAAGGACTAAGGACATGTTTCTCATATATGGAGGTGACGAAGAGCTCGTCAGAAGGGTTACGCCGACGCTTAGCTTCGACACAGATCCGATGACTCAAGTCACAAACCGGATACATGTATATTTTGAATGGTGGGGCGATGGTAGTGCGATTTGCAAGCAGCGCGTCGTGGCGGGATCTACATGTGAAGCGGAGTACATGGCAGCCTCAGTGGCAGCACATGAAGCAATCTGGATGAAGGAGTTCATCACCGACCTAGGAGTCATACCCAATGCGTCGTGGCCGATTACACTCTTCTGTGACAACACTGGAGCTATTGCACTTGCCAAGGAGCCCAGGTTTCACAAGAAGACCAGGCACATCAAGCGTCGCTTCAACTCCATCCGTGAAAATGTTCAAGATGGAGATATAGATATTTGTAAAGTACATATGGACCTGAATGTAGCAGATCCGTTGACTAAACCTCTCCCTAGAGCAAAACATGATCAACACCAGGACGCAATGGGTGTTCGATACATCACAATGTAACTAGATTATTGACTCTAGTGCAAGTGGGAGACTGTTGGAAATATGCCCTAGAGGCAATAATAAATGGTTAATATTATATTTCTTTGTTCATGATAATTGTCTATTATTCATGCTATAATTGTGTTATCCGGAAATCGTAATACACGTGTGAATACATAGATCACAACATGTCCCTAGTAAGCCTGTAGTTGACTAGCTCGTTGATCAACAGATAGTCATGGTTTCCTGACTATGGGCATTGGATGTCATGGATAATGGGATCACATCATTAGGAGAATGATGTGATGGACAAGACCCAATCCTAAGCATAGCTCAAAGATCGTGTAGTTCGTTTAGCTAGAGCTTTTCCAAGTGTCAAGTATCATTTCCTTAGACCATGAGATTTTGCAACTCCCGGATACCATAGGAGTGCTTTGGGTGTGCCAAATGTCACAACGTAACTAGGTGGCTATAAAGGTGCACTACGGGTATCCCCAAAAGTGTATGTTGGGTTGGCACGAATCGAGACTAGGATTTGTCACTCCGTATGACGGAGAGGTATCTGTGGGCCCACTCGGTAATGCATCATCATAATGAGCTCAATGTGACCAAGTGTCTGGTCACGGGATCATGCATTACGGTACGAGTAAAGTGACTTGCCGGTAACGAGACTGAACGAGGTATTGCGATACCGACGATCGAGTCTCGGGCAAGTAACGTACCGATTGACAAAGGGAATTGTATACGGGATTGATTGAATCCTCGACATCGTGGTTCATTCGATGAGATCATCGTGGAGTATGTGGGAGCCAACATGGGTATCCAGATCCCGCTGTTGGTTATTGACAGGAGAGGCGTCTCAGTCATGTCTGCATGTCTTCCGAACCCGTAGGGTCTACACACTTAAGGTTCGGTGACGCTAGGGTTGTAGAGATATGAATATGTAGTAAACCGAAAGTTGTTCGGAGTCCCAGATGAGATCCTGGACGTCACGAGGAGTTCTGGAATGGTCTGGAGGTGAAGAATTATATATAGGAAGTGCTGTTTCGGCCATCGGGAAAGTTTCGGGGGTCACCGGTATTGTACCGGGACCACCGGAAGGGTCCCGGGGGTCCACCGGGTGGGGCCACCTATCTCGGAGGGCCCCATGGGCTGAAGTGGGAGGGGAACCAGCCCCTGGTGGGCTGGTGCGCCACCCCTTGGGCCTCCCCCTGCGCCTAGGGTTGGGAACCCAGGGGAAGGGGGCGCCTCCACTTGCCTTGGGGGGCAAGGCTCCCCCCATGGCCGCCGCCCCCTAGGAGATCCCATCTCCTAGGGCCGGCGCACCCCCTAGGGACCCTATATAAAGAGGGGGGAGGGAGGGAAGCCGCACCCTTGCACTTGGCGCCTCCCTTCCCCCTTGCTACACCTCTCCCTCCCGCAGACGCTTGGCGAAGCCCTGCCGGATCCCTGCTGCACCCACCAGCACGCCGTCGTGCTGCTGGATCTTCATCAACCTCTCCTTCCCCCTTGCTGGATCAAGAAGGAGGAGACGTCACGCTGACCGTACGTGTGTTGAGCGCGGAGGTGCCGTTCGTTCGGCGCTAGGATCTCCGGTGATTTGGATCACGACGAGTACGACTCCCTCAACCCCATTCTTTTGAACGCTTTCGCTCGCGATCTACAAGGGTATGTAGATGCACACCTCTCTCTCTTTGCTGGATGAACTCCTAGATTGATCTTGGTGAACGTAGGAATTTTTTTTGTTTTATGCAACGTTCCCCAATAGCTGCCACCGTCCATAAGGACTCGTGTGAGGTGGAATCCATCAATGATGGGGTCGAGGACCAGTGCGACCGAACCGCCATGACGGATACTGGTAAGATGGTCCCTGCGATCGAAAGTGATCGGGCAAGAGGACCATGGGTCAAACTTTGGGTCGACTGGCTGCATTGGATAGACATCCCTTAGTGCAGGTTTCCACTTGGGAATGTGGCTCGCGTATATCATATGCACCGTTTTAACCTGGGGAGGGAATTTCTTTTGTCCTCCTGTATTCGGTGATCGAGGCTCGTTGTCGTCATCGTCGCTTTGAGACCCCTTCCCCTTGTTTTCAGCATCTGACCTGCCGGCTTGTTTGAAGACCCAGCATTCTCTGTTTGTATGATCGGCTGGTGTTCCTGGGGTGCCATGAATTTGGCATGGACGGTCAAGTATGCGATCCAAACTGGACGGGCCTGAATTGTTTTTGTTGAATGGCTTTTTCCGCTGACCGGACTTGGAGCCACTGAAACCGGCGTTGACTGACGTGTCTTCGGCATTATCACCGTTTTTGCGGCGCTTGTGTTTGTTGCGACGTGGTTTGTCGTTGCTATCCTTGGCTTTTGATGTGCCAGGATTGCTTGTTGTGTTGTTGCTACGAGCCAACCAGCTATCCTCGCCCGTAAAGAAGCGGGTCATGAGTGTTGTGAGGGCTGCCATGGACTTTAACTTTTTTTGGCCGAGATGTCGGGCGAGCCACTCGTCACGGATGTTATGCTTAAAGGTCGCTAGGGCTTCGGCATCCGGACAGTCGACAATTTGGTTCTTTTTGGTTAGGAACCGGGTCCAAAATTTCCTGGCTGACTCTCCGGGCTGTTGGGTTATGTGACTTAGATCATCAGCATCCGGTGGTCGCACATAGGTGCCCTGAAAGTTGTCAAGGAACGCATCTGCCAGGTTCTCCCAACTCCCGATGGAGTTTTCCAGCATGCTATTCAGCCAATGCCGAGCCGGTCCCTTGAGTTTTAGTGGGAGGTACTTGATAGCGTGTAGATCATCTCCGCGGGCCATGTGAATATGGAGGAAAAAAATCTTCTATCCATACCGCGGGGTCTATAGTACCATCATATGATTCAATGTTCACGGGTTTAAACCCTTATGGGAATTCATGATCCATTACTTCATGAGTGAAGCATAGGGGGTGTGCAGCGCCTCTATGCCGGGCTACATTGTATTCGGTCCGGCCGGATTTGTTGGTGTATACGGCGTGACGGTCCTCGTCACGCGTTGGGGCGCGCCCCCGTGATCCGTAGATCGATCTTGACTGTCCTGCTTTGTTTTTCAATTTGTCTCGCAGGTCATGAGTGGAGCCCCGGGCCTTCGTGTCTTTGCTTGTTTGGCGTCGGGGTGCAGGCTGGACTTCGGGCTGGTACACCGCTCGCGGCCACGTGGTGGCCGGTCAGCCGCATCATGCGCTGGTAGTGTGGGCTTTAGCGCCTCCTCCTCGAGTTGAGGTAGCAACCTGCACTTTGGGTAACTTTTGGTAGGGCGCTCGAGTCCGTATTCCTCGGCGGCCAGGACCTCGGTCCATCTATCAGTTAGCAAATCTTGATCAGCTTGAAGCTTTTGCTGCTTTTTCTTCAGGCTTTTTGCATGGGCTATAAGCCGGCGCTTGAAGCATTCCTGCTCGATGGGATCCTGAGGCACAATGAATTCTTTGTCGCCAAGGCTTACTTTGTCTTCGGAGAGAGGCATGTAATTATCATCCTCTAATTCTCCATCTGTTGCCTGTTTTTTAGGGCTAGCCTGCCCATCATCTTGCTCGGCCTGCTCGAAGCCTGGCTGGGCAGGATTGTTTTCGTCTTCGGCACCATCCGGATTGTTATCTCTTGTGCTGGTATCACTATTTTTGCTATGGCGGGGCTTGGAGCGGCGCCTATGACGCCGGTGCCTAGATTGCTTCTCCAAGGTGTTATCTTCCATTGCCTCATCGCCATTGCTTTATTTGGGGGTGTCCACCATATATATATCATATGATGAGGTGGTTGTCCAGTGCCCTATAGGCGGTGGTTCCTGTTCTTCTCCTGCATCGTCGTCCATACCGTCGATGTCTTCGGAGTTGAAGTCAAGCATCGGTTAAGTCATCGGCAGTGGCTATTAAGTGGGTGGTGGGTGGGGAACGAATTTCTTCGTGGTCCGCTTCCCACACGAGCCGGACATAGTTCGGCCAAGAATCTCCCGACAAGGAAAGAGACCTTAATGAGTTTAGCACATCACCCAAGGGCGAGTGCTGAAAAATATCCGTGGAGGTGAACTCCATGACCGGTGCCCAATCAGATTTGATAGGCATGGACGTACGCGGTTCGGATCCTGTAGCCGGAGACGAGTCCGGGGGTCCGATGACCTCATCCTCACAAGAGGTGGGATCATTGTTCGGCTCCAACGCCGATAAGTGTACGGCCTCCATGGCGGGGTCCATCCACCCATCCTCGGAAGGCGCGATCTGCTCCGGATTGATTCCCGGGGCCGCCGCAGGTGCGATCTCTCGAACACGGTCTGATGGCAGATCTAAGTCATGCTCGTCACGACTGTTCGGCGTACTTGACATGGGCTTGAATCTGTCAAAGATCAAGTCTCCGTGGATGTCGGCAGTATAGTTTAAGCTTCCAAACCTGACCTGATGTCCAGGGGCGTAGCTATCGATCTACTCCAGGTGGCCAAGTGAGTTGGCCCACAGTACGATGCCGCCGAATACGAAGATCTGTCCGGGAAGGAAAACCTCCCCCTAGACCGCGTCATTGAAGATGATTGAAGGAGCCATCAAGCCTTGCCGTGACGACACAATGGAACTCTCAATGAAAGCACCAATGTCGGTGTCAAAACTGGCGGATCTCGGGTAGGGGGTCCCGAACTGTGCATCTAAGGCTAATGGTAATAGGAGGCAGGGGACACGATGTTTTACCCAGTTTTGGGCCCTCTCGATGGAGGTAATACCCTACTTCCTGCTTGATAGATCTTGATGATATGAGTATTACAAGAGTTGATCTACCACGAGATCGTAGAGGCTAAACACTAGAAGCTAGCCTATGATTATGATTGTTGTTGTCCTACGGACTAAACCCTCTAGTTTATATAGACACCGGAGGGGGCTAGGGTTACACAGAGTCGGTTACAGAGAAGGAGATCTACATATCCGAATTGCCAAGCTTGCCTTCCACGCAAAGGAGAGTCCCATCCGGACATGGGACGAAGTCTTCAATCTTGTATCTTCATACTCCAACAGTCCGGACAAAGTATATAGTCCGGCTATCTGAGGACCCCTTAATCCCGGACTCCCTCAGCCACCATTATGACATCATGGCCGAGAGGAATGCTAGGTAGCCGCTGACTGATGGCATAGTTGACTGCTCCCTTCTTCTCTGACCGAGTGCATGATAGTCGTTTTTCGGGTGGCCTGGTATCCGACTATTAGGACTGAGCGAGGTCTTAAGCCACCCTCCTTTTCTCTGCTGGACCGATAATGAGCCCCTTGGCCCATTGTCTTCTAGAGCGTACTTTATACAAGTCTTAGGCATCCGATGGGACAATCATATACTTGGCTCTACCCCGTATTTGTAACCCCGGCAGTAGCCCCCGAGTCGGTCGGGGTCTCGCTAGGAATGCCTGGTTGCTTTCATGATCCGACAAGACATCCGACTGATCGATGAGCCTGAGATCTAACTGAGAGACCTTGGCAGACTCAGTTTGTTCTTGCGCTCGGAGGGTGCAAAGGATGAGCAACTAGGAAGAAGACTCAGTGATACCAGGTTTATATCTCTTCTGGAGAGGACGGCTCACGGCCCAACTGCAGACATATCATCAAATTCCGAGTGGTTGTCTGTGGCGTCTAGGCTTGATTGGATCAAGCATCGCTAGTAAATATCCTACGGAAGCATTACATGCCCTAAATAGAAGAAGAGAAACAACACAACCCTAAACTAGCCTAGCTTGAACTCCAACCAAGAAAGGTGAGGAGACGAGGCACATGACATCAAGGCCGCGTCACGACCAAAGCGAGGCACCCACGACACATGAATACGACTCAAGAACCAACCGAATCAACCCCCCCACGCACACACACATACACACTACCAGAAGCGCTTAGAAGAGTCGGTAAGTGGGTTGCAGGACATGGTCGGGCTTGTGGAAGGAGGCATGGAGGATGAGCCAACGATGTTGTACATTGCGCTTTGGATGCCCACGCCCTGACAAGCACCAACACCAAGCAAGGCAACCGACAACTCAAAATCCAACACTAGGGACGCTGCGAGCAGCCAAGACAACACCTTAATGAAGGGAAAGGCGTCATGACGCCGCTGCCGCCAGTGGAGATCGAAAACTTAGTGAATAAATTATTTGAGTGCATTGAAAAAGAGTCCCGCTTCGGTACAACCCCCCTAAAACATAAAATGGTAGTATAGTCATTGCGCACAACATATAGCATACCTGCCCGCCCATATACGCCCTACCCTGTCGTCGTATGCCCGCCTGCGTTCCTGTACATCCGCGTTTGCACGCAGGAAAAAACCCGGCATGTGCCCTGCCCCCACCCCCAGTCGAAACCCTAGTGTCGATAGTTGTTCTAGCCGTCGCATTCCTCTCTGGCAGTCGCCCTCAACGTCGCCCTGGCGCCCTAGTCGCCGCCCAAAAGTCACGCCATGCATGCCATGCTGCCGCGCGCAGGCAATACGCTAGTGGCTATCATCGTTCCAGCCGCCTCATTCCTTTCCTGCCGGTCACCGGCGGACGAGCAAATAGCGACATAATCGTCGTTACCCTCATGCCCTGATCGCCGCCCACCCCTGAATCTTCACGCCGTCGTCACCTTTTTCTACGGGCAACATCAATACGGTTGTGGTTGCCAACCCGACCATCATCATCACGCCATGGACGCCTTCGTCCTCGGCCATAATGGACGCATCTCCCCTCCCTGCTGGCGTCAAAGAGGTCGGTTTGCAAATTTTATAGTAGGTTACTCATTGAAATGAGATGAAAAAAATTACCCATTGACTTACTAAGTAGGTACTAGTTTAGTCCATAAATTTATGCGACCTACTGTTAATCAATTTGATTTCGCACATAATTTAATTACGCATTACTCAACTGATGAACTGATTATTTTTGCGATGATGTTGTATGGTCTTCAAATTGATCCTAGACATTGTTTAAACATGTATAGATGGACGATGCGGTCGGTTATGATGGTGATGATTATAGTGACGATAATGGATCCTCGTCATTCAATATGGACCAACCTGCCGAGGATCGCCATATGAGTTTGGATGAATCTTACAGTGGCAATGTAAGTGTCTTGAACGTTGACAAAAACATGAAAACCGAACAACCGCACTGACACTTAAAATGTAATCTTTTTAATTTTGCAGGTACATGACGATGATGATATGGATATAGATGATTCATGTGCTGAAAGCGGGAGTCAGGTACGTTTAAAAATATGTAGGGCAAGAAATGACATAATAGCTGCATCAACACTTACATGTCTTTTTTTTAAATGTGCGCAAATGGATACAGATGGGGACTATCAGCAGAATATTGTCGATGATGAAAGTGACCAAGGTGACATCGATGCATCTTATGATGAGAGCTCGAGCAAAGTACATTTTGAAAATTATATATGAAAATAACCATATAACAACTGACTGGCATACATGGTTCTATGCCTTATTTTGCAGGGAGATGTTGATGGTCCTAGCGGGATTGATGAGCATGTTGATGATGATGAGTTTAAATTTGACATCAGCTATGATGAATATCAACAAGACTCATTGCACAGGCATTGGAAGGTAATGGCCAAGACGTTCAGGTCAAAGGGGAGGTTACTTGTTCTATAACAAGAACGCGACAAAACGTGGTTACAACATTAGGAGGGACTTGCTGAAATGGGGAAAGGTCCTGAGGGAAGTATGCGCTTGAGGAGGTATCTCTATTCGAGGGCCGGAAAACGATAGGCCAAGGTTTGTTCCATGGTAGGCAGGACCCGTAGCTCAGACCGGAGAGTCGATGCTTCTACGAAACTCATTTAACTATGAAACTTGATAAAAACATGGAGTTTGGTATGTCAGCAGTTTCACCGATGATCACAGTCATGTTCTTGCTAGACCGGACAAAGTCCCGTTTCTCCGGTCTCATAATCATATCAACGAATTTTAGAGAGTTGAGATCTTAACTATGGCAGGAGCAGGGATCAGGAAACACATCATTATGGACAACTTCATTAGCAGATACGGGTCATATGCTAAGGCTGGTTTTGGGAGGAGGAAGCTTTATAATATGTGCTACAGGGAGAAGATGAAACTACTTGCACACGGTGATGTTGACGCTACCATTGGCATCATGATGACCATAAAGGACAGGGATCCAATTTTTTTTCTTTGAGTGCACTGTCGATGTTGAAGGAAGGTTGAAAAACCTATTCTAGTGTGATTCCCAGTCACATCGAGACTATGGTGATGTGACCGTTTTTTATAGCACATACAAGATGAATAGGTATGGCATGACATTCATAACTTTTGTCGATCTGAACAACCACCGTTGCACCATGGTGTTCGGTTGTGCTATTGTGTCTGACAAGATGGAAGATGAAGGAAATATGCCCTAGAGGCAATAATAAAGTTATTATTTATTTCCTTATTTCATGATAAATGTTTATTATTCATGCTAGAATTGTATTAACCGGAAACATAATACATGTGTGAATACATAGACAAACATAGTGTCACTAGTATGCCTCTACTTGACTAGCTTGTTTATCAGAGATGGTTATGTTTCCTAGCCATGGACAAAAGAGTTGTCATTTGATTGACTTGACCCATTCCGTTAGCTTAGCACTTGATCGTTTAGTATGTTGCTGTTGCTTTCTTCATGACTTATACATGTTCCTGTAACTATGAGATTATGCAACTCCCGTTTACCGGAGGAACACTTTGGGTACTACCAAACATCACAACGTAACTGGGTGATTATAAAGGAGTACTACAGGTGTCTCCGAAGGTACATGTTGAGTTGGCGTATTTCGAGATTAGGTTTTGTCACTCCGATTGTCGGAGAGGTATCTCTGGGCCCTCTCGGTAATGCACATCATTATAAGCCTTGCAAGCAATGTGACCAATGAGTTGGTTATGGGATGATGCATTACAGAATGAGTAAAGAGACTTGCCGGTGACGAGATTGAACTAGGTATTGGATACCGACGATCGAATCTCGGGCAAGTAACATACCGATGACAAAGGGAACAACGTATGTTGTTATGCGGTTTGACCGATAAAGATCTTCATAGAATATGTAGGAACCAATATGGGCATCCAGGTCCCGCTATTGGTTATTGACCGAGAACTGTTTTAGGTCATGTCTACATAGTTCTCGAACCCGTAGGGTCCGCACGCTTAACGTTTCGTTGATGATATAGTATTATATGAGTTATGCATGTTGGTAACCGAATGTTGTTCGGAGTCCCGGATGAGATCATGGACATGACGAGGAACTCCGGAATGATCCGGAAATAAAGTTTGATATATGGAATAATAGTGTTTGATCTCCGGAAGGGTTCCGGATGTTTCCCGAAATGTTTGGGTACGAGAACATGTTATTTGGGCCAAAAGGGAAAGCCCACAAGGTTTTTGGAAAGCGCAAAAGGAAGTTTTATGAGTCCAGGGCCGACGCCAGGTCCTCGGCGTCTGGGTCGAGACGCCGGAACCCTGGCGTTCGCCCTGGAGTCCGAGAAGGACTCTTGCCTTCGGGTGAAACCGACTTTGTGGAGGCTTTTACTCCAAGTTTCACCCCAAGGCTCAACATATAAATAGAGGGTAGGGCTAGCACCAAAGACACATCAAGAAACACCAAGCCGTGTGCCGCAACCCGTCCCCTCTAGTTTATCCTCCGTCATAGTTTTCGTAGTGCTTAGGCGAAGCCCTGCGGAAATTGTTCTTCACCAACACCGTCACCACGCCGTCGTGCTGCCGGAACTCATCTACTACTTCGCTCGTCTTGCTGGATCGAGAAGGCGAGGACGTCATCGAGCTGAACGTGTGCAGAACTCGGAGGTGCCGTGCGTTCGGTACTTGGATCGGTCGGATCGTGAAGACGTACGACTACATCAACCGCGTTGATAAACGCTTCCGCTTAGCGATCTTCAAGGGTATGAAGATGCACTCCCCCTCTCGTTGCTATACCATCACCATGATCTTGCTTGTGCGTAGGAAATTTTTTGAAATAACTATGTTCCCCAATAGTGGCATCCGAGCCTAGGTTTTATGCGTTGATGTTATATGCACGAGTAGAACACAAGTGAGTTGTGGGCGATACAAGTCATACTGCTTACCAGCATGTCATACTTTGGTTCGGCGGTATTGTGAGATGAAGCGGCCCGGACCGACATTACGCGTACGCTTACGCGAGACTGGTTTCACCGTTACGAGCACTCGTGCTTAAAGGTGGCTGGCGGGTGTCTGTCTCTCTCACTTTAGCTGAATCAAGTGTGGCTACGCCCGATCCTTGCGAAGGTTAAAACAGCACCAACTTGACGAACTATCGTTGTGGTTTTTGATGCGTAGGTAAGAACAGTTCTTGCTTAGCCCGTAGCAGCCACGTAAAATTTGCAACAACAAAGTAGAGGACGTCTAACTTGTTTTTGCAGGGCATGTTGTGATGTGATATGGTCAAGACGTGATGCTATATTTTATTGTATGAGATGATCATGTTTTGTAACCGGTTATCGGCAATGGCAGGAGCCATATGGTTGTCGCTTATTGTATGAAATGCAATGTTCTGTAATTGCTTTACTTTATCACTAAGCGGTAGCGATAGTCGAGAAGCAATAGATGGCGAACGACAACGATGCTACGATGGAGATCAAGGTGTCGCGCCGGTGACGATGGTGATTATGACGGTGCTTCAAGATGGAGATCACAAGCACAAGATGATGATGGCCATATCATATCACTTATATTGATTGCATGTGATGTTTATCCTTTATGCATCTTATCTTGCTTTGATTGACGGTAGCATTTTAAGATGATCTCTCACTAATTATCAAGAAGTGTTCTCCCGAGTATGCGCCGTTATGAAAGTTCTTCGTTGAGACACCACGTGATGATCGGGTGTGATAGGCTCTACGTTCAAATACAACGGTGCAAAACAGTTGCACACGCGAATACTCAGTTATACTTGACGAGCCTAGCATATACAGATATGGCCTCGGAACACGGAGACCGAAAGGTCGAGCGTGAATCATATAGTAGATATGATCAACATAGAGATGTTCACCATTGAAACTACTCCATCTCACGTGATGATCGGACATGGTTTAGTTGATTTGGATCACGTGATCACTTAGAAGATTAGAGGGATGTCTATCTCAGTAGGAGTTCTTAAGTGATATGATTAATTGAACTTTAATTTATCATGAACTTAGTCCTAGTAGTATTTTGCAAATTATGTTGTAGATCAATAGCTCGCGTTGTTGCTTTCATATGTTTATTTTGATATGTTCCTAGAGAAAACTGTGTTGAAAGATGTTAGTAGCAATGATGCGGATTAGATCCGTGACATGAGGTTTATCCTCATTGCTGCACAGAAGAATTATGTCCCTTATGCACCGCTAGGTGACAGACCTATTGCATTAGCAGATGCAGACGTTATCAACGTTTAGCTAGCTCAATATGATGACTACTTGATAGTTTAGTGCACCATGCTTAACAGCTTAGAATCGGGACTTCAAGGACGTTTTCGAACGTCATGGACCATATAAGATGTTCCAGGAGTTGAAGTTAATATTTCAAGCAAATACCCGAGTTGAGAGATATGAAGTCTCCAACAAGTTCTATAGCTAAAAGATGGAGGAGAATCGCTCAACTAGTGAGCATGTGCTCAGATTGTCTGGGTACTTCAATCGCTTGAATCAAGTGGGAGTTAATCTTCCAGATAAGATAGTGATTGATAGAATTCTCTAGTCACCATCACTAAGTTACTAGAACTTCGTGATGAACTATAAGTATGCAAGGGATGACGAAAACGATTCCCGAGCTCTTCGTGATGTTGAAATCAACGAAGGTAGAAATCAAGAAAGGACCATCAAGTGTTGATGATTGACGAGACCACTAGTTTCAAGAGAAGGGCAAAGGGAAAGAAAGGGAACTTCAAGTGGAAAGACAAGCAAGTTGTCACTCCTGCGAAGAAGCCCAAAGCTGGACCATAGCCTGAAACTGAGTGTTTACACTGCAAAGGAAATGGTCACTGGAAGCGGAAATGCCCTGAATATTTGGTGGATAAGAAGGATGGCAAAGTGAACAAGGGTATATTTGATATACAGATTATTGATGTGTGCCTTACTAGTGTTTATAGTAGCCCCTGAGTATTTGATACTTGTTCGGTCGCTAAGATTAGTAACTCGAAACAGGAGTTACAGAATAAACAGAGACTAGTTGAAGGGAAAGTGACGATGAGTGTTGGAAGTAGTTCCAAGATTGATATGATCATCATCGCACACTCCCTATACTTTCGGGATTAGTGTTAAACCTAAATAAATGTTATTTGGCATTTGCGTTGAGCATAAATATGATTTGATCATGTTTATTGCAATAAGGTTATTCATTTAAAATCAGAGAATAATTGTTGTTCTGTTTACATGAATAAAACCTTCAATGGTCATACACCTAATGAAAATAGTTTGTTGGATCTCGATCATAGTGATACACATATTCATAATATTGAGGCCAAAAGATGCAAAGTTAATAATGATAGTGCAACTTATTTGTGGCACTTGCCGTTTGGGTCATATCGATTGTAAAGCGATGAAGAAACTCCATAAAGATGGATTTTGGAATCACTTGGTTATGAATCATTTGATACTTGCGAACCGTGCCTTTTGGGCAAGATGACTAAAACTCCGTTCTTCGAACAATGGAACGAGCTACCGACTTATTGGAAATAATACATACCGATGTATGCGCACCAATGAGTATGAAGGCTCGTGGCAAGTATCGTTATTTTCGACCTTCACAAGATGATTTGAGCAGATATGAGTATATCTACTTGATGAAACATAAGTCTGAAATAGTTGAAAGGTTCAAAGAATTTTAGAGTGAAGTGGAAAATCATCGTAACAAGAAAATAAAGTTTCGCGATCTGATCGCGGAGAGGAATATTTGAGTTACGAGTTTGGTCTTCAATTAAAACAATGTGGAATAGTTTCACAGCTCACGCCACCTGGAACACCACAACGTTATGATGTGTCCGAACGTCGTAACCGCACTTTATTGGATATGGTGCGATCTATGATGTCTCTTACTGATTTACCAATATTGTTTTGGGGTTATGCATTAGAGACAGCTGCATTCACATTAAAAGGGCACCATCTAAATCCGTTGAGACGACATCATATGAACTGTGGTTTAGCAAGAAACCCAAGTTGTCGTTTCTTAAAGTTTGGGGCTGCGATGCTTATAAGATAAAGTTTCATCCTGATAAGCTCGAACCCAAATCGGAGAAGTGCGTCTTCATAGAATACCCAAAGGAAATTGTTGGGTACACCTTCTATCACAGATCCGAAGGCAAGATATTCGTTGCTAAAATGGATCCTTTCTAGAGAAGGAGTTTCTCTCGAAAGAAGTGAGCGGGAGGAAAGTAGAGCTTGATAAGGTAATTTGTACCTTCTCCCGAACTGGAAAGTAGTTCACCACGGTAATCAGTTCCAGTGATTCCTACACCAATTAGTGAGGAAGCTAATGATGATGATCATGAAACTTCAGATCAAGTTACTACAAAACCTCGTAGGTCTTCCAAAGTATAGTCCGCACCAGAGTAGTACGGTAATACTGTTCTGGAAATCATGTTACTAGACCATGATGAACCTACGAACTATGAGGAAGCGATGATGAGCCCAGATTCCGCGAAATGGCTTGAGGCCATAAAATCTGAGATATGATCCATGTATGAGAACAAAGTATGGACTTTGATTGACTTGCTCGATGATCAGCAAGCCATGTTAAATAAATGGATCTTCAAGAGGAAGACGGACACTGATAGTAGTGTTACTATCCACTAAGCTCGACTTGTTGCAAAAGGTTTTCAACAAGTTCAAGGGGTTGACTACGATGAGATTTTCTCACACATATCGATGCTTAAGTCTGTCCGAATCATGTTAGCAATTGCCACATTTTATGAAATATGGCAAATGGATGTCAAAACTGCATTCCTTAATGGATTTATTAAAGAGGAGTTGTATATGATGTAACCAGGAGGTTTTGTCAATCCTAAAGATGCTAACAAAGTGTGCAAGCTCCAGCAATCCATCAATGGACTCGTGCAAGCATCTCGGAGTTGGAATATACGCTTTGATGAGTTGATCAAAGCATATGGTTTTATCTGAGACTTTTGGAAAGGCCTCAGATTTACAAGAAAGTGAGTGGGAGCAGACAGCATTTCTGGTAAGTATATGTGAATGACATATTGTTGATCGGAAATAATGTAGAATTATTCTGCAAAGCATAAAGGAGTGTTTTAAAGGAGTTCTTTAAAAGAAATACCTCAGTAAAAACTACTTACATATTGAGCATCAAGATCTATTGAGATAGATCAAGACGCTTGATAAGTTTTTCAAAAGTACATACCTTGTCAAGATTTTGAAGTAGTTCAAAATGGAACAGTCAAAGAAAGAGTTCTTGCCTGTGTTGCAAAGGTGTGAAATTGAGTAAGACTCAAATCCCGACCACGGCAGAAAATAGAAAAGAGAATGAAAGTCATTCCCTATGCCTCAGTTATAGGTTCTATAAAGTATGCTATGCTATGTACCAGACCTATTGTATACCTTGCTCTGAATTTGGCAAGGGAGTACAATAGTGATCTAGGAGTAGATCACTGGACATTGGTCAAGAATATCCTTAGTGAGGACTAAGGAAATATTTCTCGATTATGGAGGTGATAAAAGAGCCCGTCGTAAAGAGTTACATAGGGGCAAGCTTTTACACCGATCCAGATGACTCTAAGACTCAATCTGGATACATATTGAAAGTGGGAGTGATTAGCTAGAGTAGCTCTGTGCAGAGCATTGTGGACATAAAATATTTGCAAAATACATACGGCTCTGAATGTGACAGACCCGTTGACTAAGCTTCTCTCACGAGCAAAACATGATCACACCTTAGTACTCTTTGGGTGTTAATCACATAGCGATGTGAACTAGATTATTGACTCTAGTAAACCCTTTGTATGTTGGTCACATGATGATGTGAACTATGGGTGTTAATCATGTACAGATATGAATATTGGTGTTAAATCACATGGCGATGTGAACTAGATTATTGACTCTAGTGCAAGTGGGAGACTGAAGGAAATATGCCCTAGACGCAATAATAAAGTTATTATTTATTTCCTTATTTCATGATAAATGTTTATTATTCATGCTAGAATTGTATTAACGGAAACATAATACATGTGTGAATACATAGACAAACATAGTGTCACTAGTATGCCTCTACTTGACTAGCTCGCTTATCGAGATGGTTATGTTTCCTAGCCATGGACAAAAGAGTTGTCATTTGATTAACGGGATCACATCATTAGGAGAATGATGTGATTGACTTGACCCATTCCGTTAGCTTAGCACTTGATCGCTTAGTATGTTGCTATTGCTTTCTTCATGACTTATACATGTTCTGTAACTATGAGATTATGCAACTCCGTTTACCGGAGAAACACTTTGGGTACTACCAAACGTCACAACATAACTGGGTGATTATAAAGGAGTACTACAGGTGTCTCTGAAGGTACATGTTGAGTTGGCGTATTTCGAGATTAGGTTTTGTCACTCCGATTGTCGGAGAGGTATCTCTGGGCCCTCTCGGTAATGCACATCATTATAAGCCTTGCAAGCAATGTGACCAATGTGTTGGTTACGGGATGATGCATTACAGAACGAGTAAAGAGACTTGCCGGTGACGAGATTGAACTAGGTATTGGATACCGACGATCGAATCTCGGGCAAGTAACATACCGATGACAAAGGGAACAACGTATGTTGTTATGCGGTTTGATCGATAAAGATCTTCGTAGAATATGTAGGAACCAATATGGGCATCCAGGTCCCGCTATTGGTTATTGACCGAGAACTGTTTTAGGTCATGTCTACATAGTTCTCGAACCCGTAGGGTCCGCACGCTTAACGTTTCGTTGACGATATAGTATTATATGAGTTATGCATGTTGGTAACCGAATGTTGTTCGGAGTCCCGGATGAGATCATGGACATGACGAGGAACTCCGGAATGGTCCGGAAATAAAGTTTGATATATGGAATAATAGTGTTTGATCTCCGGAAGGGTTCCGGAATTCACCGGAAGGGGTTCCGGATGTTTCCCGAAATGTTTGGGTACGAGAACACGTTATTTGGGCCAAAGGGGAAAGCCCACAAGGTTTTTGGAAAGCGCAAAAGGAAGTTTTGCGGAGTCCAGGGGCCAGACGCCAGGGTCCCTGGCGTTTGGGTCCAGACGTTGGTAACCCTGGCGTCTGGCCCTGGAGTCCGAGAAGGACTCTTGCCTTTCGGGTGAAACCGACTTTGTGGAGGCTTTTACTCCAAGTTTCGACCCCAAGGCTCGACATATAAATAGAGGGGTAGGGCTAGCACCAAAGACACATCAAGAAACACCAAGCCGTGTGCCGGCAACCCCGTCCCCTCTAGTTTATCCTCCGTCAAAGTTTTCATAGTGCTTAGGCGAAGCCCTGCGGAAATTGTTCTTCAACAACACCGTCACCACGCCGTCGTGCTGCCGGAACTCATCTACTACTTCGACTGTCTTGCTGGATCGAGAAGGCGAGGACGTCATCGAGCTAAACGTGTGCAGAACTCGGAGGTGCCGTGCGTTCGGTACTTGGATCGGTCGGATCGTGAAGACGTACGACTACATCAACCGCGTTGATAAATGCTTCCGCTTAGCGATCTTCAAGGGTATGAAGATGCACTCCCCCTCTCGTTGCTATACCATCACCATGATCTTGCGTGTGCGTAGGAAATTTTTTGAAATAACTACGTTCCCCAACAGAAGATACATATGTTTGGTTGCTTCAGACGTTCTTGAGAGCTCACTGTCAGAAGAAGCCCAGGTCCGTAATTACTGATGGAGACGCAGCTATGATAAATGCCATCAGAAAGGTCCTTCCGGACGTGTGGCGTCGTCTTTGTTCATGGCATATCGAGAAGAACATGTAGAAACACCTTCACTGCAAGTCCTTAAAGGAGTTCAGGTCTCTACTTTATTACGCCACTACACAAAGTCTTTGAGGAGAGATGGGCAGCGTTTACCGCTAAATGGTAGTCGGACAAAACACAACCATGTCTATGTAGGATGTAAAAAGAAGCTTTGGGCTGCGTCATATCTGTCTGGTGGGTTTTTCCTTGGTATGCGGAGTAACCAGAGGAGCGAGAGTCTGAACTCATGCCTTTACATGCATCTGGACTATGGTATGACCATTGTTGATATGATTGTGCACTACGAGAATTGTATCGTTCGGCTCCGTGAAAACGAGGCGTACGACGATTGCACGACCACACAGACAGACCCATTACTAGTCCTCACCGAGTGTACACACATATAGAAAGCCATTGTCCGTGAGTTCTCTGCGGTGAACTTTTTTATCTTACAGCAAGATATGAAGAAGGAAGGGGAGCTTGAGGTCCTTGAAAGATTGAGAGGAGCAGACACTCACAGATTTATAGTGGCATGGAAGGATAACAGGGATATTAGATTCAGTGTGGACTACAGGCCAGGTAACTCTGAAGAAACCGTTAAGTGCAGTTGCCGAAGTATGGATCACAAAGGTCTCCCTTACAACTCTAAAAAAATTACTGAGAGCAAATTCACAAAGATACAAACCAAGACTAGAAGAAACATCAAAGAGAGCCATCTTTCCTAGGTTGTTGCTTATTACTCCACCTATTAACAATGTTACCCTCTTCCTCAACAAACAAGTTTTCCATCTTCCAAACTTGAATTACAATTGGAATGAACGATCATAAGTTCAGTTTGTTCCAGCCTGCAACAATACATAAATAAACCTTACCAAAGTTTTATAGTCACCGCCAAATTTTGGAACCAAACCTTCAAGTCCAAGGCGGGTAGCTCGGGGGGAGGCGTGCCCAGCGCCTGATAGCGACCCGGCGCCAAGCGTCGTGCCGGTGCCCCCGACGCGGCGGAGAATGAGCAGTAGCAGATCGTCGATCAGGGTGCTGATCAGGTCATCACGCCGCCGGTGCAGGAATCGACCCGCCCGGCTCGTGCTACTGCCCCTGGCCGTCGGAGAGCTACGTACCTCCACGGCTCCACCTGGCCTGCTCGGATTGGAGTTTACAAGTTTGTGACGATCTATGGATCAACCGACCTTTTTTAGGCATGCTTTTTTAAAACTAAACACACTTGCTTTATTACTCAATAATATTCATGGGGATACAATGTAAGTTTGGCGGGTTTAGAAGCCACACATGGCGCCTAAAATCCAAACCAAAAGCATGCTTAGCGAGACTATGCGCCTCAAGATTAAACTCTCTCCCTTCAAAGATGAAGGAGCAATGACTGAAGTCGCTCGTCGTCTCTATGATCTCCTTGATGACGGTCCCGTAGGCACTTCCTGTTGTGTGTTCAATATCATGGACCACTCCTTGACAGTCGGAGGCAATAACAACATGCGATAGTGATAGATCAGTTGCCAAAGAGAGTGCTTCCCGACAGGCCAAAACCTCCAGGATCGCCGGATCTGATATACCCCTGCACCTGATCACTGATGAACCCAGGTAGTTACCATTAGAATCTCTACAGGCTGTGCTAAAGGAACCTTCAATTTGATTTCGGGATACATCTCCATCCACTCTAATTTAGGCCATTCCATCAGGTGGTGGAATCCATCTTGGCTGGCTATGCGCACGTGGCACAGCATCCACCCTTTTGGCTTCTTTGGTTTGCATTTCTCGAGATCTCGCAGGTATTTTTAAATAAACAGGTGAGTAGCTAGAGGGCTTTGATATATATTTCATGAAGAGCTTGCCTTTTAGCATACCAGATTGCCCACATACTCATGAGAACCTGGGTGAATTCGGCTGGGGACAAAGTGTCCATGAGAGCGAACACCCATCTTTTTGCACCCGGTTCAGTTATGCCATTCAATGCCTCCAATAGATCAGGTTCTCGTGAGAGCGCGGCGGAGAGAGCGCGGCGGGGCAAAGGTGGCGCGGCGGAGAGAGCGCGGCACGAGCGCTCGGGTGTGCGGCGCGCGGAAGCGGGCGCATCAAATACACAGCGCGCGATAGCGATTCGGACCGCGCGCTATACTCTAGATGCCGCGTGCGTTTATCGTGCGTCCGCTGGAGCCCATTTAGCGATTGCGCACGCGCCAAAAAGGTCAATTTTGCGGCGCGGCGCTGTTTTAGCGCGGCTGTTGGAGATGCTCTCACAAGAACCTAGGTGAATTCGGCTGGGGACAAAGTGTCCATGAGAGCGAACACCCATCTTTTTGCATCCAGTTCAGTTATGCCGTTCAATGGTTCTTGTTACAGTGCACTGTAATAGTGAATGTTGCCATGAATCCTCCGCCCCACATAGACTGCAGCTAGTACTCGTCGACATATTTTGGTTTTGTAGTAAATCAGCAGTAGGGATAGACTGTTGAGCAAACCTCCACAATAAGACTTTTACCTTGGATGGGACATCGATGTGCCAAAGCTTTGACCATGCCCTCTGCTCGCCGTCTGTGTTCGACGAGTTTGGTCGACACCCGAGCCAAGCCTCTCGTTGCATCTTTGTGTCAACGAGCATGCGGTATGCTGAACGCACCGTGAAGACACTGCTCCTCTCATGCAACCAAGACCAAAAATCATCGATGTGTCTTGTACATAAGGGTGTTGAGAGAATAGCCTTGGCGTCCGTTGAAACGAACAACTACTCAATTGTAGAACGGTCCCATTCAGCGCCTGTTTTCTTTTAGTGGTGAATTTAAGCACGTTTTTTTTGAGACAATGAATTTAAGCACGTGGATCAACCGACCTGCAATCGGAACGACGGACAGTGAGCGTAAGCTTTAGGCCCACCCAACTTGGCTGGGTTGCCCACTGGGCCGAATGGGCTCATGGAGTCCTCGTTCGGAAAGCAGAGAATAACTTTTGCAGATATATCATATATATCGTCTGCGACAGTCCTTCTAAGCTCCCCTAGGGTTTCGCCTAGGGTTCCACCTTTCCTCCGGCGATCCAGCCAGAGTCCACGTAAAATCTCTCCGGCTACCGATCTCCTTGGGTCGTTGGTGAGATCTATCATCTCCCGCTGTGTGCGCGTGTGTGCATGGCGGACCCAACGTCTCAGGTGCAAGGGGGGAGAAGGGAGCGACGACGGAGGTAGTAGCGATGGCGGCGGCGGAACGGCCAGGTGGATCAGGGCAGGCGAGAGGGGGTTTAGAGGAGGATACTAGGAGGAAGGAGAGGCAAGATCAAAACTCGCAAGACGTGCGGAACCAGGCAGACGAGTCCGAGGAGGATTACGGCGACTACTATGGTCCCGATCCAGATCTGGAAGATCAATTCGCTGGGATGAAGTTGCATGGCCGGGAGGAGGAAGAGCTTGATTTTTCGGAGGAAGTGGATGAACTCATCAAGGACGTGCGTTGGCTGGCTCTTTTTCGGGTACATACTACAAAGCCTTTCAGCCATGCTGCATTGCTGTCATAGATGCGTAATGAGTGGGCGGCGGCACAAGGGGTCACGTTTAACGTCAAGGGACCGAATTTATTCTTGGTCCAATGCCACTGCTTGGGTGATTGGAGAAAGATCATGGACGGGGGGCCGTGGCTGTTTAGAAGGGCTCCGGTCGTGCTACAAGAATATGATGGCTTTTCAGATGTCAAGGGATTCAGACTTAAAAAGATACCGGTCTGGGCTAGAGTGAAAGGGTTGCCAGATGGCCTCACGAGGAGGAGAGAGTTGGCTGAAAATGTAGCTGCAAAGGTGGGGGATCCACCGTTTAATGTGATCATGAACGAGGGAAGGATCAACCCGGCTAGCACCCTGCGAGTTAGGGTTTATGTGGATGTTAATGTTCCATTGGTTCGGTTTGTGCCAATTACTTTAAAAGAATACAAGAGATATAGTGTCTACTATGAGAAGCTTCCAGACTTCTGTTTCGCTTGTGGAAGAATGGGACATTTAGCTGATGAGTTTGGAGATGGGATCCATGACCCGAGGACTTTTGAATGGGGGGAGTGGCTGATCTGGGAGCCGGAGATGCCGACGGAGCCAGGTCTTGGGGAAAGAGGAAGGGGGGATGGGAGAGGAAGAGGAAGAGGGAGGGATGCGGGGAGAGAAGATAGGGGAGGACGAGGAGGAAGGGTTCTGGTGGGGGGAAGAGGGAGAGGGGTTTTGGAGAGGAGGTTCACACTGCTAATTCACAGCGTACAGAGATGGCTGACATGGTTACTGATCTGAGGGGTCAGCAAGGCGAAGAAGGTAGTGAGAAAGGTGCTCGCAAGCGGCTGGTGGCAGCGGATGGCAGTGTCACTGTCAGGGGCCAATCGGTCCCGAATCTAGCGGGCAAAGTGGCAGGCACGGTCCTTCGTATTGAGGGCGCTACCCCCTCGAACGCCAATGAACCGGTGTCAACGCCCGAAAAAGTTCAGATGGTGAAAAGGAGGAAGCAGGATGAGGGGATGGTTGTGGATGGAGTGGAGTATACATCTAAGGTGGTCTCCGGCGAGGAGGGCCGCCGAACCCAATGAGGACATTGTGCTGGAACTGCCGTGAGAATGGCGACCCCGCGACGATTCGAGAGCTCCGCGACCTCATGGAGGCTAGTGCGCCGTCGATTCTTTGTATTGTTGAAACTCAGCTTGCAAAAGATCGAGTGGAAGGTTTGGCGGGTACTCTAGGTTACTCTAGTAGGTTTGCAGTAGCTAGTAGGGGGCGTAGTGGAGGATTAGGTTTATTTTGGAAGAATGATGTAAATCTGGAAATAAAGAACTTTTCACAATATCACATTGACTCAGTGGTTACGGGTGCTGATTCGCAGCAATGGCGCCTAACCTGCTTCTATGGGGAGGCAAACAGGAGTCTTCGTTATAATACATGGGAGACTATGATCAGGCTAAGGGGAGAGAGCACTCTCCCGTGGATTTGTATGGGAGACTTCAATGAAATACTACGATCGGAAGAACAATGGGGACCAAATGAACACGATAGTTCACAGATGGCGGGATTTCGAGAAGCGGTTGATCTATGTGGCCTAGCTGATATTGGGTATAAAGGACTGGACTGGACCTTTGAGAAGAGAATTGCGGGTGGTGATTTTTGTAGGGTGCGGCTGGACCGTGCCCTTGCGACCCCGTCGTGGTCGGCAATGTTTCCATTTGCTTCCTTGGAACATTTGACAGCGGCTAAGGCAGACCATTGCCCTATACTATTGTCCAATGATATTGAGCATAATGCAGTCCGATACAATCTGCGGAAGCCGTTCAAGTACGAGGTTGCCTGGGAGACGGATAGGAGGTTCGGGGGAGCACTTGAGGATATATGGAGGTCAGAAGGGCCGGCAATGTTGGTCCCAGCGATGGCAGACAAATTGTCGGTGATGGCCAACGCACTGCGAAGATGGGGAAGAAACACGTTTGGTTCTGTCAGGCAAGAGCTAAGGTCGCTACGGCTGAAACTTACTGTTCTGCGGGCCGATCCATCCCGGGTTGGTCCTGGCCAAGAGGAGAAACAGGTGCATGACAGAATAATTGAGATGTCTTTTAGAGAGGAAATTATGATGCATCAACGATCCAGGATTCAATGGCTGACAGAGGGAGATAGTAATACGCAGTTTTTTCAGAAAAAAGCAAGTGCGAGGAGGGCAAAGAACAAAATTATACAGCTTCAGAAGGAGGATGATTCACTGAGTAGTGATCCGGAAGAGATGGCGCAGATGGCCAGTAGCTTTTATGCGAACCTTTATGCATCTGAGGGCACTATTGGGATGGAAGAGGTCCTCTCCCACATACCTACAAGGGTTGATGGAGCGATGAATGCGGCCTTGAACAAAGCATATAGCAATGAGGAGGTGAAGAATTCTTTGTTTCAAATGTTTCCCACCAAAGCCCCGGGGCCTGATGGTTTCCCCGCACATTTTTTCCAGTGACATTGGGAGCTTTGTGGTGATGAGGTAACTAGTATGATCATTGAAGTGCTGAATGGAGAGGACTCACTGGAAGAAATCAACAGTACGTTCATTGTGATGATTCCCAAGATAGCAAGTCCAAAACTTTTAGGACAGTTCCGGCCGATAAGTCTTTGTAATGTGATCTTTAAGATTGCTTCAAAGGTCTTAGCAAACAGGCTGAAACTAATTCTTCCTGAGGTCATCTCCGAGGAGCAATCGTCTTTCGTTCCAGGACGGCTCATCACCGATAACTTTATAACTGCCTATGAGTGTTTACACCATATGAAAACAAGGAGAGTTAAGGGAAACAGATTCTGTGCATTGAAGCTGGACATGATGAAAGCGTATGATCGATTGGAATGGTCATATCTTAGGGCTGTGATGCTCAAACTTGGCATAAGCCTTCGCTTCACGGAAACAGTAATGAGGTGCGTCACATCGGTATCGTTTTCAGTATTGTTTAATGGTGGAGTTTTAGATTCTTTCAAGCCTTCCCGTGGTGTTAGACAAGGAGACCCGATTAGCCCTTATCTTTTCCTGTTGGCGGCCGAGGGATTATCGTGCTTGCTTAAAGGGACGGAGGGAGTCAGAGGCATTAAAGTTGCTCCGTCAGGCCCGGAGGTGAATCATCTACTGTTCGCTGACGACAGTCTTCTGTTTTTTGAGGCAAATAGCACGGCAGCAAACCGAGTTAATGAGTTGCTGCACAAATATTGCAATGCATCGGGCCAAAGAATCAACACGGATAAATCATCAATCTTTTTTAGTAAAGGGGTGTCGGAGAATACCCGGGGGGAGGTAAAGAATGTTCTCAATGTTCATAATGAGTCTCTGTCAGAAAAGTACCTTGGCTTGCCTTCGGACGTTGGAAGATCAAAAGAGGGGTGTTTCAACTACCTAAAAGATAGGGTGTGGAAGCATGTCCAGGGGTGGATGAAGAAGTGCTTGTCCGCCGAAGGCAAAGAAGTTTTGATCAAGTCGGTAGCCCAAGCCATTCCGACTTATTCTATGTCATGCTTTAAACTACCCCGTGGACTTTGTGAACACATCAACGGTCTTTTGAGGAAATTTTGGTGGGGAAGTAAAAGGGGGGAGAGGAAGACGGCTTGGGTATCATGGAGGACGATGTCAACACCTAAGCATATGGGTGAAGGAAATATGCCCTAGAGACAATAATAAAGTTATTATTTATTTCCTTATTTCATGATAAATGTTTATCATTCATGCTAGAATTGTATTAACCGGAAACATGATACATGTGTGAATGCATAGACAAACAATATGTCACTAGTATGCCTCTACTAGACTAGCTTGTTAATCAAAGATGGTTATGTTTCCTAACCATGAACAAAGAGTTGTTATTTGATTAACAAGGTCACATCATTAGTAGAATGATCTGATTGACATGACCCATTCCATTAGCTTAGCACACGATCGTTTAGTATGTTGCTACTGCTTTTATCCATGACATATACATGTTCCTGTAACTATGAGATTGTGCAACTCCGTTTACGGAGGAACACTTTGGTGCTACCAAAGCGTCACAACGTGAATCGGGTGATTATAAAGGAGTACTACAGGTGTCTCCAAAGGCAGATGTTGGGTTAGCGTATTTCGAGATTAGGTTTTGTCACTCCGATTGTCGGAGAGGTATCTCTGGGCCCTCTCGGTAATACACATCACTTAAGCCTTGCAAGCATTACAACTAATGAGTTAGCTGTGAGATGATGTATTACGGAACGAGTAAAGAGACTTGCCGGTAACGAGATTGAACTAGGTATTGGATACCGACGATCGAATCTCGGGCAAGTAACATGCCGATGACAAAGGGAACAACGTATGTTGTTATGCGGTCTGACCGATAAAGATCTTCGTAGAATATGTAGGAACCAATATGGGCATCCAGGTCCCGCTATTGGTTATTGACCAGAAACGTGTCTCGGTCATGTCTACATTGTTCTCGAACCGTAGGGTCCGCACGCTTAAGGTTTCGATGATGTTATATTATGAGTTTATGTATTTTGATGTACCGAAGAAGTTGAGTCCCGGATGTGATCACGGACATGACGAGGAGTCTCGAAATGGTCGAGACATAAAGATTGATATATTGGAAGCCTATATTTGGAGTTCGAATGGTTCGGGTGAAATCGGGATTTTTAGGAAAACCGGGTTACTGGAACCCTCCGGGGCTATTGGGCCTTAGTGGGCCTCGAGGGAGAAGAGGAGGGGCCGGCCAGGGCAGGCGCGCGCCCCTCCCCTAGTCCGAATAGGACAGGAGGAGGCGGCGCCCTTCCTTCTTCCCCCTCCCCAATCCTACTCCAACTAGGGGGGGAGTCCTACTCGGTGGGAGTAGGACTCCTCGGCAGCGCCTCCTCTAGGCCGGCCGCACCCCCCTTGCTCCTTTATATACGAGGCAGGGGGCACCCTAGAACACACAAGTTTGATCTACGGATCGTTCCTTAGCCGTGTCGGTGCCCCCTCCACCATATTCCACCTCGGTCATATCGTCATGAAGCTTAGGCGGCATCGCTGCCGATAGAACATCAAGATCGTCACCACGCCGTCGTCTTGTGGAACTCTCCTCGACACTCGGCTGGATCGGAGTTCGAGGGACGTCATCGAGCTGTACGTGTGTCAAGAACTCGGGGCGCCGAGTGCGCGCTGGGATCGGTCGGATCGCGAGGAGAACGTCGACTACTTCCTCTACGTTGTGATCGCTTCGCTTCGGTCTCACGAGTGCGTAGACAACACTCTCCCTCTCGTTGCTATGCATCACCATGATCTTGCGTGTGCGTAGGAAATTTTTGAAATTACTACGTTCCCCAACAGTGGCATCCGAGCCTAGGTTTTTATGGTTTGATGTTTTGCACGAGTAGAACACAAGTGAGTTGTGGGCGATACAAGTCATACTACCTACCAGCATGTCATACTTTGGTTCAGCGGTATTGTGAGATGAAGCGGCCCGGACCGACATTACGCGTACGCTTACGCGAGACTGGTTTCACCGCCACGAGCACTCGTTGCTTAAAGGTGACTGGTGGGTGTCTGTCTCTCTCACTTTAGTTGAACCGAGTGTGACTACGCCCGGTCCTTGTGAAGGTTAAAACGGAGTCTATTTGACGAAAGTATCGTTGTGGTTTTGATGCGAGGTGAGACTGGTTCTTGCTTAAGCCCGTAGCAGCCACGTAAAATTTGCAACAACAAAGTAGAGGGCGTCTAACTTGTTTTGCAGGGCATGTTGTGATGTGATATGGTCAAGGCGTGATGCTATATTTTATTGTATGAGATGATCATGTTTTGTAACGAAGTTATCGGCAACTGGCTGGAGCCATATGGTTGTCGCTTTATTGTATGCAATGCATCGCTGTAATGCTTTACTTTATCACTAAGCGGTAGCGATAGTCGTAGAAGCATAAGTTTGGCGAGACGACAACGATGCTACGATGGAGATCAAGGTGTCGCGCGGTGGCGATGGTGATCATGGTGGTGCTGCAGAGATGGAGATCACAAAGCACAAGATGATGATGACCATATCATATCACTTATATTGATTTGCATGTGATGTTTATCTTTTATACATCTTATCTTGCTTTGATTGACGGTAGCATTATAAGATGATCTCCACTAAATTATCAAGAAGTGTTCTCCTGAGTATGCACCGTTGCCAAAGTTAAATCGTGCCCGGACACCACGTGATGATCGGGTGTGATAAGCTCTCGTCCATCTACAACGGGTGCAAGCCAGTTTTGCACACGAGAATACTCGAGTTATACTTGACGAGCCTAGCATATCTGAGATATGGCCTCGGAACACGGAGACCGAAAGGTCGGCGTGAATCATATAGTAGATATGATCAACATAAGATGTTCACCATTGAAAACTACTCCATTTCACGTGATGATCGGTTATGGTTTAGTTGATTTGGATGACGTAATCACTTAGATGACTAGAGAGATGTCTGTCTAAGTGGGAGTTCTTAAGTAATATGATTAATTGAACTTAAATTTATCATGAACTTAGTACTGATAGTATCTTGCTTGTTTATGTTTGATTGTAGATAGATGGCTCGTCTTTGTTGTTCCGTTGAATTTTAATGCGTTCCTTGAGAAAGCAAAGTTGAAAGATGATGGTAGCAATTACACGGACTAGGTCCGTAACTGAGGATTATCCTCATTGCTGCCTGAGAAGAGTTCGTCTGGATGCACCGCTGGGTGCGAAGCCTGCTTCTTTGGAGCAACACCGGATGTTATGAGCGTCTGGCGAGCAAAGCTGATGACTACTCTATAGTTCGATGTGCCATGCTTTACGGCTTAGAACCGGGACTTCAACGGCGTTTTGAGCGTCATGGAGCATATGAGATGTTCCAGAGTTGAAGTTGATATTCCAACAGAATGCCCGGATTGAGAGATATGAAGTCTCCAATAAGTTCTATAGCTGCAAGATGGAGGAGAATAGTTACATTAGTGAGCACATACTCGGAATGTGCGGGTACTACAATCACTTGACACAATTGGGAGTTAATCTTCCGGATGATTGTGTCATTGATGAATTCTTCAATCACGCCACCAAGCTACAAAGGCTTCGTGATGAACTATAATATGCAAGGGTTAGTAAAGACTATACCGAGCTCTTCGCAATGCTAAAAGCTGTGGAGGTAGAAATCAAGAAGGAGCATCAAGTGTTGATGGTCAATAAGACCACTAGTTTCAAGAAGAAAGGCAAAGGGAAGAAGAAGGGAACTTCAAGAAGAACAGCAAGCAAGTTGCTGCTCGGAGAAGAAACCCAAGTCTGGACCTAAGCACTGAAACTGAGTGCTTCTCCGCAAGCGGTAGTCCTTTGAAGCGGAACTGCCCCAAGTATTTGGCGGATAAGAAGGATGGCAAGGTGAACAAAGGTATATGTGATATACATGTTATTGATGTGTACCTTACTAGAGCTCGCAGTAGCACTGGTATTTGATCTGGTTACATTGCTAATATTTGCAACTCGAAGCAGGGACTACGGATTGCGAACACGGCAAAGGGCGAGGTGACGATCTTGGCGTGGGAAATGGTTCCAAAGTCGATGTGATCGCGGTCGGCACGCTACCTCTACATCTACCTTGGGATTAGTTTTAGACCTAAATAATTGTTATTTGGTGCCTGCGTTGAGCATGAACATTATATCTGGATCTTGTTTGATGCGAGGCGGTTATTCATTTAAATCAGAGAATAATGGTTGTTCTATTTATATGAGTAATATCTTTTATGGTCATGCACCCTTGAAGAGTGGTCTATTTTGATGAATCTCGATAGTAGTGATACACATATTCATAATGTTGAAACCAAAAGATGCAGAGTTGATAATGATAGTGCAACTTATTTGTGGCACTTGCCGTTTAGGTCATATCGGTGTAAAGCGATGAAGAAACTCCATCTTGATGGACTTTTGGAGTCACTTGATTATGAATCACTTGGCACTTGCGAACCGTGCCTCATGGGCAAGATGACTAAAACCCGTTCTCGGTACTATGGAGAGAGCAACAGATTTATTGGAAATCATACATACAGATGTATGTGGTCCGATGAATGTTGAGGCTCGTGGCGGATATCGTTATTTTCTCACCTTCACAGATGACTTAAGCAGATATGGGTATATCTACTTAATGAAACATAAGTCTGAAACATTTGAAAAGTTCAAAGAATTTCAGAGTGAAGTTGAAAATCATCGTAATAAGAAAATTAAGTTTCTACGATCGATCGTGGAGGTGAATATTTGAGTTCGAGTTTGGTCTACATTTGAAACAATGTGGAATAGTTTGCAACTCACACCACCGGAACACCACAGCGTAATGGTGTGTCCGAGCGTCGAATCGCACTTTACTAGATATGGTGCGATTTATGATGTCTCTTCTGATTTACCGCTATCGTTTTGGGGTTATGCTCTAGAGGCGGCCGCATTCACCTGAATAGAACACCGTCAAAATCCGTTGAGACGACACCTTATGAACTATGGTTTAGCAAGAAACCAAAGTTGTCGTTTCTTAAAGTTTGGGGATGCGATGCTTATGTGAAAAAGCTTCAACCTGATAAGCTCGAACCCAAATCGGAGAAATGTGTCTTCATAGGATACCCAAAGGAAACAGTTGGGTACACCTTCTATCACAGATCCGAAGGCAAGACATTCGTTGCTAAGAATGGATCCTTTCTAGAGAAGGAGTTTCTCTCGAAAGAAGTGAGTGGGAGGAAAGTAGAACTTGATGAGGTAATTGTACCTTCTCCCTTACTTGAAGGTAGTTTGTCGCAGAAACCGGTTTCTGAGACATCTACACCAAGTAGTGAGCAAGTTGATGATGTTGATCATGAAACTTCAGATCAAGTTGCTCTGAACCTCGTAGATCAACAGAGTAAGATCCGCACTGAGTGGTACGGTAATCCTGTTCGGAAATCATGCTACTAGATCATGATGAACCTACGAACTATGAAGAAGAGATGGTGAGCCCAGATTCCGCAAAATGGCTTGAGGCCATGAAATCTGAGATGGGATCCATGTATGAAAACAAAGTATGGACTTTGGTTGACTTGCCCGAGGGTAGGCAAGCAATAGAAAACAAGTGGATCTTCAAGAAGAAGAATGACGTTGATGGTAATGTTACTGTCTACAAAGCTCGACTTGTCGCAAAGGGTTTTCGACAAGTTCAAGGGATTGACTACGATGAGACCTTCTCACCCGTAGCGATGCTTAAGTCTGTCCGAATCATGTTAGCAATTGCCGCATTTTATGATTATGAAATTTGGCAAATGGATGTAAAGACTGCATTCTGAATGGATTTACGGAAGAAGAGTTGTATATGATGCAACCGAAGGTTTTATCGATCCAAAGGAGCTAACAAAGTATGCAAGCTCCAATGATCCATTTATGGACTGGTGCAAGCATCTCGGAGTTGGAATAAACGCTTTGATAGTGTGATCAAAGCATTTGGGTTCATCTGAGACTTTTGGAGAAGCTTTGTATTTACAAGAAAGTGAGTGGGAGCTCTGTAGCATTTCGATATTATATGTAGATGACATATTGCTGATCGGAAATGATATAGAATTCTGGATAGCATAAAGGGATACTTGAATAAGAGTTTTTCAATGAAAGACCTCGGTGAAGCTGCTTACATATTGGGCATTAAGATCTATAGAGATAGATCAAGGCGCTTAATTGGACTTTCACAAAGCACATACCTTGACAAAATTTTGAAGAAGTTCAAAATGGATCAAGCAAAGAAAGGGTTCTTGCCTGTGTTACAAGGTGTGAAGTTGAGTAAGACTCAATGCCCGACCACGCAGAAGATAGAGAGAAAATGAAAGATGTTCCTATGCTTCAGCCATAGGCTCTATCATGTATGCAATGTTGTGTACCAGACCTGATGTGTGCCTTGCTATAAGTTTAGCAGGAGGTACCAAAGTAATCCAGAGTGGATCATGGACAGCGGTCAAGAACATCTGAAATACCGAAAAGGACTAAGGATATGTTTCTCGATATGGAGGTGACAAAGAGCTCATAAATGGCAGTTACGTTGATGCAAGCTTTGACACCGATCCGCACGATTCTAAATCGCAGACCGGATACGTATTTACACTAAGCGGAGGAGCTGTCGGTTGGTGCAGTTCTAAACAAAGCGTCGTAGCGGGATCTACATGTCAAGCGGAGTACATAGCAGCTTCGGAAGCAGCTAATGAAGGAGTCTGGATGAAGGAGTTCATATCCGATCTAGGTGTCATACCTAGTGCATCGGGTCCAATGAAAATCTTCTGTGACAATACTGGAGCAATTGCCTTAGCGAAGGAATCCAGATTTCACAAGAGGACCAAGCACATCAAGAGACGCTTCAATTCCATCCGGGACTTAGTCCAGGTGGGAAACATAGAGAATTGCAAGATACATACGGATCTGAATGTAGCAGACCCGTTGACTAAGCCTCTTCCACGAGCAAAACATGATCAGCACCAAGACTCCATGGGTGTTACAATCGTTACTATGTAATCTAGATTATTGACTCTAGTGCAAGTGGGAGACTGAAGGAAATATGCCCTAGAGACAATAATAAAGTTATTATTTATTTCCTTATTTCATGATAAATGTTTATCATTCATGCTAGAATTGTATTAACCGGAAACATGATACATGTGTGAATGCATAGACAAACAATATGTCACTAGTATGCCTCTACTAGACTAGCTTGTTAATCAAAGATGGTTATGTTTCCTAACCATGAACAAAGAGTTGTTATTTGATTAACAAGGTCACATCATTAGTAGAATGATCTGATTGACATGACCCATTCCATTAGCTTAGCACACGATCGTTTAGTATGTTGCTACTGCTTTTATCCATGACATATACATGTTCCTGTAACTATGAGATTATGCAACTCCCGTTTACCGGAGGAACACTTTGGGTGCTACCAAGCGTCTGGCGAATCGGGTGATTATAAAGGAGTACTACAGGTGTCTCCAAAGGCAGATGTTGGGTTGGCGTATTTGAGATTAGGTTTTGTCACTCCGATTGTCGGAGAGGTATCTCTGGGCCCTCTCGGTAATACACATCACTTAAGCCTTGCAAGCATTACAACTAATGAGTTAGCTGTGAGATGATGTATTACGAACGAGTAAAGAGACTTGCCGTAGCGAGATTGAACTAGGTATTGGATACCGACGATCGAATCTCGGGCAAGTAACATACCGATGACAAAGGAACAACATATGTTGTTATGCGGTCTCGACCGATAAAGATCTTCGTAGAATATGTAGGAACCAATATGGGCATCCAGGTCCCGCTATTGGTTATTGACCGAAGACGTGTCTCGGTCATGTCTACATTGTTCTCGAACCGTAGGGTCCGCACGCTTAAGGTTTCGATGACAGTTATATTATGAGTTTATGTATTTTGATGTACCGAAGAAGTTCGGAGTCCCGGATGTGATCACGGACATGACGAGGAGTCTCGAAATGGTCGAGACATAAAGATTGATATATTGGAAGCCTATATTTGGAGTTCGGAATGGTTCCGGGTGAAATCGGGATTTTACCGGAAACCGGGGTTACCGGAACCCTCCCGGGGCTATTGGGCCTTAGTGGGCCTCGAGGGAGAAGAGGAGGGGCCGGCCAGGGCAGGCCGCGCGCCCCCTCCTCCCCTAGTCCGAATAGGACAAGGAGGGCGGCGCCCCCCTTCCTTCTTCCCTCCCCAATCCTACTCCAACTAGGAAAGGGGGAGTCCTACTCCCGGTGGGAGTAGGACTCCTCAGCAGCGCCTCCTCTGGGCCGGCCGCCCCCCTTGCTCCTTTATATACGGGGCGGGGGCACCCTAGAACACACAAGTTTGATCTATGGATCGTTCCTTAGCCGTGTGCGGTGCCCCTCCACCATATTCCACCTCGGTCATATCGTCGTGAAGCTTAGGCGAAGCAATCTTGCCGATAGAACATCAAGATCGTCACCACGCCGTCGTCTTGACGGAACTCTCCTCGACACTCGGCTGGATCGGAGTTCGAGGGGCGTCATCGAGCTGTACGTGTGTCAAGAACTCGGGCGCCGAGTAACGGCGCTGGGATCGGTCGGATCGCGAGGAGAACGTCGACTACTTCCTCTACGTTGTGATCGCTTCCGCTTCGGTCTACGAGGGTACGTAGACAACACTCTCCCCTCTCGTTGCTATGCATCACCATGATCTTGCGTGTGCGTAGGAAATTTTTTGAAATTACTACGTTCCCCAACAATGGGCGGCATGGGCTTTTGGGATATAGAACTCTTTAACTTGGCACTTCTCGCAAGGCAAGTCTGGAGATTAATGCAAGAGCCAAATTCTCTAAGTGCTCGAATTATCAAAGCAAGGTATCACCCAGATAGTGACATATTAACAGCAAGCGTGGGCTCCAACCCGTCGCAAGTATGGAGAGCTTTATTGGAAGGAAGAGATGTGCTAAATTTGGGCTTGATAAAGCGGATTGGCACGGGGCAGGAGACGTGGATCTGGCATGATAATTGGCTACCAAGGGATTTTAAGCTTCGGCCACTTTGCGCCATATCACAAAACCCGCCACAGATGGTGTCCGAAATGATCGATAGTGCATCGAAGACATGGAATGTTCAGAAGTTGTATGATCATTTTGTCGGCCCGGATGTTGATGTCATCAAAAACATCCCGCTAAGCTCTCGTGCACAGAACGATTACTGGTCCTGGCATTATGACAAACGAGGGGTGTTTTCCGTCCGGTCGGCATACAGGATGATTACCGGCATACGGGAGCAGCGGGAGGCGTGGTTGGAGCAGCGAACAGGACATTCCAATCCAGAGGCAGACAAGAAATCATGGTCGTACTTGTGGAAGGTTAAGGTTCCAGCTAAGGTGCGTGTGTTTACATGGCGATTGGCACATACATCGCTACCGACTGGAACGACGAGGCATGAACGGAAGATGACGGATACAAACGTGTGCTCAATTTGTAATTCAGCTGAAGATACATGGAGGCATTCACTTTTTGAGTGTCGGATGGCGAGGTGTGTTTGGGCCTTGGTAGATGAGGACACCTTGGAGCATGTGATATCAACCCGGATACAAGACGCGCGTCTATGGCTTTTTCGGTTGTTTGAGGCCCTAAATCAACAGGAATTAGCTCGGGTGTTGGTAACCATGTGGGCCATTTGGTGGGCACGAAGACGAGCCATTCATGATGGGGAATTTCAGAGCCCTTTGAGCACTATGAGCTTCATAAACCGATATCTTGAGGATCTGAATATAGCCTCTGCTCGCGGTGGGAACGAAGCAACGACCACAGAGCGCACCAAGAGGACTAGCACATGGCTAAAACCGGCCACTGGTAACGCGAAGATGAATGTAGATGGTGGTGTCTCGAGGAATGGAGCACGAGGAGCAGCGGCTGTTATATGCAGAGATGAAGTGGGAGTTTTTTTGGGAGCTTCTGCAATTGTTTTTGATGGCCTAGTGGATCCACCAAGTCTGGAAGCACAAGCATGCAATGAAGCTTTAGCGCTAGCCAAGGATCTGAATTTGCGGCGAGTTCAGGTGGCCTCGGACTGCTTGGAGGTTGTGAACAACATCAACAAGGGTGGAGCGCCTGTGTATGGTCCGGTCTTGCATGAGATAAAGGATCGGGTGAATGATCTTGAGTTTGTTAAGTTTTCTTTCGAATTTCGTGAGTCGAACTATGAAGCTCATGCTTTGGTTAAGGCTGCTACTTCCTTGGCAGTCGGGCGCCACTTGTGGCTAGGGATTACACCCAATATAGTTTGTATTCCGCACAATGTGATGAATGAATAAAATCCCTTTTGCCCCTCAAAATATATATATATATATATATATATATATATATATATATATATATATATATATATATATATATATATATATATATATATATCTCTGAACCCTAAAAAATTATCATCTGTGATTCTCTCCCTCTCAACAAACAAAAGCTATACTGTCTGCGTGCTTGTCTCAGGGAATGATTTCCTGAAATGCTCGGATGCCTCCTCACGGCCATCGTAGTACATCACACGGGAAAATTAAACAGTCTGAAATTGGCACAGAACAGAGCGAAATACTAACAGGAAAATGAAACGATACTGGCACATATTAGGCTCTCCAAATTCAACGAGCAAACAGATTCATAATTAGAAGTTCAGAAATAACTAACATGCAGGCCAATAATGCCAAAGCAAGAGCAATGAAAGAAAACAGAGAACGCAAATTATCGCGCACACAATTGGCACGCCGTAGCCAAAGACGAAGGCTGCCGCGGCCGGGCCAGCAGTACGGAGGATAAAGAAATACAGCCACGGGCTCCACGCGAACAGTGCACGGAGAATCATCCAGCCGCCGCCACCCGGCGCCATCATCATCACGGGCATGGCGCCAGCAGCGAACGCTTGGAGGAGGACCATGAGGCCGCCCGGCGCCATCATCATGGCACCAGCACCGGCAGCGAAGGCGCCGACCGCCGGGAAGAAGCACCAACCAAGGTACACCACGGCGGCGACCGCTGCAATGGCCACCACGGCACCAGCAGCCAGCAGGAGCCAGCGCTTAGCCTTCTTGCTGTTAAAGAGGCGCTTCAGGAATCGCACCAGGCGTCGGGTGGCCGCCTCGGTGGCTCGCTTCACGGCGTCAAAGGCCGTGCTGGCGGCCGAAGATGCTGCTTCGAACATGCCGGAGACGTAGCTCGCTGAGGCATCCGCGGCTCTGGCTATCGCTTCCGAGGCCCCGGCGGCTGCAGCGCGAGTGGCTTCCACAGCGCTCTCGAAGAACTCGGCCGTGGCCGCTGCTGCGTCTTTGCAGGCCTTGTCGCAGGCCGACGCGAACTTGGTAGCGGTGGCGCGTACCCAGTCCATGGCAACTCTCCCGGCACTAGGCTTCCCGACTCCTCTGGCTTTCAGTCGAGGATGAGATGTTGAGATCTGAGGCAGCTACGAACGAACGAACGAGTGTGTAGATGAACAGGAGGTGTGAGGTATATGTAGGGGACTAGAGGTGGAAGAAGAAGAGCCAGTGGTGATTAAATTAGGCATGCAGTCCGATGGATGCGCCATGCGCACGATTGCACGGAGTTACTGCGGGCGCTCCGTTGCATGCATCTGTTGCAATCTCCGATGTAACCCCATTGGGGAGATCAATGGTTCGTGGCATGCATACCCATATACGGTTGTTTCGGCGGTCGTTCAGCTTTCGGTCCGGCGAGCACGTTGCTACTTTTTTTTTAACACCCCTCAAGATCTTAAGATCTTAAGTACTCCCTAGCACCTAACGAAATCCAGGAATTCCTATAATGTAAGGCACTGCAATTAGCTAGCGCCGTGTGGATTAATTAATTTAATAACAAGGCACATATGGCCAGTCATTGCAAACGGCCACTGCATGAAAGTCCCAACACATAATTGCTGGACTTGCATGCAAACGGCCACGCACCATGGTTGGATCTTGGATGCCCAAGTGCACCTCCCCACTAAATACACATGTAAAGCCGTGCTAATTAATTTTGACTAGTCCAATCCATACGCGCCTAGATCACGCTGCACCTTCTTAGGTGCCCTATGCACCTGGACGGAGGAAGTACATGGTAGGGTCTAGATTCATCTGGAAAATAAAGCCACCCCTCAAGATCAAAACATAATTGTGGTTGACACTATAAACTAGCATCTTGACAAAGGATAATTTATTTTTATAATCAGTGACAGTATAGTTCTATGATTTTTTCTATTAATATAAATATAAGAGTTATTGACAAATTTATATACATGAAAAACAAAATTATCCCACTCCAGTTCTCTCTAACATTAGAAAAATGTTCCAAAGAAAAATCAAATCAGATCGTGGAAGCAATCCATTGATCAAGGTTGTCAATATATTGTTGGTCTTTGTCTTGTGCCTACCTAGGAGGAGGTCAAGCTTTAAATTGTATTTCCAAGATAAAATGCTAGGGACCTCGTTTCTCACAATTTTCCCATTTCTCTACATTCAAATGCCCTAACACCCCAATATAATGATATCCATAGCAATCTTCTCAGGAAGCTTCGGTTTCATAAGAAGAATTTAATCAATTAGCGGGGCAAACATCGATGATTATGGTTGTGCCTCGTCGTCTATCGTATCGATGACCCAACAAGATTGACGACCCAATAACACATGGCAATTTGATTTCTAGTTGGTTTACTTTAGTCCCGCGATTTCTTTAATGATCAACTCTATACATATCTATACCAATATAAGAAAATCCAAAGGTGCAGATCCAACCAAAAACCAGCCATCAAACAAGGTCAATCAAACGAACCAGACCGCTTCAATGATGAGCACCCAAGACATTTATCGTGCAGTTAATATCATACAAAATATCCATTCTAACTCCAATCACTAATCAACACAAATAATATCATTCCTAATATCTAGATGCAATTAATATACTGGCTAATATCAATGTGCATTGCACGTACGAATTTATAGTATGTAAAAAATTCGCTGAAAATCAAGGTACGGCGAGCGCCCCACCTCGCCCTACCGATCCCTCCGCCTATGATAGTAACCATATCCACACCAACCATCTCAGTACATCATATAAAACGGCAAGATTCTCGCATTACCACGGAAATCAAATTGCAATTCTATTACTCCCTATAATACATACTACTTGTCGCTCAAATGGGTGTATCTTAGTACAATGTTGACTACGTATTCAAAAATGGTTTGATCATGTATTAAAAAATACTTTATCTTGTATTTGTAAAATATTAATCAAGCATCTCAAAATGTTAAATGTGTATACACAAATGTTGACCATGTATTCTAAAAATGTTAATCTTATATTTGGAAAATGTTAATCCAGCATTTGAAAATGCCTAATGTGTATAAAAGATGTTAAACCTGTATTAAAAATATTAATATTGTATTTTAAAAATATGAATCAAGCATTTTAAAAATGTGAAATATGTATAGAAAAGTGTTAACCAAACATTTATTTTAATTTTAAAATATATATGGGAAAATATTGATCATGTATTCAAAAATAATAGTCTTGTATTTGAACAATATTGAACATGTACTAGAAAAATGTATTAGATATATACCAAATTATTTACAATGTGTACTATACATAAAAATATATAAGTTTCTAAAATGTTAATCATGTATTCCAAAATGTTTAACATGTATATAAAAATGTTTCTGATATATACATAAATATTGAATTTGTACTGAAAAAGATTTAACATGTGTTGACAAAATAAAAACCGATGAAAATGGACAAAATAAATAAAGAAACAAAAAAGGAAATGCGAAGAGAACATAAGAACAAGAAGAAAGAAAAAAAACTATAACATAGAATGAAAGGAAATCAGTGAAAATGAAGAAACCTAAATTTATAACGCGGAAGAAAGAAAAACTGAAGAAAACCGATGAAGAAAAAAACCAAAGAAACAAACAAAGAAAATCAAAGAAAAAATAAAGGAAAACCGGTCAAAACCAATAAAACCAGAGAAAACAAAGAAAAAACAAAAAACGAAGGAACCCATTGAAGAAATAAAGAAAACCGGAAGAAAAGAAGGAAAAACGAAAAAAAACAGAAGTCAACACCCTGTCCCGGAATAAAGAAATGTTCCTTCTTTTAAGCAAACGGGTGCGCAGCCCTCTTCTTTTTTTTTTTATGTTTTCAACATGGAGAAATCTATGCGACAGGTGAGTTTCGAACCAACGACCTCTTGCTCGTACATAAGCGGCTCTAACGCGAACCATGTAGTTGGATTGTTACAGAGGTTGTGGTATACCCAGCCCATCAGGCATCAGGGTTCTAGTCCTGGTGCTCGGATTTATTTCTAGATTTGTTTTAGAATTTCCGGCAATGCGCACTCAGTTGGAGGAGACGTTCCCGTCGATGACGAGGTGTCTACGGTGACTTCTTAAATTTCAAGATGATATGCCGACTCAGTCTTTCGGAGGTGCTCATAGGGGTATGGTGTGCGTGTGTGCGTTCATAGGGGTGAGTGTATGCGCGTGTATACGAGCGCTTGCTTATGTACTGTGTTAAAAAACACCTACACCTGACGTGTTCCGTTCTATCTTTTTCCTGCTTTTCTTCTTTTTCTTTTCTCTTTTCTCTTTTTTTTATTGTAACGGTTTGTTCATTTTTTAGTTTTTTAGTTTTTTTACTTTTGCTAAATTGAATGAACTTTTTTCAAAATTGAATATTTTTTCAAAATTATTGAACTTTTTTCAAAATTGATGTAATTTTTTTAAAATAGATGACCTTTTTTCAAAGTTGACATTTTTAAAAAAATTATGAACTTTTTTCATATCGAACAAACTTTTTACAAAATCAATGATTTTTTAAAAAAATCGATGAAATTTCATTAAAATTTGAACAGACATTATTTAAAATGTATGAAATTTTTCCAAAACCGCTGAGCTTTTTAAAATTTAAATTTTTTAAATAATTCCAAAATCTTAGTGATATAGTATAATATTGCATCCATAGTAGTTCTTATATTCTTTTGTGCTGTTGCCGGTCAATGCAATTGAATAGCCTGAGTGGTGGTTAGCAAGACTTGTATGGGGGTCCAATGGTGCGAGTTTGAATCTTGGACAAAGCTAATTGTTTTGCGGTTTTTTCCATGCTGTAAGTTCGCTGTGTTCGCATTTTATGGGCCGGCCCAACTGAGCACTATAGTGAGCGCCAGTTGGTTCCACGGCGTAGAAAGCACCCAAAAGAAGGGAAAATCCTATATGCCGCTCGTCGCATCAAACTCGCACAGGCGAGCGACCGAGCAGCGACGCAACGGGCCGGCCCGTTTAACCATCCAGCGCTCCCGGTTTTGGGAACCTTCTAGAGGTTCCCAGCTGGGTTTTTTCTGGTTTTGGGAACCTTCTAGAAGGTTCCTGAACTGGTTTTTTATTTTCCTTTCTTTTTCTATTTCTGTTTCTTTTACTTTTCTTTTTTTCGTTTTTGTCTTTCAAGTTTATGTTTTCTCTTTCAAAAAAATGTTCGCGCTTTTTCAAAAATGTTCGTGAACAAGTTTGTTCAAAAAATGTTCTTTTCATTCATAAATTTGTTCTCAAGATTCAAAAAATGTTCATGCTTTAAGAAATTGTCCAAATTTGTTCTTCGTTTCAAAATTTGTTCTCAAGATTCAAAAAATGTTTGTACTTTTAGAAAATATTTATGTTCAAATTTTGTTCCAATTTGAAAATTTTGTTCTCTAAATTCAAAAAATGTTCGAGATTTTAAATTTTTGTTCAAAAAATGTTCTTTTCATTCATAAATATGTTCTCAAGATTCAAAAAATGTTCATGCTTTAAGAAATTGTCCAAATCGTCACTCGCCGGAGGAGGAGGCGGAGTGCCGCCACGCGTGCCCTGATCGTCACTCGCCGGAGGAGGAGGCGGTGGAGGAGGCGGAGTGCCCTGACTCGCCGGAGGAGGAGGAGGAGGCGGAGGCGTCCAGTCCAGAAGGTTGATGAGCTCCTTCCGCCATAGGCATGGAGTCTTCAGAGCAGAACCCAGCCTAGTCTCCCCCTCACCGGTAGGGTGCTCAAGCACGAGGGGGGCTCCAAATCCGGCGCGTCTAGCCCCCTTCCCTCCCTCCCCCGCCTCCCCCGCCGCCGCCCCGGGGCTCGGACAGGCAAAGCCTGACCGGAGCCGGCGGCGGCGGGGCCCTCGCGTTCCCATGGTGGCTAGGGTTGGCGCGGCTGATAACCCACAAGTGTAGGGGATCGCAACAGTTTTTGATAAGTAAGAGTGTCGAACACAACGAGGAGCTAAAGGTAGAATAAATATTCCCTCAAGTTCTATCGATCACCGATACAACTCTACGCACGCTTGACGTTCGCTTTACCTAGAACAAGTATGAAACTAGAAGTACTTTGTAGGTGTGATAGGATAGGTTTGCAAGATAATAAAGAACGCATAAATAAAAACTAGGGGTTGTTTAGATAAAGAAGCAATAATGTAAGTATTAGTAGAGAGTCTTTTTGTTACGAGAAAGTTATTTGTCCAAGGTAATCGATAACTAGACCGGTAATCACTGTTGCAATTCTATTTGAGGGAGAGGCATAAGCTCACATACTTTCTCTATTTGGATCATATGCACTTATGATAGGAACTCTAGAAAGCATCCGCAACTACTAAAGATTCATTAAGGTAAAACCCAACCATAGCATTAAAGTATCAAGTCCCCTTTATCCCATACGCAAACAACCTACTTACTCGGGTCTGTGCTTCTGTTCACTCACGCCACCCACCATAAGTAAATCATAAACATATTGCAAAACCCTACAGCGGGGATCCCTCACGCTTGTGCGACACGGAGAGCATCATAGGACAACACCAATAATAAAACATGCAACTCAAACCAATCACGATCATCAATTAACCCATAGGACAAAACGGATCTACTCAAACATCATAAGTTAGCCATACATCATTGGGAAATAATATATAGCGTTGAGCACCATGTTTAAGTAGAGATTACAGCGGGTAAGAGAGAGGTTACACCGCTGCATATAGGGAGGAAGAGTTGGTGATGAAGACGGTGAAGTTGTTGGTGAAGATCACGGTGATGATGATGGCCCCCGGCAGCGCTCCGGCGCCACCGGAAGCAAGGGGGAGAGAGCCCGCCTTCTTCTTCTTCTTCTTCCTTGACCTCCTCCCTAGATGGGAGAAGTGTTTCCCCTCTGTTCCTTGGCTCCCATGGCTTGGGAGGGGCGAGAGCCCCTCCGAGATTGGATCTATATCTCTGTCTCTCTCTGTTTCTCCGTTCTCTGATTCTACCCCTTCACCGTTTCTTTAATATCCGGAGATCCGTAACTTCGATTGGAGTGAATCTTTCGCCTAGATCTTTCTCATAAAATTAGCTTTCTTGCGGCAAAATAAGAGCGTCAACCGCCTTACGGGGGGCCCAGGAGAGTCCAAGGCGCGCCTGCCTCCCTGGGGCGCGCCCCCTATCTCCTGCCCCCCTCGGGCACCATCTCGCGTTGATTTTACTTCCCAAAAATCATAGATATTCCAAAATAATTCACCGTCCGTTTTTATCCCGTTTGGACTCCGTTTGATATGGGGTTTCTGCGAAACATAAAACATGCAATGCACAGCGAGGCGCACTTGGCATTGAATCAATATGTTAGTCCCAAAAATAGTATAAAAAGTTGCCAAAAGTATATGAAAGTTGAATAATATTGGCATGGAACAATCAAAAATTATAGATACGACGGAGACGTATCAGCGGCGCAGCCCCTCCATCCTGGGCGCGTCGCGGCGCGGCGGCGCACGGGGTCGTGGTGGGCTCCGGTGGTCCTGTCGGGCTTCGGGCGATGCTACCTCTTGAGCACTGCGTTGGATTTCCCCGAAGAGGAGAGGATGATGCAGAAAAGTAGCGTAAGTATTTCCCTTAGTTTTTGAGAACCAAGGTATCAATCCAGTAGGAGACCACGCACAAGTCCCTCGTACCTACACAAAATGACAGCAACTCGCAACCAACGCGATTAGGGGTTGTCAATCCCTTCACGGTCACTTACGAGAGTGAGATCTGATAGAGATGATAAATAATATTTTTTGGTATTTTTGGTAGATAGATGCAAAGTAAAAAGTAAAAGGCAAAGTAAAAACAAAGCAAGTAAATAAAGTGATAGAGATTGATATGATGAGAATAGACCCGGGGGCCATAGGTTTCACTAGTGGCTTCTCTCATAGGTATTCTACGGTGGATGAACAAATTACTGTTGAGCAATTGACAGAATTGAGCATAGTTATGAGTATATCTAGGCAATGATCATGTATATAGGCATCACGTCCAAGACAAGTAGATCGAAACGATTCTGCATCTACTACTATTACTCCACTCATCGACCGCTATCTAGCATGCATCTAGAGTATTAAGTTAAACACAGAGTAACGCCTTAAGCAAGATGACATGATGTAGAGGGATAAATTCATGCAATATGATAAAAAAACCCATCTTGTTATCCTCGATGGCAACAATACAATACGTGCCTTGCAACCCTTTCTGTCACTGGGTAAGGACACCACAAAATTGAACCCAAAGCTAAGCACTTCTCCCATTGCAATAACTACCAATCTAGTTGGCCAAACCAAAAAGGATAATTTGAAGAGACTTGCAAAGATAACTCAATCATACATAAAAGAATTCAGAGAAGAATCAAATATTTTCCATAGATAATACTGGATCATAAACCCACAATTCATCGGTCTCAACAAACACACCGCAAAAAGAAGATTACATCGAATAGATCTCCACAAGAGAGGGGGAGAACATTGTACTGAGATCCAAAAAGAGAGAAGAAGCCATCTAACTACTAGCTATGGACCCGAAGGTCTGAAGTAAACTACTCACACTTCATCGGAGGGGCTATGGTGTTGATGTAGAAGCCCTCCATGGTGGATGCCCCCTCCGGCGGAGCTCCGGAACAGGCCCCAAGATGGGATCTCGTGGATACAGAAGGTTGCGGTGGTGGAATTAGGTTTTTGGCTCCTGTTCTGATCGTTCGGGGATACGTAGGTATATATAGGCAGAAGGAGTACGTCGGTGGAACGTCAGGGGGCCCACGAGGTAGGCAAAAGGTTTCATTCCGTTTCATTCCGTTTGGACTCCGATATTCCGTTTCTTCGAAACACTGAAATAGGCAAAAAAACAGCAATTCTGGGCTGGGCCTCCGGTTAATAGGTTAGTCCCAAAAATAATATAAAAGTGGAAAATAAAGCCCAATATAGTCCAAAACAGTAGATAAAGTAGCATGGAGCAATAAAATTATAGATCGTTGGAGACGATCGGTAGCGTGGTTGGTGGCGGGCGTGCGGTGGTTCTTTGCGGCGGCGGGATGGCACGCCAGATCTGACGATGGCGGCTGCTTTCATGGCGCTGGCCGAACGGCAAGGAACTGCCGACGCATGGCTGGCTGATGCTTCGTCGTGGCGGCATGGTGGCGGTGGTGGTGTTGCGTGCGGCCGATTCGCCTTTTTCGGCGGCGGCGCGGATTGGGGCCCGCCCGCGCTGCTGCGGTCCCGGCTGTGGGCGGCGGCGGCGTGGTAAGCCGCCATGCCGGCTCCACAGCAGCTCGGCGGGTCGACTGGGGCGGCGGCTGGCTTTCCGGCGTTAGCTTGTCTCTAGGCGGCCCGTTTCGACCTTCGACCCTCTCCTCGTCGACTGGTTGCTATCTTCGTTGAAGGTTCGGCCCTCCCTCGACTTCGGTCCATCTCTCGTCTCGCGCGCGGCAGCAGGGCCGACCTCGTCTCACGCCCGGCAGCAGGACCGACCTCGTCTCGTGCCCGGCAGCAGGACCATGCTCGTCTCGCGCCCGGCTGCAGGACCGTGCTCGTCTCGCGCCCGGCTGCAGGACGGGTTGATGGAGGCCAATTTTGGCTGACCTATGGGTTTCGGCGTTGGGGGCACCCCAGGGGTGCGAAAGGTGGTTCCTTTCCGCTCGTATCTTTGATTGGGTAGCGGTGGGTCTCGTGTGAGCTGGTGTCCAGGTCTTGGATGCCAGGGCGGCGGCCCTAGTGGTGGCTCCGCGGTGCTCTTGGGTAGAGCCCGTGGTTAGGTGCTACCCGGTGGCCATGGCCGTGTGGGCGGCGTGGTCAATGGGATGTGGCATCCGATGGTGGTGAGTGTTGGTCGGGGTGAAGACCTGTTCTATCTTCGGATGGACTGGCGGTGGCGAAACTCGCTCCCTTCTTGAAGGCGTCGTCGCGGCTCTCATTGCCCGTCGTGTTGCTTTAGGGAAAACTCTGATCCTCGGGTCGGGCGGTGACGGCGCTCTGGTGTCGTAACCTTTCTAAAGGCGCCGCTTTGGAGCACACGGTTCGTCATATGCGGCTTCTTCTCTTCGTGCTGGCATGTCCACGGTTGAGGACTCCGGTTGCTCTTGTAGTACTAGGGGTAGTGTTGCTGCGCTCAGCACCTATGTATCCAGCCTTGGGTGTGTTCGTGTGTTGTGGTGGGATGTGTCTGTATCTGAGCTGTGGTAGGTCATTGCTTTATATATAAAGCGGGGCGAAAGCCTTTTTCGGTAATTACCCCTACACAATATTAGCAAGAGAAAAGGACGAAACTACCCCTTTGAACCAATGGTTAGATCTGGCGGGTACTCCGTCTACGGGGAAAAGGAGTACCAAGGAGTACCGTAAAAAAGCTCTTTTTTTTTTTAAAACGACAGGCACACCTACTAGAAGTCGGAGAGGCGCTGGATCGTCTACTTGCCTAGTCTCTGACGTTTGGCTTTCTCCACTCTTTGGAGCGTTCTCCAGTCTCCCTCCTCTCTCTCTCTCTCTCTCTCTCTCTCTCTGAATCTCCGATAATCACTGGTATGATTCAACTCCTCTCTCCCTCCCTCTGAAATACTGCAACCCCTATAAAATAGAGAAGCTCTTTGTTTTACCTTCTCCCTGTTAGCTCCAATCTCCTCTTTTTTCCGACATGTTTTCTTCAACTTTGAGTTGTTACATTTTTACCTAAAATATTTATTCACGATTCGTTTTTGTTGTAGATCCATTCCGTGGTTAGGAGATGAGCAAGCCATGGAAGAAACGCAAGGAGCTGGATGAACATCGCTACTGGAACCACACAGAGGAGCAAGATAAGCGTTTCTTCAAGATTATGATTGGCGACTTCCATGAGAGAATGGTAAGCTATTTTCAGTTCAGCTCTGTTCTAGCCTCCTAGGGTAATTTTATTTTAAACTGGATTATGTTCTTGCTTTCTATGGAAACAAAAAAGAAACTCTGGGAGTGAAATTTGGTCAGATCTGGGCAACTCTCTGTCCTCTCATGTCACTCTGTTTTGCATCTGAACTATAGCAAATGAGCTTTCTTCAGCGTTTTCTTCTTTGTAGCACATTTTGGAGTCTCCTGACCTAGTGTGATTTACCTTGTTTCCTACAGATCATACCAGATAGGTTTGCTCAACATTTCAGGGGGCAAACAGGACGAACTATTAAGCTAGCATCACGCCATGGATACACTTTTGATGTTCAGATTACCAAGAATCTGGATAAACTAGTCCTTGATTATGGATGGAAGGCATTTGTTCGTGCCCATAACTTGAGAACGGGGGACTTTCTTGTGTTCAAGTATGATGGCCATTCTCAACTGAAGGTTTTGATCTTTGGCCCGAGCGGTTGCGAGAAAATCCCGGCGTGTAATCTCATGAAAAATGCTGCTCCTGGTAAAGACTGGTGGGCAAACACTGCTGGCATTGTAAACACTTGTCATGATCTTCCCATGAAATTTCCACAAAGGGGAAGACAGATTAGGCCAAGCAAGGATACCTCAAGGCAGGGGAATGACATTATCAATGTCAGCTCGTCGAGCTCTGCTTCAGATTCAGCAGGTTATGATTCACAATGTCAAACCTGCCATATATTATGCCCCATATAACTTAATATATGCATCATACTTTTATTTTCTTTGTTTAGGAGGTATTTCATCTTCAGAAGATGATCATTCCCTGCCAGGTTGTATCCTCGCAAATGGCACCCTCTTGAATCTAAATCAGGTGCAGAAGAAGCAACTTAAAGAAAAAGTCCGAGCTATGAATTCCGAAATCCCCATTTATGGGTGTGTCATAAGGAAGAGCAGTATTTACGTAGCAAGCCGTAGCCTTGTGAGTTAAAAATCTCTGTTCTTGAATGGATACTGTATTGTTACTGAGTGGTCAAGCTGGCTGTTTATCTTTGCATTTTACTTGCAAAAACAATGCTTGTCTTACCCAAGCATCTCTGTTCTCTCATGTTATCTTTGCATTTTACTGTGTTGTTGGCTTATTCTGCATATTGATTGAAGTTGTATTTGAGTCATGTAACCATTGGGATAGAAAATTCTAGTTGGAGCATATTAAAATTTGTCTTGCCTAAGACATGTTTGTCTTACCCCCATTGAAGTTGTGTTCTGCTTATTCTGTCTTCTCCATAGCGGGGGTGGGACTTTGCCCTCTTCTCAGAGTTGGATGTTAATTTTTTTAAAGAACTTTGCTACTAGACTACAGAATGATAGTAGCATGGACGTGCAGATAGTCCACTACACCATGCTGTTTGCTTCGAATTAGCATTACTAAAGAAGATCCTTTCTCCCTTTACCAGGATATATCAAGAAAATATGCTGAAGTATACCTTCCATTTAAGGAACAAATGCTGACCCTTCAGCGCCATGGCAAGAAGTGGGAAGTGCGTTGTCGTGTTAAGAAGAACAAAAACAAAAGGCTCATGAGAGGATGGAAGCATTTTGCGCGTGGCAACAACTTGACGCTCGGAGATGCCTGCCTCTTTGAGCTACTGAGAAACAAGAAGTATGTGATGAATGTCCATATCATTCGCAAATCCCTTTACAAGAGGTGAAGTATAACATATTTCCTACCATTGGCACCAATTTTTGGTTTGGTGAATTACTGCATCAAGCATTGTTGTAACCCAAGAATTGTTTGCCAAAAGATTCTGGGTATCAGAAATTCCCTGTAATAATTTAGGAGTTATGAGCTCAAATCTAATTATGTTTGGGTTGCAGTCCATTGCATCATCTTTCTATCTCACTATACTCTCTCTCCAGGAAATGCGCATCTGAAGGAAAGCTGGCCACATGATTCAATAAACAGAAGTAGTAAAAGGAGTTTTGGGTAAGGCCAGAAGAGTGGAGCACTGAAGCAAAGAGCTCAGAGTTCATAATAAAGCTCAAGTCCAGTTAGTTTCAGCTGCCTTTTGTGTTATCATGGATGTAATACTCTTAAGACCTTATGTTTACCTTATGTTTAAGTGGGTGAACTGTAATGTCAGATAGGACAATATTATGTTAGAGGTTAATGCGTGGATGTACTGTGGGTTATGTCAGGACAGAGGTTAATGCCTAGGATATACCTGACTATCATATTGTGTGTGCTATAAATATTGTCATGAATAGGGACTGGAAAATCCTAAATTCGAATATCAGAAGGATTAATTCTGATAAAAAGCGGACTGCCCTATCTAACAAGATTGAGGAAATAGGATGTGACGTCCTTTATCTTCAAGAAACAAAAAGAGATTTCTTTGATCAAAGATACTTAAAAAACTTCTGTCTTAGAAGGCTAATAAGTTTGAATATCTTCCCTCTGTCTAGAATGAAAATATATTCATAAGGGGAAAATATTGCAAAATGAATTTCCCTGTCTGTTTCATTTACTTCAGTCCACAATAGTGATTCATGGACATCAACCAATGTTTATAGCCTTTGTCAGCAAGAAAAATTTTCACTGATTGGTTTCAAAGCATTAAAGTGCCAGATGATAAGAACTGAATCATAGTGGGGGACATTAGATATCCTGAAAATGGGAACAAAGAAGGGAGGATGGGACACACAAAATATGATGCACTTTAGTGAAGCCACCAGTCATTTGTATTTGGTAGATATTCCTTTAAAAGAAAAAAAAACTATACATGGAGATATATGCAAGATATTTCTCTTCTTTAGCGTTTGGAATGGTTTTTTCCAAGACCACTTTTGATCATACTCCATGTGTCATACAAATTGGCAGATCTATACCCAACTAAACCTTATTCATATTTGAGCACTGTTGGCTTGATCACCCAGATTTTCAACAGCTTGTGAAGAACATTTGGCATCAATTTGTCAATGAAGTGGATAGTGCGAAGGTCATTACTATTAAATTCATAAGGATAACAAAATGTATAAAATTGTGGGCCAAAAAATTATCAAATTTATCAGAAGCGATTCAGAATAAAATACAGTTATTCATTGTTTTCAAAATCCCGAACATGTTTCGAATTTGCGCTTTTTTCTGACATCGTCAATATTTTTTAAATTCACAAAAAATAGGAATTCATGATTTTTTTAATTTGCGAACAAGTTTTGAAATTTAAAACATTTTTGAATTCATGAAATTTTTGGTATTTAATGAAAATTCTTTAAATTCACAAAAGTTTAACGAATTCCTGAACAATTTTAAAATTATGAATAAAAAATCAAAATCACGACCATTGTTTTGGAATCAAATTTTTTTTTATGAATTCACGATATTTTGGAAATCACACACATTTTATGAATTCACAAACATTTTATTGATTCAAAAATATTTTTCGAATTTTTGAACAGTTTTTGTACTGGCTAACATTTTTTTCATTCTCGTGATTTTTTTTTGAAATCTTAAACTTTTTTCCCAATTTATCAAATAAAGGATTTTTTAAAATTCTATACATTTTTCCAAATTCATGAACAGTTTCTGAAATCCTCTAATAAAATCGGATTTGATATTTGTAAACAGTTCATAAAGTAAAATATAGAAAATAAAACGAAAAACAAAATAAAAAATGAAAGAAGAAAACTGAAATCGTCTAATAAAATTTAATTTGATATTTGTAAACAGTTCATAAACTAAAAAATAGAAAAGAGAACGAAAAACATAATAAAAATGAAACAAGAAAAACGAAAAAAAGAGGGGCGCCCAGCCTGCACATGGGCCAGCCAAGTATACACGTGGTGGGAGCTCATACCGCAGCGAGCGGCTGTGCGTTTCATCATTTTCCGGCGCGCAGGTCGCCAAATAGCCCGGAAACACGCCCGTAACACCAGCCACAATGGGGGCGGGCGCTGAAGGTGAAAAGAAGAGGAGACAGAGAAAAGAGGCCTAACTAAATGCAGAGGAAAGGGGCTTAGCCCAGCACAGGGACTGGTTTTTTTGTACATCAGCACAGGGACTGGCTAGATAGACACAAGAGTGAATTTTGAGAAGAAAAAGAAAAAAAGACACAAGCATGTAGCATGGAAGAGGCATCTCTGAATTGGTTCATGTAACCTGAACGACTAAATTGCTCAAAGCCACCACATTTGTGGCTAGGGTACACTCCTAAACCACCGCGTTTGCCGAAAACCACAAAAAACCACCAACTCTACGGCAAGTGAGTAACAAATTGCACTAATTCAGAAATAAGCCGCGTCTAACAGTGTTACTGATGGGTGGGACCCGTCTGTCGGGCTGATGTGGCGAAAAATAGTCCTAGTCAATGTGTTGACCTGCTGAGGTGGACAGGGCCCCACCTGCCAGCCTCACATCTCTCTTCTCCTTCTTCTTCCTCCTCCTCTCTCTCTCTCTCTCTCTCTCTCTCTCTCTCTCTCTCCTGGCATTAGGCGAGGCAGTGGAGGAGTGGGCAGTGGCATGCTAGGGTGATGAGGGCGCCGACGACCTTGCGTACGCTGCAGAGGCGGAGGTAGAGGAGGTGCGTGCAGCAGAGGGCGACACTGCGGAGGGCGTCGCTGGAGATGCGGTCGAGCGGGTCGGGGCCGATGTGCAGCTTGCTGAGGCCCCTGTGGTGCGCTGCGAGGACGACGAGCGCGGCGTCAGTGAGGTCCTGGCACCCGAAGAGGGTGAGTGCGCGGAGGAATGGGGCCGCCTCGACGGCGGCGTGACTGATACGTCCATTTTGCATCATGTTTTTCTACTGTTATTTATAGTATTTTTATTTAATATAACACTTTTTGGAGTAATTCTAATACCTTTTCTCTCATAATATGCAAGGTTTACACAAAGAAGGAGAATACCGGCAGCTGGAATTTTGTACCTTAAAATACTACATCAAAGATACCTATTCTGCACATCTCCAAATATTTATAGTATGTAAAATAATTCGTACAAAATCAAGGTAGGATGAGCGCCCACCTCGCTCTACTGTGTTCTCCGCCTATGATACTGACCATATCCACACCAACCATCTCATTACATCACACAAACAACGAGATTCTCACATTACCACTAAAAATCAAATTTCAATTCTATTAGTCCTATAATTAAACCCATTAAGCATCGGGATATTGGGGGCCAACCAGCTATGTCACATGGCACAAGCTGGTTGGCCGTGGTGAGAAAGCTTTTGCAATTTGTTTTAGATGGAGTTGAGGATTTTTTTTAAATGTTTTTCATATGATGGTCAGAACCCCATATATATTTTTAAATGGAGAGTTATGCAAAGTGGTGCTTCCGTAGGCTACGGTGGTAATTTTTTTTCTTTTTTTCTTTTCTTAGATGGAGGTGAGAATTTTTTTCTGAGATGTTTTTTAGATAGAGGCGAGGGACCAAATAGTTTTTTAAAATGGAAATGTGCGCACAACTTCCTCTCAAGCGGCGGCACAGGGTGGCGCCCCAACCACTAGTCCATACTACTTGTCGCTCAAACGGGTACATCTTAGTACAATGTTGACTATGTATTCAAATACTGTTTGATCATGTATTAAAAAATGTTTTATCTTGTATTTGAAAAATATTAATCAAGCATTTGAAATGTTAAATGTCTATACACAAAATGTTAATCTTGTATTTGGAAATGTTAATCCAGCATTTGATGAAAATGTTTAACGTGTATGAAACAAATGTTGACCATGTAATAAAAATATGAATCTTGTATTTAAAAATATTAATCAAGCATTTTGAAAATTTTGAAATAAGTATACAAAAATGTTAATAAAATATTTATTTTTATTTATATGGGAAAAACGTTGATCATGTGTTCAAAAAATAATAATCTTGTATTCAAAAAATATTGAATGCATATTATAAAAATGAATTAGATATATACCAAATTATTTACAATGTGTAGTAGAGATAAAAAATATAAGTTTTCTAAAAATGTTAATCATGTATTCCAAAACGTTTAACATGTATATAAAAATGTTTCTGTTGTATACAAAAATATTGAATTTGTACTAAATGTTTTTAACATATGTTGAGAAAAATAAAACCAATGAAAATGGAAAAAAGATAAAAGAAACAAAAAGGGAAGGCGAAGAAAATAGAAGACCACGAAGAAAGAAACAAAAAAACAACGTATAATAAAGAATGAAAGAAAACCAGTGAATGTGAAGAAAACTATATTTATAACGAGGAACTGAAGAAAACCGATGAAGAAAAAAATATCAAAAGCAATAAATAAATGAAAAAAACGATGTGAAACAATAAATCAGGAGAAAAACAAAGGGAAAATAAAAATTTAAAGAAACCTATTGAAGAAATAAAGAAAACCGGAAGAAAAAAAGGAAAAATGAAAAAAAAACTGAAGCCAACACCCTGTCTCGGAATAAAGTAATGTTTTTCCTTTTTTTTTTGTAAACGGGCGCCGCACACACTTTCCTCCACGCTGGGCCTTTTAAAATTGATGATTTTTTTAAATCGATATTCTTTTTATAATCGATGACCTTTTTTCAAAGTTGACGATTTTTTTTAAAAATATGAACCTCTTTCAAAATCAACAAACTTTTTCCAAAATCGATGAACTTTCTTTAAATTGAAAAAACTTTTTTCAAAGATATGTACTTTTTTTCAAAACTGCTAAAAACATTCGAAATTGGTGAACTTTTTTTAATTTTGTGTTTTTTTTTAAATTGTTGAAAGTTTTCTTAAAAAATGATGAACTTTTTAAAAGTTAAGGTTTTTTTTCAAATACTTCCAATATCTAAGTGATATAGTTTATAAATTTCATGTCTACGGCAGTTCTTATATTCTTTGGCGTTGTTTTCAGTCAGTGCAATTGATTAACTGAGTGGTTAGCAAATTAAGGTAGGGCGAGCGGCCCACCTCGCCCTATCGAGTTCTCCGCATGTGATGGTGACCATATCCATACCAACCATCTCAGTACACCACACAAACAACGAGGTTCTCAGATTACTACTGAAATCAAATTGCAATTCTATTACTCCCTTTCATCCATATTACTTGCCGCTCAAATGGATATATCTTAGTACAAAATCATGTGATTATATTAGTCGGATCACCATAGGATTTAGAATTTTAGTTATGCCGGACCGAGTACAAGAACCTAGCATTTATTTTATTAAAAAAACTGACTCCACTTGCAGTTTTTTTAGAGATATAAATACACTAGGAGTCTTTTTTTCGGAAAGAAACTTTTCATCCATAAAAAATGCACTAGGAGTCTTAGAAATTACATGGGACGATAAGCTTGGTGTACAAACTTATAAAATATGTGATTATGGCCATCAAACTCGCATGAGCGTGCAAATACGGTCATATATCCCGTACGCCGATGTATCCGGTGCATGCGTGGATAGGTCCACTGTCAATGACAGTTGGTGTTTGGCCAGACGCGTTTTTACAGAAAAAACACCTACTTCTTTTTATTTGCGGAAAAATGCCAACTCTTGGGGGGGTTCCGCGTGTCAATGCAAACCAAAAATTAAGACGAAATAGTGTGGGCACCGGATTTCAAACCCACGACACCTACACTCAGAGGCCGCCGCCGCCAACTGCCACCAATCCATCTTCAGAGCTATACTGACGCATCAACCTTGCCCAGTCTAGCTGCCGTCGACGCCACCACGACGCCAGACAACGCCATCATCCTGCGCTCGTCCATCAACACACGCCCAATAGTGAGACCCCAATGCACCATGCCGCTGGGACCCGTCGTTGTCGACGTATCAGATGCAACACCGCACCTCCTTCACGAACACCACCTGCTGCCACTGGTCCCAAGGCCCCTGACGAGACCTCCAGGAAGGTCACGATGTGAAGCACCGTTGCCGCCAAATCCGAAGAGGATTGTAGATCGGGGTGGGTAGATTGGGCCCTCAGCTACGGCTTCATGAAGGAAAGCCACGCCCATGGACAATGCCGCCGCTGGGCCGACCAGACCGGCCAAGGTTTCCCCCGGACCAAGGTACACCACCAGGGCTCACCATCACCGGAGTCTGCAGCCGCAAACCACTAGAACGACGAGAGAGGCAGCAGGAGGGAGGGGAACCACGAGATCTGACGCCGCGACATCAAATCGCTGGAGGATCACCGGCCACCCGATCTGATCCCCGGCAGCCCACCTGCCCCGCTGCGCCGGACGAGGAGGCCAGTCTAGGGGCCGCCGCCCCGGATCCAGCACCCCCCGCCCCAGATCAGGCAGAGCATAGCCAGGCTGCCGCCACGGCCGGCCCTAGGAACCGTCCGGCCGCCACGCCGCCGTGCTCATGGAGACCGTCGTGGGCCAGATTGGCGCCGCTGCCATAGATCGGGACCTCATCCTTTTAGCTCATAAATATTGTACCTACAAATGAAATAACTTACTTTTAAAACCTGCTAATTTATTATTTTAACATATTCACAATATTTAAAATAAAATTTCTGAATTATAAAATGACGATCAAATATTCAAATATTGTACTGTAGTAATATTTACTGCTCACAGCCTCACACGCAACATCATCAGGTCACCCCCCACACACCTTCCCCAACGCATTCTCTGTAAAGTCTTGTCGCCTCTGACAGTCACACCTACTAATAGGCGTCAAGAAGTTGGAGAAGCGCTGGCTCTTCTACTTGCCAAATCTCTGTGACGTTTGGCTTTATCCACTCTTCAGAACGTTCTCCAGACTCCAGTCTCCCTCCCTTTCTCTCTGAATCTCCGATAATCACTGGTATGCTTCAACTTTTATCTCCCTCCCTCTGAAGTACTGCAAGCCCTATAAAATAGAGAAGCTCTTGTTTTACCTTCTCCCTGTGAGCTGCAATTTTCTCTATTTTCCGAAATGATTTCTTCAACTTTGATTTGGTACATTTTTACCTAAAAATTTTAGGCACGCTTCGTCTTTGTTGCATTTCCATTCCGTGGTTAGGAGATGACCAAGCCATGGAAGAAACGCAAGGAGCTGGATGAACATCGCTACTGGAACCACCCAGGCGAGCAAGATAAGCATTTCTTCAAGGTTATGATTGGCGACTTCCATGAGAGATTGGTAAGCTAATTTCAGTTCAGCTCTGTTCTAGCCTCCTAGGGTAATTTTATTTTAAACTGGATTATGTTCTTGCTTTCTATGGAAACAAAAAAGAAACTCTGGGAGTGAAATTTGGTCAGATCTGGGCAACTCTCTGTCCTCTCATGTCACTCTGTTTTGCATCTGAACTATAGCAAATGAGCTTTCTTCAGCGTTTTCTTCTTTGTAGCACATTTTGGAGTCTCCTGACCTAGTGTGATTTACCTTGTTTCCTACAGATCATACCAGATAGGTTTGCTCAACATTTCAGGGGGCAAACAGGACGAACTATTAAGCTAGCATCACGCCATGGATACACTTTTGATGTTCAGATTACCAAGAATCTGGATAACGACTAGTCCTTGATTATGGATGGAAGGCATTTGTTCGTGCCCATAACTTGAGAACGGGGGACTTTCTTGTGTTCAAGTATGATGGCCACTCTCGACTGAAGGTTTTGATCTTTGGCCCGAGCGGTTGTGAGAAAATTCAGTCGTGCAGTCTCATGAAAAATGATGCTCCTTGTAAAGAATGGTGGGGAAACACTGCTGGCATTGTAAGCACTTGTCACAATCTTCCCATGAAATTTCCACAGAGTGGAAGACAAATTAGGCCAAGCAAGGATAACTCAAGGCAGGGGAATGACATCATCAATATCAGCTCGTCGAGCTCTGCTTCAGATTCAGCAGGTTATGATTCACAATGTCAAACCTGCCATACATTATGCCCCATAAAACTTCATATATGCATCATACTTTTATTTTCTTTGTTTAGGAGGTATTTCATCTTCAGAAGATGATCATTCCATGCCAGGTTGTATCCTCGCAAATGGCACCCTCTTGAATCTAAATCAGGTGCAGAAGAAGCAACTTAAAGAAAAAGTCCGAGCTATGAATTCCGAAATCCCCATTTATGGGTGTGTCATTAGGAAGAGCAGTATTTACGGAGCAAGCTGTAGCCTTGTGAGTTAAAATCTCTGTTCTTGAATGGATACTGTATTGTTAATGAGTGGTCAAGCTGGCTGTTTATCTTTGCATTTTATACTTACAAAAACAATGCTTGTCTTACCCAAGTGTTGTTGGCTTATTCTGCATATTGATTGATGTTGTGTTTGAGTCATGTACCATTGGGATAGAAAATTCTAGTTGGAGCAGATTGAAATTTGTCTTGCCTAAGACATGTTTGTCTTACCACCATTGAAGTTGTATTATGCTCATTCTGTCTTCTCCATAGCGGGGGCGGGATTTGCGTCTGTATGTTTGTGTGGATGGCTTCTAGGCTGTGGTTTGTTTGGTGGTGTCTGTTGTAGTGCGTGCCTAGTAGACGTTTGTCAGTCTTGTCTTGGTGCTTGGTTAATCTTGGGTTTGCACGGTTGTTAATCTTTTTTCCATCAATGGAGTAAAACACAAGCTTTGCGTTCTCGCGAAAGAACCATTGTAATAGAAAATTATAAAATCAACTTTATGGTGTCAAATTTACAGGTGATATGCTGCTGAATTTTCTAAGATAGCAACCCTAGTAAACTCTTACCCTTGTGCCTTTCATGTAAGCTGGGCGTTACAAGTTTGTTTTAATTTTTTTTTACAATAATTCATCCCAGAGCCCGGGCTCAGATGAGCCCGGTGAACAGTACCTCGATTTAAAATAGAAAAAAAAGTTCAAAAAAATCAAATTTTTTTTGTGGTGCAAGATGCTCTTGTGCGTGAACTCCGTGCAAATTTTTGTGAACTTTGGATATTCGAGGAGCTCATGGCAAAAAAGACAAAATTGGGCGTGAACAGTGCGACTTTCAAAAGTTTCTCAGACATCCGAAATTTGTCTTTTTTGCAACGAGCTCCTCGAATGTCCAAACTTCACAAATTTTGCACGGAGTTCACGCACAGGAGCATCTTGCACCAAAAAAAATTTGGAATTTTTTGAACTTTTTTTTATTTCAAATCGTGGTGCTGTTAATAACTTTGCTACTAGACTACAGAATGATAGTAGCATGGACGTGCAGATAGTCCACTACACCATGCTGTTTGCTTCGAATTAGCATTACTAAAAATCCGTTCTCCCTTTATCAGGATATATCAAGAAAATATGCTGAAGTATACCTTCCATTTAAGGAACAAATGCTGACCCTTCAACGCCATGGCAAGAAGTGGGAAGTGCGTTGTCGTGTTAAGAAGAACAAAAACAAAAGGCTCATGAGAGGATGGAAGCATTTTGCGCGTGGCAACAACTTGACGCTCGGAGATGCCTGCCTCTTTGAGCTACTGAGAAACAAGAGGAAGTATGTGATGAATGTCCATATCATTCGCAAATCCCATTACAAGAGGTGAAGTATAACATATTTCCTACCATTGGTACCAACTTTTGGTATGGTAAATTACTGCATCAAGCATTGTTGTAACCCAGGAATTGTTTTCCAAAAGATTGTGGGTATCAGCAATTCCCTGGAATAATTTAGGAGTTATGAGCTCAAATCTAATTATGTTTGGGCTGCAGTCCATTGAATCATCTCTCTGTCTCACTGTACTCTCTCTCCAGGAAATGAGCATCTGAAGAAAAGCTGGCCACAAGATTCAAGAAACAGAAGTAGCAAAAGGAGTTTTGGGTAAGGCCAGAAGAGTGGAGCACTGAAGCAAAGAGCTCAGAGTTCATAATAAAGCTCAAGTCCAGTTAGTTTCAGCTGCCTTTTGTGTTATTATGGGTGTAATACTCTTAAGACCTTATGTTTAAGTGGATGAACTGTAATGTCAGAAGGACAATATTATGTGCAGAGGTTATTGCGTGGATGTACTGCTGGTTATGTCAAGACAGAGTTACATTATGCTCAGTTGCTCAGTTTTGCTGTTGGTTGCAGTGCCTGGGCATCGTATTGTGTGTGCTATAGATACTGTCATGAATAGGGACTGGAAAATCCTAAATTCGAATATCAGTAGGATTAATTCTGATAAAAAGCGGACTGCCCTATCTAACAAGATTGAGGAAATAGGATGTGCCGTCCTTTATCTTCAAGAAACAAAAAGAGATTTTTTTTTTATCAGAGATACTTAAAAAACTTCTGTCTTAGAAGGCTAATAAGTTTGAATGCTTGCCCTTTGTAGGGGACTCAGGAGGATTGCTCATTGTCTAGAACGATAATATATTCATAAGGGAAAAATGTTCCAAAATCAATTTTCCCTGTCTGTTTCATTTACTTCGATCCCCAATGGCGATTCCTGGATATTGACCAACGTTTATAGCCTTTGTTAGCATGAAAAATTTCATTGATTGGTTTCAAAGCATTACAATGCCAGATGATCAGAACTGAATCATGGTGGGGAACATTAACTTCATTAGATATCCTGAAAATAGGAAGAAAGAAGGGAGGATGGGACACACAACATATATTTTTCAGAAAAGGAGGATGATCCCGCGGCCTCTTCATCTGAGAGATGCATGAGGCCACTTTATTAATTATTCGACCTTACAAAGTAGTACATCATATGTCTGAAGCCGCCATCTTGGCAACATTTGTCGCTCCTCCTATCCATTGATGAGGGGGTGCAGAAAGTGTGAGCCAAATACCCAGACTTCTCACCTAGCCTAACAACTAAAGCTGGAGGCCCCCACCAAGCTGCATACCGGATCTGGGGTACAAACCGACTGACGCATTCATAGATCATTGCCGCCGTTTTCCATCAATCCATCTTCAGAGCAGGTACTGATGCAACGAACTTTTCAGGCTTGCTGTCGACGCCCCCACGATGCCAGACAACGCCTTCTCCCTATGCGCGTTCATCATCACGCATCTGACTTTGCTGCACCTCGTCGCCGAGACTCCAGGACGTCGATGCATCACAGAGAATGCCGCTCCACCGCAGATGGTCCCTTGAGCCTATCCACACCTCCAAGAATGATGCCCTCAAGAGGGGTACGACACATGAGCGCATACTGACTGATCTAGGGTTTCCACCGGAGGTAGCGGGTAGGGGTCTAGAGCTTCTCCACGACGATGCCTTCAAGAAAGGGATGACGTAGAAAAACGCCGCCATCACCGACCTTGGAGACGTGCCAAGAGTAGGGTTTCACCCGGATCCGCTCGAGGAACCTCCATACAACATCATGTGCACGGGACTGCCACCGATCACCGCCACCGCGCATGGAACAGTTCGCATCGGCCGAATCTAATCTGACCGGAGACAGGCCCACCATACCACTGCCACAATTTTGAGGTCAGATCTGATCTGACCCGCCGCCGCCGCGGGCACGTAGCCAGCTTACAATGGGCCGCCCCCACCGCGTCACCGTTTTGATAAGGCCGCCGCAACCGTGAGCCGCCGCCGATCCCCGCGCCCGCCCAACTCCGTCGCCTAGCAAGACCGCCCCGCACTGGCACTCCTGAGGTGCGAAGAACAGGGCTCTGCCGCACCCCGGTTGGCAGCGAGGGTGGACGAAGGTGGTGAGGAGGCGAGCGGAAGGAGATGGGCGCCGCCGCCCGAGTCACTGCGCTGGGGGCACGTGGGGCCTGGGTCGGGATCAGTTGGTCTTCGGTCACTGCAAGTAGCTCCAGTGGTAGAAAAACAATTAGCCGGCACACTAGATATGATGCACTTTAGTAAAGCCACCAGTCATTTGGATTTGGTAGAGATTCCTTTAAAAGAAAGAGAAAAACTATACATGGAGCTATATGCAAGATATTTCTCTTCTTTAGGGTTTGGAATGGTTTTTTTTTTCATAGAAGCTTTGACCCTTTCATACCCAAATATTTTGACTATCTTCCTAGCCAAGACCACTTTTGATCATACTCCATGTGTCATACAAATTGGCAGTTCTATACCCAAGTGAAACTTATTTATATTTTAGCACTATTGGCTTGATCACCTAGATTTTCAACAGCTCATCAAGAACAATTGGCATCAATCTGTCAATGAAGTGGATAGTGCAAAGGTCATCACTACTAAATTCATAAGGCTAAGAAAACCTATCAAATTGTGGGCCAAAAATGTATCAAATTTATCAGAAGCAATTCAGAATACAAATATAGTTATTCAAATTTTTTTTCTAAATCATGAAAATGTTTCAAATTCACGAACATTTTTTATGAATTCACAAACATTTTTTTGACATTGTGAATATTTTTTGAATTCACAGACACTTTATGAAGTCGTGATTTTTAAATTTTGCGAACAACTTTTGAATTTTAAAACATTTTTTAATTCATGAACATTCTTTAAATTCGCAAACATTTTTTGAATTTCTGAAAAAAAATTATGAACAAATTCAAGATCATCAACATTTTTTGGAATCACAAACATTTTTGATGAATTCACGAATATTTTTTGAATACACAAACATTTTATGGATTCAAAAACATTTTCCAAATTTGTGCACAGTTTTTGTACTGGCAAACATTTTTTGTATTCATGGACGTGTTTTTTATTCTTTTTTTTGCGGGGTAACATGTTTTGTATTCGTGGACATTTCTTGACTTTAGATACAAATTTTGAGATTAACAAATAATTTTTGAAAGCTTGAACCTTTTTTTCCAATTCATGAACATTTTATGAAATACCGGACATCTTTTGAAATATGGAACATTTTTTTTCAAATTCATGAACTGTTTTTGAAATCCTGAAATAAAATTGAATTTGATATTTGTAAACAGTTCTCAAAGTAAAAAAAAAACGAAACCCAAAAACAATAGAAAAATGGAAAGAAGAAAACGAAAAAAAGGGAGCCCAACCGGCACATGGGCCTGCCCAGAACACACGTGGTGGGAGCTCATACTGCGAGCGGCTGTGCTTTTCATCATTTTCCGACGTGCAGGTTGCCAAATAGCCCGAAAACGCGCCCGAAACACCAGCCACGGTGGCTGCCACACTGGGGCAGGCACTGAAGGTAAAGAAAAGAGAAAACATGGTAAATTTTCGCATGGTCCCTCTTACCTTCCTTTTTCACATGAAATATAAGAGTATATAATAGATCCGATTCCTTGATTTGATTAACCAGTGGTCTGATTAACTCTTGCCTTTTATTTCTCATGTGAAAAGAAGGGCTAAGAGCATGTTAAAATTACTCGGGACATAGAGAAGAGAAGCCTAACTGAAAGCAGAGGAAAGGGGCTCAGCCCGGCACACGGACTGGCTAGATAGACACAAAAGTGAATTCTGAAATATTCGCAAAAAAAAGAAGTGAATTCTGAAAAGAAAAAGAAAAGGACGCCGATAACTGCCACACGTGTGGTATATTCAACATGCACCCACACACTTATGTGTGGTGTGAGCAGGAGACAGCCCACACAGGCCGTGTGCGGGCGGATATTAGAATTGTCCACACGTGTGGGCGCGGCTACTTCATGCCACGCGCCAACAAGTACTACTCATCTCCATCCCGCGCGTGTGGGACGAAGCAAAAATGCCCACACGTCCTGGCGCAGCTACGTTAGGTACACCGCGGGATGACGATTTAGTTGTCATCTTGGTTGGCAGATGTAGTTATCCGAGATGGCAAGTGTAGTTGTAAAAGTATGGCAACTCTATCTGTTTTGGTTAACTATAGTTGCCATGTCTAATTTATGGTAGTTGCCGCGTGTAATCAAACTGTAGTTGCCATGTGTGATTAACTACTTGCCACATATGGTCAAACACTAGTTTCCATGTGTGTTTACCTAGTTGCCACATGTGGTCCAACCATAGTTGCAATGTGTGATTAACTACTTGCCACATATGGTCAAACAGTAGTTGCCATGTGTGTTTACCTAGTTGCCATGTGTGGTCCAACCATAGTTATCATGTATTGTTAATCACAGTTGCCATGTATGTTTATCTGGTTGCCACGTACGCGCAACTGCAGTTGCCATCTAGCAAAGAATCACAGTTGCCGTGTGTTTTACATAGTTGCCACGTTCGCCTAACTGCACTTGCCATCCACAACATAGGAGTGTCGTGTGGGCGAAAAGCAGTTCGCCCACACGCGCATGAAGTAGGTGGCTGGCTGTGTGAGCAGAAACTAGTTCGCCCACACAGCGCAGCTGGCAAACAACGTGGTGCGAGCGTGTGGGCAAGCTTTCCAACGCCTACACACCAGCCCCGTCCTACGTGGCACACCAAATCCATCTTTTCGTGTCAAGATTCGTGCAAAAGACAGCGAACGACGATCCAGGCATGTGGCCGAGTTGGGAAACGCCCACACGTGTGGGCGTTAGTGTTTCCGAAAAAAAAGACACAACCGTGTAGCATGGAAGAGGCATCTCCGAATTGGTTCCTGTAACCTGAACCCTATGGCTATTCCTCCCTTGCATGAACTCAGTTCATTCATAGGATTCCATCTTCCTCGACTAGACTCTCAGGATTGTATCTTGCACTGTACTTATTTTATCTCTGATCGATCCGCAGACAAAAATATCTCTGATTGATTCGACTGTTGGCACAACCAGGAGCAAAAACCGATCATAATCGCATCGTATCTGCTTGTCAGGTACAGTACGATTGTTCAGTCTAGTCGGGATGACTCAGGAATCCATCCAAAATTCGAAACTTTTTTTAATGTTTTCCTTGTGTCCTTTTTGAGAACCCATGTAAGCTTCAAAAGGCAGAATATATAGATCGATCGTTTGCATAAAGTGAAAACGGCCTTGGATTCCATCCACGTCGGCTCGGGGAACACGTGCGTGTATCCATATGGAGACGCCTCGCCTCGCATCCTACACCGTCAACACGCCACAGTGCATGCGTACGTACTACCACTGTCCCTATCTATCCCCCGAAAGTTAAGCAGACACTAATTTTAGGCAAAGGCTGTTTCATGAAACTTCTATTCAAATGCATCACACACTTTTGGATCCGGCGATTTTGTGCCAGAAAATCAACAACGAATTTTATCCATCAAACCATGATTTTTTGTAAATTCCATGGGTATACAACTGGTGTCAAGTTTCCATGCAGTGACACAAGACAATGGTGTCAAATACTTCTACATGGCAGCTGTAGAATTTGTAGTGTTTGGATCACGAGCTTCAGTGTTATCTTTATTTCAAACAGAATATATACTCTAGCTTACTACCTTCTTGATTAAGTAATAAGGCTTATTCCATCGACACTCACATGGTACTATAATGGGACCCTCCGTCCCACTTCCTACGAAGCATTGGAAATTCGTTACCTACTTATTCGTGCCGATTTATTCTGACCTCGGTGTGGAAATTCTTGATGATGTTCTGGTGACACGTCAAGAATACAAAGTAGGCAGTTTAAAGAAAAAACATACAAAGTAGGCTGATTAATGAAGGGGTCTTAGGCTTTAGTTTAGAATAGTGTCATCCAAAGAAAACATGATTTTACGATGCCTGATTGAAAAACAATTATCATAAAAGTGAGATTTTTGTTTGAGAGATGGTGAGATAAGAAAGGAGCAATGCCCTAAGCAAGGCTCGGGAGTGAGCTGACTTTCAAATACTACTCCCTGCATCTCAAAATAAGTGTCACCAATTTAGTACAAAGTTGGGACATATGGAGTAGTTTCTAGACAACTGCATTCTTGATTAAGCACTTGGTGCCGAATTTCCATGGTGTAGGACTTATTCTAAGGATATTCAAATGGTACAAAGGGCCCTTCACTATTCTTGAGTGCCTGCTGCTTTGTCGGCGTTGGAGATTCATTGCCTACTTATTCGTGTCGATTTATTCGGACCTCGACGTGGAGATTCGTGATGATGTTGCGCTGACTCATCAAGAATACAAAGTAGGTTGATTAATGAAGGGTTTTTAGGCTTTAGTTTAGCCCAGAGAAAACGTGATTCACGATATGCCCACTCCAAATGGGCAGGTATTCTTTGTCACACTGGAATGGCAAAAGAAGGCAATTAGAGTGGATATTTAAACCTAGGTTATCTGGAATTCTAGGTTATTATTGATTGAACGTAAGTCAACTGAAGCATTGGATCCGATCAATACTACCATCCATTTTTAACGTGCTAGAGAAATAACTAAAGTCCAGTCTATCTCGAATCTTAATTCACCTCCAGTTTTAGTTATTCGATTCCACATCATTTAAACGTCATAGCACAAAGCTCACAGAGAACACATATTCTGACCGGCTCACACTTCTTCGATTTGCCCCATCATCATCCATATAAATAGACACCGTTCAGTCACAACCATCATAAACCTCCAAGAGAGACTAACAACTAGCTCAAGTGAAGCGAGCTGATCAGATCGTTCGATCTAGCTAGGTTCGTAGAGAAAGAGTTAGCAAGTTGAGCAATGGCGGAGAGGGTGAGGAGGCTGGCTTCGCAGCGGGCGGTGGTGATCTTTGGGGCAAGCAACTGCTGCATGTGCCACGCAGTGAAGACGCTCTTCACGGAGCTGGGCGTCAACTGGACGGTGCACGAGCTGGACAAGGACCCCCGCGGGAAGGACGTCGAGAGGGCGCTTGCCGGCATGGTTGGCCGGAGCCCGCCCGTGCCGACGGTCTTCATCAGCGGTGCGCTCGTTGGCCCCACCGAGAAGGTCATGTCGCTGTATGTCGGCGGCCAGCTGGTGCCGCTCCTTCGCCAAGCCGGCGCTCTCTGGCTCTGAACTTCTGAAGAATTAAGGACAGCGGTGGCTGATGCGTACGTGCAGCTGCATCATTTTGGAAAGGTCGCCAAACATATTAACGGTCATGATCTTTCAGTTGTACCTCTTGTTGTCATAGTAGTACTAGTAACAGAAGGAAAGGATGCTTTGTAAGAGATAGGCATTCTGAGCAATATTAAATGAGCTTATGCTTATCTTGTCATTGCCATAAATTTGATGCTTTGCTTAATTCAGTTGGCAATTAAATGATGCTTTGCTATTGTGTTAAGACCATGAGAGCATGGTTAATAGAAACGCCGGCTACCGGCTGTATACCTGTGCCATGTCAGCAATAGCCTCTGTAAAAGTAGTCTCGTGTAATAGGCTGGCTCTATACGAGCTGTTGCATGAGCAAAGTAATCACTGTTTGCATGCATGGGGAGAAAGTAAAATACAATTGATTGGATGGTGAGACATAGGGGACTGTGAGCAGCAGGCCTAGCGTTGGCTTTGGGCTGCAAGCGAGCAGCTAGTTCTCGCATCCTGTGCTGTAGCTCGGCGATTGACGAAGCGCCTGCTCTCTTCTCTTTCATGCATTTACTCTCCTCCAGCTTAGAATTTTGCTGAGGTGGAATCGCTTGTAGCCTGCTGAGTAGGACTATTGTACTTGCTCTGAGAGAACCAACGTTATACATCTAATTGGCACTGTGATTCGCGTATTTACATGGCTAGAATTCTTGAGTGATTTAAGGGACTGATGTTTGTGCTAACTTGAAACGGCATGTTGTTAGACCATTCCAAATACATCATATGAAAATTTGTTTGCTAGTATTTTCTCTAATAATTATTTGTTGTTATTTTCAGTAACAACATAAAGAACAACGTGGACAACAATGAAGAAGGTACATTTGCAAAATAATTTCAACCCAACAAATGTCCAAAACGATTGCAACATGTTGCTCATTTGTACATGGCATATACCATACAGGCCGCCAATTGAGCTAATGTTGGGGATATCGCTTATCGGTAACTTATCGGTCTACCCATGACAAGGGGGGAAATTGGTCAGTTCATCGGCATATCGGCTGATTTATCGCCATATCGGCTGATTTATCGGCCAATTTATCTTATCGGTCAGACACCGGTAAGCGATAAATCGGCCAATTTATCGGAATATCGGAAGATGTCTTGAACAGTGAATTGAGAGCAGCTCGGTTGGATAGATTTCTCGTGGTGGAACTTGCCCACGCATGTTCAAGTACTAGACTTGACATGGGCCTTCTTGAATTATCCCATTCCTTTCGGAGGGAGTCAAAACACCCTACACAACAACAAAAATGTCGATTTCACGAACCTCTCACGTCAACAAGGCGTCGAACATTGCCGGTTGGGGCATGCATCCATGACCCGACTCGTGACACTGGATAGCGCGAACCTAAAACTATTCCCCACCGTTTCGGCATCTTTTCATATCTCGGTGGTATAAAATAAAGTTCCACTATGAGGTCACCCATCCATTATCCATGGTGTGAGCTCTACCTAGGGTGCAATATGGTGTGATTCCTTCATATGTTTTGAGCACACACACAGAGATACACACCCCGCCCTAGCTGCTGACGATCCATCGATTTTAGCCCACCCCGCCAATGACCGCGCGACTGATTCGGGGTTCGTTGGAGCTTCGGCGGCCGTAATGGCCGTAGCAGCTCACGGCCGCCTTCCCGGTAGCCGTTGTCCGCCGCCGAAGCTAGTAGGGTAGCTGCATAGCCACCGCAACCCTCTGAGCCGGTGGTTTCTCTGTCATTGCCGCCGCCGATACATCGTCGCGAGCGGAGTTCTCTAGCAGCCGCGCGACCGTCGAGAGGCTGTTAAAGCACCCGTCGCCTACCCCAGGCCCTTTGTGTTGCCCATAAACGCCCCGACCCGCCGCCGGGCGGTTTCTTCCACCTCACACGCAACGTGCTCGATAAAATTATTTGTTGGAGTAAGAGGTTTACATCACCAAATATACATCATCTATTGGAGTTGCTCAAATACATTTCCGTTTTGCATCATCTGTTGCTCAAATACATCACCTGTTTTACATCTCCAAATTTACATCTTCTATTGGAGATGCTCTTATGGTTGTGCCTCAGTTCGTCTTATCGTGTGTATGGCCCAACAAGATTCACCCCCCAATAACACATGACAAATTGATTTCTAGCTGGTTTACTTTGGTTCCCCATTTTTCTAGTGACCAACTCTATACATATCTCTACTACTTAAAAAGAATATAAAGTTCTCATTTCATCTTTCTTCTCATCATCCACTACAAGAAATATGTCAACTTGTGACCACCACTATTGGTCACTGAAAGGTCACAAATTTTCATTTACGACCTTTTTGTGACCAAAAACAGAAGGTCAAAAGCTGGCCGTCGTAAACTGACTATAGCGACCTTTCTTCTGGAATGGTCAAAGACGTTTACGACCAAAATATTCCTACTGTGGTGTTTTGGTCACTAGCAACCTCCCCAGGCCACGTAGGCATCCAGCGTGGCAAGCTGATGTGGCACAAGATTCAGCCCGGTCCAGTTCAGTTTTCTACATGGGCCTAGCCCATTAATTCAGCCTTTCTATATTTTTTTTATCAATTTTTGGTCGACTTCATGGGCCTGGCCCAACATTGCAGCCTTTTTTATTATTGGGCCTTGGCCTTTTCGTCTAAATAATTATAATTTCCTTTTTTTATTAAATGGGTGCACCAGTCAGATGGGTCCCAGTTGTCAGGTTTGGGTCTGGTAAGTGAGTCCCATCTATCAGGCTCATATTCTTCATATTTCAACTAGTATTTAACTTGGCAGACAAAAGCACACATGATACTTCAAATAAGAGCAACCAGATCACGTTACCAATACATATGACCATGTGTAATACAGTACTTTACAAGATCTACATGTGTAACGAGCTCTACAAGTGTGATACAATACCGCTTTACAAGAAAATGACGACATGCCGGACTCGCTGGACAACCATAGTCAAGGCTGGGAACAAACAAAACGGCAACATGACTTCCTCTGTCAGGGCTGCCGATGCTGCTCCTTCCTCGCCGCCGCCGCACAGGTGAATTTCCTGCACAAGTGAATTGGACTGAATCTGTAAACTTCTTTATACTCCTGGACTGTTTGGAATGAATTTGGAGTACAAGGAAACCAAAACAATATATGGACTGTGTTTGGACTAAATTTGGAGTACTCCTGGACTGAATTTGGACTGAATTTAACTGAAACAATGATCAGGACAATGAACAGTACACAAAACATTATAGTCCAGAACTATATGTGACGGACGGTACCCCAACATTACACAAAGGATGGTCAATGATCAAGACTAGTGTGCAATGATATATACCTTTGGTGACCGGGCTAGAATAATGGACCATAGCCTGAGGATCACGACGTTCGTCGTCTTGACGTACTCGTGCACCTTCTTCATGATGTGTTGTGCCTCCACTATACTCTCCATCGTCATCTTGTATGAGGACTTGTCGATGATCACCTCTGAGCATATCTCACCTATCTTTCTCTGCTTGGCCCGGACCATCGCGCCCACCGCTAGTAGCAAGGATGCTGCCAGTGCATAACCGACCCACTCGCTGCAATAGAAAAGATGAAACTTGCATATTATTCCAAGTCCCATTTTCAACTTGAGTACACACAAATATGTAACCAGGATTCAATGAAAATGATGCTTATAATCTTAATGATGCACTAAGCAGACTAACGGAAATATATATGGGAGGTATTCAGAAACATGTTTAATGGAAATATCCAGCTTGGAGATATTCAGAAGCATGATACTCATAAGCATGCTGAATTAATCACATTTTTGTTGTAAAAAATGGAGAGAATAGATGTGCCTCATGAGTAATCCTATGAGATAACTAGAAGAAAAACAGTGAAGGGAATCTGTAGTATAATTCGTTCGGAACAATACTCAAGCCAGTCAGGTTAAGCAACATATGCATGAGTTTCATCTTTAGGATTAATAGAACAGGACAGATAAATTAAAGTTTTTCTGAAACTATAAGAGACATAGCAGCACACATAATGTAGCTATTCAAGTTTTCAACTATAAGAGGCTATAGACTGTCAAATAAAGAACATCAGTTATAGAACTCTGTATCAGGTAGGCAGTAAGCATGCTTAAAAATCACATGGACATACCTATGCATATTTCCCATACTACATAAGTACTAAACAAACTAACAAGTGCTCACTTGAAAACCTTCCATGCACATGATAGTAGCACTTGTTGGAAATATGCCCTAGAGGCAATAATAAAAGTATTATTATATTTCAATGTTCATGATAATTGTCTTTTGTTCATGCTATAACTGTGTTATCCGGAAATCGTAATACACGTGTGAACACTTAGACCACAATATGTCCCTAGTGAGCCTCTAGTTGACTAGCTCGTTGTGATCAATAGATAGTCATGGTTTCCTGACTATGGACATTGGATGTCGTTGATAACGGGATCACATCATTAGGAGAATGATGTGATGGACAAGACCCAATCATAAGCATAGCATAAAAGATCGTATAGTTCGTTTGCTAGAAGCTTTGCCAATGTCAAGTATCTATTCCTTCGACCATGAGATCGTGTAACTCCCGGTTACCGTAGGAGTGCCTTGGGTGTATCAAACGTCACAACGTAACTGGGTGACTATAAAGGTGCATTACAGGTATCTCCGAAAGTATCTGTTGGGTTGACACTAATCGAGACTGGGATTTGTCACTCCGTATGACGGAGAGGTATCTCTGGGCCCACTCGGTAATGCATCATCATAATGAGCTCAAGGTGACCAAGGTGTTGGCCACGGGATCATGCATTACGGTACGAGTAAAGTGACTTGCGGTAACGAGACCGAACGAGGTATTGGGATACCGACGATCGAGTCTCGGGCAAGTAACGCATCGTTGACAAAGGGAATTGCATACAGGGTTTGATAGAATCCTCGACATCGTGGTTCAACCGATGAAATCATCGAGGAGCATGTGGGAGCCAACATGGGTATCCAGATCCCGCTGTTGGTTATTGCCCGAGAGTCGTCTCGGTCATGTCTGCGTGTCTCCCGAACCCGTAGGGTCTACACACTTAAGGTTCGGTGACGCTAGGGTTAGTAGGAAGACTAGTATGTGAATACCGAATGTTGTTCGGAGTCCCGGATGAGATCCCGGACGTCACGAGGAGTTCCGGAAGGGTCCGGAGGTAAAGAATAATATATAGGAAGTGGTGTTTCGGCCATCGGGAAAGTTTCGGGGTCTCCCGGTAAAGTACCGGGACCACCGGAAGGGTCCCGGGGGTCCACCGGGTGGGGCCACCTATCCCGGAGGGCCCCATGGGCCAAAGGGGGAAGGGAACCAGCCCACAAGGGGCTGGTGCGCCCCCCTAGGCCCACCCCCTGCGCCTAGGGTTGAAACCCTAGGGGTGGGGGGGCGCCCCACCTGGCTTGGGGGGCACTCCACCCCCCTTGGCCGCCGCCCCCCCTGGAGATTGGATCTCGGGGCCGCCACTGGGGCCTATATAAAGGGGGAGGGGCTGCAGCACACAACTCCCAAGGCGCAGCCCTCCCTCCCAACACATCTCCTCCTCCGTAGAGCTCGTGAAGCCACTTGAGTATCTTGCTTCACCACCATCACCACGCCGTCGTCTTGCCGGTGGTGCTGTCTTCCTCAACCTCTCCTTCCCTTGCTGGATCAAGAAGGAGGAGACGTCGCTCGTCCGCACGTGTGTTGAACGCGGAGGTGCTGTCCGCTCAGCACTTGGCATCGGTGATCTGAATCACGTTCGAGTACGACTCCATCATCACCTTGCAAGCTTCCGCACGCGATCTACAAGTGGTATGTAGATGCAATCTCTCTTCCATTACTCGTTGCTTAGATGAACTCATAGATGGATCTTGGTGAAGCCGTAGGAAAAATTTTAATTTTCTGCAACGTTCCCCAACAGTGGCATCATGAGCTAGGTCTATGCGTAGTTCTCTATTGCACGAGTAGAACACAAATTTGTTGTGGGCGTTGATCTTGTCATCTTACTTGCCCCTACTAGTCTTTTCTTGCTCAACGGTATTGTGGGATGAAGCGGCCCGGACCAACCTTACACGTACGCTTACGTGAGACCGGTTCCACCGACTGACATGCACTAGATGCATAAGGTGGCTGGCGGGTGTCTGTCTCTCCCACTTTAGTTGGAGCGGAATCGATGAACAGGGCCCTTATGAAGGGTAAATAGAAGTTGACAAAATCACGTTGTGGTGATTCGTAGGTAAGAAAACGTTCTTGCTAGAACCCAATCGCATCCACGTAAAAGATGCAACAACAACTAGAGGACGTCTAACTTGTTTTTGCAGCGATTGATCATGTGATGTGATATGGCCAGAAGTTGTGATGAATGTTGAATTGTGATGTATGAGATCATGTTCTTGTAATAGGATTCACGACTTGCATGTCGATGAGTATGACAACCGCAGGAGCCATAGGAGTTGTCTTTATTTTTTGTATGACCTGCGTGTCATTGAAGAACGCCATGTAAACTACTTTACTTCATTGCTAAACGCGTTAGTCATAGAAGTAGAAGTAGTCGTTGGCGTGACAACTTCATGAAGACACGATGATGGAGATCATGATGATGGAGATCATGGTGTCAAGCGGTGACAAGATGATCATGGAGCCCCAAGATGGAGATCAATGGAGCTTGATGATATTGGCCATATCATGTCACAACTATATAATTGCATGTGATGTTTATTATGCTTTTACATCTTGTTTACTTAGGACGACGGTAGTAAATAAGATGATCCCTTATAAAATTTCAAGAAGTGTTCTCCCCTAACTGTGCACCGTTGCTACAGTTCGTCGTTTCTAAGCACCACGTGATGATCGGGTGTGATGGATCCTTACGTTCACATACAACGGGTGTAAGACAGATTTACACAGCGAAAACACTTAGGGTTAACTTGACGAGCCTAGCATGTGCGGACATGGCCTCGAACACGGAGACCGAAAGGTCGAACACGAGTCGTATGGAAGATACGATCAACATGAAGATGTTCACCGACGATGACTAGTCCGTCTCACGTGATGATCGGACACGGGCTAGTCGACTCGGATCGTGTAACACTTAGATGACTAGAGGGATGTCAAATCTAAGTGGGAGTTCATAATTTTGATTAAGAACTTTATTATCATGAACTTAGTCTAAAACCTTTGCAAATATGTCTTGTAGATCAATGGCCAACGCTAATGTCAACATGAACTTCAACGTTCCTAGAGAAAACCAAGCTGAAAGATGATGGCAGCAACTATACGGACGGGTCCGAACCCGAGGATCATCCTCATAGCTGCCAAGAAACAATATGTCCTAGAAGCACCGTTAGGTGACCCACTGTTCTCCCAAAACTGCAAGACGATTTGAACGTCTGGCGGACTCGCTCGATGATTACTCCCTCGTTCGATGCGGCATGCTCTACAGCTTAGAACCGGGCTCCAAAAGCGTTTTGAGCATCACGGAGCATATGAGATGTTCAAGAGCTGAAACTAGTTTTCCAAGCTCATGCCCGGTCGAGAGATATGATGTCTCGACAAGTTCTACAGCTTGTAAGATGGAGGAAAACAGTTACGTCGGTGAGCACATCTCGAAGATGTCCAGGTTGCACAACCGTATGACCCAGCTAAACATTAACCTCCCGGATGAGGCGGTCATTGACAGAATCCTCCATTGCTTCCACCAAGCTACAAGAGCTTTGTGATGAACTACAACATGCGGGGATGGTGAAGACCATTCTGAAGTGTACTCACGCTGAAGTCAGCAGAGGCTGAAATCAAGAAAGAACATCAAGTGTTGATGGTCAATAAGACCACTAAGTTCAAGAAGGGCAAGGGAAGAAGAACTTCAAGAAGGATGGCAAGGATGTTGCCGCGCCGATAAGCCGCTTGCCGGAAGAAGTCAAAGAATGGACCCAAGCACGAGACCGAGTGTTTTTATTGCAAGGGAAGGGGCATCGAAGCGGAACTGCCCCAAATACTTAGCGGATAAGAAGGCCGCAACACCAAAGGTATATTTGATATACATGTAATTGATGTGTACCTTACCAAGACTCGTAGTAACTCCCGGTATTTGATACCGTGCCGTTGCTCACATATGTAACTCACAGCAGAGCTGCGGAATAAACGGAGATGGCGAAGGGACGAGGTGACGATCTTGGCGTCGAGAATGGTTCCGAGTCGATGTGATCGCCGTCGCACGCTGCCTCTACATTTACCTACGGGATTAGTTTTGAACCTTAATAATTGTTATTTAGTGCCAAGTTTGAGCATGAACATTGTATCCGGATCTCGCTTGATACGAGATGGCTACTCATTTAAGTCTGAGAATAATGGTTGTTCGATTTATATGAGAGATATGTTTTATGGTCATGCTCCGATGGTCAATGGTTTATTCTTAATGAATCTCGGCGTAATATTACACATGTTCATAGTGTGGATGCAAAAGATGTAAAGTTGATAACGATAGTCCCACATACTTGTGGCATCGCCGCCTTGGTCACATTGGTGTCAAGCGCATGAAGAAGCTCCATGCTGATGGACTTTTAGAGTCTCTTGATTATGAATCGCTTGACACATGCGAACCATGCCTCTTAGGCAAATGACCAAGACTCCGTTCTCGGAACAATGGAGCGAGCAACCAACTTGTTGGAAATCATACATACCGATGTGTGCGGTCCAATGAGCGTTGAGGCTCATGGAGGATATCGTTATGTTCTCACTCTCACTGATGACTTGAGTAGATATGGGTATGTCTACTTAATGAAACACAAGTCTGAGACCTTTGAAAAGTTCAAGGAATTTCAGAGTGAGGTAGAGAATCAACGTGACCGAAAGATAAAATTCTTACGATCAGATCGTGGAGGAGAATACTTAAGTCACGAATTTGGTACACACTTAAGGAAATGTGGAATCGTTTCACAACTCACGCCGCCTAGAACACCTCAGCGAAACGGTGTGTCCGAACGTCGTAATCGCACTCTATTGGATATGGTGCGGTCTATGATGTCTCTTACCGATTTACCGCTATCATTTTGGGGATACGCCTAGAGACAGCTACATTCACTTTAAATAGGGCACCGCCTAAATCCGCTGAGACGACACCGTATGAATTATGGTTTGGGAAGAAACCTAAGCTGTCGTTTCGAAAGTTTGGGGATGCGATGCTTATGTCAAGAAACTTCAACTGAAAAGCTCGAACCCAAGTCGGAAAAATGCGTATTCATAGGATACCCTAAGGAAGCTGTTGGGTATACCTTCTACTTAAGATCCGAAGGAAAAGTCTTTGTTGCTAAGAATGGATGCTTTCTAGAAAGAGTTTCTCTCGAAAGAAGTAAGTGGGAGGAAAGTAGAACTCGATGAAGTACTACCTCTCGAACGGGAAAGTGGTGCGCGCAGAAACCGTTCTGTAATGCCCACACCAACGAAGAGGAAATCATTGATGATGATCAAGATACTTGGATCAAGTTATCGCTGAACTTGAAGGTCCACAAGGACACGTTCCGCACCAGAGTGGTACGGCAACCCTGTCATGGAAATCATGTTGCTAGACAACAATGAACCTTCGAACTATGAAGAAGCAATGGCGGGCCCAGATTCCAACAAATGGCTTGAGGCCATGAAATCCGAGATAGAATCCATGTATGAAAACAAAGTATGGACTTTGACAGACTTGCCCGATGATCGGCGAGCGATAGAAAATAAATGGATTTTTAAGAAGAAGACGGACGCGGATGGTAATGTTACCATCTATAAAGCTCGACTTGTTGCTAAGGGTTATCGACAAGTTCAAGGGATTGACTACGACGAGACATTCTCTCCCGTAGCGAAGCTTAAGTCCGTCCGAATCATGTTAGCAATTGCCGCATACTATGATTATGAGATATGGCAGATGGACGTCAAAACGGCATTTCTTAATGGACATCTTAAGGAAGAGCTGTATATGATGCAGCCGGAAGGTTTTGTCGATCCTCAGAACGCTAACAAAGTATGCAAGCTCCAGCGATCCATTTATGGACTGGTGCAAGCATCTCGGAGTTGGAACATTCGCTTTGATGAGATGATCAAAGCGTTTGGGTTTACGCAGACTTATGGAGAAGCCTGCGTTTACAAGAAAGTGAGTGGGAGCTCTGTAGCATTTCTCTTATTATATGTAGATGACATACTCTTGATGGGAAATGATACAAAACTTCTGGACAGCATTAAGGCCTACTTGAACAAGTGTTTTTCAATGAAGGACCTTGGAGAAGCTGCTTATATATTAGGCATCAAGATCTATAGGGATAGATCGAGACGCCTCATAGGTCTTTCACAAAGCACATACCTTGATAAGATTTTGAAGAGGTTCAAAATGGATCAGTCCAAGAAGGGTTCTTGCCTATGTTACAAGGTGTGAAATTGAGCTCAGCTCGACCACCGACCACGGCAAAAGATAAAGAAGAGATGAGTGTCATCCCTATGCTTCAGCCATAGGATCTATTATGTATGCCATGCTGTGTACTGACCGATGTAAACCTTGCCGTAAGTTTGGTTGCAAGATACCAAAGTAATCCCGCAAGGAACACCGGACAGCGGTCAAGAATATCTGAAGTACGAAAAGGACAAAGGACATGTTTCGTTTATGGAGGAGACGAAGAGCTCGTCAGAAGGGTTACGCCGACGCTTAGCTTCGACTCAGATCCGATGACTCTAAGTCACAAACCGGATACGTGTATATGTTGAATGGTGGAGCGAGAAGCTGGTGCAGCTGCAAGCGAAGCGTCGTGGCGGGATCTACGTGTGAAGCGGAGTACATGGCAGCCTCGGAGGCAGCGATGAAGCGATTTGGGTGAAGGAGTTCATCACCGACCTAGGAGTCATACCCAATGCGTCGGGGCCGATCAAACTCTTCGTGACAACACCGAGCTATTGCCCTTGCCAAGGAGCCGGGTTTCACAAGAAGACCAGCACATCAAGCGCCGCTTCAACTCCATCCGTGAAAATGTTCAAGATGGAGACATAGAGATTTGCAAAGTGCACACGGATCTGAATGTCGCAGATCCGCTGACTAAACTCTCTCGCGTGCAAAACATGATCAACACCGAACTCTATGGGTGTTCGATTCATCACAATGTAACTAGATTAGTGACTCTAGTGCAAGTGGGAGACTGTTGGAAATATGCCCTAGAGGCAATAATAAAAGTATTATTATATTTCAATGTTCATGATAATTGTCTTTTGTTCATGCTATAACCGTGTTATCCGGAAATCGTAATACTGCGTGTGAACACTTAGACCACAATATGTCCCTAGTGAGCCTCTAGTTGACTAGCTCGTTGTGATCAATAGATAGTCATGGTTTCGACTATGGACATTGGATGTCGTTGATAACGGGATCACATCATTAGGAGAATGATGTGATGGACAAGACCCAATCATAAGCATAGCATAAAAGATCGATAGTTCGTTTGCTAGAAGCTTTGCCAATGTCAAGTATCTATTCCTTCGACCATGAGATCGTAACTCCGGTTACCGTAGGAGTGCCTTGGTGTATCAAACGTCACAACGAATCGGGTGACTATAAAGGTGCATTACGGTATCTCCGAAAGTATCTGTTGGGTTGACACTAATCGAGATGGGATTTGTCACTCCGTATGACGGAGAGGTATCTCTGGGCCCACTCGGTAATGCATCATCATAATGAGCTCAAGGTGACCAAGGTGTTGGCCACGGGATCATGCATTACTGATGACGAGTAAAGTGACTTGCGTAACGAGACCGAACGAGGTATTGGGATACCGACGATCGAAGTCTCGGGCAAGTAACGCACGCTTGACAAAGGAATTGCATATGTGGTTTGATAGAATCCTCGACATCGTGGTTCAACCGATGAAATCATCGAGGAGCATGTGGGAGCCAACATGGGTATCCAGATCCCGCTGTTGGTTATTGCCCGAGAGTCGCCTCGGTCATGTCTGCGTGTCTCCGAACCCGTAGGGTCTACACACTTAAGGTTCGGTGACGCTAGGGTTAGTAGGAAGACTAGTATGTGAATACCGAATGTTGTTGAGTCCGGATGAGATCCCGGACGTCACGAGGAGTTCCGGAAGGGTCCGGAGGTAAAGAATAATATATAGGAAGTGGTGTTTCGGCCATCGGGAAAGTTTCGGGGGTTTCCGGTAAAGTACTGGGACCACCGGAAGGGTCCCGGGGGTCCACCGGGTGGGGCCACCCATCCCGGAGGGCCCCATGGGCCAAAGGGGGAAGGGAACCAGCCCACAAGGGGCTGGTGCGCCCCCCTAGGCCCACCCCCTGCGCCTAGGGTTGAAACCCTAGGGGGGGGGCGCCCACCGGCTTGGGGGCACTCCACCCCTTGGCCGCCGCCCCGGAGATTGGATCTCAGGGCCGCCACCGGGGCCTATATAAAGGGGGGGGGGGCTGCAGCACACAACTCCCAAGGCGCAGCCCCTCCCTCCCAACACATCTCCTCCTCCGTAGAGCTCGGCGAAGCCTCGCCGAGTATCGCTTCACCACCATCACCACGCCGTCTTGCCGGTGGTGTTGTCTTCCTCAACCTCTCCTTCCCTTGCTGGATCAAGAAGGAGGAGACGTTGCTCGTCCCGTACGTGTGTTGAACGCGGAGGTGCTGTCCGTTCAGCACTTGGCATCGGTGATCTGAATCACGTTCGAGTACGACTCCATCATCACCTTGCAAGCTTCCGCACGCGATCTACAAGTGGTATGTAGATGCAATCTCTCTTCCATTACTCGTTGCTTAGATGAACTCATAGATGGATCTTGGTGAAGCCGTAGGAAAAATTTTAATTTTCTGCAACGTTCCCCAACAGCTCTTCCCTCATGTCATAGAAAAAACATTTGCCAAGTAACATCATACTGCTGTTCACATACAGCGAGAGAACCTTCCATGCAAACTCCCATTGTTTTAACCCACGGGAGAAAAGAAAGGTCCTTATCATCAGGTCCAAAAGAAGCAGAAACATTCGAACAACTAGAGAAACACAGTACAGCAGCAAAAGCATTGAAAGAGCAGCAGGCTTGGACTGACACATGTCATATCTTATAAACTTAGGCAAGTGCTCTCAGGTTATCCCTAACATCATGCACTAGCTTGGGTAATTAGCATCAAACAATACATATCAGTACAAGGCTAGGCAAGATAATAAAGACTTGGGAAAAGATAGCAGAGTTATAAAAAATGATATGTGCCCTTAAAGAGAGGGCAGTGTCAAGTGCGGCCACAAACATAGGCATTAGCCGCACCCACGACCCCTGGACACTCTCACAGCCGAAGAGGAGGTGCCTTGCATATGGTCTCCTTCGAGTCTGCGAGAGAAAGAACGAGGTGAAGGTCAGTACGCATCAAGGATGCTGCTATTCTGGGTTAAGCTAAGTCAAGGGCATAAGAGATTTTAGTAAAAAAACATGTGAACATCTTATACAAACTATCATCATTTATAAAATATAAAAAACAAATATGCAAATAGTTGTACAATGGTTGAGTGCTCATCTTATATTATAGCAGGCAATAGCATTTAGCAATAGTGATGATCAACTACACTATTCGTCTATCATGAACAATTAATTCTCAAGATGCAGAAAGCTTGTTTACAATAGTTTGGGTTTTAAAATTTGTCATCTTGAAGCATCACACTAGCAAATGATAGGAAAGATCACAGGAAATAGGACTACCCTGATCAAGTATACATAACCATTACTAAATTCTGCCATAAAATCAAAATCAAATTGTATTGAACAGCCGCATCGAATTCAGTTTGGAGCCCAATCCTGAGTAGGGTTGTAAGAATCATAAGACAATTTCGACAGCGAAGTGGATCGCTAAATACTAGTATTAGAGTATCCAGTACAAGCATCTGTTAGATGCATAGTTTGTTTATCTCATACAGCAGTGCAATGTGCAACATAGATTACGAGTGGTAAGACAAATTGGTACTGAATTGAAAGCAATCCGGCAGTTCAGTACAGGTGCGCAAAAAGGAATCCTTGTAAAATAGTCCAGGCATCCATTAAAAGCCTCAGATTACTAACATGCGTTTGTTTGGGTGCTGTTCATTTTTAGGATCCGATAAGAATCGCTGGTGCTGGGCCTAGAGTAGAGCAGTCATCTTAACAAAGTAGTCCTACTAGTAGTAGGTATTTGTCATCTGAACTGAAGATAGAGGCCAGTTGATTTGATAATAATAAGATAGCGACACAAGCCTGGCTAGTTGTGTAGTGAATTAAGACTGTCAGCTATTTGTTTGATTGATTTGTAAAAAGAGAAAGAGAGGATCTATATAAATCACGACTGAAATTTAGTGGTGGCCCAACCATGCGAGCGGTCGAGCAGGGGATCGAGCGGGGAGGCACTGGCGATCTGGCCAGGCAGGGGCGCGGTCAATGCCCTTGACCCCATGCACGTGAGTGCGCTCGATGCGTCTTGGCGAGGGCGACGCTTGATGCAGGGGGACTTGATGCGTTCGAGGAGCGACACGATGCAGCGGAGGAAGACAGCCAGGGAGGTCCGGCGGGCGGCGGGACGCCGGACTTGGGTGGTGGAGCTCGACGAGGCGACGACCCGCTCGACGCACCTGTCAGTGGCAGGCAACCGATTCAGCGAATCAAATCAGATGGAACTAGGGAGGGAGCAGAGAGGACCAAGGAAAAGATGAGGACTCGTCACCTGCCATCGCGCGACGCTGCGGCCGGCTCCCTCTCCACCGCGCCGTCGTCCAGCTCCGGGACGCGATGGGCGTCGCTGCGGGACGCATCGAGGAAGGAGGTGGTGGCGGGACGCGCCGCTGCAGGACGGGGAGGAGGTGGCGGTATCGAGGAGATGAGGGAGGGGGTGGATCTGGCCTCCGCCATGGCCATGGCCGTGCCGTGCGGCTAGATTGGTGGGCGTCGAAGAGGGCGGAGCACAGTCACCGCTGCCACGCCGGAATTGGTGGGAACGCCACCCTCGAAATCCTAGCCGTGGGAAGGGGTTGGGGATGAGCTACCCGAGACGCAAGAGGCGGATCTGGCCGGAGGGGAGGGAAGAGCGGAGGCAGGGGAGCTCGGATCTGGGCTGCACACCGGCGAGGCCCGCCGGAACACGCCGGAACAAGAGGCGTAGGTGGCGGCAGCAAGGGTTTCGGGGGAGGGATTGTCGGTGCGTGAGGGAACGAGGAGCAGAGAAAGAAAGGAGGCAGAGAAAGAAAGGAGGCGGGGGGTGGATTGAAAACGTCCACGAGTAGAGCTAGGGTTTCGGCTTAGGTGGGCTTGGGGTTGGTGTGGTGCGCCGAGGACTACCGTTGGATCCGCGAGCATCCGACGGTGTTCCAGGCATGATCCGCGTGAGACGTCCACGAACCAATCAAAATGCAGTACCACGTTATGACCATTTAAATTGGTCGTAGTTAACTAAAAATAGCGTGTTAAAATCATATCAGCTATTTTATGACCTGAGAAAATTCAAAAAGAAAATGAAAAACATTCTCATTCTGTCACCAAATGTGAATAAGTTTTCAGGAAAAGTAACAAACATGAAATAAGATAAATATCTTTAAAAATATGTCATGAGAAATGAGTTTTTTGGCAAAAAAAAAACATTTTCCATTTTTCGAGTGCCTGAAATGAGTTTTTTTTGTGAAGGACCTACCATATATTTGTTGCAAAATTGGACCAAATCAATTTTCTAAAATACTAGGACATATTTAATGCACAATTGACAAAATGGTTGGGTGTCAAAAGCCTTGATCCACCTCTGGTGAAAAAGACAAATCTCCGCCGATTCAGCTGGAAGCGGGTCAAATTTGAACTGCAGGTGCCTCATAGTTTGCTATTTATTTTTTCCAAAAATCATTTCTAGGTACATAAGTATCTATTTAATCAGAGAAACACAAAAAAAATCCAAGATTCAACCACTAGCTAGGAACGGACATTCCCGCCATTTTGACCGCATTTTGAAACGGGCATAAAAAATTCAAAAAAATTCAAAAAATTGGAAAACCTTCGCATTGCGTCATTATATGTGACCAAGTTACCAGGAAAAATTATAAACTTGTAATACGGCAAATATTTAAAAAAAGTGTTCTCAGAAACGAGCTATCAAATGTGAAGATGAATGGCTTTCAACCCAAATGCTCAATCTTATGGCCACATACATGACATAGTTTGTTCAAATGATCTCATATTGTGCACAAGGGTGCATATTGGAATGATAAATAATGTTGCTTAAGGAAGTTTGCATTTTCTTTGGATGAAAAATTCATTTTCCATTTTTCGAGTGCCCGAAAAGAGATTTTTTTGTGAAGGGCCTACCATATATTTGTTGCAAAATTGGACCAGGTCAATTTTGTAAAATACTAGGACATATTTAATGCACAATTGACCAAATGGTTGGGTGTCAGAAGTTTTGATCCACCTCTGGTGAAAAAGACAAATTCCCGCCGATTCAATTGGAAGCGGGTCAAATTTGAACTGCAGCTGCCTCATAGTTTGCTATTTATTTTTTCCAAAAATCATTTCTAGGTACATAAGTATCTATTTAATCAGAGAAACACCAAAAAAATTCCAATATTCAAACACTAGCTAGGAACGGTCATTCCCACCGTTTTGACCGCATTTTGGAACGGGCATAAAAAATTCAAAAAAAATCAAAAAATTGGAAAACCTTCGCATTGTGTCATCATATGTGGCCAAGTTCCTAGGAAAAATAACAAACTTGTAATACGGCAATTATTTTAAAAAAGTGTTCTCAAAAACGAGCTATCATGTGTGGAGATCAATGGCTTTCAAGCGAAATGATCAATCTTATGGCCACATTCATGGCATAGTTTGTTAAAATGATCTCATATTGTGAACAAGGGTGCATATTGGAATGGCAAACAATGTTGCCTAAGGAAGTTTCCATTTTCGTTGGACGAAAAAACCATTTTCCATTTTTCGAGTGCCCGAAAGGAGGTTTTTTTGTGAAGGAACTACCAAATAATTGTTGCAAAATTGGACCAAATCATTTTTATAAAATACTAGGCCATATGTAATGCAAAATTGACCAAATGGTTGGGTGCAAATTTTTTTGATCCACCTCTCGTGAAAAAGACAAATTCCCGTCGATTCAGTTGGAAGCGGGTCAAATTTGCACTGCAGCTGCCTCATAGTTTGCTATTTATTTTTTCCAAAAATCATTTATAGGTACATAAGGACCTATTTAATCAGAGAAACACCAAAAAAATTCCAAGATTCAACCACTAGCTAGGAACGGTCATTCCCGCCGTTTTGACCGCATTTTGAAACGGACATAAAAAATTTCAAAAAAAATCAAAAAATTGGGAAACCTTCGCATTGTGTCATTATGTGTGACCAAGTTTCCAGGAAAAATGATAATCTTGTAATACAGAAATTATTTTAGAAAAGTGTTCTAATAAATGAGCTATCATGTGTGAAGATTCATGGATTTCAACCCAAACGCTCAATCTCATGGTCACATTCATGGCATAGTTTGTTCAAATGATATCACATTGTGCACAAGGGTGCATCTTGTAATTCCAAATAATGTTGCCAAAGGGAGTTTTCATTTTCTTTGCACGGAAAATTCATTTTCCATTTTTCGAGTGCCCGAAATGAGGTTTTTTTGTGAAGGACCTATCATATATTTGTTGCAAAATTGTACCAAATCATTTTATAAAATATTAGGACATATTTAATGCATAATTGACAAAATGGTTGGGTGTCAAAAGTTTTGATCCACCTCTGGTGAAAAAGACAAATTTCCGCCGATTCAGTTGGAAGCGGGTCAAATTTGAACTGCAGCTGCCTCATAGTTTGCTATTTATTTTTTCCAAAAATCATTTCTAGTTACATAAGTATCTATTTAATCAGAGAAACATCAAAAGTTTTCCAAGATTCATCCACTAGCTAGGAACGATCAAGCCCACCGTTTTGACCGCATTTTCAAATGGGCATAAAAAATTCAAAAAAAAATCAAAAAATTGGAAAACCTTCGCATTTTGTCATTATATGTGACCAAGTTTCCAGGAAAAATAATAATCTTGTAATACAGAAATTATTTTAGAAAAGTGTTCTCATAAATTAGCTATCATGTGTGAAGATTCATGGATTTCAACCCAAACGCTCAATCTCATGGTCACATTCATCGCATAGTTTGTTCAAATGATCTCATATTGTGCACAAGGGTGCATCTTGGAATTCCAAACAATGTTGCCAAAGGGAGTTTTCATTTTCTTTGCACGGAAAATTCATTTTCCATTTTTCGAGTGCCCGAAATGAGGTTTTTTTGTGAAGGACCTACCATATATTTGTTGCAAAATTATACCAAATCATTTTTATAAAATATTAGGACATATTTAATGCACAATTGACAAAATGGTTGGGTGTCAAAAGTTTTGATCCACCTCTGGTGAAAAAGACAAATTTCCGCCGATTCAGTTGGAAGCGGGTCAAATTTGAACTGCAGCTGCCTCATAGTTTGCTATTTATTTTTTTTCAAAAAATCATTTCTAGTTACATAAGTACCTATTTAATCATAAATACATTGTTTGGTGGTGATACGTCGAGGTTTGGGCGGTGGCCGAGGGCCCCAACTCTAGAGCGCAGAACTCAAGATGCTCGTCGCGTGGTCACCGCGTGACCGTGGCGTTGCCATGTGTTCTGGGCAGCCTAGGAATGTTTAGTGGGTTGAGCACTCCCCAGGTAGGTGCTAGGAACAAAATTACAACATAAGATTCTCACGAGGAGTGCTCAACCCACGGTCTCAGCCAAAACTCACGCCCATTAGCCAAAACTCACGCTCAAATATGAATTAGCGGCCAAGTGTTTGATTAGCGGTACGGGAAATGTACATGGCTAATGGGCGTGAGTTTTGGCTGAGGATGATCAGTTACTAAGAAGACCGTCTTCACAAATTTTCAGCTCAAAAGGAGGAGCCTAGGTGGTACTTGCTTTGCAAACCACCACCTGGACATAAATACGAATGTTGAAGCTCGGCTCAAAATAATGAATGGATTGAGCTGGCATTTGGTGGAGGATGGTTATTTGGGCATAGGAAAGTACTGTAGAAAATGGATACTATTTGGACATGCCAAAGTGGTACTTCCTTCTTAAACTGTTACTCTGAACAGAATAGGAAAATGAATATTTTTGAATTATTTTTGAACTAGGCAAGGAAGGTTTTTACATATTTGACGAAGATATGACCCAAAGAACTTCCTTCTTAAACTGTTACTCTGAACAGAATAGGAAAATGAATATTTTTGAATTATTTTTGAACTAGGCAAGGAAGGTTTTTACATATTTGACGAAGATATGACCCAAAGAATTTATGAGATTGTTTTGGGAATTTTGGGAATGACAGAAATATAGGTTGCTTCACAACCTAGGGCAAAAACTGCCACATGGACATGACACATAGGCAAAATTGATGAGGTGGCGCCTAGTCATAGCAACCCACCACAATTTACAAGGCTATGACCATCTATATTGGTCGTTAACAACTAGAAATAAGGCAGCGGACTAGCGCTGTTAGCTTTATGACCATCTCATGTAAGGAAATTATGACCTTTCCGACCAAAATGGTCGCAATGGTTTAGGGTTTGGAGCCCCTCGAACAGCTTTTGACCAATTGGTCTCAAATGGTCATAAATCTATGACCAATTCTTCCAGGGTCATTGACAGAAGGTCATAAGTTGACATATTTCTTTTAGTGATCCCTTTGTCCAAATCAACTTAATTTACTTATCTTCTGAATCAGTTCCACTTTACTTTATATATTTACGAAACTTCGGATCAAAATATAAGCTAATTCATGGGCAGAATTTGATGATCATTTGTTTAGACAATCGCATTATTATAGACAGGTAAATCACAAGCCGACGTAATAGAAAATTTATATCCTGTGGTAATGCAAAGGCATTGCTCTAGTCTATACCAATATAAAAAGACCTGAAAAGGCAGATCCAACCAAAAATCAGCCATCAAACAAGATCAATCCAATGAACCGGACTACTCCATGTTAAAAATATGAGCAATTTATCGAAAGATTTTATTAACAGAAATACTTGATAAAGCATGACTAGTATAGGAGTGATAAAACAAACCATGCGATTTGACAAAGACAAGGTAAATAATATCTGCATATATGAGCTAGAACCGATCATCTCTAGAGCAGACAATAGATCAAGATGCATATATGAAGTAGAGCCTAACACGTCTAGGGCAAACACAAGAACAAGGAACTGTTGTAGGACTTCTAACAGGAAAGATAAGAATACGTACAAGACAGCAGCAGGAGCAGAGGCACTAGACTTGGGGTCGGTGTCCTCCATGTCGTCGAGGAGGTTGTCGACGTCGGTGAAGTAGTCGTCGGAGTCCGGGGCGTCCGTGACGAAGAAGCCAGTAGTCACGCAGAGCGCTCCCCAAAAACCTTATCACCCTTCTCCCGTACATGACTCAAAAGGTGCGGTTTCGGAGGCCTACTGTCCCGACCTGCGGTGCACGCCGCAAGTCGGGATGGGGAAGATCGTAGCAGCAGCGCAGTGCTCAGGAACCGGTGGCGAGAGGAAGAAGTAGTTCTGGTGCGTTTCTCTTAGAGGAGCGACATCCCTTTTATAGGCGCAAGAGAAGGAGGCGAGAGGGCAGCGACGGAAGGTGAAACGGAGAGACGAAGACGAAACGAACAGCCAACAGCCGAAGGGCTGCACCGTTCGCATTCAAACTCCACTATCGCAAAAACTTTTCAGCTTCCGTGTGACCTTTCGTATACCCGTAGTGCGTGGCAAAAATTTAGACATTGGCTCGGGTCATTCCTGCAACCTGCAAGCCGCGGCGTGGCGAGGCGGGCGGCGGAGGAGGAGCGCGCGTGGATGTTCCTCTTATTCTCATGCTCATACAAGTGGGGAAGGAGCCTCCCTTATAAAGAGGTCCAACTCCCTCTAAACTAGCAATGTGGGACTAGACTTTAGTTCCACCTCTTGCCTTGCACGAATGGGCTGCATGGGCCTCTAGGATTTATTAGGAATTTCTGAAACTGCTATTAGGCTAGGCCCAAATAGATAAAAATTCCAGCAATCCCCCACCAGATCCCAAAGGCACACAAAATTTGCCTTTGGTTCCAAAACACTGTTTTTTATACCGATACTTCAGTGGAGACTGTTAAGTTGAACTTCCACCTAGAACCCTATGCTACACTAGTAAGCAACTTGAACAGTGGACTGAGCCTTGAACTGCAAGTTTTATGCGAATCTAGCTTCACATAAAGCCTTGACCAATACGTGGTTACCGTGGGTCTTTCCCGCGGGTGGAGCTTATGCGTCATACTCCGAGACCTTTCATGAGTTTACTAGAGAGAACCCTACTCTCGTAGATTACGACGTTTAACAATCAAACTCATATAGGTGCATTCTTTAAAAGATGTTCTGCAGGACAACATCTCTGCTTCAAAGAGCCACTTAGAACACATTAAGATATACATCAACCTGCCATGCAGATTAGGAGAGTATTGCATCTTCATGGAGTGGTATTTTAACGGTAAGGGTACTCTCCTCCCAGTTGACCAACAGCTTGTCTTCCACATCTAATTCACGGGATCTCCGATCACAAAGAATAGGTTACCACTGTGAACAACTCATATTGTGGGTCTCATACCCATCTCCCTCGATGCATTATCTATCACATTACGTGATAGACCCTTAGTGAAAGGATCTGCCGATTTTTAGACGTTTGGATATTCAATGCAATAACTCTGAAGTTTCTCATTTTTTGACAGATTTTAACCTTCTCTGAACGTGTCTTGATGACTTCATGTTATCCTTTGAGCTGTTCACATTCGTGATCACAGTTTGATTGTCGCAGTTCATAAGGATACCCGGTGCAGGTTTCTCAACAACCGGCAAGTCATTCAAGAGCCGGCGAAACCAATCTGCTTCGACCGTAGCTGTATCTAGTGCTATGAGTTCTGTTTCCATTGTTGACCTCGTTAAGATGGTCTGCTTGCAAGACTTCCAAGAAACAGTGCCACCTCCATGAGTGAATACATAACCGCTCGTGGCCTTTATCTCATCAGCATCTAAGATCCAGTTTGAGTCACTATACCCTTCAAGCACCTTTGGATGCCCAGTGTAGTGAATTCCATAATTTGAAGTGCCTTTCAAATAACGCAAAACTCTCTCTAGAGCTTTCCAATGCACATCTCCTGGTTTTGAGACAAACCGGCTTAGTTTGCTAACAGCAAAAGAGATGTCAGGTCTTGTAGCACTGCTAAGTACATAAGCGAACCAATAAATTGAGAATATTTCAATTGGTCTCTAGCAATTCTTCGATTCTTTCAAAGCAACACACTAGCATCATATGGTGTTGGAGAGGGCTTGCAGTCACTATAGCCAAAAGCAACTCAAGATCTTTTCCACACTAGTAAGCATGCACGTGTAATACACGTCTCCATAAGTGCATATATGAGTATAAATAAAGAATGTGTAATAATATAAAAATAGTGGTTTGTCTATCCTAAACAATTGTTTTCGTTTTTCTGCCATAAAACTGACAAGGATATACTCCCTCCGTCTGGGAATACTTGTAGGGGAAATGCATAAAATGAATGTATCTAGAACTAAAATACATCTAGATACATCCATTCCTTCGACAAGTATTTCTGGACGGAGGGAGTATATGTAACAAAAAGGTAAAAGAGTTAAAGAGTTTCAATTCATGAACATGTTTATTTTAATTTTACATTATTTTCATTGTTTTGAAAAAGAAATGGCATGTGAACACGTACAAATATAGTGAGATTTAGCCTAATACAACTCAAAAAAGAAAAAAAGAGTTTACATGTACCGCGTTGGCCTAGCCAGGCCCATAACACAACACCCGTAATACAAACAGATCTATTGACACACAAAAACAATAGAAAGATCAACCAGTCACATTCGCTAAGCACAAAGGAAAGAAAGGGAACATGATTAATAATTGGGCCAATTATTCTTACAGTTTCCAAGAAGGTAGCATGCTTCAAGGTTGCTATGTCCACACATAGTCTGACAAGATTTTGGCGTGGACGACAAAGCGCAACAATGATAGCCTCCAGAACAACCCTACTTTGCCCAACTTCCTGAATTTCTTGCATCTGCACGCACATTCGAGCAACTACACATGAGAACTCCATCCCAGTGTCAAGCCAGAGGTAGCATGACAATGATGATGGCATGGTGGTAGACTCCGAGCAGGGTGAGCAAGCGAGGATCAGAGGATGAGCAACCTGCCACCAAGCACGTAGATCTTGGAGAGGTAATGCACGTGCGCCAAGAAGAAGACCGGCCCCGGCCGCTGCCATCACCTAAGCAGCTGTCAGCGGCCCGGTGTACTCCCAAGAGCCAAGGGTGGTGTCAAGCTGGAGGTGGTGTTGATGGTTCAAGATACCAGTTAGTTGCACTTGAGAAATCTCTAGGGACAAGAACTTTATCAAATAGCTTATGGACGTGAAATAAACTATATTCATAATAGCAATTTTGAGTTGATCTAAGTCAGGTGTGTTACCTCGAATGACTTCCCTAATTAATCTCTTCCCCGCTGTAATGACTTTCTAAATTCAAGGATCCTTATTAAGTATCTAATCTTTGGGTTTACATCAAGTGTAGTAAATTTTAGCCGGCTTCTTTAAATAGATGCATCACATTACGGAAGCTGGACACAAATAACTTCCCTAATCTCTTCTCCGCTGTAATGACTTTCTAAATTCAAAGATCCTTATTAGGTATCTAATCGTTGGATCTACATCAAGTGTAGTAAATTTTAGCCAAATTCTTTAAATAGATAAATCACATTACGGACGCCGGACACAGACATATATATAATAAACAATCTCAGTACAGGTTAACACATGCATGAGCAGCAAATAAATTGAGAAAATAACTGAACACTGGAAGAGAAATTTTAATTTGCCTCTGAAAGAAAGGACACAGAGTGAATATGCATGGCCCAGTAAAACTACCTAAATTAGCCTAACAGGAGAGAGCCCTGAAAAATGCCGAAGTAAACTTCAACTGACATAGATTTTTCTGGACCAAAGATGATACATATTAATTTAAGCATCTAGCAAATACACACAGAAAAGGGGATAATCTGAAACTAACAGTAAAAAATTAGTACATGCAAACTGCACTTCCTTCATCTAGGAAAAACAGTTCAAACAGCACATTCGGCCGTCAACGGAGAAGTACGTAATAGGTAAATGTTCTCTACCACAACACTGAAATATTGATAAGGAAACAATAGTAAAAGTAGAGTAACACCAAACCTTGTTTAAATCTTAACCAAAAAAGAAATCAAGCCCGGTTCAAACTATTATTGTAATCCTTGTTGGAATCTAGACACTGTATAGACCATGCTCGTGTCTAGTAGCATGGGGAGATGGAAGTAGGATGCTGTGTGTGTCCCCGCACTGTAGCAAAGTCTGTGTGTGTTTGTGTAAATTGACACAAAAGAGAAGGCGCCGGCTATGTTGCTGGCCAGAGCAAAAGAGAAAAAAGCATTCATTGCCTGAAGAGAAAACTGAACCCGTGTCTCACCTCTAGTTTTTCTCTCGCTTTGCATTTCGTCAAACATCTCATCAGCGTAGTGAGATCCATCAAAACAGAGCGTGAACTAGAGTTCCTGCCAACACAAACCAAAGGCATGTCAAAACCTGCATATAGTGGCATTGAGAGACACAAGAGAGGAAGCACGAAGGATTTGTAGGGAGAGAGAAGAAGAAGACGATCTGGAGAACCTCATCTACGCACGTTTCATTCCCCAGTCGTGCCCGTGGTTTGACCACTGCTCCCGCTGCTTGTACCGGTTGTTGCACCATTCTCGTCGTGGCCACGCATCGGTCGAGCCGCCGCCAGTCGGCGTTCCCTGCCATTGCACTGAATCGCTAGATGCGCGGAAGAGGGGAACGGTATGAGGGACTGGGGGTGGCGGCAGAAGTGCTGCATTCACGTTCACGCTAGCAACGAATTAAAGATGGAGGAGCAGGGCCATGCGTGGGTAGCGGCGGGCGGCGCGGTTGCCTTGTGGAGGAACTCACGGGGGAGGAGTCAGGATTCAGACTGGCGATTTTGTCTCTCGTGATTAGAGGAGATGACGACGGGATAGGTGCGTTGTATTTGGGAAATTTCGTTCGCTCGGCAGAGTATCGTCCGCCAACAGTAATTGCTACATGTAATTGTGGCCTCAGATCAGATGTATCTAAGCCATTAGATGTCATTAAGCGGCATAATCTGACGGCACAAATCAGCCTAGGTATACTTAATGGGATGGTTTTAGAGAAGAAGATGTTCTCTTGTTTAATAGTAGTATATATAGTGAGATTGAAGCAATGTAATCCCAACATCATCGTCTCTCAACAACTTGATGTTCAGAATGACATCAGCCACTCCTAAATCCTTCATCTTAAAACAGCGAGATAGGAAATCCTTGACCTCCTTAATAACATTCAGATTTGTTCCAAAAATCAGTATGTCATCAACATACAAGCAAAGGATAACTCCCTCGCCCCCACCATGGCGATAGTACACACATTTGTCAGTTTCGTTCATAACAAAGCCTGCAGTTGTTAAAGTTCTTTTGAACTTCTCATGCCACTGTTTGGATGCTTGCTTGAGTCCATACAAAGACTTCAGCAACTTGCACACTTTCCCTTCCTGACCACCTATTTCAAACCCATCTAGTTGTTCCATATAAATTTCCTCGTCCAACTCTCCATTTAGGAAAGCAGTCTCAACATCCATTTGATGAACGAGAAGACCATGTGAGGCAGCTAGTGAAAGTAGAACTCGAATAGTGGTCAGTCGAGCCATAGGTGAGTAAGTATCGAAGAAGTCTTCACCTTCCTTTTGGGTATAACCCTTTGCCACGAGCCGAGCCTTGTACTTTTCAATAGTACCATCAGGCCTAAGCTTCTTCTTGAATACCCATTTGCATCCTATAGGTTTGCACCCATAAGGAAGATTAGTTATCTCCCAAGTTTCATTCGCCAAGATGGAATCCATCTCGCCATTTAACCGCTTCCTTCCAAAGAGTTAGTATCTTCATATGCATAGGCCTCTGAAATAGAACTGGGAGTGTCATCTATGAGATACACAAGAAAACCATCACCAAAAGACTTTGCAGTCCTCTGTCTCTTGCTCCTGGTAGGAATTTCATTGTTCTCCTCCACAGGACTTTCAAAGTGTTTCATCGAAATGGCAGGTTCAGTAATTTTAACTGGTTCCTGATTCGATGAACTAGGCATCTCCTGATTAGATGAGGTAGCCATATCCTTCATGGGAAAGATATCTTCAAAGAAAGTCGCATCATTCAACTCCATGATTGTATCGACATGCATGTCAGGTAGCTCAGATTTTACAACCAAGAATCTATAACCAATGCTATGAAAAGCATGTCCCAGGAAAACACAATCCACAGTTTTTGGTCCCAGCTTCCGCTTCTTTGGAATTGGCACATTGACTTTCACCAAACAACCCCAAGTTCGTAGATAAGAAAGCTTTAACCTTTTCTTCTCCCATTCCTCGAATGGAGTTATCTCTTTGTTCTTTGTGGGAACTCAGTTTAGGACATGACATGCAGTCAATATCGCCTCCCCCACCATGCCTTGGAGAGACCCGATGTGTCTAACATGGCATTAACCAAATCAGTTAGAGTACGGTTCTTTCTTTCGGCCACCCCATTTGACTGAGGTGAATAGAGAGGCGTACCCTCATGGATTATACCATGTTCCCCACAAAAGGAATCAAATTCATTTGAGAAATACTCTCCACCACGGTCGGACCTAAGCCTCTTGATTTTTTGATCAAGTTGGTTTTCCACTTCAGCTTTATAGATTTTGAAAAAGTTCAAAGTCTCATCCTTAGATTTCAGAAGATACACATGGCGGTATCTAGTGGAGTCGTCAATTAAAGTCATGAAATATTTCTTTCCACATTTTGTCAAAATACCATTCATTTCACATAGATCTGAATGTATGGGTTCTAGTGGTGCAAGATTTCTCGTTTCCGTAGTCACATGAGACTTACGAGGTTGTTTAGCTTGCACACACACTTGACACTTAGATCCATTGACAGTGGTGAAACTAGGGATTAAGTTCAACTTCGCTAGTCGCGACATGCAACCAAAGTTAACATGACAAAGACGTGAATGCCACACATTTGATTCACTATTGTTGCAAATATGACTAATAACTTTATTGCAAACGTCTGATAAGGATAAACGAAACAGGCCTCCTAACTCATAGCCTTTACCAACAAAGGTTCCATACTTGGAAATTACAAATTTATTCGACACAAAGACAAGCTTGTAGCCATCTCTACACAGAAGAGATCCGCTAACAAGATTTTTATTGACGGAGGGGACATAATGTGTTGGGTTCTATGGTAGGGTGCGTCGATTGTAAATAAAAATTCCTACGCATAGAACAACCAAGAACATGCTACGGGAGATGGATCACAGATCATTACCACTAGAAGGGCAGTGCCGTGCAGTGGAAGTAGAGTTGAGGCAGCGCGTCCGCGTGGATCGTCTCCTCCTCGTTCGATCTCCCTCGAACAGCTGGTCGTCCAATCGCATGTACAAGTTCGCCGGAGCGGCGCAAGTGCACCGCCTCTGATGGTATCCGCGCGTGTAGGAGGAACACCATGCAGCGGACTGCTAGGTCCGATCACACAGTCGGCGGTGAGTGGAGGTGGCTATTCGCAACACATGCAAACCCTAGTCGCAGCGCCGAAGCGATCAACCGCATGAGTGTGCCGCACCTCCACTTTATATAGGCGTCCGTGGCAGGCTCAACACTTGGGCCTCGCACGGACCCGAAAGCCCACATGTCTACTCGGCCACAATCCGAATACAGCTCGGATCACATCCGACCATTGTCCTCGGATCCGACCTCGTAGGTTCCTTCCCTTAAGCGCGCGACCCCTTAGGTTCAAGTCGGCTTGGTCACAGTTCAGATCACCTCCGACCTGCACGGTTAGTAGCGGCCTCTAGCAAGGCGTGCCAACCACCAAGCAGCCTATGAAGCTGGTTAGGCGAACCTGTACAATGTGTCACACTTCTGTTCCCTTTGCCTCACGATATATGTTGTCGAGCTCAAGGCGAGACTGTCATCCTTGTGCTAGCCCGTCCTCTTTCTCGTTCCAGTGATACCGACCATAAACCGGATTATCTCATTATCCCTATCGCATGGCCATGCTTATCCTGGTCGGATCACACGAGGGGCCCAGAGTATATCTCTCCTGATTGGAGGGGCTAATCCCATCTTGCTCGACCATGTCTCGCAGCATGGGACAGGACAAACCCGAAACCTACCTTTGTAACTACCCAGTCACGGAGTAACGTTTGTGTTGGAAATATGCCCTAGAGGCAATAATAAAATGATTATTATATTTCCTTGTTCATGATAATTGTCTATTATTCATGCTATAATTGTGTTATCCGGAAATTGTAATACATGTATGAATATATATAGACCACAACACGTCCCCAGTGAGCCTCTAGTTGACTAGCTCGTTGATCAACAGATAGTCATGGTTTCCTGACTATGGACATTGGATGTTATTGATAACGGGATCACATCATTAGGAGAATGATGTGATGGACAAGACCCAATCCTAAGCATAGCACAAAGATCGTGTAGTTTGTTTAGCTAGAGCTTTTCCAAATGTCAAGTATCATTTCCTTAGACCATGAGATTGTGCAACTCCCGGATACCGTAGGAGTGCTTTGGGTGTGCCAAACGTCACAACGTAACTGGGTGACTATAAAGGTGCACTACGGGTATCTCCAAAAGTGTCTGTTGGGTTGGCACGAATCGAGACTGGGATTTGTCACTCCGTATGACGGAGAGGTATCTCTGGGCCCACTCGGTGATGCATCATCATAATGAGCTCAATGTGACCAAGTGTCTGGTCACAGGATCATGCATTATGGTACGAGTAAAGTGACTTGCCGGTAACGAGATTAAACGAGGTATTGGGATACCGACGATCGAATCTCGGGCAAGTAACGTACCGATTGACAAAGGGAATTGTATGCGGGATTGATTGAATCCTGGACATCATGGTTCATCCGATGAGATCATCGAGGAGCATGTGGGAGCCAACATGGGTATCCATATCCCGCTGTTGGTTATTGACCGGAGAGGCGTCTCGGTCATGTCTGCATGTCTCCCGAACCCGTAGGGTCTACACACTTAAGGTTCAGTGACGCTAGGGTTGAAGAGATATTAGTATGCAGTAATCCGAAAGTTGTTCGGAGTCCCTGATGAGATCCCGGACGTCACGAGGAGTTCCGGAATGGTCCGGAGGTAAAGATTCTTATATAGGAAGTCAAGTTTCGGCCATCGGGAAAGTTTCGGGGGTCACCGGTATTGTACCGGGATCACCGGAAGGGTCCAGTGGGTCCACCGGGGGCCACTGAAGGAAATATGCCCTAGAGGCAATAATAAAGTTATTATTTATTTCCTCATATCATGATAAATGTTTATTATTCATGCTAGAATTGTATTAACCGGAAACATGATACATGTGTGAATACATAGACAAACATAGTGTCACTAGTATGCCTCTACTTGACTAGCTCATTGATCAAAGATGGTTATGTTTCCTAACCATAGGCATGTGTTTTCATTTGATTAATGGGATCACATCATTAGGAGAATGATGTGATTGACTTGACCCATTCCGTTAGCTTAGCACTTGATCGTTTAGTATGTTGCTATTGCTTTCTTCATGACTTATACAAAGTTCCTACAACTATGAGATTGTGCAACTCCCGTTTACCGGAGGAACACTTTGTGTGCTACCAAACGTCACAACGTAACTGGGTGATTATAAAGGTGCTCTACAGGTGTCTCCAATGGTACATGTTGAGTTGGCATAATTCGAGATTAGGTTTTGTCACTCCGATTGTCGGAGAGGTATCTCTGGGCCCTCTCGGTAATACTCATCACTTAAGCCTTGCAAGCATTGTAACTAATGAGTTAGTTACGAAATGATGTATTACGAAATGAGTAAAGAGACTTCCTGGTAACGAGATTGAACCAGGTATTGGATACCGACGATCGAATCTCGGGCAAGTAACATACCGATGACAAAGGGAACAACGTATGTTGTTATGCGGTTTGACCGATAAAGATCTTCGTAGAATATGTAGGAACCAATATGAACATCCAGGTTCCACTATTGGTTATTGACCGAGAATAGTTCTAGGTCATGTCTACATAGTTCTCGAACCCGTAGGGTCCGCACGCTTTACGTTACGATGACAGTTTTATTATGAGTTTATAAGTTTTGATGTACCGAAGTTTGTTCGGAGTCCCGGATGTGATCACGGACATGACGAGGAGTCTCGAAATGGTCGAGACATAAAGATTGATATATTGGACGACTATATTCGGACACCGGAAGTGTTCCGGGTGATTTCGGAGAAAACCGGAGTGCCGGAGGGTTACCGGAACCCCCCCGGGAGAGTTAATGGGCCACATGGGCCTTAGTGGAAATAGAGAGGGGCGGCCAGGGTGGGCTACGTGCCCCCTCTCCCTCTGGTCCGAATTGGACTAGGAGGGGGGCGGCGCCCCCCTCTTTCCTTCCCCCTCCCTCCCCTTCCTTTCCCCCTCCTAGTAGGAGTAGGAAAGGGGGAGTCCTACTCCTACTAGGAGGAGGACTCCTCCTCCTTGGCGCTCCCACAAGGGCCGGCCAGCCTCCCCCCTTGGTCCTTTATATACGGGGGTGGGGGCACCCTAGAGACATACAAGTTGATCTACGGATCGTTCCTTAGCCGTGTGCGGTGCCCCCCTCCACCATATTCCACCTTGGTCATATCGTCGCGGAGTTTAGGCGAAGCCCTGCGTCGGTAGAACATCATCATTGTCACCACGCCGTCGTGCTGACGGAACTCATCCCCGACACTTTGCTGGATCGAATCCCGGGGAACGTCATCGAGCTAAACTTGTGCTGAACACGGAGGTGCCGTAAGTTCGGTGCTTGGATCGGTCGGATCGTGAAGACGTACGACTACATCAACCGCGTTGTCATAACGCTTCCGCTTACGGTCTACGAGGGTACGTGGACAACACTCTCCCCTCTCGTTGCTATATCATCACCATGATCTTGCGTGTGCGTAGGAATTTTTTTGAAATTACTACGTTCCCCAACAGTGGCATCCGAGCCTAGGTTTTATGCGTTGATGTTATATGCATGAGTAGAACACAAGTGAGTTGTGGGCGATACAAGTCATACCGCTTACCAAGCATGTCATACTTTGGTTGGCGGTATTGTTGGATGAAGCGGCCCGACCGACATTACGCCAGACGCTTACGCGAGACTGGTTCTACCGACGTGCTTTGCACACAGGTGGCTGGCGGGTGTCAGTTTCTCCAACTTTAGTTGAACCGAGTATGGCTACGCCCGGTCCTTGCGAAGGTTAAAACAGCACTAACTTGACGAACTATCGTTGTGGTTTTGATGCGTAGGTAAGAACGGTTCTTGCTCAGCCCGTAGCAGCCACGTAAAACTTGCAACAACAAAGTAGAGGACGTCAAACTTGTTTTTGCAGGGCATGTTGTGATGCGATATGGTCAAGACGTGATGAGATATAAGTTGTTGTATGAGATGATCATGTTTTGTTGAAGTTATCGGCAACTGGCAGAAGCACTATGGTTCTTTCTTTGTTGCATAAGATGCAAGTGCCAAATAATTGCTTTACTTTATCGCTATGCGATAGCAATAGTTGCAAGAGCAATAGTTGGCGAGAGGACCATGTGACGACACATTGATATAGATCAAGATGATGAAGATCATGGTGTCGTGCCGGTGATGATAGAGATCATGACAGTACTTTGGAGATGGAGATCAAAGGCGCAAGATGATCATGGCCATATCATGTCACATATTTTGATTGCATGTGATGTTTATAAGATGGTCTCTCACTAAATTATCAAGAAATGTTCTACCTGAGTATGCACCATTGCCAAAGTTCGTCGTGCCCAGACACCACGTGATGATCGGGTGTGATAAGCTCAACGTCCATCTACAACGGGTGCAAGCCTGTTTTGCACACGCGGAATACTCGGGTTAAACTTGACGAGCCTAGCATATGCAGATATGGCCTCGGAACACGGAGACCAAAAGGTCGAGCGTGAATCATATAGTAGATATGATCAACATAGTGATGTTCACCATTGAAAGCTACTCCATCTCACATGATGATCGGTTATGGTTTAGTTGATTTGGATCACGTGATCACTTAGAGGATTAGAGGGATGTTTTTCTAAGTGGGAGTTGTTAAGTAATATGATTAATTGAACTTAAATTTATCATGAACTTAGTCCTGGTAGTATTTTGCATATTATGTTGTAGATCAATAGCTCACGTTGTTGCTTTTGTATGTTTATTTTGATATGTTCCCAGAGAAAACTGTGTTGAAAGGTGTTAGTAGCAATGATGCGGATTGGATCCGTGATCTGAGGTTTATCCTCATTGCTGCATAGAAGAATTATGTCCTTAATGCACCGCTAGGTGACAGACCTGTTGCAGAAGCAGATGCAGACGTTATGAACATTTGGCTAGCTCAATATGATGACTACTTGATAGTTTAGTGCACCATGCTTAACGGCTTAGATTCGGGACTTCAAAGATGTTTTGAACGTCATGGACCATATGAGATGTTCCAGGAATTGAAGTTAATATTTCAAGCAAATACCCGAGTTGAGAGATATGAAGTCTCCAACAAGTTCTATAGCTAAAAGATGGAGGAGAATCGCTCAACTAGTGAGCATGTGCTCAGATTGTCTAGGTACTTCAATCGCTTGAATCAAGTGGGAGTTAATCTTCCAGATAAGATAGTGATTGACAGAATTCTCTAGTCACCATCACTAAGTTACTAGAACTTCGTGATGAACTATAGTATGCAAGGGATGACGAAAATAATTCCCGAGCTCTTCGTGATGTTGAAATCGACGAAGGTAGAAATCAAGAAAGAGCATCAAGTGTTGATGATTGACAAGACCACTAGTTTCAAGAAAAGGGCAAAGGGAAAGAAAAGGAAAACTTCAAGTAGAATCACAAGCAAGTTGTCACTCCCGCGAAGAAGCTCCAAGCTGGACCAAAGCCTAAAACTGAGTGCTTACACTGCAAAGGAAATGGTCACTGGAAGCGGAAATGCCCTGAATATTTGGTGGATAAGAAGGATGGCAAAGTGAACAAAGGTATACTGGATATACATGTTATTGATGTGTACTTTACTAGTGTTTATAGCAACCCCTTGGCTTTTGATACTGGTTCATTTGCTAAGAGTAGTAACTCAAAACGGGAGTTGCAGAATAAACATAGACTAGTTGAGGATGATGTGACGATGTGTGTTGGAAGTAATTCCAAGATTGATATGATCATCATCGCACACTCCCTACACTTTCGGGATTAGTGTTGAACCTAAATAAGTGTTATTTGGTGTTTGCGTTGAGCATGAATATGATTTGATCATGTTTATTGCAATACAATTATTCATGTAAGTTAGAGAATAATTGTTGTTCTGTTTACATGAATAAAACCTTCTATGGTCATACACCCAATGAAAATGGTTTGTTGGATCTCGATCGTGTGATACACATATTCATAATATTGAAGCCAAAAGATGCAAAGTTAATAATGATAGTGCAACTTATTTGTGGCACTGCCGTTTAGGTCATATTGGTGTAAAGCGCATGAAGAAACTCCATGCTAATGGACTTTTCGAATCACTTGATTATGAATCACTTGATGCTTGCGAACCATGCCTCATGGGCAAGATGACTAAGACCCCGTTCTCCGGAACAATGGAGCGAGCAACAGATTTGTTGGAAATCATACATATTGATGTATGTGGTCCGATGAATATTAAGGCTCGCGACAAGTATCATTATTTTCTGACCTTCACAGATGATTTGAGCAGATATGGGTATATCTACTTGATGAAACATAAGTCTGAAACGTTTGAAAAGAATTTTAGAGTGAAGTGGAGAATCATCGTAACAAGAAAATAAAAGTTTCTACGATATGATCGCAGAGGTAAAATATTTGAGTTACGAGTTTGGCCTTCAGTTAAAACAATGTGAAATAGTTTCACTACTCACGCCACCTGGAACACCACAGTGTAATGGTTTGTACGAACATCGTAACCGTACTTTATTAGATATGGTGCAATCTATGATGTCTCTTACCAATCTACCACTATCGTTTTTGGGGTTATGCATTAGAGACAGCTGCATTGACGTTAAAAAGGGCACCATATAAAATCCGTTGAGACGAGACCGTATGAATTATGGTTTAGCAAGAAACCAAAGTTGTCGTTTCTTAAAGTTTGGGTTGCGATGCTTATGTGAAAAAGTTTCAACATGATAAGCTTGAACCCAAATCGGAAAAGTGTGTCTTCATAGGATACCCAAAATGTTGGGTACACCTTCTATCACAGATCCGAAAGGCAAGACATTCGTTGCGAAGAATGGATCCTTTCTAGAGAAGGAGTTTCTCTCGAAATATGTGAGTGGGAGGAAAGTAGAGCTTGATAAGGTAATTGTACCTTCTCCCGAATTGGAAAGTAGTTCATCACAGAAATTAGTTCCAGTGATTTCTACACCAATTAGTGAGGAAGCTAATGATGATGATCATGAAACTTTAGATCAAGTTACTACAGAACATCGTAGGTCTTCCAGAGTAAGATCTGCACCAGAGTGGTGCGGTAATCCTATTCTGGAAGTCATGTTACTTGACCATGATGAACCTACGAACTATGAGGAAGCGATGATGAGCCCAGATTCCGCAAAATGGCTAGAAGCCATGAAATCTGAGATGGGATCCATGTATGAGAACAAAGTACGGACTTTAGTTGACTTGCCCGATGATCGGCAAGCCATTGAGAATAAATGGATCTTTAAGAAGAAGACTGACACTGACGGTAATGTAACTGTCTATAAACCTTGACTTGTTGCGAAAGGTTTTCGACAAGTTCAAGGGGTTGACTACGATGAGACTTTCTCACCCGTAGCGATGCTTAAGTCTGTCCGAATCATGTTAGCGATTGCCGCATTTTATGATTATGAAATTTGGCAGATGGATGTCAAAACTGCATTCCTGAATGGATTTTTGGAAGAAGAGTTGTATATGATGCAACCGGAAGGTTTTGTCGATCCTAAGGGAGCTAACAAAGTGTGCAAGCTCCAGCGATCAATCTATGGTCTGGTGCAAGCCTCTCGGAGTTGGAATAAACACTTTGATAGTGTGATCAAAGCATATGGTTTTATACAGACTTTTGGAGAAGCCTGTATTTACAAGAAAGTGAATGGGAGCTCTGTAGCATTTCTAATATTATATGTGGATGACATATTGTTGATTGGAAATGATATAGAATTTCTGGATAGCATAAAAGGATACTTGAATAAAAGTTTTTCAATGAAAGACCTAGGTGAAGCTGCTTACATATTGGGCATTAAGATCTATAGAGATAGATCAAGACGCTTGATTGGACTTTCACAATGCACGTACCTTGATAAAGTGTTGAAAAGGTTCAATATGGATCAGGCAAAGAAAAGGTTCTTGCCTGTATTACAAGGTATAAAGTTGAGTCAGACTCAATGCCCGACCACTGCAGAAGATAGAGAGAAAATGAAAGGAGTTCCCTATGCTTCAGCCATAGGCTCTATCATGTATGCAATGCTGTGTACCAGACCTGATGTGTGCCTTGCTATTAGTTTGGCAGGAAGGTACCAAAGTAATCCAGAGTGGGTCTTTGGACAGCGGTCAAGAACATCTGAAATACGAAAAGGACTAAGGATATGTTTCTCGATATGGAGGTGACAAAGAGCTAGTCGTAAATGGTTACGCCGATGCAAGCTTTGACACCGATCCGGACGATTCTAAATCGCAAACCGGATCGATTTTTATTGAATGGTGGAGCTGTAAGTTGGTGCAGTTCTAAACAAAGCGCCGTGGCGGGATCTACATGTGAAGCGGAGTACATAGCTGCTTCGAAGCAACAAATGAAGGAGTGCGGATGAAGGAGTTCATTTCCGATCTAGGTATTATACCTAGTGCATCGGGACCAATGAAGATCTTCTGTGACAATACTGGTGCAATTGCCTTGGCAAAGGAATCCAGATTTCACAAGAGGACCAAGCACATCAAGAGACGCTTCAATTCCATTTGGGACCAAGTCCAAGTGGGAGACATAGAGATTTGCAAGATACATACGGATCTGAATGTTGCAGACCCATTGACTAAGCCTCTCTCACGAGCAAAACATGATCAGCACCGTGCAAGTGGGAGACTGAAGGAAATATGCCCTAGAGGCAATAATAAAGTTATTATTTATTTCCTCATATCATGATAAATGTTTATTATTCATGCTAGAATTGTATTAACCGGAAACATGATACATGTGTGAATACATAGACAAACATAGTGTCACTAGTATGCCTCTACTTGACTAGCTCATTGATCAAAGATGGTTATGTTTCCTAACCATAGGCATGTGTTGTCATTTGATTAATGGGATCACATCATTAGGAGAATGATGTGATTCACTTGACCCATTCCGTTAGCTTAGCACTTGATCGTTTAGTATGTTGCTATTGCTTTCTTCATGACTTATACAAAGTTCCTACAACTATGAGATTATGCAACTCCCGTTTACCGGAGGAACACTTTGTGTGCTACCAAACGTCACAACGTAACTGGGTGATTATAAAGGTGCTCTACAGGTGTCTCCAAAGGTACATGTTGAGTTGGCAATCGAGATTAGGTTTTGTCACTCCGATTGTCGGAGAGGTATCTTTGGGCCTTCTTGGTAATACTCATCACTTAAGCCTTGCAAGCATTGTAACTAATGAGTTAGTTACAAAATGATATATTACGGAACGATTAAAGAGACTTGCCGGTAACGAGATTGAACCAGGTATTGAATACCGACGATCGAATCTCGGGCAAGTAACATACCGATGACAAAGGGAACAACGTATGTTGTTATGCGGTTTGACCGATAAAGATCTTCGTAGAATATGTAGGAACCAATATGAACATCCAGGTTCCACTATTGGTTATTGACCGAGAATAGTTCTAGGTCATGTCTACATAGTTCTCGAACCCGTAGGGTCCGCACGCTTAACGTTACGATGACAGTTTTATTATGAGTTTATAAGTTTTGATGTACCGAAGTTTGTTCGGAGTCCCGGATGTGATCACGGACATGACGAGGAGTCTCGAAATGGTCGAGACATAAAGATTGATATATTGGACGACTATATTCGGACACCGGAAGTGTTCCGGGTGATTTCGGAGAAAACCGGAGTGACGGAGGGTTACCGGAACCCCCCCGGGAGAGTTAATGGGCCACATGGGCCTTAGTGGAAAGAGAGAGGGGCGGCCAGGTGCGCCAGACGCCTCTCCTCCTGGTCCGAATTGGATTAGAGGGGTGGCCAGGTGCGCCGCCCCTCTCCTCCTGGTCCGGATTGATTAGGAGGCGGCGCGCCTCTTTCCTTCCCCATCCCCCCTTCCTTTCCCCCTCCTAGTAGGAGTAGGAAAGGGGGAGTCCTACTCCTACTAGGAGGAGGACTCCTCCTCCTTGGCGCGCCCACAAGGGCCGGTCGGCCTCCCCCTTGCTCCTTTATATACGGGGGCAGGGGGCACCCTAGAGACACACAAGTTGATCTACGGATCGTTCCTTAGCCGTGTGCGGTGCCCCCCTCCACCATATTCCACCTCGGTCATATTGTCGCGGAGTTTAGGCGAAGCCCTGCGCCGGTGGAACATCATCATCGTCACCACGCCGTCGTGCTGACGGAACTCATCCCCGACGCTTTGCTGGATCGGAGCCCGGGGAACGTCATCGAGCTGAACGTGTGCTGAACACGGAAGTGCCGTACGTTCGGTGCTTGGATCGGTCAGATCATGAAGACGTATGACTACATCAACCGCGTTGTCATAACGCTTCCGCTTACGGTCTACGAGGGTACGTGGACAACACTCTCCCCTCTCGTTGCTATGTTATCACCATGATCTTGCATGTGCGTAGGAAATTTTTTGAAATTACTACGTTCCCCAACAGCCACCTATCCCGGAGGGCCCCATGGGCTGAAGTGGGGAGGGGATCCAACCCCTAGTGGGCTGGTGCGCCCCACTAGGGCCTCCCCCTGCGCCTAGGGCAGGAATCCCTAGGGGTGGGGGGCACCCACCTTGGCTTGGGGGGCAAGCCACCCCCTTGGCCGCCGCCCCCCCTTGGAGATCCCATCTCCTAGGGCCGGCGCCCCCCAGGGGGCCTATATAAAGAGGGGGGAGGGAGGGCAGCCGCACCCCAAGTCTCTGGCGCCTCCCTCTCCCCTGCAACACCTCTCCCTCTCGCAAGTGCTTGGTGAAGCCCTGCCGAGATCGCTGCTGCATCCACCACCACGCCATCGTGCTGCTGGATCTTCATCAACCTCTCCTTCCCCCTTGCTGGGTCAAGAAGGAGGAGACATCTCCCCAACCGTATGTGTGTTGAACACGGAGGTGTCGTCCGTTCGGCGTTAGGATCTCCGGTGATTTGGATCACGACGAGTACGACTCCCTCAACCCTGTTCTCTTGAACGCTTCTGCACGCGATCTACAAGGGTATGTAGATGCACTCCTCTCTCTCGTTGCTAGATGACTCCATAGATTGATCTTGGTGAAGCATAGAAATTTTTATTTTCTGCAACGTTCTCCAACAGTGGTATCAGAGCTAGGTCTATGCTTCGTTACTATGCACGAGTAGAACACAAACTTGTTGTGGGCGTAGATGTTGTCAATTTTCTTGCCACTACTAGTCTTATCTTCCTTCGGCGGCATCTGGGGATAAAGCGGCCCGGACCGACCTTACACGTACGCTTACGTGAGACAGGTTCCACCGACTGACATGCAGTAGTTGCATAAGGTGGCTAGCGGGTGTCTGTCTCTCCCACTTTAGTTGGAGCAGATTCGATGAAAAGGGTCCTTATGAAGGGTAAATAGAAATTGGCATATAACGTTGTGGTTTTACGTAGGTAAGAAACGTTCTTGCTAGAAAACCTATAGAAGCCACGTAAAAACTTGCAACAACAATTAGAGGACGTCTAACTTGTTTTTGCAGCATATGCCTTGCGATGTGATATGGCCAAAAGGATGTGATGAATGATATATGTGATGTATGAGATTGATCATGTTCTTGTAATAGGAATCACGACTTTCATGTCGATGAGTATGACAACCGGCAGGAGCCATAGGAGTTGTCTTTATTTTTTGTATGACCTGCGTGTCATTGAATAACGCCATGTAAATTACTTTACTTTATTGCTAAACACGTTAACCATAGAAGTAGAAGTAGTCGTTGGCGTGACAACTTCATGAAGACTCGATGATGGAGATCAAGGTGTCATGCTGGTAACAAAGATGATCATGGCGCCCCGAAGATGGAGATCAAAGGAGCAATATGATATTGGCCATATCATGTCACTATTTGATTGCATGTGATGTTTATAATGTTTTACATCTTATTTGCTTAGAACGACGGTAGCTTAAATAAGATGACCCCTCGAAATAATTTCAAGAAAAGTGTTCCCCCTAACTGTGCACCGTTGCGAAAGGTTCGTTGTTTCGAAGCACCACGTGATGATCGGGTGTGATAGATCCTAACATTCGAATACAACGGGTGTAAGCCAGATTTACACATGCAATACACTTAGGTTCACTTGACGAGCCTAGCATGTACAAACATGGCCTTGGAACACTGAAGACCGAAAGGTCGAGCATGAGTCGTATAGAAGATACGATCAGCATGAAGATGTTTACCGATGATGACTAGTCCGTCTCACGTGATGATCGGACACGGCCTAGTTGACTCGGATCATGTTTCACTTAGATGACTAGAGGGATGTCTATCTGAGTGGGAGTTCATTGAACAATTTGATTAGATCAACTTAATTATCATGAACTTAGGGTAAAAACCTTTGCAAAATGTCTTGTAGATCAAATGGCCAACGCTCATGTCCAACTCAACTTCAACGCGTTCCTAGAGAAAACCAAGCTGAAAGATGATGGCAGCAGCTATACGGACTGGGTCCGGAACCTGAGGATCATCCTCATAGCTGCCAAGAAAGATGATGTCCTAGAAGCACCACTAGGTGAAGCACCCATCCCAGAGAACCAAGACATCATGAACGCTTGGCAGTCTCATGCTGATGATTACTCCCTCGTTCAGTGCGGCATGCTTTACAGCTTAGAACCGGGGCTCCAAAAGCGTTTTGAGCAACACGGAGCATATGAGATGTTCGAAGAGCTGAAAATGGTTTTCCAAGCTCATGCCCGGGTCGAGAGATATGAAGTCTCCGACAGGTTCTTCTGTTGTAACATGGAGGAAAATAGTTCTGTCAGTGAGCACATACTCAAAATGTCTAGGTTGCACAACTGCTTGACTCAGCTGGGAGTTAATCTCCCGGATGACGCGGTCATTGACAGGATCCTTCAGTCACTTCCACCGAGCTACAAGAGCTTTGTGATGAACTTCAATATGCAGGGGATGGAAAAGACCATTCCTGAGGTATATTCAATGCTGAAATCAGCAGAGGTAGAGATCAAAAAGGAACATCAAGTGTTGATGGTGAATAAAACCACTAAGTTCAAGAAAGGCAAGGGTAAGAAGAACTTCAAGAAGGATGGCAAGAGAGTTGCCGCGCCCGGTAAGCCAGTTGCCGGGAAGAAGTCAAACAATGGACCCAAGCCTGAAATCGAGTGCTTTTATTGCAAGGGAAGTGGTCACCGAAGCGGAACTGCCCCAAGTACTTAGCGGACAAGAAGGCCGGCAACACCAAAGGTATATCTGATATACATGTAAATGATCTGTACCTTACCAGCACTCGTAGTAGCTCCTGGGTATTTGATACCGGTGCGGTTGCTCATATTTGTAACTCAAAGCAGGAGCTGCGGAATAAGCGGAGACTGGCGAAGGACGAGGTGACGATGCGCGTTGGGAATGGTTCCAAGGTCGATGTGATCGCCGTCAGCACGATACCTCTACATTTACCTACGGGATTAGTTTTAAACCTCAATAATTGTTATTTAGTGCCAGCATTGAGCATGAACATTGTATTAGGATCTCGTTTAATTCGAGATGGCTACTCATTTAAATCCGAGAATAATGGTTGTTCTATTTATGTGAGAGATATGTTTTATGGTCATGCCCCGCTGGTCAATGGTTTATTCTTAATGAATCTTGAACGTGATGTTACACATATTCATAGTGTGAATACCAAAAGATGTAAAGTTGATAACGATAGTCCCACATACTTGTGGCACTGCCGCCTTGGTCACATTGGTGTCAAGCGCATGAAGAAGCTCCATGCTGATGGACTTTTAGAGTCTCTAGATTATGAATCGTTTGACACATGCGAACCATGCCTCATGGGCAAAATGACCAAGACTCCGTTCTCAAGAACAATGGAGCGAGCAACCAACTTATTGGAAATCATACATACTGATGTGTGCGGTCCAATGAGCATTGAGGCTCGCGGAGGATATCGTTATGTTCTCACTCTCACTGATGACTTGAGTAGATATGGGTATGTCTACTTGATGAAACACAAGTCTGAGACCTTTGAAAAGTTCAAGGAATTTCAGAATGAGGTAGAGAATCAACGTGACCGAAAGATAAAGTTCTTACGATCAGATCGTGGGGGAGAATATTTAAGTCATGAATTTGGTACGCACTTAAGGAACTTGGAATCGTTTCACAACTCACGCCGCCTGGAACACCTCAGCGAAATGGTGCGTCCGAACGTCATAATCGCACTCTATTGGATATGGTGCAATCTATGATGTCACTTACCGATTTACCGCTATCATTTTGGGGATACGCTCTAGAGACAGCTACATTCACTTTAAATAGGGTACCGTCTAAATCTGTTGAGACTACACCGTATGAATTATGGTTTGGGAAGAAACCTAAGCTGTCGTTTCTAAAAGTTTGGGGATGCGATGCTTATGTCAAGAAACTTCAACCTGAAAAGCTCGAACCCAAGTCAGAAAAATGCGTCTTCATAGGATACCCTAAGGAAACCATTGGGTATACCTTCTACTTAAGATCTGAGGGCAAGATCTTTGTTGCCAAGAACGGGTCCTTTCTGGAGAAAGAGTTTCTTTCGAAAGAAGTAAGTGGGAGGAAAGTGGAACTTGATGAAGTACTACCTCTTGAACTAGTAAGTAGCACAACTCAGGAAGATGTTCCTGTGGTGCCTGCACCAACTAGAGAGGAAACTAATGATGATGATCAAGGTACTTTGGATCAATTTACTACTGAACTTTGTAGGTCCACGAGGACACGTTCCACACCAGAGTGGTATGGCAACCCTATCCTGGAAATCATGTGGTTAGACAACGGTGAACCTTCGAACTATGAAGAAGCAATGGCGGGCCCAGATTCCAACAAATGGCTTGAAGCCATGCAATCCGAAATAGGATCCATGTATGAAAACAAAGTATGAACTTTGACAGACTTGCCCGATGATTGGCCAGCGATAGAAAACAAATGGATCTTTAAGAAGAAGACGGACGTGGATGGTAATGTTACCATCTATAAAGCTCGACTTGTCGCTAATGGTTATCGACAAGTTCAAGGGATACTATCCCGTAGCAAAGCTAAAGTCCGTCCGAATCATGTTAGCAATTGCCGCATACTATGATTATGAGATATGGCAAATGGACGTCAAAATTCCTTAATGGCCATCTTAAGGAAGAACTGTATATGATGCAGCCGGAAGGTTTTGTCGATCCTAAGAATGCTAACAAGGTATGCAAGCTCCAGCGCTCCATCTATGGGCTGGTGCAAGCATCTCGGAGTTGGAACATTTGCTTTAATGAACTGATCAAAGCGTTTGGGTTTATGCAGACTTATGGAGAAGCCTGCATTTACAAGAAAGTGAGTGGGAGCTCTGTAGCATTTCTCATATTATATGTGGATGACATACTTTTGATGGGAAATGATATAGAACTTTTGGACAGCATTAAGGCCTACTTGAATAAGTGTTTTTCAATGAAGGACCTTGGAGAAGCTGCTTACATATTAGGCATCAAGATCTATAGAGATATATCAATACGCCTCATAGGTCTTTCACAAAGCACATACCTTGATAAGACATTGAAGAAGTTTAATATGGATCAGTCCAAGAGGGGGTTCTTGCCTATATTGCAAGGTGTGAAATTGAGCTCGGCTCAATGTCCGACCACGACAGAATATAGAGAAAAGATGAGTGCCGTCCCCTATGCCTCGGCCATAGGGTCTATCATGTATTCCATGACATGTACCAGACCTGATATAAACCTTGCCGTAAGTTTGGTAGGAAGGTACCAAAGTAATCCCGGCATGGAACACTGGACAGCGGTCAAGAATATCTTGAAGTACCTGAAAAGTACTAAGGATATGTTTCTCATATATGGAGGTGACGAAGAGCTCGTCAGAAGGGTTACGTCGATGCTAGCTTCGACACGATCCGATGACTCTAAGTCACAAACCGGATACGTGTATATTTTGAATGGTGGGGCAGTAAGCTGGTGCAGTTGCAAGCAAAGCGTCGTGGCGGGATCTACATGTGAAGCGGAGTACATGGCAGCCTTGGAGGCAGCGCATGAAGCAATCTGGGTGAAGCAGTTCATCACCGACCTAGGAGTCGTACCCAATGCGTCGGGGCCGATCACACTCTTCTGTGACAACACTGGAGTTATTGCACTTGCCAAGGAGCCCAGGTTTCACAAGAAGACCAGGCACATTAAGCGTCGCTTCAACTCCATTCGTGAAAATGTTCAAGATGGAGACATAGATATTTGTAAAGTACATACGGACCTGAATGTAGCAGATCCATTGACTAAACCTCTCCCTAGAGCAAAACATGATCAACACCAGAACGCAATGGGTGTTCGATACATCACAATGTAACTAGATTATTGACTCTAGTGCAAGTGGGAGACTGTTGGAAATATGCCCTAGAGGCAATAATAAAATGATTATTATATTTACTTGTTCATGATAACTGTCTATTATTCATGCTATAATTGTGTTATCTGGAAATCGTAATACATGTGTGAATATATAGACCACAACACGTCCCTAGTGAGCCTCTAGTTGACTAGCTCGTTGATCAACAAATAGTCATGGTTTCCTGACTATGGACATTGAATGTCATTGATAATGGGATCACATCATTAGGAGAATGATGTGATGGACAAGACCCAATGCTAAGCATAGCACAAAGATTGTGTAGTTTGTTTAGCTAGAGCTTTTCCAAATGTCAAGTATCATTTCCTTAGAACATGTGATTGTGCAACTCCCGGATACCGTAGGAGTTCTTTGGGTGTGCCAAACGTCACAACGTAACTGGGTGACTATAAAGGTCCACTACGGGTATCTCCGAAAGTGTCTGTTGGGTTGGCACGAATCGAGACTGGGATTTGTCACTCCGTATGATGGAGAGGTATCTCTGGGCCCACTCGGTAAAGCATCATCATAATGAGCTCAATGTGACCAAGTGTCTGGTCACGGGATCATGCATTACGGTACGAGTAAAGTGACTTGCCGGTAACGAGACTAAACGAGGTATTGGGATACCGACGATCGAATCTCGGGCAAGTAACGTACAGATTGACAAACGGAATTGTATACGGGATTGATTGAATCCTCAAAATCGTGGTTCATCCGATGAGATCATCGAGGAGCATGTGGGAGCCAACATGGGTATCCAGATCCCGCTGTTGGTTATTGACCAGAGAGGCGTCTCGGTCATGTCTGCATGTCTCCCGAACCCGTAGGGTCTACACACTTAAGGTTCGGTGACGCTAGGGTTGAAGAGATATTAGTATGCAGTAATCCTAAAGTTGTTCGGAGTCCCGGATGAGATCCCGGACGTCACGAGGAGTTCCAGAATGGTCCGAAGGTAAAGATTCATATATAGAAAGTCAAGTTTCGGCCATCGGGAAAATTTTGGGGGTCACCGGTATTGTACCGGGACCACCGGAAGGGTCCCGGGGGTCCACCGGGTGGGGCCACCAATCCCGGAGGGCCCCATGGGCTGAAGTGGGGAGGGGATCCAGCCCCTGGTGGGCTGGTGCGCCCCCCTAGGGCCTCCCCATGCGCTTAGGGCAGGAAATCCTAGGGGTGGGGGCGCCCCCCTTGGCTTGGGGGGCAAGCCACCCCCTTGGCTGCCCCCCCCTTGGAGATCCTATCTCCTAGGGCTGGCGCCCCCCAGGGGGCCTATATAAAGATGGGGGAGGGAGGGCAGCCGCACCCCAAGTCTCTGGCGCCTCCCTCTCCCCTACAACACCTCGCCCTCTCGCAAGTGCTTGGCGAAGCCCTGCCAAGATCGCTGCTGCATCCACCACCACGCCGTCGTGCTGCTGGATCTTCATCAACCTCTCCTTCCCCGTTGCTGGATCAAGAAGGAGGAGACGTCTTCCCAACCGTACGTGTGTTGAATGCGGAGGTGCCGTCCGTTTGGCGCTAGGATCTCCGGTGATTTGGATCACGACGAGTACGACTTCCTCAACCCTGTTCTCTTGAACGCTTCCGCACGCGATCTACAAGGGTGTGTAGATGTGCACTCCTCTCTCTCGTTGCTAGATGACTCCATAGATTGATCTTGGTGAAGCATAGAAAATTTTATTTTCTGCAACGTTCTCCAACATTTTGGTCGGCCCAAAGCAAGTCTGTCACCATCCCGAGTACATGCGCCAGCTCAGGTCTTAGGACATAGAACGTATGTTGTACTAGAGACTCATAGATGACATATTGCTGCGTCTCATAGTTGGGTCTGTCCGACTCGGACCTTATCTCAACACGGATCCGACTATGTCGAATCCGACCAGACCTTTCCAAGTCCATATTATCCGGTTAGCATCCAATGCTCCATGGCTAGTGAGACCAAGCCATCGACCGTGTCATATGCTAGTCTAGTCGGCTGCGCGTCCACACAGCCCTTTCGACTAGGGACCTTTTAGGACAGTCATCATACAATGCATAGTCCCACAAACAAGTCACGTACTTGCTGATACACATCATTGATAATGTCCAAGGACTATCTTTATTCATAAACACATAGGAAATATCATCATACATGATTGCCTCTAGGGCATATCTCCAACAGTCTCCCACTTGCACTAGAGTCAATCAAATACACATCGAATGCCCATAGCTCTAACGTGCCCCTCATGCTTGGGTTGTGGAAGCGGCTTAGTCAACGGATCTGCAACATTTGTATCCGTGTGAATCTTGCATAACTCTACATCACCATTCTTTACGATCTTTCATATCAGGTGATATTTCCGATCTATGTGTCTGACCTTGTGGTGATTCCTTGGCTCCTTGGCTTGTGCGATGGCACCAGAATTATCACAATAAAGGTCCAACGGTTTTACCGAGGCTGGGAAAATACCAAGATCATCTAGAAAATGCCAGATCCAAACACCTTCCTTTGCAGCTTCACAAGCCGCAATGTATTAGGCTTCTGTGGTAGAATCGGCCACCGTATCCTGCTTGGAACTCATCGAGTGCACTGCTCCTCCGTTCAGGACGTACACGAATCCGGACTGTGATCGACAATCATCTCTGTCGGTTTGGAAACTAGCATCGGCGTAACCCCTTACGACGAGCTCTTCCTCACCTCCATAAACTAGGAACATCTCTTTAGTCCTTTTCAGGTACTTCAAAATAGTCTTTACCGCTGCCCAGTGACTCTCACCTGGGTTGGCCTGGTATCTGCTTGTTAGGCTTATTGCAAAAGCAACATGAGGCCTTGTACATATCATGGCATACATGATGGATCCAATTGCCGAGGCATACGGAATCCTACTCATCCTGCTTCGCTCATCAGATGTCGAAGGACTCTGAGTCTCGCTTAGCCTTATACCATGTGAGAGTGGCAAGAACCCTTTCTTCACCTCACTCATGTTGAACCGCTTCAACACTTTATCTATGTACGTGCTCTGGCTTAAGCCGAGCATCCTCCTTGATCTATCTCTATAGATCTTAATGCCTAAAATATACAATGCTTCACCAAGGTCTTTCATCGAAAACTTGCCATTCAATGACTCCTTGACCGAGTTTAGCATCGAAACATCATTTCCGATCAGTAGTATGTCGTCCACATACAAGATCAAAAACACTATCGAGCTCCCACTTAACTTCTTGTATAAACAAGAGTCCTCTTCGCTTTTGATGAAACCGAGACCAGTGACGACCTCAACGAATGTTCCAACTCCGAGATGCTTGCTTCAACCCATAAATGGATATCTTGAGCCTGTATACTTTACTAGTGCTAGTCGGATCGACAAAACCCTCGGGCTGTATCATATACACATCCTTGGTTAAATTTCCGTGAAGGAAAGCCGTTTTGACATCCATCTGCCATATCTCGTAATTGAAATATGCAGCTATAGCTAGTATGATCCTCACCGATTTCAGCATCGCTACCGGCGAGTAAGTCTCGTCGTAGTCAATTCCTTGAACTTGTCCATAACCTTTAGCGACAAGCCGAGCTTTGTGGATCTGAACATTTCCATCCACATCGGTTTTCTTCTTAAAGACCCTTTTGCAACCAATGGCAGTTACGCCAGGTGGCGGATCAACCAAGTCCCAGACTTGGTTCTCATCCATGGACTTTAACTCGGATCTCATGGCCTCCAGCCATGCCTCGGAATCTGGGCTTACCATCGCTTCCGCATACGTGGCCGGTTTGTTGCTTTCTAGCAACAATACATCACGCACTCTGCGCAATCTTTTCGACCTCTGTGGTTCGGGTGCCGCTTCCACTACGGGTTCCTTGACTGACTCCGGTATGATCCCATCACCAGCTGAGCCATCCCCGAGTGATCCTCCAATTTCTTCGAGTCGAACCGTCCTCCCACTGGCCTCCCGACTGAGAAACTCTTTTTCAAGGAAAACCCCATTCCGAGCAACAAACACTTTGTTCTCTTCCCGGTTGTAGAAGCTATATCCCAAGGTTTCCCTCGGATATCCCACGAATATGCATTTATCCGATTTAGGTGTAAGCTTGTCTGACATAAGTCGCTTGACAAATGCTTCACAACCCCAAATCTTTAGAAAAGACAAACTGGGACTCTTCCCGGTCCACATCTCATGTGGTGTCTTGTCTACGGATTTTGATGGTACCCTGTTAAGTGTGAAAGCTGAAGTTTCTAGAGCGTATCCCCAGAATGACAAGGGTAAATCCGATTTGCTCATCATAGACCGGACCATGTCCAACAAGGTCCTATTCCTCCGTTCCGACACATCGTTTCTTTGTGGCGTACCTGGAGGTGTGAGCTGAGGTACTATACCTCGACTTTTCAGATGATCATCAAACTCCTGGCTCATGTACTCACCTCCACGATCAGATCGCAGAAGCTTTATTGTCTTGCCGAGCTGATTCTCAACCTCATTCTGAAACTCTTTGAACTTTTCAAAAGTTTTTGACTTGTGCCTCATCAAATAGATATATCCATATCTACTCAAGTCGTCGGTAAAAGTCACGAAGTACTGATAGCCACCTCTGGCAGTTGTGCTCATTGGACCACACACATCACTATGTATAAGTTCCAATAGCTCGGATGCCCTCTCGCAACTCTTTGCAAAAGGAGACTTAGTCATCTTGCCGAGCAAGCATGATTCACATGTCTCGAACGACCCAAAGTCGGACAAAGTTAGGAGCCCATCATCATGGAGCTTCTTCATGCGTTTCAGACTAATGTGTCCAAGCCGGCAATGCCAGAAGTATGTCGGATTTATCTCATTAGGCTTATGCCTCTTGACATTCACGTTATAGACTGGTTCCTGTTCTAGATTCAATATGAATAGCCCATCAACAATGGGTGCATAGCCGTGGAACATACCATTCAAAAATATCGAACAACCATTGTCCTTTAAATTGAATTCATAACCTTGACTCATCAAACATGAGGCAGAAATAATGTTCCGACTAAGTGCAGGAATGTAATAACAATTATTCAATTCCATAATGAATCCGGAAGGAAGTTGGAGCTGCATCGTGCCGACCTCCAATGCAACAACTCTTGCTTTGTTGTCGACCCTGATGTCAATCTCCCCTTGTGCCACACGCCTAGTTCTTACCAGCCCCTACATCGAGTTGCAAATATGAACAACCGATCCGGTATCAAATACCCAAGAGCTACTAGGTATGTCAGCAAGGTAAATGTCTATAACATATGCAACAAGTGTACCTTTGCATGAAGCAGCATTCCCGGCCTTCTTGCCATGCTCTGCAAGCCACTTGCTACAGTTCCTCTTCCAGTGACCGGTCTCCTTGCAGTGAAAGCAAACGGTCTTCAAGTTTGGTCCAGACTTTGGCGCAGCGGCAGAGGTTACCGTCTCCGTGCCCTTTGCCTTAGCCTTTTTCTTGGACCAACTCTTCTTGAACTTAGCTGATTTCTGCACCATCAACACTTGATGCGTGCCTTTCTTAATATCCTGCTCTGCCACTTTGAGCATCCCATGCAATTCAGTGAGCTTCTTATCCATGCCATGCATATGATAGTTCGAGATGAATGTCCCATAGCTAGGCGGAAGAGAACCCAGAACTGCATCAGTAGCCCAAACGATCCAAAGCTTGCACATATCCGATCATCTTGATCACATGTGGGCTCAGTGGATCACCTTCCTTCAGCTTGCAATCCATCAAGGATCGCCAGACGTTGAACCTTTCGGTCCTAGCCTGTGTCTGAAACATGCTCTTGAGACTCTCGATCATATCGTAAGCCTCAACATTTTCGAAATGCTGTTGCAAATCGGGCTCCATACAAGCCAGCATCAGACAACTGATCTCCGTTGATTCATCAACGAGTTTCTGGTAGGCATTCTTAGTTGTTGCATTAGCATGATCGGCAGGTTCCTCTAGAAGTGGATCCTCTAGAACATGTTCCTTTTTATCATGCTTGAGAACAATTCTCAGATTTCTATACCAGGTGGTAAAGTTTGTTCCATTCAGTTTATCCTTTTCCAGAATTGATTTCAATGCAAAGTTGGGTTGAGCAGGTGGTGCCATTGATCTACAACAAAAAATATGCAATCACTAAGGAATGTGTTTATGTAGAGTAATTCTATCCTAAACAGAAATGCTCCCACTGAAGTAAGCATCCCTCCGCAAACTCTCAGTGATTCAGGATCCGACTAGCGCATGCGACTAGTGAGCTTTAGCATCACTGCTAGCCAACATACCTATCCGGTAAGCAACTCCTTGCTAATCATATCTCCATACGACTCCTATCGGTTGGGAAGGTATCTCATACCCCGGCTCCCAACCTTCTTTGCCACAAGGCCCAAAACCGTTTTGATAGCCTTGTCAAGTTAACCTGATGCAGTGCATGTCCGTGTCCGACATGAACCCTTCAGTTCAAGGACACCCAGCAACACCCCAATTTTATGAGCCCACTACTAGACGTACTTGACGTGCGAAGGTGCAACATCAGGAATGGCAATTTACTTGATATTCATGAGGGATCTTTCTTCCATTCTAACATGCATAGAAACAAAGAAGCATAACGATCACAAATAAACACTTATTGTGGCTCCTTCATGGACGTTCTTCTAGGTCGGCTCCGACTCCGATGACCATCTACGAACTCCATCTTGTTTGTCACGCCGAGACGCCAAGCCACCAACATGATCTCTATTATCCAACTACTACAACTAGTAATGAATTTTACATAGAGTCACAAGTCGACACACAGGTTGTTATACAATATAATGACAACACTTTGGCTCCTGTCGGCTGAAAAACATGACACGCAGGCCACGTATAAATTACACACATAAATCACATACACATGAGCCATACTATTCACATCAAGCCTGCAAAACAAAGTTATGCATAGAATCACATTCTACCGGTTTGTGTGTTGGGTACGAAATACACGGCGCTAGCCGGTTAGTGGGCGGGTTGAAGGGCAGCGCCCTCATGTTGAGCGATGGCAGAGCAGCGCCGACGTTTTTGGAAATCACAGATCGCATCTGAACTCCGTCCACGCCGAATTTTCTGATCTGACCGATCTTATCGATCATCGCGAATCCGATTCGGATTTACTTTTCACTGTTAACCCTGATGGCGGATGACCGACCGGTAGGGGTAGATCATGTCACAACCTCATCGATCCCGATTGACAGAAAACATAGCCTCAACAATCCCCATGTGCAGTTGATCACATCAACCATGCACATAGCCGATCTTATCAACGACAACAGATCTCATCTACCGCCTCCACATATCTAATATGCATATGATCTGAATCCAAATCCTATAGCAGAGGCTCTGATACCACTGTTGGGTTCTACGGTAGGGTCCATAGACTGCAAATAAAAATTCCTACGCGCAAAACAACCAAGAACATGCTATGGGAGATGGATCACAGATCATTACAACTAGATGCGCAGTGTCGTGCAGCGGAAGTAGAGTTGAGGTAGAGCGTCCGCGTGGATCGCCTCCTCCTCGTTCGATCTTCCTCGAACAGCCGGTCGTCCGATCCCACGTACAAGTTCGCCAGAGCGGCGCAAGTGCACCGCCTCTAACGGTATCCGCGCGTGCAGGAGGAACACCGTGCGGCGGACTGCTAGGTCCGATCACACAGTTAGTGGCGAGTGGAGGTGGCTATTCGCAACAGATGCAAACCCTAGTCGCAGCGCCGAGGCGATCAACCGCATGAGTGTGCCGCACATCCACTTTATATAGGTGTCCGTGGCAGGCTTAACACTTGGGCCTCGCACGGACCCTAAAGCCCACATGTCAATCCGAATACAGCTCGGATCACATCCGGCCAGTGTCCTCGGATCCGACCTGGTAGGTTCCTTCCCTTAAGCACGTGACCCCTTAGGTTCAAGTCGGCTTGGTCACAGTTCAGATCACCTCCAACCTCCACGGTTAGTAGCGACCTCTAGCAAGGCGTGCCAACCACCAAGCAGACTATGAAGCTGATTAGGCGAACCTGTACAATGTGTCACACTTCTGTTCCCTTTGCCTCAAGATATATGCTGTCAGGCTCAAGGCGAGACTGTCATCCTTGTGCTAGCCCGACCTCTTTCTTGTTCCAGTGATACCGACCATAAACCGGATTATCTCATAATCCCTGTCGCATGGCCATGCTTATCCTGGTCGGATCACACGAGGGGCCCAGAGTATATCTCTCCTGATCGGAGGGGCAAATCCCATCTTGCTCGACCATGTCTCGCAGCATGGGACTGGACAAACCCGAAACCTACCTTTGTAACTACCCAGTCATAGAGTAGCATTTGGTCGGCCCAAAGCAAGTCTGTCACCATCCCAAGTACATGCGTCAGCTCAGGTCTTAGGACATAGAACGTATGTTGTACTAGAGACTCACAGATAACATATCGCTGCGTCTCATAGTTGGGTCTGTCCGACTCGGACCTTATCTCAACTCGGATCCGACTACGTTGAATCCGACCAGACCTTTTCAAGTCCATATTATCCGTTTAGCATCCAATGCTCCATGGCTAGTGAGACCAAGCCATTGACCATGTCATATGCTAGTCTAGTCGGCTGCGCGTCCACACAGCCCTTTCGACTAGGGACCTTTTAGGACAGTCATCATACAATGCATAGTCCCACAAACAAGTCACGTACTTGCTGATACACATCATTGATAATGTCCAAGGACTATCTTTATTCATAAACACATAGGAAATATCATCATACATGATTGCCTCTAGGGCATATCTCCAACATAATGCACGTTCTTCAGCCGCACGATCTTCCCCGAAGTAAACTTCAGATCGACCGTGCCAACACCATGAACAGAAGCACTTGAACCATTGCCCATCAGCATGGTTGAAGTCCCTGCGGTCTGATAAGACGAAAACATGTAAATATCACTGCATACATGCACATTAGCACCCGTGTCAATCAACCAATCAGGAGAATGACATACTGAAAGAATAGTGGGAAATATATCATAACCAACATCCTTCATGTCAGTGTCTCCAATGACAACATTAGCGGTCTTGCCACCTTTCCCAGGATGACTCTTGTCATAGCGATTAGGGCAACTTGGAGCCCAATGATCAGGATCTCCACACACATGACAAACACCTTTCTTATTGTCATTCTTCTTCTTGAAGTTCGTGTGCTGCACAACCTTGTTCTTCCCATCAAACTTGCCCTTGTTCTTGAACTTGTGGGGCTGGAAGTTCTTCTTCTGTACCAGATTGGCACTAGAACCTCCCTCAATAGCTCGAGCACGGTTGTCCTTTGCTCTCGCCTTTTCTTCCACATCAAGAGTACCAATGAGATCCGGAATGGAAAACTCCTGCCTCTTATACTTCAGTGAGGTAGCAAAGTTCCTCCACGTGGGCGGAAGCTTAGTGATGATACCTCCGGCAATAAACTTGTCCGGTAGGATACAATTGAAGTGCTCAAGTTCTCTAGAAAATGACTGTATCTCATGAGCTTGCTCAACCACGGAGCGCTCTTCAGTCATTCTGTAGTCATAGAATTGCTCCATGATGTACAGCTCAGGGCCAGCATCCGAGACCCCAAACTTGGCCTCGAGTGCATCCCACATATCTTTTCCATTATCAATTGACGCATAAGCATCAACTATGTTCTCACCAAGAACACTCAAGAGAGCAGCCTTAAACAAGGTATCCATTTTCTGAAAAGCTTGTACTTGTTGGGCATCTTGCTCTCCTTCAGGTTTGCCAAGAGTGGCGTCATAGCAGCTCATGTTCTGAAACCATAAGACTGCTCTCACGCGCCACCTCTTATAGTGGATACCCTCAAACATAGGAGGTCTCATGGAAGCAGCAAAACCACTCGGGGTAAATTGCCTATAATAAGGTTTTTGGATTGTTGGAAATATTAGCAATTTACCGAAAGAATTTATTAACAGGAATACTAGATAAAGCATGATTAGTATAGCAGTGATAAAACAAACCATGCGATTTGACAAAGACAAGGTAAATAATATCTTCATATATGAGCTAGAACCGATCATCTCTAGAGCAGACAGTAGATCAAGATGCATATATGAAGTAGAGCCTAACACGTCTAAGGAAAACACTAGAACAAGGAACTGTTGCAGGACTTCTAACAGGAAAGATAAGAACACATACGATACAACAGCAGGAGCAGAGGCACAAGACTTGGGGTCAGTTTCCTCCATGTCGTCGAGGAGGTTGTCGACGTCGGGGAAGTAGTCGTCGTCGGGGAAGTGTCGTGGGAGTCCGGGGCGTCCGTGACGAAGAAGTCAGTAGTCGCGCAGAGCGCTCCCCAAAAACCTTATCACCCTTCTCCCGTACAGGACTCAAAGGTGCGGTTTCGGAGGCCTACTATCCCGACGTGCGGTGCACGCCGCAAGTCGGGATGGGGAAGATCGTAGCAGCAGCGCAGTGCTCAGGAACCGGTGGCGAGAGGAAGAAGTAGTTCTGGTGCGTTTCTCTAAGAGGAGCGACCTCCCTTTTATAGGCGCAAGAGAAGGAGGCGAGAGGGCAGCGACGGAAGGTGAAACGAAGAGACGAAGACGAAGCAAACAGCCAACAGCCGAAGGGTTGCACCATTCACATTCAAACTCCACTATCGCAAAAACTTTTCAGCTTCCGTGTGACCTTTCATATACCCGTAGTGCATGGCAAAAATTTAGACATCGGCTCATTCTCGCAACCTGCGGCGCGACGTGGCGAGGCGGGTGGCGGAGGAGGAGCGCGCGTGGATGTCCCTCTTGTTCTCATGCTCATACAAGTGGGAAAGGAACCTCCCTTATAAAGAGGTCCAGTTCCCTCTAAACTAGCAATGTGGGACTAGACTTTAGTTTCACCTCTTGCCTTGCACGAATGGGCTGCGTGGGCCTCTAGAATTTATTAGGAATTTCTGAAACTGCTATTGGGCTAGGCCCAAATAGACAAAATTTCCAGCACTCCAATGATGAGCACTCAACACGTTTAACGTGTAGTTAATATCATACCAAATATCAATTCTAACGCTAATTACATGATCAACACACAAACAATATCTACCTAACATCTACATGCAATTAATATACTGGCTAATATGAACGTGCATTGCACGTACGAATTATAGTACGTACAAAATTCATAGAAAATCAAGGTAGGGCGAGTGGCCCACCTCACCCTACCGAGTTCTCCGCCTGTGATAGTGACCATATCCACACCAACCATCTCACAAGACCACACAAACAACGAGGTTCTCACATTACCACTGAAATCAAATTGCAATTATATTACTCCCTTCCATCTATATTACTTGTCGCTCAAATTGATTTATCTTAGTACAAAATCATGTGATTATATTAGTGGGATCACCGCACGATGAGACATGCCTTATTTTTGACTTGGCTGAAATGGCCGAAATTTAGAATTTTAGTTGTGCTAGACCGAGTACCAGAATGTATCGTTTATTTTAGGGGGACCGCTATGCGTCCGCGGGCTGATCTTTTTAAAAGATCCGCCGGCTCACGGGCCATCAGATATGGTGTATCGGCGCCCTTCATCATTGCAACATAAGTATTGTTGCAGAAAATTTCTGAAACAGAGGTCTTGTTGCATAACTTTTTTTTTTGCAACTGAGATTTTGTTGTAAATTTTTTTGCAACTGAGATTTTGTTGCAGATTTTTTTTTTTGCAACAGAGGTTTTGTTGAAGAATTTATTTTTTTCATCTTCATCTTTATACAAACATTTTTACAACTACGATTTTGTTGCAGATTTTTTTTTTTGCATCAGAGGCTTTGTTGCAGAATTTCTTTTTCATCAACATACCTAATATTATGGAAGAAACTTGTGCAACGTTGGTGATGTTGCAGAAATTGCAAAAGAAAAATAAGCCATTAGCATGTCACGTGGGACGCTGAGGTGGCGGACGAAATGAGAGGGAGTAGCTACCAATGGACCACAAGGCTTGCACGCTTTCGTGTGAACGCTTCCGGTACGACTTGAGTGAAATCGCCACGAAGGGATCCGACAGTGCAGTGCCCGGCGGAAGTGCAAGTTATGATCAGCCGGCTGATTAATAACGTTTCCCTTATTTTAGTGAAAATTTGACTCCACTTGCGGTTTTATTAGAGGTAAATACGCTAGGAGTTTCCCGCAAAAAAAATACGCTAGGAGTCTTTTTTTTTTGCGGAAAAGAAACTTTTCATTTATGAAAATACACAAGGAGTCTTAGAACTTACACACGACGATAAGTTTGGTGTATAAACTTATAAAATATGTGATTGTGGTCATCGAACTTGCATGAACGTGTAAATACGGTCATATATCCCGTGCGCAGATGTATCCAGTGCATGCGTGGACAGGGTCCACTGTCAGCGACACTTGATGCTCGGACCCTACATTTTTTTTTCTAAAACCTACTTTTATTTTATTTACAGAAGAATGCCAACTCTTGGTGTGTTCCGCCTATCAGTACAAAGCGAAAATTAAGATGAAGTAGTGTGGGCATCAGATTTTAAACCCACGACCACCTACTCATGTTGATGTCTAAAGTGGATAACTACATCTTAATATATTAAACAAAGGCGCGAGCAGAAATAGACTGCGGTCTGTGCGGCCCATTTTGCACTTGTTGGTTTTTTTATAAATCTGTAGAGAGTATCTAAATTATGATCCCAGAAATAAAAATAACTTCAGAATATTCGCGTGTTATAAATATTGTACTTACAAGTGAAATAACTTACTTTAAAACTTGTTAATTTATTATTTTAAAATGTTCAAATATTTAAAATAAAATTTCTTTGAATTATAAAAGGATACTCACACGCAACCTCATCCGGTCACCACCCACATACACACTCCCCAACGCATCCCTTGTCAAGTCTTGTCGCCTCTTACAGGCACACCTACTAGTAGGCGTCTAGAAGTCGGAGAGGCGCTCAGCTGGATCATCTATACTTGCCTAATCTCTGTGACGTTTGGCTTTCTCCCAAATGACCCAATTTTTTTATTACAGGGGCCAATCTACACTGATGCATGTATTTTCTCTTAATTTTTACACTGTTCATCTTCAAACTACTAGCAAAGCAGGGATGTCAGGGGGCCAGGGCCCCTGTGGTCCCCCCTCCCCCCTGTCTCCGCCACTGCTTTCTCCATTCTTCAGAACGTTCTCCACAGTCTCCCTCCTCTCTCTCTCTCTCAATCTCCGATAATCACTGGTATGCTTCAACTCCTCTCTCCCTCCCTCTGAAATACTGCAAGCCCTATAAAATAGAGGAGCTCTTGTTTTACCTTCACCCTGCTAGCTCCAATTTCCTCTATATCCCGAAGTGTTTTCTTCTACTTTTAGTTGGTACATTTTTACCTAAAAGTTTTAGACACGATTCGTTTTTGTTGTAGATCCATTCTGTGGTTAGGAGATGAGCAAGCCATGGAAGAAACGCAAGGAGCTGGATGAACATCGCTACTGGAACCACACAGAGGAGCAAGATAAGCATTTCTTCAAGGTTATGATTGGCGACTTCCATGAGAGAATGGTAATTTTCATTGGCTATTTTCAGTTCGGCTCTGTTCTGCCTTCCTAGGGTACTTTTATTTTCAAGTGGATTATGTTCTAGCTTTCTATGGAAACAAAAAAGGAACCTCTTGGAGTGAAACTGCATTACTTAATTCGGTCAGATCTGGGCAACTCTCTGTTCTCTCATGTTACTCTGTTTCACATCTGAACTATAGCAGATGAGCTTTCTTCAGCGTTTTCTTTTTTGTAGCACATTTTGGAGTCTCCTGACCTGGTGTGATTTACCTTGTTTCCGACAGATCATACCAGATAGGCTTGCTCAACATTTCAGGGGGCAAACAGGACGAACTATTAAGCTAGCGTCACGACATGGTTACACTTTTGATGTTCAGATTACCAAGAATTTGGGGAAACTAGTCCTTGATTCGGGATGGAAGGCGTTTGCTCGTGCCCATAACTTGAGAACGGGGGACTTTCTTGTGTTCAAGTATGATGGCCACTCTCAGTTGAAGGTTTTGATCTTTGGCCCGAGCGGTTGCGAGAAAATCCCGGCGTGTAATCTCATGAAAAATGCTGCTGCTGGTAAAGAATGGTGGGGAAACACTGCTGGCATTGTAAACCCTTGTCATGATCTTCCCATGAAATTTCCACAAAGGGGAAGACAGATTAGGCCAAGCAAGGATACCTCAAGGCAGGGGAATGACATTATCAATGTCAGCTCGTCGAGCTCTGCTTCAGATTCAGCAGGTTATGATTCACAATGTCAAACCTGCCATACATTATGCCCCATATAACTTAATATATGCATCATACTTTTATTTTCTTTGTTTAGGAGGTATTTCATCTTCAGAAGATGATCATTCCATGCCAGGTTGTATCCTCGCAAATGGCACCCTCTTGAATCTAAATCAGGTGCAGAAGAAGCAACTTAAAGAAAAAGTCCGAGCTATGAATTCCGAAATCCCCATTTATGGGTGTGTCATAAGGAAGAGCAACCCGTAGCCTTGTGAGTTAAAAATCTCTGTTCTTGAATAGATACTGTATTGTTAATGAGCGGTCAAGCTGGCTGTTTATCTTTGCATTTTACTTACAGAAACAATGTATGTCTTACCCAAGTGTTGTTGGCTTATTCTGCATATTGATTGAAGTTGTTTTTGAGTCATTGGGATAGAAAATTCTAGTTGGAGCAGATTGAAACTTAAAGAACTTTGCTACTAGACTACATAATGATAGTAGCATGGACGTGCAGATAGTCCACTACACCATGCTGTTTGTTTCGAATTAGCATTACTAAAGAAGATCCTTTCTCCCTTTACCAGGATATATCAAGAAAATATGCTGAAGTATACCTTCCATTTAAGGAACAAATGCTGACCCTTCAGCGCCATGGCAAGAAGTGGGAAGTGCGTTGTCGTGTTAAGAAGAACAAAAACAAAAGGCTCATGAGAGGATGGAAGCATTTTGCGCGTGGCAACAACTTGACGCTCGGAGATGCCTGCCTCTTTGAGCTACTGAGAAACAAGAAGTATGTGATGAATGTGTGCTAATGAAACCTTGATTAATAATGCACTAGACCACCAGTTCTCGTTTCAAAGAGTTTTCCACGCAAAAACGTTGGCTCCAAACTTGTTTTTAGTGCATGTGTTCTCCGATCAAGTCAGAAACGAAGCTCTACGTTTTGCGCCCATCCGGTTTTCAAAATTTGAACTTCTACTGTGCGCCTCCTTTGACCAGGCGACGCACACTGTGCGCACGGTACCGCCTCCCATAGTCTTTGAACCGGACGCGGCATGTACGGACGTGACCGCCCCCGTCCTTCCCACCCACTCCTCGTCCTGCCTTGGACCGCCCCCGTCAACCACCTCCACACCACCGAATCCCCCACCTCTGCAAGATAAGATTCACGCCACTGTTCATTGCGTGGAATCCGCTGCCCATGACCGTTTTGACCACAATCCACTCGATGAGCCGGGACACGTGGACCGCTCCCCTCGATCGTCCGCCACCGTCGCGTCTCCTCGCTCCCCTTCCCTCGCTACAAATATTGAGCTAGCTGCCTACGCCGTCCCCCCCATAGACCAGGCTACAAAAAAACCTGACACGACCACCACCGAGCCGTCTCCACGCCTCCCATCAAATCACACTGACAGTGCGGCCCCACATGAGTCGACCCAGCCGCCCTCCGGTCGGCAACGCAGACCCCGCGCTTCCCCAGATAGCTCCACCCACCTAAAAACATACCCAACTGTCTCTGATTCACGGGCCCCCCTCACGCCCACCACCTCCTCCACCGCGCTCAACAAAAACAACGCCTGCATGCCCACGCATGCGCACATCATCGCCTCTACTCCACCACCTGCCTCCCCTACCGTCGCCAGCCTACGTGCTGCCCAGTCACCTCAGCTCCGTCCCAAGATCACCACGCACCACTCGCCCGCCTCTGCCATTGCTGCCTCCCCCCTGCGATCATCGATCTCCGCAACCATGCCGGACCCGCGCTCCTACCGGGAGGTGCTGCTGTGCACCTCGCCTCAGGTCGCTGCGCTCGCCTGCCCTCCCCAATCTGCATCCCCGGCCTATATATCTCCCCCCTCTGCGCTAGCCAACCCCAAACACATCCACCTACACTACAGCCGCAAGAACAAGAGAAGGTGCTTCCGGTGCCTTGCTAGTGACCACAACATCGCTGACTGCCGCGACCCTGTCCGGTGCTCCCGCTGCTGGTGCTCCGGCCACCGGAGTTACAGGTGCAAGGCCGTCCGTCTGCTCCCGTTCTTCCCTCCTATGCCCCCAAATCCTCGTATTAATCCAGCTTTCGTGCCGCCTCCCTGCAGCTCAATGGCGCATACCACGGGTACTCACACCGCCTCCGGCTCCTCGGCCGGCTCCGCGGTCTCTGACGGCGCACCAATCTGGTTTGGCTCCCACTGCGTCCTCACCAACGATCTGCCTCCATTCCGTCTCCCTCTCATCTTCGGGCCTCGTGCATCCTCTTCCTCCTCCCCGCCACCGTCCTTCGCACCACCACCGCCTCCCTCCCCTTTCCACATCCCCTCAGCTGCATCAACCTACACACACTCACCTCCACACGTCCCTCTCCTCGTCCCCCCCACCTGTCTCGTCCGACAGGTTGACAACATCGCATATGTGCACCTAGACACGCCCCTCCACAACCCCTTCAGATTCATTCGCCAAGCCATCGCTCACCACCGCAACAACCCGGCCTTCGGCCTCACCTCCGCTTCCCGTGGCGCCGGTCGTCTCTCCTTTCACAATGTGGAGGAGAGACTGGCGGCCACTGGCCATGGCCCTATCCACTTCCAGGGCAACACGCTCTTCTTCGAAAGCCCAGAACACGCCGACAACAGATCCACTGCCATCTTCCTCCACATGGCTGAGATAGAAGCCTTCGACTTCCCGGACGAACTTTGGCACCCTGAGGGTGTCGACTACTTCTTCTCCCACCTTGGCGATTTTGTCTCCGCTGACCAACACTGTTTCCAGGGCGACTACTCCAGTGTCCGCGCTCTTGTCATGGTGGCCCGTGATTTTGTCCTTCCACCATGCCTTATGGTTCGCCTCCCAGACAACAATGTTGTCATCGTCAGGCTTGAGAGCCGTGCGTTCTTCCGCCATGGTTCTCAGGCCTCACCCTTCTCCTCGGAGGAGGACGATGATGGTACCCTCTCCTCCCTCGCCACAATCCCACACCTCTCTCCGTCCTCCATCTCACAGATCAGAAACATTGCCTCGGCTATGTCACCTTTTGCTTGCGTCCCGGAGTCTCCCACGGGCCCTCCTCCTTCGCCGGTGGATCGGCCTCTTGAAGGTATCCCGATCTTTGCTGTCATGGCTGATGGCTTGCCCGTCGCCATGCTGGTTCACGCACCTTGGGCTCCCCATGCTCCTCCTCCCTCTCCGGCTAGGGATCGGGCTCGCCTTCGACCTCAGCGCTCTCCTCTAGCCCTACCTCCACCCCCACCTGCTTCTCCGCCCCCTGTTGCGCAGTCCCCTCCGCCATTTCCTGCTGCTCCCTTGGCCGTGCTCTCGCCTGAGCCTACCCACGAATGCCTGGCTAGGCGCATCAGCAGGCGCGCTAAGATGGCGGCGGACTCTGGCATCAAGGCCAGGCGCAGCGCCAGGCTGGCTGAAATCGAGCCGCCTGTCTACTCAACCATGACCGCCAGGGCCATGCGCTCCAAGGCCAAGAAGCTTGACCTGGCATCTGCGTCCAAGGATCTTGCGGATGCCCTGATCCATGCTCGTCTTTGTGACGAGTCTGGGTCCGTCGACGGTGCGTCCCGCGGCCTTGCCTCTCCTGAAGATCTTGCTGCTGTCGCTGCGGCCTGTGGTGCCTCGCAGGATGCGGTTGCAGACATTGCGTCCGGCTCTGGTGACCCAGACTCGCCATGATCAAGTCTACGTTCAGTGCCCACGCGTGGGCTGGCCAACTACAGCCATGTATCCGGTCCCTAGTTTCACTATGTAGTTGTTATCGTAGCCAATCCGAACCTGGTTGGGTGTTCACGCCTACTTCTGTCAGATCGTCCTGCTGTACTTTGACACGATATGGTTGTCGATCGTGTCAATACCCCTATGTATGGTGCTACCTCAGGTTTCCTCTATGAAAAGCGCTTCCTACTCTATTGTATCGTGGAATGTTCGTGGTCTTGGAGATAATGACAAGTGCGCAAATGTGTTCTCTAAACTAAACTGTTTACGACCGTCCATAGCCCTCCTCCAAGAAACCAAACTACAAAACCCTGACACCATCAAGCTCCGTTCGATCCTGCCTCGCTTCCTCGACTCCAACAATCACCTCGACACTTCGGGGACGGCTGGTGGCATTCTTTCGGCCACAAACTCACGTTGCTTCTCGCTTACCAATTGCCAACACAAACGATTCACATCAACCCTAACCCTATCATGTCTTGCATCGCCCCACAACATCTTTGTTACAAATGTATATGCTCCATCGCAACGTGACCAAAAAAACGAATTCCTTGACGAACTAAAAGCAATTAAACCACCTACACAATCACCTTGGCTCCTCATTGGTGATTTCAACATCACCAGATTCCTCCACGAGCGTAATAACTCTAACTTCCGCAGGACAGAAGCCGACGCTTTCAACGACACAATCGATCACCTTGCCCTCATTGAACTGCCTCTACTAGACAGAGAGTTCACTTGGTCAAACAAGAGACAGACTCCTACTCTAATTAGGATAGATAGAGTGCTGATCAACTTAGCCTGGGATGCCACGTTCCCAAACTCCCACTTAACCTCTCTCACCAGGTTCATTTCGGACCACGTACCGCTCCTAGTCACTGTATCTACGTCCGTCCCATCTTCCCGCCTTTTCCGATTTCAAAATTTTGGGCCTCATTTCCAAAATGCGCTGACATTGTGCGTGCTCGCTGGCAGCCCATCACTGTCCAACACAGGCCAACTAACCAGGCCGCCACCCTCGCTGGCTGCATAAAATCTACTCGATCCGCACTAAAGTCCTGGGCCAAAACCCTGAAGCCCATCTATCAACGGGAAACGGACTGTAAACTGGCCATCCAGGCCCTCGATTTGAATGAAGAAATCGCCCCACTCCTCCCGCTCGAACAAAAACTGCGCCTTACGCTCACAAACCTACTTCAACTCATTATCAAACAGAAGATCGCCTTCTGGAAACAAAGGGGGAAGGTTCGTTTGGCCATCGACGGCGACGAGAACACCCGTTTTTTTCACGCCTATGCAACCCAACGATCGAGAACGAATAAAATACCTATGCTTATCCACAACAACGCGGAAGTGTTCCTCCACGAACAAAAAGCACACATCCTAAAAGATTTTTTCCAACAACTGATTGGCATCACTAAACAAGCTACATGGAACTTTAGCCTTCTGCAACTATATCCCTCTCCCCTCCCCCAGCTTCGCGACTTAACGCTACCCTTCTCACACGATGAAATCCACCAAGCCTTCCTCTCCATGAACACAAATGCCAGCCCCGGACCTGACGGCTTTGGACCAATCTTCTTCAGAAAATTTTGGCACATTATCAAATCATCCATCCTACCCTTTTTTGCGGCTTTCCAAAGTCAAACATGCTCACTAGAACGTTTCAACCGAGCCTACATGATACTACTACCAAAAACCCGGCGCCAACGGCCCCTGATGCGTTCAGACCAATCTCCCTCCAAAACTGCACGCCAAAGGCTGTTGCAAAAATCCTCACCAACAGAGTCAAGCCCCTCATTCCGCTTCTCATTCACTATGACCAGACAGGCTTCCTCCATGGTCGTAACATTGCCGAAAACTTCATTTATGCTGCAGATAATCTCAGTACATGCCACAATCGCAAGGCTCAAACCATGGTCTTTAAGTTGGACTTCAGAAAGGCATTTGATTCCATAAATTGGACATCCCTCATCCGTATTCTTACCGTACGTGGCTTTCCCCCCATATTCTGCGATTGGGTGCAAGATATCCTCTCCACTGGCAAAACGGCCATCCTGTTGAATGGTGTTCCTGGGCCCTGGATACAATGTAGATGTGGCCTTAGACAAGGGGATCCTTTCTCTCCGTATCTTTTCATCATAGTTGCAGATGTCCTCCAAAGATTAATTGCCAAAGCTTTTCAACCCAACATCCTATGCCACCCTCTAAGACCAAATGAACCCCCAGTGACATTACAGTACGCGGACGACACTCTCATCATCGCTGCTGCGAGCGATGCAGCAACCCTGACTCTCAAAAAAACACTCCATGACTTCGCCATGGCGACAGGATTAACGATCAATTACCACAAAACTGCTCTCCTCACAATTGCCACGGAACCTGAAACCCCAAAAAATATTGCTGCTACTATAGGCTGCTCAACATCAGAATTCCCACTGCAATACCTAGGCCTACCACTTTCCCCTTCAAAACTACCTTTGACAGCTTTCGACCCTATCATAGACAACTTTCGGAAATTTCTCTTTGGCTGGGTGGCGCGCCTTCTTTCTAGAGGGGCCAGACTCACCCTCCTGACCGCTGTTCTGGACTCCTTAACAGTCTATTACATGTCTATTTTCAAGTTACCAAAATCAATCCTAGCCAAACTTGACGCTATTCGGAGAGCATTTTTCTGGTCTAACGAGTCTACATGCACTGGGGCAAGCTGCCTTGTCGCGTGGAAAAATGTTTGCAAACCTAAAGACACTGGTGGTCTAGGCATTAAAAATCTTGAGATCCAAAACCGTTGCTTGCTTATGAAATTTTCATCCAAGATTCTGCAACACCCAGATGTCCCATGGACCCTATGGTTCAACCAACAACACCCTTTAGGCATTGCTGCAAAAACTTCTCGCCCCTCCTTTCTTTGGAGGGTTATCAACAATAACCTACCACTTCTCATTGAGCACACCTTTGTTATCACATACAATGGCCTCTCCACCTTTTTCTGGCTTGATAAATGGCTCCTCCAATCACCACTTCAAAAAGTTTTCCCCAACTTATACTCCCACTCCATTGATGACAAGGTGCTAGTGGCTACTGTCTGCCATACCAGCTTATTAACGAACTTGCGGAATCGTCTATCTAACGCTGCGGCCCGCGAGCTAGAGTGTGTGTTGTTGTTGTTGCAGGATTTCCAGCTGGTAGACCAACCGGACGAACGGTCGCTCACGCATGGCCTGCCGTTCTCAGCAAAGAATGCATACTCTACCATTGTTGCTGATGACTACATCGACCCATATCACAGCCTTGTTTGGGACTCTAACGTCCCGATCAAGGTCAAGATCTTCACTTGGCTACTCCTACGCGATCGGCTAAATATGAAGGCAAACTTGTTTCGCAAGCACATTGCTCCAACAGCTGCATGTCCCCGTTGTCACGATCCTCATGAAGATGCGCTTCACCTCATCTCCTGCTGCTCTTATGCTACACAAGTATGGGCTGCCTTGGGGTTGCACGCTCCAAACTCCCTTGACAGCCTGCTTCAACACCAAGCCATTCCAGGCCTCAACCCCAACATCTGGCCATCCGTCGCTCTTACTATATCTTGGAAACTTTGGGACTCAAGAAATGCTTTAGTATTCAGAAACGAGGATCACTCTCACAGAACCACGATTCGCAACATCGTAAAGGACTTCTCTCTTTGGGTGTTTAGATTAAAAAAGAACGAGGACAATGTATTTCCTTTCCTCAGCTACCTCCTAGAAAATTGTTGTAAGAACTTATCTCTGATGTAATCCTCCTAAAACCCTTTTGAGTGGTAATATATTCAGGTGGGGAAGCTCTCCCCCCCCGGTGACCGTTCAAAAAAAAATGTCCATATCATTCGCAAATCCCTTTACAAGACGTGAAGTATAACATATTTCCTACCATTGGCACCAACTTTTGGTTTGGTGAATTACTGCATCCAGCATTTTTTGTAACCCAAGAATTGTTTGCCAAAAGATTCTGGGTATCAGAAATTCCCTGTAATAATTTAGGAGTTATGAGCTCAAATCTAATTATGTTTGGGTTGCAGTCCATTGCATCATCTTTCTATCTCACTATACTCTCTCTCCAGGAAATGCGCATCTGAAGGAAAGCTTGCCACATGATTCAATAAACTGAAGTAGTAAAAGGAGTTTTGGGTAAGGCCAGAAGAGTGGAGCACTGAAGCAAAGAGCTCAGAGTTCATAATAAAGCTTAAGTCCAGCTAGTTTCAGCTGCCTTTTGTGTTATCATTGATGTGATACTCTTAAGACCTTATGTTTACCTTATGTTTAAGTGGATGAACTGTAGTGTCAGACAGGACAATATTATGTTAGAGGTTATTGCGTGGATGTGGTGTGGGTTATGTCAGGACAGAGTTACATTATGGTCAGTTGCTCAGTTTTGCTGTTGGTTGCAGTGCCTGGGATATACCTGGGTATCATATTGTCTATTGTGTGTGCTATAGATATTGTCATGAATAGGGACTGGAAAATCTTAAATTTGAATATCAGAAGTATTAGTTCTGATAAAAAGTGGGTTGCACTGTCTAACAAGATTGAGGAAATAGGATATACTGTCCTTTATCTTCAAGAAACAAAAAGAGATTTCTTTGATCACAGATGCTTAAAAAACTTCTGTCTTAGAAGACTAATAAGTTGAATATCTGCCCTCTGTGGGGGACTCGGGAGGATTGCTCATCGTCTAGAATGATAATATATTCTTAAGGGAAAAATATTCCAAAATAATTTTTCCTGTCTGTTTCATTTACTTCAATCCACAATGGTGATTCCTGGATATTAACCAACGTTTATAGCCTTTGTCAGCAAGAAAAATTTCATTGATTGATTTCAAAGCATTACAACGCCAGATGATCAGAACTGAATCAGACATTAACTTCATTATATATCCTGAAAATAGGAACAAAGAAGGGAGGATGGGACACACAAGATGTGATGCACTTTAGTGAAGCCACCAGTCACTTTAGTGAGCTCCTTATAAAGAAAAATATTATAGATGGAGCTACATGCAAGATATTTCTCTTCTTTCGCGTTTGGAATGGTTTTTCCCATAGAAGCTTTGACCCTTTCGTACCCAAATAATTTGGCTATCTCCCTAGCCAAGACCACTTTTGATCATACTCCACATGTACAAATTGGCAGTTCTATACCCAACTGAAACTTATTCATATTTGAGCACTATTGGCTTGATCACCCAGATTTTCAACAGGTTGTCAAGAACATTTGGCATCATTCTGTCAATGAAGTGGATAGTGCAAAGGCCATTACCACTAAATTTAAAATTGTGGGCCAAAAAATTATCAAATTTATCAGAAGCGATTCAGAATACAAAAACAGTTATTCACTTTTTTCAAAATCACGAGCATGTTTCGAATTCGCGAACATTTTTTGACATCACAAATATTTTGTGAATTCACAAACAAATTATGAATTCATGTTTTTTTAATTTGCGAACAATTTTTTAAGTTGAAAAGAGTTTTGAATTCATGATTTTTTTTGGAATTTAATGAACATTCTTTAAATTCACAAAAGTGTCTCGAATTTGTGAACAATTTTAAAATTATGAAAAAAATCAAAATCACGAACATTTTTTTGGAATTGCAAACATTATTTATGAATTCACGATATTTTGAAAATCACGAACATTTTCGAATTCACAAACATTTTATTGATTCAAAAATATTTTCCTAATTTTTGAACAGTTTCTGTATTCACGGACATGTTTTTGTATTCGTGAATTTGTTTGAAATCTTGAACATTTTTTTTCATTTTATGAAATATCAGATTTTTTTTAATTCAGAACATTTTTCAAATAGAAATCCTGCAATAAAATTGGATTTGATATTTGTAAACAGTTCACAAAGTAAAAAAATAGAAAGAAAATGAAACACAAAATAAAAAAAGAAAGAAGAAAAACGAAACTAAGAGGGACGCCCAGCCCGTACATGGGCCAGCCCCGAATACACGTAGTGGGAACTCATACCACCGCTAGCGGCTGTGCGTTTCATCGTTTTCCGCCGCGCAGGTCGCCAATTAGCCCTAAAACGCGCCTGTAACACCAGCCACACCGGGCAGGCGCTGGACATGAAGAGAAGAGGAGACAGAGAAAAGAAGCCTAACTGAATGCAGAGGAAAGGGGCTTAGCCCAACACAAGGACTGGCTTTTTTTTTCTTACATCAGCACAGGGACTGGCTAGATAGACACAAGAGTGAATTCTGAAAGAAAGAGAAAAAAAGACACAAGCGTGTAGCGTAGAAGAGGCATCTCTGAATTGGTTCCTGTAACCTGAACGAGTAAATTGCTCAAAACCACTACATTTGTGGTTAGGGTACACTCCTAAACCATCGCGTTTGCCGAAAATCACAAAAAACCATCAACTCTATAGCGTGAGTAACAAATTGCACGAACTCGGAAATAAGCCGCGTCTAATAGTGTTACTGACGGGTGTGACCCGTCTGTCGGGCTGATGTGGCCAAAACTAGACCTAGTCAATGTGTTGACTTGCTGAGGTGGACTGGGTCCTACCTGTCAGCCTCACATCTCTCACTAGTGCAGTACCGGGCTATAGCACCGGTTCGTAAGGCCCTTTAGTGCCGGTTCTGTAACCGGCACTAAAGGGTGGGGACTAAAGGTCCCCCCTTTAGTACCGGTTCTGCACGAACCGCCGCTAAAGGGCCACCATGTGGCACATACCAGCGCCGGGGGAGGGAAGCCCTTTAGTACCGGTTGGTAAGAGCATCTCCAGCCGTTCGGCCCCCAGGGCGCCGAAAAAGAGCGGCCTGGGGGTGAGCCGGCGATAAACTCGGCGCTGGGGCGGTTCGGCACCCAGCCGTCACCCCCCAGGTCGCCCCCAGGCTCCGATTTCGGCCCAGTGTTCGGCCCAATTATGCCCAAAAAGGCCCGATATCTACGTGAATCGGCCCATATTCGGCGCGGTTCAGCGTGTTTCAGCGTGAATTTTCGCATACAAATAGAAATCAATTAGTTCGTCACATAGTTCGGCATGGTTCGGCGTGTCTCGGCGTGTTCCATCACATAAATCAAAATAGTTCTATAAAAATTATATAGTTTAACAAATAAAAACTCAAGTTTCATCACACGTCATTCCCACCCTCGCCCTTGAGCCTCCATAGGTGCTCCACCAGATCGTGTTGCAGTTCTTGATGCACCTGTGGGTCTCGGATCTCCTAACGCATATTGAGGTAGTCAGTCCAGTTTGCCGGTAGTTGGTGATCAACTTGGGCAAGAGGATCCTACTTGTAATATGGTTCAGTGTCAAACACTGGCTCTTCCTACTCGCTCTCAATGATCATGTTGTGCAAGATGACACAGCAAGTCATGATCTCCCACATTTGATCTTTCGACCAGGTCAGAGCAGGGAACCGGACAACAGCAAATCGAGATTAGAGCACATCAAATGCCCGCTCGACATCCTTCCTGCAAGCCTCCTGAACCTTCGCAAACCAGGCGTTCTTGCCTCCTGGCACAGGGTTTGAGATGATCTTCACAAATGTCGACCATCTCGGATAGATGCCATCAGCTAGATAGTACCCCTTGTAGTACTGCCGCCCATTGACCTCGAAGTTCACCGGAGGAGAATGACCTTCAACAAGCTTGGCAAAGACTGGGGAGCACTGCAGGACGTTGATGTCATTGTGAGTTCTTGGCAGCCTAAAGAAAGAGTGCCAAATCTAGAGGTCATGTGTGGCCACTGCCTCAAGTACCACACTGCAACCGCTTTTGGTACCTTTGTACAATCCTTGCCAAGCAAATGGACAGTTCTTCCATTTCCAATGCATGCATTCGATGCTTCCAAGCATCCCAGGAAATCCTCTTGCTTCATGTTGTGCTAGGATCCAAGCAGTGTCTTCCGCATTGGGTGTTCGCAAGTACTGCGGTCCAAACACTACCACTACTGCCCTGCAGAACTTGTAGAAACACTCAACGGTGGTGGACTCGGCCATGCGCCCATAGTCGTCGAGTGAATCACCGGGAGCTCCGTATGCAAGCATCCTCATAGCTGTCGTGCACTTCTGGATCGAGGTAAATCCAAGTGTGCCGGTACAATCCATCTTGCACTTGAAGTAGCTGTCGAACTCCCGGATGAAATTCACAATCCTGAGGAAAAGCTTTCGGCTCATCCGATACAGTGCAATGGAGTGTCGGTGAAGTAGTCCGAGTAGAGCATGCAGTAGCCTTCCAGACGATGCCAGTTCTTTGCTTTCACCCGCCCAAGCGCCGAGCCACCTCGCCGCGGCTTTTCACTTCTCACGAGCCGGCCGACGAGGGTGGCGAGCACCCTGAGATGCTCCTGCTCCTGGACGTCAGCTTCGGCTTCCTCCTCCAGCAACGCAGCGAGCGCCTCCTCATCTTTGGAGTCCATCACCGGGCCAGGCAATTCACCGAACACCTTGCGGGGGAGGTGGGCGCAAGCCCGCTGGTGTACAGACCCTGCGCGGCCGGAACGCCGGAATAGTTGCCCGGACGGTGATGAAGAGGCTGCCTCGGCGAAACCCCTTCTTTTTCCCGGTGGGAGATGGTCTACCTAGCTGCGGTCGGTGGTGGACGGCACCGGGATCGGCAGGGTGGCGCAGGGTGGTGGCCAAGCGCGGGGGTAGGAGGCGAATCTGGACGGGTGGCTTGACTTTTCGCCTGCCAATGTGGCCCCAGGAACACTTTTATTTTGCGTTGGAGCCCCCGAGTGCCCCCCAGTGTGCTGGGTTTGGCCTGCGATCGCCGGGCGCAAAAACGGGCCGAGCCGGCGGAATTCGGTGTCCTAGGGGCGCGACTGAGCTGTTTTTTCGGCGCCGGTACAAAAATATCGCCTGAGGAGGCCGTTCTGGGGGCGCGACTGGAGATGCTCTAACACCAACCGGTACTAACAGGTTTGAGGGGTTTTAGGTTCATGATTTCTTTTTCCTTTAATTTTGTGTTCTCCATTTAATTTTCTTTTTCGTTTGCTGGTATTTTACGATACTACATATTGTACACATTATGCATATATATAAATAGAATTTCTCGTAGAACCGAATGCACACACAGATATATATAGCTACGGACATGCATGCATATCCTATTCCATCAGCCGATCGTATGCAAGCACGCCCAAAGCCCACGCATTATGTGGCCTAATTAAGCCCAGCTGATGGGACATTGCCCGTAATTAGTGATTGAACAAATAAAAAAGGGGGAGGCAGCCACGCTTCCACGTTCGTGGACACGATCCCACGATCAGAACGTGGGCAGGCGCGCGTCCAGCCGGCCCTCCACTGCTTCCCTCCGTCCCTATAAATATCAGGTCGCTCGACTGCTCTTGGGTCGCTCATTCTCCCATCCACACGCCGCCGCGGCTGCTGCTAGCTCGTCATTCATCAACCACTCTGATCATTCATCCATCCATCACTCACGCACATACATACGCTACTAGCTTCGTCGCCGCCGCCCGTCCGCTCACCGTCGTCACCGCCAGCCATCCGCTCGCCGTCGTCTACACACTCGTCGCCGGCCGTCCGCTCGCTGCCGTCGTCACCGTCTGTCCGCTCGCCGTCATCTACATACGTCGCCGGCCGCACGGCTCAGCATCTGCGCCGCCCACAAGCTGCTACACGCCGGCTGTGCTCGCCCGCAATATCACTTCCTCACACGCAAGGTGAGAATACATGGCTACCTCCTTGCTCCCTTCTTGATGCATTCCTCTTGCATCATATGTCTGAAGTAGTTGGTGTTCTACCATCGCTCCATATAGCACAACTAGTTTGGTCTCATGGGGTCTAGCACCCCTTGTTGATACAAACCATGGTTACATTATGATCATCTTGTTTTGGTCTCATGAGATCATGCATCTCATGTTGATACAATTCAAGAAAAAAATATGTCCATCTTGGTTTGGTCTCATGGTGATCTTGCATCCTATGTTGACACAAACCAAGGATAGAAATAGAAACAAAGCTCATATTGATTTGGTTTCATAAAGTCCTATTTTGTTCTAGACCCTAAAGCATCAGTATAGGGTGTAAACTTGGTGCATGTGGCTATATGTTCATTAGTCTCAAGAAGTAGCATCATATGCTCGAATTTTTTACTAGTGAAAACTCATGTGAAACAATGTCATGCACAGATGATAACTAAATATACATGACTTTTGCTCTCCATAGTTTAGATTCATATATCCAAACTTTGAGAATTGTCATATACTTCATCATGTCCATGCAAAATATAAACTAATATATACTTCTGTTTGGTTACACTACGAGCATACAGTTTGTGCTACGTTGGTGATAATACAAGGAAGAAGAAATCAACATACTTCACTTGGTTATGCTACACATGGGCACAATGTTGCTACATGATGTTAGTACTAATACAAGTGAAGTGAAACTTCATAAAATATTCTCATGCACATAAATCCAAGTCATATAAATATTTGACTAGATTCACTTAGTAGCATGCCCATATATGATATGTTTGAGACTAGCAAAACTAATATTTAAGCATAACCCATATGTCATAAAAGAATCCCTCATACAGATTAAAATTAAATCATGCATTCCTTTCATATAGGTGAATGCATCCACAAAACTAAAAGATAATTAGGGTCATAGCCCATGTCACTTGCACTAAACATAACATGGTGTGATTGAATATGTGATCACCAAATTTCATATAGCCCTCGCATATGATGGCTCGGTGCAACGTTATACACGTTGCTATAAAGTAAATCAAATATTCCACCATTTCAAGCATGCACATAGAAATCACATGTGTGTCAAAATTAACTCATGAAAAGAGTTATGCCCTATATTGCACATACGCACGTTAGCCCGGCTAGTTAACCATTAAATAGATCTTCATATGACTAAAAAGACAACAACTACATATTTGTGATGGTTAATGAGCTAGGTATGAACGTGCTATATGAATGAACATTGTCAACTCATGAATGTTATGCAACGCATATGTTAGCATAGGCGAAGTTCAAGGATCCCCGAGTACGCCGACGTTGAAGACAACGAGGAGGACTTTTATTTCTACATTTTGTAGTCTTCTTTTGTTTCTACATATTGTAGTACTCATGTGTTGCAATTCTATGTAATAGGATAGTTGGAATTCTTAATCAGGGGTTTTCTCTACGGAGATGTAATTAATAGACCTTTTATGTAAATGTAAGAGTTCTAGAAATAAAGTACCTGCAATGTTTGATCTCTATTTTATTTATGCATTTATGCACTTAAATTTATTCATTCTGTATCAATGACATGGACGCGTGTTTCACGCCCGCCATTTTCCGGTCATCAGATTCTGGCACGCCCAGTGGGACATATTTCTCCCCTCATCTTTCATTCCAACATAGGATGGCAACATATGAATTCCCATAGTACATAAAGCATAAAACATTATGTACCCAAATACAAAAAAATATATTAAAAGAAAACTAATATACGGTTTTCTTTATTTTGAAGGTATGGAGGGCCAAGTGCAGCAGTTTGTGACCCTTCGCTTCGGTGACCTTTAGTTTAATGTGCCAATTGGTCCTATTGTGACCTCACTAAGTGAAAGTTGGAAGACTACTGTTGAATCATGCTCCAGTGTTGCTCTACTGTTGAAAATGAGGGCTGCTAGAAAGAGGGTTGCTCAGAGTTCTGCAAGAAGGGTTACTCATGCTCCAGTGTCAGTAATGGAAGGACAGATAGTTGAAGCAGAACCATCCGACCGCCAGCAGTTCAAGGACAAGGGAAAGAAAGTGGTGTTTGAGAAATCCGAGTTTCCACCACTTGTTTACAAGGGAAAAGAGAAGATGGTAGAGACACTCAACCCCAAGCTACCTGAGAAAAGAGGCGGCGTTGCGGTCATATGGCCATCAACATCATCTTCAATAGGAAGGCCCACCAACGCTCGGAATATACTTTGAGCCGATGCTCCTGAGTTTGTCCCCACACTGGCCCATAAACATAGTGAGGAATGCTTGGGAATAATGCAAAAACATTCTGTGGAATGGAAGGGAGGTGTTCCTTACATCTGGTGACTTCAAAACAGGCCACATAAATCCAGCATCTACACCATCAGTTCCTTTGTTGGAAGAAGCACCCATCTTACGAGAGTCCTTTGAAGGTTCTTTTGATCCAGTGCGACATGAACGGAGACAGAGAAATGTTCGTGGATCTTGGATTGATCTTCCAGCCGCCGTAGATCAAGATGCGGCGAGCCGACACCATTCTCATGTGAGCAAGTCCACTAAGGGGAGATGAAAAAACACTCGTCCAAAGATCCAAGTTCAGAATCTGGATGACTCATATGTTGTTAAATTCATATGTCAAGCAATAAGGTCACAGCTTCCCGGTTCATCCACATCACAAAATGATGAGGGTGGTGCCATCATGCGACTGGCGGAGGCCCTGGCCCAACGACCTGAGTACCAAGAATTCATTCAGCAACATCCTGAACATCAAGAGTATGTGAACCAAGCTGCTCGTGTCCGTTCAAGAAGGGCGACATACAAAGAAAGAGAAAGGGCAGTACGGGCAAGGTCTGGGTCAAGTAGAGTCCAAGGGGCAGAACACGCTCCATCAGATGAGGACAGTCAGGCTAAAGTGAAAAAGTGGCTATCAAATCCATCAAATGAGGTGGCCACGAGCTTGTCTCCATGGCCCTCTCGTAAGCAGACAAAGAATAAAACATTCGAGGTGTTCCAAGCAATGCCAGTTGGTGTCAGGGCGACGTCAGACAAGACCAGCAAAACGTCCTCCACATGAATACATTTCAAGAGGAAGAAGGCACGCAAAACTACCATAGAAGGTCCTCGTCGTAAGACACGAAGCCAAAAAGGTTCAGATTATGAAGAACTTGGGTCCAGCTATGGTGGGTCTTATAATCCCCTATCGGACAGTACCCCTTGTCCTTCTGAAAATGAGATAGAACTCCACCACGGTGCAGAGCATACAGAACAAGTCCTAGCCATGAATGAAACTCGTTCGGTTGAAGAGCAATTAGCCAACCTTATGGCAACACTTCAGCAAAAGGAAGACGAGCTCACAGCCCTTCGAATTCAAATGAGCAATAACCAGAACAAAGGAAATGAAGGGGATGGTGGTGCAAGTTCTAGCAGAAGACATGGAGGAGCAGGGCTTAACCTTGAGGCGATCCAAAGAATGATCGCTGAAGGGGTAAAGTCCCAGTTGATGCAAACTCAGTACTCGATGCGTCCAGGTTATGTTAAGCCGTACCCACCTGATGTGGACCTAGTTCCTTTCCCAACAAATTACAGGCAGCCACAGTTTAGTAAGTTCAATGGGAGTGGATCTCCCCATGAGCACATACCACACTTCCTTGCTGCTTGTCAGGATACAGCTAACAACGGGGCACTTCTCCTTAGGCAGTTTGTATAGACATTGTCTGGGCCTGCCTTCACTTGGTACAGCAAGCTACCTCCAAGCTCTATAAATATGTGTGCAAAACTCATTCCTTGAGCGGTTTTATAGCACGCAGAGGACGGTGGGCATATCTGAGTTGACCCAAACTGAACAAGGGTTCAACAAGAGGGCGGCTGATTTCATAAATAGATGGAGAAACCTAAGTCTTCACTTCCCATAGCCAATCTCTGAGCCAGAAGCAGTGCGCATGTGCATGAAAAATCTCCGCTCGGAAGTGGCTGTCCAGTTACAAGGAGTGAGGCCCCTCACATTTGAAGAGTTAGCTTCAAAATCCATGAATATAGAAAATTTTATCCAGCTTGTCACCCGTCGAACAAAAACGATGTTCAACAAGCCTACAGACAAAGGTGGTCAGCGTGAAAAGTTGCCGATGAAACCCAAGTTTGCACAAGCCATGGAGACAACAACGGTAAAACCTCATTTTCAGCCCGAAAGAGCACCTATAGGGAACCAAGGACAACGAGATGCTCAGGTCGGTAGGAGGCCAACTCTTAGTGAACCAAAAAATAGGGAGTATTCTTTTCCTGTAGAAGAAATTGATGACCTTTTCACTGGTTTAAAGGAGTTGAGTCTTATAGAACTTCCCAAGCCCAAAAGGCCAGAAGAAGCTTCAAATTTAATGACCCAAATTTTTGTCACTACCATCGCATTTTGGACCATACACTCAAAGATTGCTTTGTTGTGAAGAATATCATCCAGAAAATGATCAATGAGGGGACTATTGATGCGGATCTCCTCAAAAGCATGCCAAAGGGGAAGAAAAAGGCTTCAGCAAATGTCGCCACCCTCCAGGATGATGCGATGAGTTCTGCATCTTCAAATATGAAGGGTACTTATGGTGATGCACTACTGATTTCCAAGTATGGATGTTCTCCTATGATAATTCCAGGCCTTGCCAAATCACAAGATCAACATAAAGGAGATGCTTACATTCCCTTTAGCAATGGTGCAGCCCAAGATTGGGGGACACGGCAGTCAAAACACCATGTACTACCCCAGTGATGGAAGAAGCTCCTCCTTGTGCTTTGCACCGAAGATATATCAGCACACCATGAAGCGCATTAGAATACGAAGTGAAGAATTCAACGTTCTCACTATTGGTGTGTTCGAGGATGATGGCGAGTCTCTATGCTTCCCTGAAGAGGAACCATTAGAAGTTGACCAGGTTCATCTTAGACCAGGTCGTCGATTAGCAGACCCTCATCTCCCATCTAGAAAGGAACCAAAAAGTAAGGATGCAGTTCCGAATGATTCGACGGACCCTGCCTGTAGGGTGTCAGTCAAGTATGATGTAATCGCACATTTGAAGAAAATACCAGCTATGCTTTCTGTGTATGATGCTTTGTGTCTTTCATCTGATATGCGGAAAGCTCTTGTCACGGCACTCACATTTCCAGAAGACTACAGAGTAGAAGTATCTCAAACTGAGGTAGAAGAATCTGAAGTCCTAAATATGACGTTCACAGATGAGGATATGTTGTTAGGCCCCAAGAAGCACAACACACCTCTTCTCATGTTTGGCGAAATTGATGTATTGCCGATAAATCGCATAATGATAGATGGTGGGTCAGCTATATAAATCTGCTACCATTGCATACACTCAAAAAGATTGGATATTCCAAGGGAGATTTGAGCAAGTCTAACGTGGTTATACATGGATTTAACCAATCAGGGCAATAAGATATATATGGGTACCATTTCGTTGGTTTTAAAATTGGATACACTATCCACATATGTGAAGTTTCACGTGATTGATGCAGCCACATCATATAATGCATTGCTTGGATGCCCATGGTTACATGAGAATCAAGTTGTGCCATCCACTTTACATCAGTGTATCAAATATATAGATCAGACAAGTGATACAGTCAGAATATTTGCTGATAAGAAGCCATTCACAATAGAATCTTTCTATGCCGATGCAAAGTTCTACTTCGAGCCTGTTGATAAGGTGCAAAAGACAAAGTCCTATAAAATACCCGAGCCAAATGTGGTAGAAAAGGAGGCCGCAGAATCCTCGTCAAAGAAAAAGACCTGTCAGTATATACTAAGCAACCAAAGGAAGAAGGGTGACCCAATATTTCGTGTCATAGACAAATCCCATGACATGAAAGGTACTAATTTCCCTACGCCTTTACCTCCCTTGGTACAATATAGAATAAAACAATCCCAAAAAGAGCCGCGTCGTTCGAACTTTTGTGAAAGTGAAGATAAAAATATAACACAAATATCTGTGTTTAACAAAGATGATGAATCTTTACCCATTTCTTTGTATGATAACAGGGTCTTGTACATGATGCAGCAAATGGGTTATGATATCGCCATTGGCCCGTCCCTATGTGATGGCTGGGGACAGCTAGCACCATTTGAAAAGGTGTTATCTCAAGAACAACTCGAAGCTCTGCACAGAGACCATGTTTTAAAAGAAATGAAGCATGGGTTAGGATATGAGGTTTGTATGGCTTCGGCTGAGTATACGGACATGACGGAAGCATCTCCACAAATGGAGGATGGCAACCAATGCACCGTGGATGACTTGGAAAAAATAAATATTGGTTCTCACGGATACGTACTACGCCGTCTCATAGTGCAAAACCATATCCACCAGGGTCATTTCACCGTCTAGGTGGAGGTGCAGGCAGGAGTTCAAACTTTCACTCCTCTTGTTGCTTTTCATGCCAAGCCAAAACCCCTCTGTCAGATATGTTGCCGCCCATAGTCTCCTCTTCCTATACATCCGCCTCATCCAAGTTACTGTTTTTTGTGACTGCCATCTTTTCGCAAACGCGTGCCATCTCTCCTCAAATGTGGCAGTGGACGTTGCGTAGTACAGAAGAGTCCGGAACTCTTTCAACGACGTGTGACTGAGGTGAACCTTCATATTTTTTTCTATATGCCATGTGCATATACGGTGCCAAACATCTGGCAACACTTCAAGAATTTTCTTGATCATCGCAGCGTCGGCGTCCGTGATTACACTCTTCGGCATCTTCTGACACATTGCCCTAAAAAATGTTTGCAGCAGCCACACATATGTCTCTTCGGTCTCATCCGAAATGATGGCACAACCAAAAACAGTAGTCTTCCGGTGATTGTTAAGACCAACAAAAGGTATGAATGGCATAGCATAGCGATTCATCTTGTAAGTGCTGTCAAATACAACCACGTCACCGAAATCCTCATAGTCCTGCCGAGATTGGGAGTCACACCAGAACATTCTATTCAGATGTCCATCCTTATCTAACTTGTACTCGAAAAAAGCTAGGATCCCTCTTTTTCCTACTAGCCGTGATGCCTATGGATGTGGCAGCATCACCTTTTGAAAGTGGCTTCCTCTTCTCCCTGGATATAAGGTGGTATATATCACGCCTCGTAAACCCAACACCACCGTACCATAGATGTTTGCTGATGAAAGAATCCATAATAGTGTGAATTCTAATCCCTGCGGCTCCCATTGCTATTATCTCAGCTTTCTGGTACTCTTTGATTTTTCTGTGAGACCAAAGAGAAGGTATTTCATCCGGTCTTGCTAACATATGACTGTGCTTGTCCTCAAAACTACCAACATACCAAATCCCACGCTTTTCGTCAAGCTTCAAGGCCAGGTGCGCATCGCAGTGGCAACGTGTCTCCGGGCTCAGCCTACGGGTGTGTCCTTCCTCGGTTAGCAACTTGCTATCATGTTTCCCTTTTCTGGAACAAACGTATCTCCTATAGATCATGTGATGTGACTCGGTTTTGCTATATCTGACCTTATCCTTTCTAATGTTGAAACCATTATCTCTAGCATAGCTGTTGTAGAAAACAAACGCAACTTCTAAACATTTCCCTCTTATCATCTGCATCGGCAGTATCTTGGACATTTTCTTTCCCCTCATTTTCTGTCACCTACACAATCAAAAGATATACATGAAAACAAAATTTTGTTGTTTAACATTACTTCCATATAACATTGATTACATACATACCTCACTCTTATTGACCGACGACTGCGACTCCCCAGAAATAGGTGAATCTACTGATTCGTCATCAACGCCTGTCTCCGCATCGGATTCACCACAATAGTCGTACGCATTATGAGTTCCTGAAATTAGCTGAACAATTCAACACAAACAGATAGTTAGTTATAATACAATAGCATCATCTCATACTTTGCCCAACATCAAATATTTCGACTATCGTACCCGACTAAAGTATTCTTCATCCGAGACATCGGAATTGTTATCCTCATTATTATCATCCATGTCCATCTACAAATTTTAAATACAGAAATATAATGAGGTCGGATGTCACTCACATTAACAAATACTACATGATAATGACACTCACATTAACATCTTCCCCTTCGTTCGCATTCTCTGGCCAATCTCCGTGCTCCAAATTTTCCACATCTATCCAGTCTTTCAAAAGCTCTCCGAACTGCAAATCTAAATCTATATCAATTGACCCACTCTCCGCCATTTCCTACAACAATTAATAAGCATCATCACACATGTAAACAATTCCAATAATGAACTACACAACTGATAGCATGCCATTAGCAATGTTAAGTATACTACCGCAATCTAGGACTTTCAGACTGTGCACACAACCCACGCCAAAAACCACCGCCCATGGATCATCCCCGGTCTCCACATCGGTACACAACAATAAGGTACGTGAACCCTAGTAATAATGATGCCAACGATAGCCGCTGTGATCTATTACGATCGCGAGGAGCAGCACTACCCACACTACCTTAACCTTAGATCCAAAATTACATGCGCCGCCGGATAGCTAGATTAACCGCTGCATGAAATAACGATGGAACACAACCGAGGCCAACCCGCACTACCTTAACCCTAGATAGAACAAACCCACATCAGCCGCCGTGATCAGTTTCTAACACTATGAACACTAACGGAAGAAGATCAGCGGTGGCCTGCGCAGCCTGGTAGATAGGTTTACCACTACGACAAAAATGGCGGCAGTTCGTTACATGCTGCCGCCAGCGAGACAAAAGCGTGAGATGGGATGCGGTACCTGGGAGCGCTGGAGGTTGAAGACCGTGCCGCTGTCGGTAGAGATCGCCGAGGACGAGATCGTCGGGGACGAGATCGCCGCAACCGATATTCGCAAATAACCTCAGCTAGGGAACTGCGTGAATGATGGAGTTAGTTTTGGCAGGTCCTACGTGGTCGTGGGGTCGTGCAATAATTTTTTTTATCCACACGGCATGAGTACGACGGGTTATACGGGGCTTGGATAAGGGCTACAATGGGTTATACGGGGCTTGGATATGGGCTACGACGGGCCGCAGAAAAAAAACTCGCGGGGGACAAATATACCCCTCTGGCGTTCGGTTAGGGAGGAGCACTGGAGTAGGGCTTTTAGAATGAATAGACATCTACTGGAATATGGTTTATTTTACATCTCTGTTTTCTTATGTTGTAAAATTTTTACATCGAAAATAGGAACATTCTGTGTTGATTTGTGAGTTATATATCAGCATATGTTGACACAGTTTTCAGTCGAATTGTACAATCTTTATCTTACTTTTGTATATGTGTACCAATTGATTTTTTTTTCTAATTAACTGATTTTGTATTGTCTTTGCAGCCAACAGTTTGTTGTGATGCTTACCATTTTCTTGGCAACTCAAACATTGTGTTCTGAAGTTTTTTTTTGAACGGTCATCGGGGGGAGAATCCCCACCTGAATATATTGCTCAAAAAGCTGCCAAAGCCAAGAGTCACCCCTTAAGCTTTGGCTGATCTAGTTTATAAGGAAAACCGGATCAAAAACCTAAACAAGTTGACCCCGTTTATGAGGGAAACCGGGCCGAAAACCGTACAGGTAACAAGGTTACAGAAGATGAGAAAAAATTGCCACCCAGAGAAGGCATGACATCAACCTAGCTAGCAGCAAAAAGACCAACACCACGAGATACACAAGTAGATGTGGGGTGCTGTCGAGGGATCACAATACCAAGACTCTGCAAACAACCTAACGCACCGCACCGGCGTGCATACCGAGCCCCACGGCACAACTGAGGATCAACCATAATCAACGAGTGCCAAGCCTTAACACGAACCTTGACTGGGAGATCCACCACAGGCGGTCAAAACGATTAGCAGGTTGGGGAGGCATCATTGCGTCGTCATTCGAGCGAAGGTGAACCAAGACAACACCAAGAGCCCGAAGCTCGCCGCAGCACAATGGCAACCATGGGAGGGTCTTGAGCATGCACAGCAACAGGACGGAGACCACGCGAAGGACAGCCGAAGAGAAACACATGAAGAAGAAACACACCACCGTCGGCCCTAAGCTGGCCGCACCACCCACCACCACGCACAGCAACCGGAGCCGTCGTTGGGCCTCCAAGATGACGCCTCCAAGGAGGTAGTGTTGTCGAAGACACAACACCATCATCCGATCCGGCGAGCCAGATCTCAGGTTTTCACCCGGAGACCACAAAGCAAGTGCCGTAGGTGCTGGAGCTCCACAGCGGCACCTCCTGCGAGGAAGACGACGTCCATAGACGCCGCTGCCGCCGACATCGACATAGTCGATGCAAGGTTCTCACCCGGAGTTTGAGCATATCCCTACAGCAAGAGGCCTGAACCACGCCGAAGCAGATCCACGCGGAAGAGCTCGGAGACCACGCCTCAAGGAAGGTATACGACGCCGGGTTGGCGCTGTCGTGGTCAGCTCACCCAAGGGGTGAGCAGGGATTTCGCCCAGAGCACCGCCGCACAGGACCCGAGACGGTCCTCGGGCCGTCCGCCATCTCGACCGGCAGCCCCAAGCCAGAAGCAAGCCACACATCCACCAACACTGCCGGCAGCGCCAACCAAGCCGCTGAGCAGCATCCCACGACCGACCTCCTCGAAGATGGACAGATCGGGGACGGGAACCTCGGCAAACTGCGACCACTGTCAGATCTGGAGCCGACGCGCCGGCCGCTCTAGTCCCACCTCGCCCCGCAGCCCCCCTGACTCGACGCCACGCCCGAGGGCAGATTCGAGAGGATGCAGCCTGCCCCGGTGCATCTGGGATCAGGCGCACTGCACCGCACCACCACCAGCTCCTCGGCGCAGCCACCAAACCCGTCTAGCCGACCACCGCAGGGGACGGCGGCCGGGATGCAACCCAGAGACAACCCCGCGTGCCAGCACGGATCCGTGCGCGGATGGCACGGCCTCGCGACCTGGACGCCCACCGGAGCGCGCAGCACGGCGCTGCGCCCACCGGTTGCTTCAGAGCGCCACAGGAGCGAAGCAGAGCAGGGGAAGCCATGGGGCAGACCGCGGAGAGCAGCATCCGAGAGCATGTGCGCGCGCGCAGGAGACACTCCACCACCAGCTCGCAGCACGGCGCCCGCACGCCGAGCCTCAGGACGCCGGCGAGGAAGCGGCAGCCGGCGGATCTGGGCTGCAGTTCGCGGGCCGACGCACATGACCGCCGAGTAGCACCCGCCGTGCCCGAGTGCCGCCCGTAGTCGCGAGAAAGGATCCCCGCCGCCGCCGTCAGCCGCGCGGCATCGCCCGCCGGCGTCCTCCAGCGGCGGCGGAGAGGGTGGAGGCAAAATTTGTGGTGGCGGCGCTAGGATTTGGTGGTCCGCCTGAGTCGCTCGCACGGGAGCGACGCGGGGGGTTTTTTCCATTCACTTTTCAGGATTCCTCCAAATGTGGAGCATTGGTGTTCTGAAGTTTCAACTCATGTGCTGTCACTAATATTATCCCATGTAAAAAAAATAGAGTTCATTGTCCATAGCCAAATAATGAACTGATTCACTTTTCTCTAGATCTGAGAACCATCCAACATCACAATCACAAGTCACGCCCAAAAGAAAAACAAGAGAAAAGCAAGAGAAGAAATGCCAGCTGCACCGGACAACGAAAGCTGAAGCATCCTGCAACCGCCGCGCACACCGAAAACATCCACCACGCTCCAATACCACCGAGTCGCCGCGTACCAAGCAACACCTTCAAGAAGGACCGCAACGACGACGACGCTGCTGCCCGGACGAATCCTAAGATTTCTCCCTGTACACGGAGGGAAGCGGAGGAGAGGTACTCTCGGCGCCCTTCACGAAGGTTGATGGCGCCCGCAGGCGTCACCGCGTCGGTGCCGGGCAAACCCGAGAGGATTTCGCCCTACCCCTCATACCCACAACCCAGGACCAACCGGCGGCTCCACCATGCCAACCGCCCACCAACCTGTGCCACCAGTCACGAGGACACCGCCGTCATCTCTCCAACGCAGACATTGCGAGTCCGGCGGAACCAAACGAGGCACCGACGATACGGATCGGGAGCACCACACCCACGTGGGAGGGGACAACCTCCACCGGCAAAAGCAGTAGCAGACTGGACGCAGGCGCAGGAGCACACCGGACCCCTGCCTAGCCAGGCCCAGATCGGGCCCGTTAAGCTCATGCCGCCACGCTGCAGCCGATGCAGCACAGAGCCGCCGAACCCAACGTCTGCGCCTCGCCTGCCCAGCCGGAGGCGACCCACCGGAGGCCATACCAAGCCGCACTGACCCAGATCAGGCCCAAAAGGGCCCAGATCTGGGCCTGTAGGGCTCGTCGGCCAACCCCTGCCGCCAATGCCACTGCCGCCAAAGGGTCGTGGTGCCGCCGAACCTACGCCCGATCTACACCGGAGCACCACCCGCCGAAGAGAACCGTCGTCAGAGACCACTGCCCGAGCCGGGGAACCATGAGGGGAAGAGGAAGAGGGCCGCCACCGCCGGCCTTGCCCGCAGCGCCCAGCTGGCAACGCCCGACAGCGCCAGCCGGGCGGGGCGGCAGGAGGAGGGGCGGGGAGAGAGGCGCCCAGTCGCCCGCTCGGGGGCGCAGCGAAATCACGGGTGACTCGGGTCTTTTCAATAACTTACTTTTTAAACTTGTTCATTTATTATTTTAAAATATTCAAATATTTAAAATAAAATTTCTGAATAAAAGGATACACGCACACGCAACCTCATCCGGTCACCCCCCACATACACTCTCCCCAACGCATCCCTTGTCAAGTCTTGTCGCCTCTGACAGGCACACCTACTAGTAGTAGGCGTCAAGAAGTTGGAGAGGCGCTGGATCTTCTATTTGCTTAATCTCTTTGACGTTTGGCTTTCTCCACTTTTCAGAACGTTCTCCACAGTCTCCCTCTTCTCTCTCTCTCTCTGAATCTCCGATAATCACTGGTATGCTTCTACTCCTCTCTCCCTCCCTCTGACATACTGCAAGCCCTATAAAATAGAGAAGCTCGATCTTGTTTTACCTTCTCCCTGTTAGCTCCAATTTCCTCTATTTCCCGAAATGTTTTCTTCAACTTTTAGTTGGTACATTTTTACCTAAAAATTTTAGACACGATTCGTTTTTGTTGTAGATCCATTCCGTTGTTAGGAGATGAGCAAGCCATGGAAGAAACGCAAGGAGCTGGATGAAGATCGCTACTGGAACCACACAGTGGAGCAAGATAAGCATTTCTTCAAGGTTATGATTGGCGACTTCCATGAGAGAATGGTTAGCTATTTTCAGTTCAGCTCTGTTCTAGCCTCCTAGGGTAATTTATTTTCAGCTGGATTATGTTCTAGCTTTCTATGGAAACAAGAAAAGAACCTCTAGGAGTGAAACTGCATTACTTAATTCGCTCAGATCTGGGCAACTCTCTGTTCTCTCATGTTACTCTGTTTCACATCTGAAATATAGCAGATGAGCTTTCTTCAGCGTTTTCTTCTTTTCAACACATTTACCTTGTTTCCTACAGATCATACCAGATAGGTTTGTCCAACATTTCAGGGGGCAAACAGGACGAACTATTAAGCTAGCATCACGCCATGGTTACACTTTTGATGTTCAGATTACCAAGAATTTGGATAAACTAGTCCTTGATTCGGGATGGAAGGCGTTTGCTCGTGCCCATGACTTGAGAACGGGGGACTTTCTTGTGTTCAATTATGATGGCCACTCTCAATTGAAGGTTTTGATCTTTGGCCCGAGCGGTTGCGAGAAAATCCCGGCGTGTAATCTCATGAAAAATGCTGCTGCTGGTAAAGAATGGTGGGGAAACACTGCTGGCATTGTAAACCCTTGTCATGATCTTCCCATGAAATTTCCACAAAGTGGAAGACAGATTAGGCCAAGCAAGGATACTTCAAGGCAGGGGAATGATATCATCAATGTCAGCTTGTCGAGCTCTGCTTCAGATTCGGCAGGTTATGATTCACAATGTCAAACCTGCCATATATTATGCCCCATAGAACTTCCTATATGACTTTTATTTTCTTTGTTTAGGAGGTATTTCATCTTCAGAAGATGATCATTCCATGCCAGGTTGTATCCTCGCAAATGGCACCCTCTTGAATCTAAATCAGGTGCAGAAGAAGCAACTTAAAGAAAAAGTCCGAGCTATGAATTCCGAAATCCCCATTTATGGGTGTGTCATAAGGAAGAGCAGTATTTACGGAGCAAGCCGTAGCCTTGTGAGTTAAAAATCTCTGTTCTTGAATAGATACTGTATTGTTAATGAGCGGTCAAGCTGGCTGTTTATCTTTGCATTTTACTTACAGAAACAATGTATGTCTTACCCAAGTGTTGTTGGCTTATTCTGCATATTGATTGAAGTTGTTTTTGAGTCATTGGGACAGAAAATTCTAGTTGGAGCAGATTGAAACTTAAAGAACTTTGCTACTAGACTACATAATGATAGTAGCATGGACGTGCAGATAGTCCACTACACCATGCTGTTTGTTTCGAATTAGCATTACTAAAGAAGATCCTTTCTCCCTTTACCAGGATATATCAAGAAAATATGCTGAAGTATACCTTCCATTTAAGGAACAAATGCTGACCCTTCAGCGCCATGGCAAGAAGTGGGAAGTGCGTTGTCGTGTTAAGAAGAACAAAAACAAAAGGCTCATGAGAGGATGGAAGCATTTTGCGCGTGGCAACAACTTGACGCTCGGAGATGCCTGCCTCTTTGAGCTACTGAGAAACAAGAAGTACGCAATGAATGTCCACATTATTCGCAAATCCCTTCACAAGAGGTGAAATTTGACATATTTCCTACCATTGGTGCCAACTTTTGGAATGGTGAATTACTTCATCAAGTATTGTTGTACCCAAGAATTGTTTGCCAAAAGATTGTGGGTATCAGCTATTCCCTGTAATAATTTAGGAGTTATGTACTCAAATCTAATTATGTTTGGGCTGAAGTCCATTGCATCTCTCCATCCTCCAGGAAATGTTTCATACGAATGTTACAGTCCATTTTAACTTTTGTATGGAAGTTATAGCCTAGCCAGTTAACAAAAAATAATGGTTGAGAATTTATCTTCCACAAGTACCACAGGAAAAGAAAAAACAAGGTTCCGTTGGTAGATACTGAGGTAAGAAGTTCCGGACTGCAGTCACAAAATAAAGGCTTTAAGCATAAGAGTTGTATTAAAGGATACTGTTTGGCCTGTTCTGCTGATCCACCACCTCTGCCTTTTAAAGATCCATCTGAAGAAAAGCTGGCCACAAGATTCAAGAAACAGAAGTAGCAAAAGGAGGTTTGGGTAAGGCCAGAAGAGTGGAGCCCCGACAATAAACTGAAGCTCAGAGCTCAGAGTTCATAATAGAGCTCAAGTCCAGTTAGTTTAAGCTCCCTTTTGTCATATCATTTTAGAGGAAAGGCATGTGCCCGACTTTATAAATAAAGCCACCAGGCAGAGTCGCAAACAGAACCACATAAGACCAACAACACGAAAGACCAGAGTATCAGGCCAACAACCCATGGCACGCATGCCCGAGCTACAAGAAGAAGGGCACGCAGGCCAACAACCTAGAACTACGGAGAGCAAAATGCGACCACGTTTAGGAGGGGGGGTCCTCGGCAGCTAGAGGTGACAACAGGATGGTAGACGTCCGAACATTAGAAGCCGGCACCTCCAATGCATCCCGAGCATCTCCAATGCATCCCGATCAGCCGGCTTAGTCAATAATTTCCACTACTGCAAGAAGATAAACATTTTAAACAAGAAATCAGCATGCTTGTTAGGGAAAACACCCTCAATAGTGAACTTGTTCCTGTTAAACAACCTGTCACGTTGCCTCATTGAGCCGCACCAGGAGTCACTGAGCCACACCAGGATTCCTAAGATATTATTAGACATAAGATAGGTAGTTGATTCATATCTATCTGTTGTAACCTATTCTATCTCTTCCTCTCCAAGTCTCCCGTAAGATCTCCCAACTACCGATCTGTATGCGCCTTAGGGTTGTTGTGCCCCTGCCTATAACATGCAGCACGTCCCCTCGTATCGAGGCTAAGACGTTTCCGCAACTCGCACATGGTAATCAGAGCAATCCTCTCCAAAGCCATCTAGCGATCCAATCTCCAGCCATGTCTTCCTCCGACGTCTCCCAGACTAACCTAAGATACCAAGTCACGGAGAAGCTAACCCGCACCAACTGTGTCCTTTGGCGTGCAGGTCACGCCGCAGCTCAGGGGTGCGGGGGTCTTCGGCTATGCCGACGGCACTACACGAGCCGGCTAAGTTCCTCACCACCAAAGACAAGGATGGGAAGGAATCCTCTGAGCCCAACCCTCACCACCCTTTCTGGGTTCAGAGAACCAGCAAGTGTTGGGCTATCTTCTGAACAACCTCACCAAGGGGTCCTGCTGCAGGTGACGACGGTCACCACGGTGAGCGTGCTCTGGACGACGCTCGCGGGTTTGTTTCCTCCCATTCTCTGAGCCGTGTCAATAACATTCGCACAGCCCTCCTAAGCGCGCAGAAGGGCACACAATCGGTGGCCACCTTCTTCGCCCACATGCGCGGCCTCGCCGATGAGCTGGCGGCCGACCGGCAATCCTCTATAGGACGACGATCTCATCTCGTACATCCTTCACGGCCTCGACATGGAGTACCGGCCCTTGGTATGTGCCCTCAACATCTGCACCACCCTGGTCTCTCTCGACGAACTCTTCGCCATGCTCAACAGCTTCAACCAATGGGTGGCCCTGTTCCAGGGTTCGGGCGGCTGCAAGTCCTCTGCCAACGCCATGACTGGCGGTCTGGGCGGCTACTCCTCTCTCCACCGTGGTCCTCCTCGCTCCAAGGGCAAGCCTGGCGGCGGCGGCGGTGGGAACACCCACGGCCTCAGCTCCCGTAGCAGGCGCCCCTCCTCCACCAACACTCGGGGTGGCCGCGGTGGGAACATCAAGTCTCGCCCAGATGTCGTGCGTTGCCAAATCTGTGGCAAGCTCGGGCACTCGGCCAAAGATTGTTGGTACCGCTTTGAAGATGATGAGGCTTCTTCCGAGGATGAGGAGAAGGTTGCGGCCGTCGCCGATGGTGCCTATGGCGTCGGTACAAACTGGTATCCTGATAGTGGTGCAACCAATCATCTTATAGTGAACTTGAGAAGGTGATCCTCCGTGAGAAGTACCACAACAAGGACCAAATCCCCACTACAAGTGGTGTAGGTGTGAGGATCCGCCATGTTGGTCATTCAGTTATACATACCCCTCATCGTAAAATCCATCTTAGAATTTTTTACATGTCCCTAGTGCCAACAAAAAACTCCTTTCTGTTCATAGAATTACACTTGACAACCATGTCTTCATTGAGTTTCATCATTTTTTCTTCTTGATTAAGGATCTGGCCACGAAGAAAATCCTATGTCGAGAGGTAGATGTGTTCGAGGGCTCTACTCGTTGCTTCCGGAGTTTAGAAAATTTAATAAACAAGCCTATGGTGTTGTCAAGCTTTCCTCCACACGATGGCGCGATCGTCTAGGACATACTTCTTTTTCTTTAGTTGAACGTTTGCTTAGAAAGAATAAGCTCCCGTTTGTTGGTGAGCGTCATGTTGAAACCATTTGTGATTCCTGCCAAAGAGCAAAAAGTCATCGATTACCTTATCCTGTTTCTACTAGTGTTCCCACTCAACCTTTGCAATTAATTTTTTGGATGTATGGGACCCTGCTCCTAGTTCGGTTGGTAGACACACATATTACGTAAGCTTTATTGATGACTATCGCAAGTTCTCATGGATCTATCTTCTCAAGAAACGATCTGAGGTTTTTCAAGTGTTTCAAAACTTTCAAGCACTCATTGAAAGAAAATTCGATAGCAAGAACATTGATGTTCAGTCTGACTTGGGGGGGGGGATACGAAAAGCTAAATTCCTTCTTCCAAACACTTGGCATCTCCCATCATGTGTCTTGCCCACATGCTCACCAACAAAATGGCTACGCTGAACGCAAGCATAGACACATCGTTGAAGTTGGTCTAGCTCTCCTAGCGGGTGCTTCTATGCCCCTTAAGTTTTAGGATGAAGCTTTTCTTGCCGCCGTACACATTATAAACACGCTTCCTAGTTGTGTCATCAACAATGAAACTGCCATAGAAAGACTCCTTCACACCAAACCAGACTATCAGTCTCTTCGTGTTTTTGGTTGCGCTTGTTGGCCAAATCTTCGCCCTTACAACACTCGTAAGCTCATATTTCACTCAAAACAGTGTGTTTTTTGGGTATAGTGCTCAACACAAGGGTGTAAAATGTCTAGATGTATCCAACGGTCCCGTCTATATTTCTCGTGATGTTGTTTTTGACGAGACAAAGTTTCCCTTTGCCGACCTTCACCCTAAGGCTGGTGCACTCCTTCGCAAAGAAATTGTCCTTCCGCCTTCTCATCTCACCGGATTTGATCAAGGGGGAAATAATTGCAATGATCCAATGTTGACTGGCCGTCTTAATACCCTTTGTGAGCCTTGTGATGATGCAGGAGAATGCACAAGAAAAAAGGAAGCCAAAATGCTGAAGAAATACGCCCTACAGAGCCATATTTCATGTGGTCCGACGAAGGGAACAAATCCCTCTCGGGATCCATGCTGCCAGATGCGTCAGCCGCATCGTCTCCGGGATCCGGGCGTGCAGAAGCGTCGGACCGGCCAGGCGGATCTGCACCAGATTCCGCGCCAGCAGTCTCGCTAGGCGCAGTCGGGCACGTGCCATCGCGCGACGTCTCAGAGCCAGCCACACGGCGCCCCGTGACTAGAGAGAGAGCCTCCTCTGCTCCGTGCCAATCAGAAGCTGACAGCTGGCGGCCAGCTGCTTGGGTCCTCCTCTCGGTTTCTGGCCCAGCCAATCTGCTATAAAAGGCGAGACTTGCGCCACCTAACAGCTGCTGGTCTGACAGGCGCTGGATCCCGGGTTGATGGCTGGCCCACACAATCATGCGCCAATGATGAGGCCCGCGGGACGGGATCTTCTGTGCCTACTGCAACACCTGCGCCCTGACCATCCGCCACAGAAGATCCGGCCCGCACAGACCCCGCAGCTGCTGTTGTTTCAACATCTGTTGCAGGATCTTCTGTGTCACAAGTTGCAGCTGCACCATCTCCCCGTCGTACACGACTACAAAAAGGGGTAATACAACCTATTGATTACAAACATGTAACTAAATATGGGATGGTGTGCTCCACAGGTGAACCACATACGTTTGAAGAAGCACTAAGTGATTAAAAGTGAAAGAAGGCTATGGATGAAGAATTTGTGGCACTGTAGAAAAATAAAACATTACATTTGATTCCTCCACAGCAAGGTAAAAATCTTATTGATTGCAAGTGGGTATTCAGAATTAAAATAAAATATGATGGAACCATTGACCATTACAAGGCCAGACTTGTTGCGAAAGGATTTAAACAACGATATGGGATAGACTATGTGGACACGTTTAGTCCTGTTATAAAAGCTGCCACTATCCGTCTTGTCTTGTCTATTGCTGTTTCCAGGGGCTGGAGTCTCAGACAGATAGATGTGCAGAACGCGTTTCTCCATGGTGTTCTTGAAGAGGAAGTGTACATGAAGCAACCTCCTGGGTTTGTGAAGAAAAATGCACCCTCCTATGTGTGCAAGCTTGACAAGTCATTGTATGGGTTGAAGCAAGCTCCAAGGGCGTGGTACTCATGTCTTAGTCGCAAAATGCAAACACTTGGCATTGTCCCTTCTAAATCTGACACCCCATTGTTTATTTACAACAAGTACAACACATACATATTCGTACTCATATATGTTGATGATATTATTGTTACAAGTTTATCAGATGAGGCCATTATAGGACTTTTGAAGGATCTTAGTACAGAGTTTTCTCTCAAGGATCTTGGATACTTACACTATTTCCTAGGGATTGAGGTGAAGAAGCATGGGGATGGACTTCATCTACCATAGGAGAAATATGCAGCAGATCTAGTAAAGAAGGCTGATCTGCAAGGTTGTAAACCCTCACCCACTCCTTTGTCAGGTTCACAAAAATTGTCTCTTATAGAGGGGCAGCTTCTAAGTCAAGATGATAGTACAAAGTACAGAAGTCTAGTAGGTGCACTTCAATACTTGACTCTCAATAGGCCTGATATCTCTTTTGCTGTTAACAAAGTTTGCCAACTTCTTCATGAACCCACTACTGTTCATTGGACTGTTGCAAAACGTATTGTTAGATATGTCAAGAACACTCTTAATGTTGGTCTGAATTTCAGCATGTCACCATCTACACTTGTGAGTGCCTTTTCAGACTCTGATTGGGCAGGTTGCCTGGATGATAGGAGGTCTACTGGTGGATTTGCTGTATTCTTTGGTCCCAACTTGATATTATGGTGTGCAAGAAAGCAAGGTACTGTCTCCACGTCCAGTACACAGGCAAAATATAAGGCATTAGCAAAAGCCACAACAGAGATTATCTGGGTAGAATCCATCTTAAGGGAACTTGGTGCTAAAAGCACCCAAGCTCCATGTTTATGGTGTGATAACCTGGGTGCTACCTACTTGTTTGCTAATCTAGTTTTTCATGCCAGAACAAAGCATATTGAGATAGACTTTCCAGCGGTTGCGAGAAAATCCTGACGTGTAATCTCATGAAAATTAAAATGCTACTGGTGGTAAAGAATGGTGGGCAAACACTGCTAGCATGTAAACACTTGTCATGATCTTCCCATGAAAGTTCCACAAAGTGGAAGACAAATTAAGCCATGTACGGATAGCTCAAGGCAAGGGAATGACATCATCAATGTCAGCTCGTCGAGCTCTGCTTCAGATTCAGCAGGTTATGATTCACAATGTCAAACCTGCCATATATTATGCCCCATAGAACTTCATATATGAATTTTATTTTCTTTGTTTAGGAGGTATTTCATCTTTAGAAGATGATCTTTCCCTGCCAGGTTGTATCCTCGCAAATGGCACCCTCTTGAATCTAAATCAGACGCAAAAGAAGCAACTTAAAGAAAAATCAGATCTATTAATTCCAAAATCCTCATTTATGGGTGTGTCATAAGGAAGACTAGTATTTACGAAGCAACACGTTAAAATCTCTGTTCTTCAATGGATACTGTATTGTTAATGAGTGGTCAAGCCTTGCTGTTTATCTTTGCATTTTACTTACAAAAACAATGTTTGTCTTACCCAAGTGTTGTTGGCTTATTCTGCATATTGATTGAAGTTGTATTGTCAGTCTTGTCTTGAGTGCTTGGTTAATTCGGCCTAGTCTTGGGTTTGTACGGTTATTAATCTTCTTTCTATCAATGGATCAAAATGCAACCTTTGTGGTGTCAAATTTACAGGTGTCAAATTTTCTAAGATAGCAACCCCAGTAAATTCTTATTGTTACACCTTTAATGTAAGCTGGGAGTTACAACTTTTTCTAATGAACTTTGCTATTAGTAGACTAGAAAATGATAGTAGCTGGACGTGTAGGTAGTTCACTACAGTACACCATAATGTTTGCTTTGAGTTGAGTGATCATTACAAAATATCATTTCTCCCTTTATCATGATATATCAAGAAAATATGCTGAAGTATACCTTCCATTGAAGGAACAAGTGTTGACCCTTCAGTGCCATGGCAAGAAGTGGGAAGTGCGGTGTCATGTTAAGAACAACAAAACCAAAAGGCTTATGAGAGGGTGGAAGCATTTTGTGCATGGCAAGAGCTTGTGGCTGGGAGATGTCTGCCTCTTTGAGCTACTGAGAAACAAGACAAAGTATGTGATGAATGTCCATATCATTCGCAAATCCCTTTACGAGAGGTGAATTATAACATATTTCCTACCATTGGTACCAACTTTTGGTACGGTGAATTACTACATCAAGCATTGTTGTAACCAAAGAATTATTTGCTAAAAGATTGTGGGTATTAGCAATTCCCTGTAATGATTTAGGAGTTATGAGCTCAAATCTAATTATGTTTTGGTTGCAGTCCATTGAATCATCTCTCTATCTCACTGTACTCTCTCTCCAGGAAATGTGCATCTGAAGAAAAGCTGGCCACAAGAGTGAAAAAACAGAAGTAGCAAAGGAGTTTTGGGTATGGCCAGAAGAGTGGAGCCCTGACAATATACTGAAGCAAAGAGCTCAGAGTTGATAATAAAGCTCAAGTCCAGTTAGTTTCAGCTGCCTTTCATGTTATCATGGATGTAATACTTTTAAAACCTTATGTTTGTTGGGGAACGTAGTAATTTCAAAAAATTTCCTATGCACACGCAAGATCATGGTGATGCATAGCAACGAGAGGGAAGAGTGTTGTCCACGTACCCTCGTAGACCGTAAGCGGAAGCGTTATGACAACGCGGTTGATGTAGTCGTATGTCTTCACGATCCGACCGATCCAAGTACCGAACGTACGGCACCTCCGAGTTCAGCACACGTTCAGCTCGATGACGATCCCCGGACTCCGATCCAGCAGGGTGTCGGGGATGAGTTCCGTCAGCACGACGGCGTGGTGATGATGATGATGTTCTACCGACGCAGGGCTTCGCCTAAGCACCGTTACGATATGACCGAGGTGAAATATGGTGGAGGGGGGCACCGCACACGTCTAAGGAACGATCACGAAGATCAACTTGTGTGTCTCTGGGGTGCCCCCTGCCCTCGTATATAAAGGAGCAAGGGAGGAGGAGGCCGGCCCTAGGAGGGGGCGCACCAAGTGTGGAGTCCTACTAGGACTCCCTAGTCCTAGTAGGATTCCACCTCCCATATGGAATAGGAAAAGAGGAAGGGAAAAGGAGAAGGAAGGAAGGGGGTGCCCCCCTTCCCTAGTCCAATTCGGACCAGACCAAGGGGAGGGGTGCGGCCACCCTTGAGGCCCTTTTCCTTCTTTCCCGTATGGCCCAATAAGGCCCAATATGTATTCCCGTAACTCTCCGGTACTCCGAAAAATACCCGAATCACTCGGAACCTTTCCAATGTCCGAATATAGTCGTCCAATATATCGATCTTTACGTCTCGACCATTTCGAGACTCCTCGTCATGTCCCCGATCTCATCCGGGACTCCGAACTCCTTCGGTACATCAAAACTCATAAACTCATAATAAAATTTTCAGCGAAACCTTAAGCGTGCTGACCCTACGAGTTCGAGAACTATGTAGACATGACCGAGACACGTCTACGGTCAATAACCAATAGCGGAACCTGGATGCTCATATTGGCTCCCACATATTCTACGAAGATCTTTATCGGCCAGACCGCATAACAACATACGTTGTTCCCTTTGTCATCGGTATGTTACTTGCCCGAGATTCGATCGTCGGTATCTCAATACCTAGTTCAATCTCGTTACCGGCAAGTCTCTTTACTCGTTCTGTAATACATCATCCCGCAACTAACTCATTAGTTGCAATGCTTGCACGGCTTTAGTGATGTGCATTACCGAGAGGGCCCAGAGATACCTCTCCGACAACCGGAGTGACAAAACCTAATCTCGAAATACGCCAACCAAACATGTACCTTCGGAGACACCTGTACAGCTTCTTTATAATCACCAAGTTACGTTGTGACGTTTGGTAGCACACAAATTGTTCCTCCGGTAAACGGGAGTTGCATAATCTCATAGTTACAGGAACATGTATAAGTCATGAAGAAAGCAATAGCAACATACTAAATGATCAAGTGCTAGGCTAACGGAATGGGTCATGTCAATCACATCATTCTCCTAATGATGTGATCCCGTTAATCAAATAACAACTCATGTCTATGGTTAGGAAACTTAACCATCTTTGATTAACGAGCTAGTCAAGTAGAGGCATACTAGTGACACTATGTTTGTCTATGTATTCACACATGTATTATGTTTCCAGTTAATACAATTCTAGCATGAATAAAAAACATTTATCATGAAATAAGGAAATAAATAATAACTTTATTATTGCCTCTAGGGCATATTTCCTTCAGTCTCCCACTTGCACAAGAGTCAATAATGTAGTTCACATCGCCATGTGATTTAACACGAATATTCATATCTGTATATGATTAACACCCATAGTTCACATTGTCATGTGACAAACACCCAAAGGGTTTACTAGAGTCAATAATCTAGTTCACATCGCTATGTGATTAACTCCCAAAGAGTACTAAGGTGTGATCATGTTTTGCTCGTGAGAGAAGCTTAGTCAACGGGTCTGTCACATTCAGAGCCGTATGTATTTTGCAAATATTCTATGTCTAGAATGCTTTGCACGGAGCTACTCTAGCTAATTGCTCCCACTTCCAATATGTATCCAGATTGAGACTTAGAGTCATCTGGATCGGTGTAAAAGCTTGTATTGTTGTAACTTTTACGACGAGCTCTTTTATCACTTCCATTATCGAGAAATATCTCCTTAGTTCTCACTAAGGATATTCTTGACCGCTGTCGATGATCTACTCTTAGATCAAAATTGTATTCCTTTGTCAAACTTCGAGCAAGGTATACAATAGGTGCAGTTTACTGACATAGCATACTTTATAGAACCTATGGTGAGGCATAGGGAATGACTTTTCATTCTCTTTCTATTTTCTGCCATGGTCGGGTCTTGATTCTTACTTAACTTCACACCTTTGCATCACAGGCAAGAACTCCTTCTTTGATTGTTCCATTTTGAACTATTTAAAAATTTATCAAGGTATGTACTCACTGAAAAATCTTATCAAGCGCCTTGATCTATCTATATAGATCTTGATGCTCAATGTGTAAGCAGCTTCACCGAGGTCTTGCTTTGAAAAACTCTTTTTCAAGTATCCTTTCATGCTGTCCAGAATTTCTATATCATTTCCAATCAACAATATGTCATCCACATATAATATTAAAAATGCTACAGAGCTCCCACTCACTTTCTTGTAAATACATGCTTCTCAAAAAGTCTATATAAAACCATATGCTTTGATCAACTCATCAAAGCGTATATTCCAACTCCGAGAGGCTTGAACCAGTCCATAAATGGATCACTGGAGCTTGTACACTTTGTTAGCACCTTTTGGATCGACAAAACCTTCTGGTTGCATCATATACAACTCTTCTTCCAGAAATCCATTCAAGAATGCAGTTTTGACATCCATTTGCCAAATTTCATAATCATAAAATGCAGCAATTGCTAACATGATTTGGACAGACTTAAGCATCGCTACGGGTGAGAAAGTCTCATCATAGTCAACCCCTTGAACTTGACGAAAACCTTTCGCAACAAGTCGAGCTTTATTACCATCAGCGTCAGTCTTCTTAAAAATCCATTTATTCTCAATGGCTTGCCGATCATCGGGCAAGTCAATCAAAGTCTATACTTTGTTTTCATATATGGATCCCATCTCAGATTTCATGGCCTCCAGCCATTTTGCGGAATCTGGGCACATCATCGCTTCCTCATAGTTCGTAGGTTTATCATTGTCTAGTAACATGACTTCCAGAACAGGATTACCGTACCACTCTGGTGCGGACCGTACTCTGGAAGACCTACGAGGTTCTGTAGTAACTTGATCTTGAAGTTTCATGATCATCATCATTAGCTTCCTCACTAATTGGTGTAGGAATCACTGGAATTGATTTCAATAATGAACTACTTTCAAATTCGGGAGAAGGTACAGTTACCTTATCAAGTTCTACTTTCCTCCCACTCACTTCTTTCGAGAGAAACTCCTTCTCTAGAAAGGATCCATTTTTAGCAACGAATATCTTGCCTTCGGATCTGTGATAGAAGGTGTACCCAACAGTTTCCTTTGGGTATTCTACGAAGATGCACTTCTCCGATTTGGGTTCGAGCTTATCAGGTTGAAACTTTTTCACATAAGCATTGCAACCCCAAAATTTTAAGAAACGACAGCTTAGGTTTACTGCTAAACCATAGTTCATACGGTGTCGTCTCAACGGATTTAGATGGTGCCCTATTAAACGTGAATGCAGCTGTCTCTAATGCACAACCCCAAAACGATTGTGGTAAATCGGTAAGATACATCATAGATCGCACCATATCCAATAAAGTGCGGTTATGACGTTCGGACACACCATAACGCTGTGGTGTTCCAGGTGGCGTGAGCTTGTGAAACTATTCCACATTGTTTTTAATTAAAGACCAAACTCGTAACTCAAATATTCGTCTCCACGATCAGATCGTAGAAACTTTATTTTCTTTTTACGATGATTCTGCACTTCACTCTGAAATTCTTTGAACCTTTCAACTATTTCAGACTTATGTTTCATCAAGTAGATATACCCATATCTGCTCAAATCATCTTGTGAAGGTCAGAAAATAACGATACTTGCCATGAGCATCAACACTCATTGGATCGCATACATCGGTATGTATTATTTCCAATAAGTCAGTAGCTTGTTCCATTGTTCCGGAGAACGGAGTTTTAGTCATCTTGCCCAAAAGGCACGGTTCGCAAGCATCAAATGATTCATACCCAAGTGATTCCGAATATCCATCTTTATGGAGTTTCTTCATGCGCTTTACACCGATATGACCCAAACGGCAGTGCCACAAATAAGTTGCACTATCATTATTAACTTTGCATCTTTTGGCATCAATATTATGAATATGTGTATCACTACGATCGAGATCCAACAAACTATTTTTATTGGGTGTATAACCATCGAAGGTCTTATTCATGTAAACAGAATAACAATTATTCTTTAACTTCAAATGAATAACCGTATCGCAATAAACATGATCTTATCATATTTATGCTCAACGCAAACACCAAATAACATTTATTTATGTTTAACACTAATCTCGAAAATATAGGGAGTGTGTGATGATGATCATATCAATCTTGGAACTACTCATCGTCACTTCCCCTTCAACTAGTCTCTGTTTATTCTGTAACTCCTGTTTCGAGTTACTAATCTTAGCAACTGAACAAGTATCAAATACTCAGGGGCTACTATAAACACTAGTAAGGCAAACATCAATAACCTGTATATCAAATATACCCTTGTTCACTTTGCCATCCTTCTTATCCACCAAATATTCAGGGCATTTCCGCTTCCAGTGACCATTTCCTTTGTAGTGTAATCACTCAGTTTCAGGCTTTGGTCCAGCTTTGGTCTTCTTCACGGGAGTGACAATTTGTTTGCTGTTCTACTTGAAGTTTCCCTTTCTTTCCCTTTGCCATTTTATTGAAACTAGTGGTCTTGTCAATCATCAACACTTGATGCTCTTTCTTGATTTCTACCTTCGTTGATTTCAACATCACGAAGAGCTCGGGAATCGTTTTTGTCATCCCTTGCATACTATAGTTCATCACGAAGTTCTAGTAACTTGGTGACGGTGACTAGAGAATTCTGTCAATCACTATCTTATCTGGAAGATTAACTCCCACTTGATTCAAGCGATTGAAGTACCCAGACAATCTGAGCACATGCTCACTAGTTGAGCGATTCTCCTCCATATTTTAGCTATAGAACTTGTTGGAGACTTCATATCTCTCAACTCGGGTATTTGCTGGAAATATTAACTTCAACTCCTGGAACATCTCATATGGTCCATGACGTTCAAAACGTCTTTGAAGTCCCGATTCTATGCCGTTTAAGCATGGTGCACTAAACTATCAAGTAGTCATAATTTTGAGCTAGCCAAACGTTCATAACGTCTGCATCTGCTCCTGCAATAGGTTTGTCACCTAGCGGTGCATTAAGGACCTAATTCTTCTGTGCAGCAATGAGGATAAACCTCAGATGACGGATCCAATCCACATCATTGCTACTAACATCTTTCAACACAATTTTCTCTAGGAACATATCAAAATAAACATATGAAAGCAACAACGCGAGCTATTGATCTACAACATAATTTTGAAAATACTACCAGGACTAAGTTCATGATAAAGTTAAGTTCAATTAATCATATTACTTAAGAACTCCCACTTAGACAGACATCTCTCTAGTCATCTAAGTGATCACGTGATCCAAATCAACTAAACCATGTCCGATCGTCACGTGAGATGGAGTAGTTTCAATGGTGAACATCACTATGTTGATCATCTCTACTATATGATTCACGTTCGACCTTTCGGTCTCCATGTTCTGAGGCCATATCTGTTATATGCTAGGCTCATCAAGTTTAACCTGAGTATTCCGTGTGTGCAACTGTTTTGCACCCGTTGTATTTGAACATAGAGCCTATCACACCCGATCATCACATGGTGTCTCAGCACGAAGAACTTTCGCAACGGTGCATACTCAGGGAGAACACTTCTTGATAATTTTAGTGAGCGATCATCTTAAAATGCTATCGTCAATCAAAGCAAGATAAGATGCATAAAGGATAAACATCACATGCAATCAATATAAGTGATATGATATGGCCATCATCATCTTGTGCTTGTGATCTCCATCTTCGAAGCACCGTCGTGATCACCATCCTCACTGGCGCGACACCTTGATCTCCATCGTAGCATCGTTGTCGTTACGCCATCTATTGCTTCTACGACTATTGCTACCGCTTAGTGATAAAGTAAAGCAATTACAGGGCGTTTGCATTTCATACAATAAAGCGACAACCATATGGCTCCTGCCAGTTGCCGATAACTTCAGTTACAAAACATGATCATCTCATACAATATAGCATCATGTCTTGACCATATCACATCACAACATGCCCTCCAAAAACAAGTTAGACGTCCTCTACTTTGTTGTTGCAAATTTTACGTGGCTGCTACGGGCTTAGCAAGAACCGTTCTTACCTACGCATCAAAACCACAACGATAGTTCATCAAGTTAGTGTTGTTTTAACCTTCGCAAGGACCGGGCGTAGCCACACTCGGTTCAACTAAAGTTGGAGAAACAGACACCCGCTAGTCACCTGTGTGCAAAGCACGGTGGTAAAACCAGTCTCGCGTAAGTGTACGCATAATGTCGGTCCGGGCCGCTTCATCCAACAATACCGCTGAACAAAAGTATGACATGCTGGTAAGCAGTATGACTTGTATCGCCCACAACTCACTTGTGTTCTACTCGTGCGTATAACATCAACACATAAAACCTGGCTCTAATACCACTGTTGGGGAACGTAGTAATTTCAAAAAAATTCTTACGCACACGCAAGATCATGGTGATGCATAGCAATGAGAGGGAAGAGTGTTGTCCACGTACCTTCGTAGACCGTAAGCGGAAGCGTTATGACAACGCGGTTGATGTAGTCGTACATCTTCACGATCTGACCGATCCAAGTACCGAACGTACGGCACCTCTGAGTTCAGCACACGTTCAGCTCGATGACGATCCCCGGACTCCGATCCAGTAGGGTGTCGGGGATGAGTTCCGTCAGCACGACGGCGTGGTGACAATGATGATGTTCTACCGACGCAGGGCTTCGCCTAAGCACCGTTACGATATGACCGAGGTGAAATATGGTGGAGGGGGGCACCGCACACGGCTAAGGAACGATCACGAAGATCAACTTGTGTGTCTCTGGGGTGCCCCTGCCCCCGTATATAATGGAGCAAGGGAGGAGGAGGCCGGCCCTAGGAGGGGGCGCACCAAGTGTGGTGTCCTACTAGGACTCCCTAGTCCTAGTAGGATTCCACCTCCCATATGGAATAGGAAAAGAGGAAGGGAAAAGGAGAAGGAAGGAAGGGGGCGCCCCCCTTCCCTAGTCCAATTCGGACCAGACCAAGGGGAGGAGTGCGGCCACCCTTGAGGCCCTTTTCCATCTTTCCCGTATGGCCCAATAAGGCCCAATACGTATTCCCGTAACTCTCCGGTACTCCAAAAAATACCCGAATCACTCGGAACCTTTCCGATGTCCGAATATAGTCGTCCAATATATCGATCTTTACGTCTCGACCATTTTAAGACTCCTCGTCATGTCCCCGATCTCAACCAGGACTCCGAACTCCTTCGGTACATCAAAACTCATAAACTCATAATAAAACTGTCATCGAAACCTTAAGCGTGCGGACCCTACGGGTTCGAGAACTATGTAGACATGACCGAGACACTCCTCCGGTCAATAACCAATAGAGGAACCTGGATGCTCATATTGGCTCCCACATATTCTTCGAAGATCTTTATCGGTCAGACCACATAACAACATACGTTGTTCCCTTTGTCATCGGTATGTTACTTGCCCGAGATTCGACCGTCGGTATCTCAATACCTAGTTCAATCTCGTTACCGGCAAGTCTCTTTACTCGTTCTGTAATGCATCATCCCGCAACTAACTCATTAGTTGCAATGCTTGCAAGGCTTAAGTGATGTGCATTACCGAGAGGGCCCAGAGATACCTCTCCGACAACCGGAGTGACAAATCCTAATCTCGAAATACGCCAACCCAGCATGTACCTTCGGAGACACCTGTAGAGCTCCTTTATAATCACCCAGTTACGTTTTGACGTTTGGTAGCACACAAAGTGTTCCTCCGGTAAACGGGAGTTGCATAATCTCATAGTTACAGGAACATGTATAAGCCATGAAGAAAGCAATAGCAACATACTAAACGATCAAGTGCTAGGCCAACGGAATGAGTCATGTCAATCACATCATTCTCCTAATGATGTGATCCCGTTAATCAAATAACAACTCATGTCTATGGTTAGGAAACTTAACCATCTTTGATTAACGAGCTAGTCAAGTAGAGGCATACTAGTGACACTATGTTTGTCTATGTATTCACACATGTATTATGTTTCCGGTTAATACAATTCTAGCATGAATAATAAACATTTATCATGAAATAAGGAAATAAATAATAACTTTATTATTGCCTCTAGGGCATATTTCCTTCAGTCTCCCACTTGCACTAGAGTCAATAATGTAGTTCACATCGCCATGTGATTTAACACGAATATTCATATCTGTATATGATTAACACCCATAGTTCACATCGTCATGTGACAAAAACCCAAAGGGTTTACTAGAGTCAATAATCTATTTCACATCGCTATGTGATTAACACCCAAAGAGTACTAAGGTGTGATCATGTTTTTCTCGTGAGAGAAGCTTAGTCAACGGGTCTGTCACATTCAGAGCCGTATGTATTTTGCAAATATTCTATGTCTACAATGCTTTGCACGGAGCTACTCTAGCTAATTGCTCCCACTTTCAATATGTATCCATATTGAGACTTAGAGTCATCTAGATCGGTGTAAAAGCTTGTATTGTTGTAACTTTTACGACGAGCTCTTTTATCACTTCCATTATCGAGAAATATCTCCTTAGTTCTCACTAAGGATATTCTTGACCGCTGTCCAGTGATCTACTCTTAGATCAAAATTGTATTCCTTTTTCAAACTCAGAGCAAGGTATACAATAGGTCTGGTTTACAACATAGCATACTTTATAGAACCTATGACTGAGGCGTAGGGAATGACTTGTCATTCTCTTTCTATTTTCTGCCATGGTCGGGTCTTGAGTCTTACTCAACTTCACACCTTTGCATCACAGGCGAGAACTGCTTCTTTGACTGTTCCATTTTGAACTATTCAAAAATTTATCAAGGTATGTACTCATTGAAAAATCTTATCAAGCGTCTTGATCTATCTATATAGATCTTGATGCTCAATGTGTAAGCAGCTTCACCGAGGTCTTGCTTTGAAAAACTCTTTTTCAAGTATCCTTTCATGCTATCCAGAATTTCTATATTATTTCCAATCAACAATATGTCATCCACATATAATATTAAGAATGCTACAGAGCTCCCACTCACTTTCTTGTAAATACATGCTTCTCAAAAAGTCTGTATAAAACCATATGCTTTGATCAACTCATCAAAGCGTATATTCCAACTCCGAGAGGCTTGCACCAGTCCATAAATGGATCGCTGGAGCTTGCACACTTTGTTAGCACCTTTTGGATCGACAAAACCTTCTGGTTGCATCATATACAACTCTTCTTCCAGAAATCCATTCAAGAATGCTGTTTTGACATCCATTTGCCAAATTTCATACTCATAAAATGCAGCAATTGCTAAAATGATTCGGACAGACTTAAGCATCACTACGGGTGAGAAAGTCTCATCGTAGTCAACCCCTTGAACTTGTCGAAAACCTTTCGCAACAAGTCGAGCTTTATTACCATCAGCGTCCGTCTTCTTCTTAAAAATCCATTTATTCTCAATGGCTTGTCGATCATCGGGCAAGTCAATCAAAGTCCATATTTTGTTTTCATACATGGATCCCATCTCAGATTTCATGGCCTCCAGCCATTTTGCGGAATCTGGGCTCATCATCGCTTCCTCATAGTTCGTAGGTTTATCATGGTCTAGTAACATGACTTCCAGAACAGGATTATCGTACCACTCTGGTGCGGACCGTACTCCGGAAGACCTACGAGGTTCTGTAGTAACTTGATCTTGAAGTTTCATGATCATCATCATTAGCTTCCTCACTAATTGGTGTAGGAATCACTGGAACTGATTTCAATGATGAACTACTTTCAAATTCGGGAGAAGGTACAGTTACCTTATCAAGTTCTACTTTCCTCCCACCAACTTCTTTCGAGAGAAACTCCTTCTCTAGAAAGGATCCATTTTTAGCAACGAATATCTTGCCTTCGGATCTGTGATAGCAGGTGTACCCAACAGTTTCCTTTGGGTATTCTATGAAGATGCACTTCTCCGATTTGGGTTCGATCTTATCAGGTTGAAACTTTTTCACATAAGCATTGCAACCCCAAAATTTTAAGAAACGACAGCTTAGGTTTACTGCTAAACCATAGTTCATACGGTGTCGTCTCAACGGATTTAGATGGTGCCCTATTAAACGTGAATGCAGCTGCCTCTAATGCACAACCCCAAAACGATTGTGGTAAATCGGCAAGATACATCATAGATCGCACCATATCCAATAAACTGCGGTTATGACGTTCGGACACACCATAACGCTGTGGTGTTCCAGGTGGCGTGAGCTTGTGAAACTATTCCACATTGTTTTTAATTAAAGACCAAACTCGTAACTCAAATATTCGTCTCCACGATCAGATTGTAGAAACTTTATTTTCTTTTTACGATGATTCTCCACTTCACTCTGAAATTCTTTGAACCTTTCAACTATTTCAGACTTATGTTTCATCAAGTAGATATACCCATATCTGCTCAAATCATCTTGTGAAGGTCAGAAAATAACGATACTTGCCACGAGCATCAACACTCATTGGATCGCATACATCGGTATGTATTATTTCCAATAAGTCAGTAACTTGTTCCATTGTTCTGGAGAATGGAGTTTTAGTCATCTTGCCCAAAAGGCACGGTTCGCAAGCATCAAATGATTCATACCCAAGTGATTCCGAATATCCATCTTTATGGAGTTTCTTCATCGCTTTACATCGATATGACCCAAGCGGCGATTGCCACAAATAAGTTGCACTATCATTATTAACTTTGCATCTTTTGCATCAATATTATGAATATGTGTATCACTACGATCGAGATCCAACAAACTATTTTTATTGGGTGTATAACCATCGAAGGTCTTATTCATGTAAGCAGAATAACAATTATTCTTTAACTTCAAATGAATAACCGTATCGCAATAAACATGATCTTATCATATTTATGCTCAACGCAAACACCAAATAACATTTATTTATGTTTAACACTAATCTCGAAAATATAGGGAGTGTGTGATGATGATCATATCAATCTTGGAACTACTCATCGTCACTTCCCTTCAACTAGTCTCTGTTTGATCTCGTAACTCTGTTTGAGTTACTAATCTTAGCAACTGAACAAGTATCAAATACTCAGGGGCTACTATAAACACTAGTAAGGCACACATCAATAACCTGTATATCAAATATACCCTTGTTCACTTTGCCATCCTTCTTATCCACCAAATATTCAGGGCATTTCCGCTTCCAGTGACCATTTCCTTTGTAGTGTAATCACTCAGTTTCAGGCTTTGGTCCAGCTTTGGTCTTCTTCACGGGAGTGACAATTTGTTTGCCATTCTACTTGAAGTTTCCCTTTCTTTCCCTTTGCCATTTTATTGAAACTAGTGGTCTTGTCAATCATCAACACTTGATGCTCTTTCTTGATTTCTACCTTCGTTGATTTCAACATCACGAAGAGCTCGGGAATCGTTTTTGTCATCCCTTGCATACTATAGTTCATCACGAAGTTCTAGTAACTTGGTGATGGTGACTAGATAATTTTGTCAATCACTATCTTATCTGGAAGATTAACTCCCACTTGATTCAAGCGATTGAAGTACCCAGACAATCTGAGCACATGCTCACTAGTTGAGCGATTCTCCTCCATCTTTTAGCTATAGAACTTGTTGGAGACTTCATATCTCTCAACTCGGGTATTTGCTGGAACTATTAACTTCAACTCCTGGAACATCTCATATGGTCCATGACGTTCAAAACGTCTTTGAAGTCCTGATTCTAAGCCGTTTAAGCATGGTGCACTAAACTATCAAGTAGTCATCATTTTGAGCTAGCCAAACCATAACGTCTCCATCTGCTCCTGCAATAGGTTTGTCACCTAGCGGTGCATTAAGGACATAATTCTTCTGTGCAGCAATGAGGATAAACCTCAGATGACGGATCCAATCCACATCATTACTACTAACATCTTTCAACACAATTTTCTCTAGGAACATATCAAAATAAACATATGAAAGCAACAACGCGAGCTATTGATCTACAACATAATTTGCAAAATACTACCAGGACTAAGTTCATGATAAAGTTAAGTTCAATTAATCATATTACTTAAGAACTCCCACTTAGACAGACATCTCTCTAGTCATCTAAGTGATCACGTGATCCAAATCAACTAAACCATGTCCGATCGTCACGTGAGATGGAGTAGTTTCAATGGTGAACATCACTATGTTGATCATATCTACTATATGATTCACGTTCAACCTTTCGGTCTCCGTGTTCCGAGGCCATATCTGTTATATTCTAGGCTCGTCAAGTTTAACCTGAGTATTCCGCGTGTGCAACTGTTTTGCACCCGTTTTATTTGAACATAGAGCCTATCACACCCGATCATCACGTGGTGTCTCAGCACGAAGAACTTTCGCAACGGTGCATACTCAGGGAGAACACTTCTTGATAATTTTAGTGAGAGATCATCTTAAAATGCTATCGTCAATCAAAGCAAGATAAGATGCATAAAGGATAAACATCACATGCAATCAATATAAGTGATATGGTATGGCCATCAGCATCTTGTGCTTGTGATCTCCATCTTCGAAGCACCGCCGTGATCACCATCGTCACTGGCGCGACACCTTGATCTCCATCGTAGCATCGTTGTCGTTACGCCATCTATTGCTTCTACGACTATCGCTACCGCTTAGTGATAAAGTAAAGCAATTACAGTAGCGTTGCATTTCATACAATAAGCGACAAACATATGGCTCTCGCCGATTGCCGATAACCGGTTACAAAACATGATCATCTCATACAATATAGCATCACGTCTTGACCATATCACATCACAACATGCCCTGCAAAAACAAGTTAGACGTCCTCTACTTTGTTGTTGCAAATTTTACGTGGCTGCTACGGGCTTAGCAAGAACCGTTCTTACCTATGCATCAAAACCACAACGATAGTTCGTCAAGTTAGTGTTGTTTTAACCTTCGCAAGGACCGGGCGTAGCCACACTCGGTTAAACTAAAGTTGGAGAAACATACACCCGCTAGTCACCTGTGTGCAAAGCACGGCGGTAAAACCAGTCTCGCGTAAGCGTACGCGTAATGTCGGTCCGGGCCGCTTCATCCAACAAAACCGCTGAACCAAACTATGACATGCTAGTAAGCAGTATGACTTGTATCGCCCACAACTCACTAGTGTTCTACTCGTGCATATAACATCAACGCATAAAACCTGGCTCTGATACCACTGTTGGGGAACGTAGTAATTTCAAAAAAAATTCCTACACACACGCAAGATCATGGTGATGCATAGGAACGAGAGGGAAGAGTGTTGTCCACGTACCTTCGTAGACCGTAAGCGGAAGCATTATGACAACGCGGTTGATGTAGTCGTACGTCTTCACGATCCGACCGATCCAAGTACCGAACGTACGGCACCTCCGAGTTCAGGACACGTTTAGCTCGATGACGATCCCCGGACTCTGATCCAGCAGGGTGTCGGGGATGAGTTCCGTCAGCACGACGGCATGGTGACGATGATGATGTTCTACCGACGCAGGGCTTCGCCTAAGCACCGTTACGATATGACCAAGGTGAAATATGGTGAAGGGGGCACCGCAAACGGCTAAGGAACGATCACGAAGATCAACTTGTGTGCCTCTGGGGTGCCCCTGCCCACGTATATAAAGGAGCAAGGGAGGAGGAGGCCGGCCCTAGGAGGGGGCGCACCAAGTGTGGAGTCCTACTAGGACTCCCTAGTCCTAGTAGGATTCCACCTCCCATATGGAATAGGAAAAGAGGAAAGGAAAAGGAGAAGGAAGGAAGGGGGCGCCCCCCTTCCCTAGTCCAATTCGGACCAGACCAAGTGGAGGGGTGCGGCCACCCTTGAGGCCCTTTTCCTTCTTTCCCGTATGGCCCAATAAGGCCCAATACGTATTCCCGTAACTCTCCGGTACTCCGAAAAATACCCGAATCACTCGGAACCTTTCCGATGTCCGAATATAGTCGTCCAATATATCGATCTTTACGTCTCGACCATTTCGAGACTCCTCGTCATGTCTCCGATCTCATCCAGGACTCCGAACTCCTTCGGTACATCAAAACTCAAAAACTCATAATAAAACTGTCATCGAAACCATAAGCGTGCGGACCCTACGGGTTCGAGAACTATGTAGACATGACCGAGACACGTCTCCGGTCAATAACCAATAGCGGAACCTGGATGCTCATATTGGCTCCCACATATTCTACGAAGATCTTTATCGGTCAGACCACATAACAACATACGTTGTTCCCTTTGTCATCGGTATGTTACTTGCCCGAGATTCGATCGTCGGTATCTCAATACCTAGTTCAATCTCGTTACCGGCAAGTTTCTTTACTCGTTCCGTAATACATCATCCCGCAACTAACTCATTAGTTGCAATGCTTACAAGGCTTAAGTGATGTGCATTACCGAGAGGGCCCAGAGATACCTCCCCGACAACCGGAGTGACAAATCCTAATCTCGAAATACGCCAACCTAACATGTACCTTCGGAGACACCTGTAGAGCTCCTTTATAATCACCCAGTTACGTTGTGACGTTTGGTAGCACACAAAGTGTTCCTCCGTAAGCGGAGTTGCATAATCTCATAGTTACGAGGAATATGTATAAGTCATGAAGAAAGCAATAGCAACATACTAAACGATCAAGTGCTAGGCTAACGGAATGGGTCATGTCAATCACATCATTCTCCTAATGATGTGATCCCGTTAATCAAATAACAACTCATGTCTATGGTTAGGAAACTTAACCATCTTTGATTAACGAGCTAGTCAAGTAGAGGCATACTAGTGACACTATGTTTGTCTATGTATTCACACATGTATTATGTTTCCGGTTAATACAATTCTAGCATGAATAATAAACATTTATCATGAAATAAGGAAATAAATAATAACTTTATTATTGCCTCTAGGGCATATTTCCTTTAGTCTCCCACTTGCACTAGAGTCAATAATGTAGTTCACATCGCCATGTGATTTAACACGAATATTCATATCTGTATATGATTAACACCCATAGTTCACATCGTCATGTGACAAACACCCAAAGGGTTTACTAGAGTCAATAATCTAGTTCACATCTCTATGTGATTAACACCCAAAGAGTACTAAGGTATGATCATGTTTTGCTCGTGAGAGAAGCTTAGTCAACGGGTCTGTCACATTCAGAGCCGTATGTATTTTGCAAATATTCTATGTCTATAATGCTTTGCACGGAGCTACTCTAGCTAATTGCTCCCACTTTCAATATGTATCCAGATTGAGACTTAGAGTCATCTGGATCGGTGTAAAAGCTTGTATTGTTGTAACTTTTACGACGAGCTCTTTTATCACTTCCATTATCGAGAAATATCTCCTTAGTTCTCACTAAGGATATTCTTGACCGCTGTCCAGTGATCTACTCTTAGATCAAAATTGTATTCCTTTGTCAAACTCAGAGCAAGGTATACAATAGGTCTGGTTTACAGCATATCATACTTTATAGAACCTATGACTGAGGCATAGGGAATGACTTTTCATTCTCTTTCTATTTTTTGCCATGGTCGGGTCTTGATTCTTACTTAACTTCACACCTTTGCATCACAGGCAAGATCTCCTTCTTTGACTGTTCCATTTTGAACTATTCAAAAATTTATCAAGGTATGTACTCATTGAAAAATCTTATCAAGCGTCTTGATCTATCTATATAGATCTTGATGCTCAATGTGTAAGCAGCTTCACCGAGGTCTTGCTTTGAAAAACTCTTTTTCAAGTATCCTTTCATGCTGTCCAGAATTTCTATATTATTTTCAATCAACAATATGTCATCCACATATAATATTAAAAATGCTACAGAGCTCCCACTCACTTTCTTGTAAATACATGCTTCTCAAAAAGTCTGTATAAAACCATATGCTTTGATCAACTCATCAAAGCGTATATTCCAACTCCGAGAGGCTTGAACCAGTCCATAAATGGATCGCTGGAGCTTGCACACTTTGTTAGCACCTTTTGGATCGACAAAACCTTCTGGTTGCATCATATACAACTCTTCTTCCAGAAATCCATTCAAGAATGCAGTTTTGACATCCATTTGCCAAATTTCATAATCATAAAATGCAGCAATTGCTAACATGATTCGGACAGACTTAAGCATCACTACGAGTGAGAAAGTCTCATCGTAGTCAACCCCTTGAACTTGTCGAAAACCTTTCGCAACAAGTCGAGCTTTATTACCATCAGCGTCAGTCTTCTTCTTAAAAATCAATTTATTCTCAATGGCTTGCCGATCATTGGGCAAGTCAATCAAAGTCCATACTTTGTTTTCATACATGGATCCCATCTCACATTTCATGGCCTCCAGACATTTTGCGGAATCTGGGCTCATCATCGCTTCCTCATAGTTCATAGGTTTATCATGGTCTAGTAACATGACTTTCAGAACAGGATTACCGTACCACTCTGGTGCGGACCGTACTTCGGAAGACCTACGAGGTTCTGTAGTAACTTGATCTTGAAGTTTCATGATCATCATCATTAGCTTCCTCACTAATTGGTGTAGGAATCACTGGAACTGATTTCAGTGATGAACTACTATCAAATTTGGGAGAAGGTACAGTTACCTTATCAAGTTCTACTTTCTCCCACTCACTTCTTTCGAGAGAAACTCCTTCTCCAGAAAGGATCCATTTTTAGCAACGAATATCTTGCCTTCGGATCTGTGATAGAAGTTGTACCCAACAATTTCCTTTGGGTATTCTATGAAGATGCACTTCTTGATTTGGGTTCGAGCTTATCAGGTTGAAATTTTTCACATAAGCATTGCAACCCCAAAAATTTTAAGAAACGACAGCTTAGGTTTACTGGTAAACCATAGTTCATACGGTGTCGTCTCAACGGGTTTAGATGGTGCCCTATTAAACGTGAATGCAGCTGTCTCTAATGCACAACCCCAAAACGATTGTGGTAAATCGATAAGATACATCATAGATTAAAGTGCGGTTATGACGTTCGGACACACCATAACGCTGTGGTGTTCTAGGTGGCGTGAGCTTGTGAAACTATTCCACATTGTTTTTAATTAAAGACCAAACTCGTAACTCAAATATTCGTCTCCACGATCAGATCGTAGAAACTTTATTTTCTTGTTACGATGATTCTCCACTTCACTCTGAAATTCTTTGAACCTTTCAACTATTTCAGACTTATGTTTCATCAAGTAGATATACCCATACCTGCTCAAATCATCTTGCGAAGGTCAGAAAATAACGATACTTGCCACGAGCATCAACACTCATTGGATCGCATACATCGGTATGTATTATTTCCAATAAGTCAGTAGCTTGTTCCATTGTTCCGGAGAACGGAGTTTTAGTCATCTTGCCCAAAAGGCACGGTTCGCAAGCATCAAATGATTCATAACCAAGTGATTCCGAAAATCCATCTTTATGCAGTTTCTTCATGCGCTTTACACCGATATGACCCAAATGGCAGTGCCACAAATAAGTTGCACTATCATTATTAACTTTGCATCTTTTGGCATCAATATTATGAATATGTGTATCACTATGATCGAGATCCAACAAACTATTTTTATTGGGTGTATAACCATCGAAGGTCTTATTCATGTAAACAGAATAACAATTATTCTTTAACTTCAAATGAATAATCGTATCGCAATAAACATGATCTTATCATATTTATGCTCAACGCAAACACCAAATAACATTTATTTAGGTTTAACACTAATCTCGAAAATATAGGGAGTGTGTGATGATGATCATATCAATCTTGGAACTACTCATCGTCACTTCCCTTCAACGAGTCTCTGTTATGATAGAACTCCTGTTTGAGTTACTAATCTTAGCAACCGAACAAGTATCAAATACTCAGGGGCTACTATAAACACTAGTAAGGCACACATCAATAACCTGTATATCAAATATACCCTTGTTCACTTTGCCATCAAGTAGTCATCATTTTGAGCTACCCAAACGTTCATAACGTCTGCATCTGCTCCTGCAATAGGTTTGTCACCTAGCGGTGCATTAAGGACATATTCTTCTGTCATTTGCATCTATTAGAGATTCCTTATAAAGAAAAAAATTATACATGGAGCTATATGCAAGATATTTCTCTTCTTTCTCGTTTGGAATGGTTTTTCCCATAGAAGCTTTGACCCTTTCATACCCAAATAATTTGGCTATCCCCCTAGCCAAGACAACTTTTGATCATACTCCATATGTACAAATTGGCAGTTCTATACCCAAGTGAGACTTATTCATATTTGAGCACTATTGGCTTGATCACCCAGATTTTCAATAGGTTATCAAGAATATTTGGCATCATTCTGTCAATGAAGTGGATAGTGCAAAGGTCATTACTACTAAATTTAAAATTGTGGGCCAAAAAATTATCAAATTTATCAAAAGCGATTCAAAATACAAATACAGGTATTCACTTTTTTCAAAATCACGAACATGTTTTGAATTAGCGAAAAAATTTGACATCACAAATATTTTGTGAATTCACAAACAAATTATGAATTCATGTTTTTTTAATTTGCGAACAATTTTTTAAATTGAAAACAGTTTTGAATTCATGATTTTTTTGGAATTTAATGAACATTCTTTAAATTCACAAAAGTGTCTCGAATTCATGAACAATTTTAAAATTATGAAAAAATTCAAATCATGAACATTTTTTTGGAATTGCAAACATTATTTATGAATTCACAATATTTTGAAAATCACGAACATTTTCGAATTCACAAACATTTTATTGATTCAAAAATATTTTCCGAATTTTTGAACAATTTTTATATTCTCGGACATGTTTTTGTATTCATGATTTGTTTGAGATCTTGAACGTTTTTTTTCAATTTATGAACATTTTACGAAATATTGGATATTTTTAAAATTCAGAACATTTTTCAAATAGAAATCCAGCAATAAAATTGTATATGATATTTGTAAACAGTTCACAAAGTGAAAAAATAGAAAAGAAAATGAAACACAAAATAAAAAAAGAAAGAAGAAAAATGAAAATTAGAGGGACGCCCAGCCCATACATGGGCCAGCCCAGAATACACGTAGTGGGAGCTCATACCACCGCCAGCGGCTGTGCATTTCATCGTTTTCCGTCGCACAGGTCGCCAAATAGCCCTAAAATGCGCCCGTAACACCAGCCACACTGGGCCAGGCGCTGAAGGTGAAGAGAAGAGGAGACTGTCGGTGTCAAAACCGGCAGATCTCGGGTGGCCCAAGCTGTATGTGTGAGGATTGGTGGTAACTATGATCAAAAGGACATAGTGTTACCCAGGTTCGGGTCCTCTTAATGGAGATAAAACCCTACTCCTGCTTGACAATATTCGAAGGGTATAGGGGTTACAAGAGTTGATCTACCACGAGATTGTATTGGCTAACCCTAGTTTGGCTAGCTTAGTAATGTTGTGATCTGATACGTCTCCAACGTATCTACTTTTCCAAACACTTTTCCCTTGTTTTGGACTATAACTTGCATGATTTGAATGAAACTAACCCAGACTTACGCTGTTTTCAGCAGAACTGCCATGGTGTTGTTTATTGTGCAGAAAACAAAAGTTCTCGGAATGACTTGAAAATCCACGGAGATAAGTTTTTGAAAATATAAAAAATACTAGCGAAAGAATCAAGGCCAGGGGGCCCACACCCTGTCCACGAGGGTGGGGGGCGCGCCCCCTATCTCATGGGCCCCCTGATGCTCCACCGACCTCAACTCCAACTCCATATATTCCGTTTCGCGGAGAAAAAAATCAGAGAGAAAGTTTCATCGCGTTTTATGATACGGAGCCGTCGCCAAGCCCTAATCTCTCCCAGGAGGGCTGATCTGGAGTCCGTTCGGTGCTTCGGAGAGGGGGATTCGTCGCTGTCGTCATCATCAATCGTCCTCCATTACCAATTTCATGATGCTCACCACCGTGCGTGAGTAATTCCATCATAGGGTTGCTGGACGGTGATGGGTTGGATGAGATTTACCATGTAATCAAGTTAGTTTTGTTAGGGTTTGATCCCTAGTATCCACTATGTTCTGAGATTGATGTTGCTATGACTTTGCTATGCTTAATGCTTGTCACTAGGGCCCGAGTGCCATGATTTCAGATCTGAACCTATTATGTTTTCATGAATATATGTGTGTTCTTGATCCTATCTTGCAAGTCTATAGTCACCTATTATGTGTTATGATCCGACAACCCCAATGTGACAATAATCGGGATACTTCTCGGTAATGACCATAGTTTGACGAGTTCATGTATTCACTATGTGCTAATGCTCTGTTCCGGTTCTCTATTAAAAGGAGGCCTTAATATCCCTTAGTTTCCACTAGGCCTGCTGCCACGAGAGGGTAGGACAAAAGATGTCATGCAAGTTCTTTTCCATAAGCATGTATGATTATATTCAGAATACATGCCTACATTACATTGATGAATTGGAGCTAGTTCTGTGTCACCCTATGTTATAGCTATTACATGAGGAATTGCATCCGACATAATTATCAATCACTGATCCAATGCCTACGAGCTTTTCACATCTTGTGTTTCGCTTATTTACTTTTCCGCTGCTATTGTTACAATTACTACAAAACTGCTATCTCTACTTTTGCCATTGTTACCATTACTATCATTCTACTTTGCTACTAAATACTTTGCTGCAGATACTAAGTTATACAGGTGTGGTTGAATTGACAACTCAACTGTCAATACTTAAGAATATTCTTTGGCTCCCCTTGTGTCGGATCAATAAATTTGAGCTGAATACTCTACCCTCAAAAGCTGTTGCGATCCCCTACACTTGTGGGTTATCAAGACTAATTTCTGGCGCCGTTGCCGGGGAGCATAGCTCTATTCTTTGAGTCACTTGGGATTTATATCTGTTGATCACCATGAGGAACTTGAAAGACGAAAGAACTAAGATTTTGCCCTCAACTAAGAGGGGAGGTAAGGAACTGCCATCTAGCTTTGCACTAGATTCTCCTTTTGTTATTATTAAGCTTGCGACACCTAAACCTGCTACTGCTATGAATTCTGATATGTCGCATGTTATTGATGATGCCACTTCTGCTATGCATGATACTTATGATTAAACTACTTCTGTGCGCGATTCTACTTTGCCATTAGGTGAATTTCTTGATGAACAACTTGCTAGGGTTAGAGAGAATGAAATTATTGAAGATGCTATTATTGATTATAGTGATGATGAAAGTTCTCCCCCTGATTATGAATTACCTATTGTTCCTGAGGGTTATGTTATGAATGAGGAAGCTGCTAGAGCTATTTTTGCTTGCATAGATAGATATGATCTTAAGAAGTTATTAGCTAAATGGAAGCAGCAATCCCTTAATGCTAGAATGAAACCTGACCCTACTTTTGCTACTTTACCTGTTTGTGTCACTGATTAGGATTATGAATTCTCTATTGATCCTGAAATAATTACTTTGGTAGAATCTGATCCTTTCTATGGCCTTGAATCTGAAACTGTTGTGGCTCATCCTACCAAGTTAAATGATATAGCCACCCTGTTTACTAATGATGAGAAGTCTCTCTACTATTATATCCTTAAGATATTTCCGTTCATTAAAGGGTGATGCTAAGACTTGGTTTAATTCTCTTGATCCTGGTTGCGTGCGTAGTCCCCGGGATATGATCTATTACTTCTCTGCTAAATCTTTCCCTGCTCATAAGAAACAAGCTGCCTTGCGGGAAATATTTAATTTTGTGCAATCAAAGAAGAGAGTCTCCCACAAGCTTGGGGGAGGCTTCTCCGATTACTTAATGCTTTGCCTCATCATCCTCTTAAGAAAAGTGAAATACTTGATATCTTTTATAACGGACTAACCGATGCTTCAAGGACTACTTGGATAGTTGTGTTGGTTGTGTTTTTAGGGAAAGAACAGTCGACCAAGCTGAATTACTATTGAATAATATGTTGACTAATGAAAATAATTGGACTCTTCCTGAGCCAATTCCTGAGGCAATTCCTGAACCAATTGAGCCAACTCCTGAGCCTATTCCTAAACCCACTCCGAAGAAGAGAGGTGTTCTATTTCTCAGTCCTGAAGATATGCAAGAGGCAAAGAAATCAATGAAAGAAAAAGGTATTAAAGCTGAAGATGTTAAGAATTTACCACCTATTGAAGAAATACATGGTCTTAATATACCGCCTGTCAAAGAAACACATTGTCTTGATTACCCGACACAGGTAGTAAAGGTAAATTCTCTCTATAGATATGATAAAGTTGAAATTCTCTCTACTAAATTTCATAGCCCATGCTTAGATGAATTTGATGACTTTATGGCTAGACAAGAAAGTTTTAATGCTTATGTTGGTAGAGAATTAAAGAATAATGCTTTCGAGATAGGACGCTTGAGTGATTATATGGCTAGAGTTAAAGATGAACTTAAACGCATTAGCAAATATGCTTCTATGGTTACCACTCAAGCTGAGCAAGTACTTAAAGCTCAAAGTGATTTGCTCGATGAATTGAATAATAAACATGACTTTGCTGTTAGAGTGGCTACTAGAACTGGTAGAATGACTCAGGAACCTTTGTATCCTGAGGGCGGCCCTAAGAGAATCGAACAGGATTTTCAGAGAAATAGTTTAGAGGCACCTAGTTCTTCTAAAAAGAAGAAAAGGAAAAATGATAGGACTTTGCATGCTTCTAATGAACCTGTTATAGACACACCTGAGAATCCCAATGATATTTCTATTTCTGATACTGAAACACAATCAGGTGATGAACATGAACCTAGAGATAATTTTAATGATAATGTTCATGTTGATGTAGAGATTGAACCTATTGTTGATCTTGATAACCCACAATCAAAGAATCAACGTTATGCTAAGAGAGATTTTGTTGCTAGGAAGCACGGTAGAGAAAGAGAATCATGGGTTCAGAAACCCATGCCCTTTCTTCCTAAGCCATCCAAGACAAAGGATGATGAGGATTTGGAGTGGTTTGCTGAAATGATTAGACCTATCTTCTTACGTATGCGCTTAACTGATATGCTTAAAGTAAATCCTTATGCTAAGTATATGAAGGATATCATTACACATAAAAGAAAGATACCGGAAGCTGAAGCTTCCACCATGCTTGCTAATTACACTTTTAAGGGTGGAATACCAAAGAAACTTGGAGATCCAGGGGTACAAACTATACCATGCTCCATTAAAAGAAACTATGTTAAAACTGCTTTATGTGATCTTGGAGTCGGTGTTAGTTTTATGCCTCTCTCATTATATCGTAGACTTGAATTGAATAAGTTGACACCTACTGAAATATCTTTGCAAATGGCTGATAAATCAACTGGTATACCTGTCGGCATTTGTGAGGATTTGCCTGTTGTGGTTGCAAACGTCACTATCTTAACGGACTTTGTTATTCTTGATATTCCCGAGGACGATAGTATGTCGATTATCCTTGGTAGACCCTTTTTGATACTGCAGGGGCTGTTATTGATTACAACAAAGGCAATGTCACTTTTCATGTTAATGGTAATGAGCATACGGTACACTTTCTGAGGAAACAACCTCGCATCAATTCTACTGGAAAAGTCCAACTATCATTATTGGAGGTTTTGAATTTCCTCTTCCTACTGTCAAGAAGAAGTATGATATTCTTATTGTTGGGGATGTTCATATGCCCGTTGAGGTAACCTAGTGTTATTCGAAATTTCTCCGGTTCCGTGTTATTCGGAATGAGTTTGTTAACAAGACTTGTTCAACCTTGTTAGTGGATTCATTTTGATGATCACGAGATGGATGAAACTAGAAGGCACAACCTTCTGTACCCTCTTTTTACTTTCTGTTATTTAGAATAAATAAAGCAAAATAGTATTATCTGTCTGTTTTCTGAATTATCTGTGCAATAAAAAATACCCCGAAAATAAAAGTGCTCCAAATGCCCTGCAAATTTAGTATGATTTTTTATGGAATATTTGAGGATTTTAGGCACTGAAAACACTGCAGGAGGGGCAAGCACCCCCTGGGCGCGCCCCCCGTCTCGTGGGCCCAAGGTGGCCCCCCTCCACTTATTCCTGCACCCACACACTCCATCTTCTTCCCAAAAAAATCCCCATCCAGCTCAAGCACGAGTTCTAGCTCATTTTGCTGCGATTTTCGATCTCCTTGCTCAAAGCTCCATTCACAAAACTGCTTTGGGAGATTGTTGCTTGGTATGTGACTCCTCCATTGGTCCAATTAGTTTTTGTTCTAGTGCTTTATTCATTGCAAATTTTTGCTGCATAGGTGACCCTGTTCTTGGGCTTGCATGCCAAATTTATGAGGTCCCAAGTAATTCTAATGCATGATATAGGCTCTAGGCACTGGTAGGAGTAGTTGCTACCAATCTTGTTTAGTCCTATTCACTTTTATTTTGAAGTTACTAAAATTTCAAAAAAATTCAAAAAATGTTAAGGAGATTTTTGAGGGGCTCTTCTAGCCAAGGTTCCCAAGAAAAGCTAAAGAGAAGGAAAAGGCCAAGTATAATCTTCCTCACATAGCGGAAGTTTGGCCGTGTGAATGGCCATGCGATAATTTCTTGAGAGAAGCTGGAATTTATGAAGACTTTTATTATTTGATCGAGAATGCAGGCCTCACCGATTTCCTCCACGACCGGATAGATCAGTATGTCTTACTCACCAATACTTTCGTGCATAACTTTTATTGTTATCCTAAGAAGTCACCGCCTTTAGTATCATTTCATTTATATGATGAATTCAAGGAAATGTCTTTACGTAATTTTTGCGCGGTGTGTAAAATACCATTTGAGGGTAAATTAGATGAACCACATCGTAAAGATGTGGATGCCTTTGTTAACACTATCACTGTAGGGGATCCAAAGAAGGGTTCCAATGCGACAATCTCTAGCATACACTTTCCTATTTTACGCTACTTTGCCATATTTGCTAGTAGATGCTTAATTGGTCGTGGAAATAGTGGAAACTTCAGTGTGCCTGATATTATTATTCTATTCCATTCCATGTTTGGTGATAATAGTTTTAGTATGGGTGCCGTTATTTCTAAATGGCTAAGCCTGAACCGTACAAAGGGCCCCATCTTTGGAGGTATCTATGCTGCACGCCTAGCTAAACATTTTGAGATACCTATTAGGCACCATGAAAAAGAGGAGACAATATTGCCTCCTTACATTTTAGATTACAGGAGCATGGTAGCGCATGAGTTTATTGTTGAAAACGAAGATAAGATGCTTCTGTATAACCTGAGATTAAATAAGAAACACAATGAGACTATTATTCTGCCTGCGCCTCTGTTGTTTGATTTGACTGCAGTTAATTATCTTGTCACGCCGGAGGCGGTGTACACGCATCGAGGCCAAGCATCCACTCCAGAGCCTGAGCCTGAGCCGGAACCTTCACTGGACCCACTAGTAGAAAAAGGGTCAAACGTGAAGCACATTAGTGCCGATTTGTATTAGAGCCGGCACAAATGTATACATTAGTGCCGGTTCCAACGGCTAGCCCGGACGCTCTCATTAGTACCGGTTCGTGGCTAACCTTTAGCACCGGTTCGTGCCACGAACCGGTACTAATGAGAGTGGTGGCAGGATGTTGTCAGTCTGGGCCCCCTCCAGCACCTTTAGTACCGGTTCTTCGCACGAACCGGTACTAAAGGTCGTCCTACATAAACCCTTCGTCCACCGGAGCTCGCTCTGTTCTTCCCCTTTCCCCTCTCCTCTCTATTCTTCCCCTCTTCCTCTCGAGCTCATCACACATTTTGCCCAAAAATTTGTCAAGATTTGAAGGCCCCCATTCATTCAAATGATCACAAAGGTTAGCAACTTTGTCCTTTCATCTCTCATTGCTAGATTAGCTCTTGCAATGCTTTATATAGTTATTAATTTGTGAGTTTAGTAATTTGGGAGGAAATATATATATGTGCTAGTATTTGATTTATATGCAATTTGAGGTCAAAAATAACACTTAGTTTGCATATGTAGGTGTGGTTTACTTAGTGCCTTCTAAATCTCCGTCAGAACCACCGCCGATCGCCCTGCACTGTCTCCGTCAGCGGCACCACCTTGTGGTGAGCCTCTTGTTCATGAAATTTTATATAAAAATTGATGTTTGTGTGATTTGGATATATAGTTACTCGTATAATAATTATCTTACCCGTGACGTTGTTTGTTATACATAGTGCCATGGTTTTCATATCCGCCCCCGTCGGCCCTCGTCCTTGTTATGATTCGGATGTGGTATATTCTCTTTAAAACTATTTGTTGCATTTCGTGTTTATGACAAATTATGCCCATCAAGTTGACATAGATATTTTTATCTAGGAGGTATGTGAACCGGAAATTCCAACCGACCCTATTGTCGAGAGGTTAAATTTAGTTGAAAGAGAAAATGAGTACTTGAAAGAAAAATTGAAAAGAATTGAGGGGGAGAAGATGGAATTGAGTTGCATGTTGCCGATGTCGTCGATGATCACAAGATCAAGATGGAGAAAATGCGCTTGAAGATTAGAAAGATTAGAAAATATGCCATCGATAGTGAGGCTTGGTATCATTATGCTGTTGGATCAATTGTTACCTTAGTTGCGATCTTGATCGCATTTGTTGTTGCATTTAAATGCTTTAGCTAGAGAGTTATTTGTTTGTTGCATTTAAGTGTTGTATGAACTTTATGTATGAACTTGTATTAATTTGGTCTATTCGGTGTTGTGTAATGAAGATGAGCCGCAATGGATGTACGATGACCGATGCTCTCCCACTTCATTGAGGCGTGCATACTTTTCTCGCTATGGGTGAGGCAAACAAGCGGGCGGATGGTTTTATGCCTTGTCCATGTGCTAGCTGTAAGAATGGTCGCAATTACTCTACGTCAAGAACCATTCACGTCCACCTGTTTGAGTCTGGTTTCATGCCCCACTATAATGTTTGGACTAAGCACGGAGAAAGAGGGGTTATGATGGAAGACAATGAAGAAGAAGAGGAAGACGACAGCTATCCTGGCCATGGGTTCCCTGAATACGATGATACAACAATGGGGGAAGAAGCTGAGTCGGTAATGCGGGAAGAAGCTGAGCCGGCAATGTGGGAAGAAGCTGAGGAAGAGGCATCAGATGAGCCCGTTGATGATCTAGGTCGGGCCATTGCCGATGCAAAGAGAAACTGCGCAAGTGATTTGGAGAAGAAGAAGTTGCAGCGCATGTTAGAGGATCACAAAAAATTGTTGTACCAATTGCGAGGTGACAAGAAAAAGCTGGGCACCACACTCGAATTGCTGCAATGGAAGGCGAGAATGGTGTATCCGACAAGGATTTGGAAAGTTGCTGGTAATGATAAAGGATATGCTTCCAAAGGACAACGAATTGCCGAGAGTATGTAATGAAGCAAAGAAGGCTGTCGCCCTCTAGGGTTAGAGGTGCGAAGATACATGCATGCCCTAATGATTGCATCCTCTACCGCTGTGTGTACGAGGATTTGAACGCTTGCCCGGTATGTGGTGCATTGCGCTATAAGATCAGCCACGATGACATGGTGATGTCGAGGGCGAGCGCCCCAGGAAGAAGATTCCTGCCAAGGTGATGTGGTATTCTCCTATAATACCATGGTTGAAATGTTTGTTCCAAAACAAAGAGCATGCCAAGGCGATGCGATGGCACAGAGAAGACCTTAAGAAAGGCGGAAAGTTGAGAGTACCTGCTGACGGGTCGCAGTGGAGAAAATTCGAAAGAAAGTACGGGAAGGAGTTTGCAGATGACGCAAGGAGCGTATGGTTTGGTCTAAGCGCAGATGGCATTAATCCTTTTGGGGAGCAGAGCAGCAACCATAGCACCTGGCCTGTGACTCTATGTTTGTATAACCTTCCTCCTTGGTTGTGCATGAAGCGGAAGTTCATTATGATGCCAGTGCTCATCCAGTGCTCATCCAAGTGCATGAAGCGGAAGTCCACCGTAATCAGTACGGGTTCTTGCGTGGTCGATCCATACATGACTGCTTAGCGTGGGCCTTCGAGTATATTCACCAGTGTCAAGCTTCGCAAAATGAGATTATCCTACTAAAACTAGATTTCGACAAAGCCTTTGACACTATTCAACACTCGGCTATGCTACACATTATGAAAAAGGTGGGTTTCAATGACAAATGGCTTCAATGGATGCAAAGTATCTTTAATTCTGGCAAATCCTCAGTCCTTCTAAATGGTACTCCCGGAAGATCTTTTCAATGCAAATGCGGTGTGCGACAAGGTGACCCCCTCTCGCCTCTGATCTTTGTTATAGCTGCGTATCTCCTTCAATCTGCAATCAACGAGGCGCTTCGGAATAATATCCTGGACTTACCAATCCAACGAGACACTAACGGGGATTACCCAGTTATCCAATACGCGGATGACACACTCATCATCCTGCCAGCCTGCACCCGACAACTTACCAAGATTAAGGAAATTCTGGAGGACTACGCCACGTCAGTAGGGCTCAAAATCAATTTCCATAAGTCCACACTTGTGCCAATTAACACGCCTTCTGACAAATGCAAAGAACTGGCTGAGATGTTAGGTTGCACAGTGGGTTCCATGCCGTTCACATATCTGGGACTGCCCCTAGGCACCACTCGTCCGACCGTGCTGGATCTAGCTCCACTTGTTTGCAAAGCAGAAAGAAACATCACGGCTGCTATGTCTCTTATGTCGTACGCGGGGAAACTTTCTCTAATGAATTCGTTGGTAACCTCTCTTATCATGTTCACAATGGGCACCATTCGCATCCCACCAAAAATTGTGGCCCAACTCGACAAGATTAGAAGGCATTGCCTATGGCAAAAACGGACCGAGGATGGGACCAAGAGCAATTCTTTGGCGGCTTGGGACATGATCTGCATGCCTAAGAAAAATGGTGGACTGGGAGTTGTCAACCTCAAAATACAGAATGACGCTTTGCTGCTTAAGTTTCTCAGGCATGATATCCCTTGGGTCAATCTCATTTGGGAATCCTACTATGGTGATTCCATCCCTCATGCACATGATGCATGTGGCTCCTTCTGGTGGAAAGACTTAACACGGCTAATGCCCATATGTCGTGGCGTCACGCACGTAAAAATTGGGAATGGATCCTCTACGCTCTTTTGGAAAGATAATTGGAGCCAGTCCATATATGTTGATAGTTGCCCGAGAGCCTACTCATATGCTATCTCTGAAGATGTTTCGGTCCAACAAATGTTTACGTCCCCCCATCTGCATGAAAACTTTCAACTCCCGCTCTCTATTCAAACCCATGATGAGTTGCGATCCATCCAACTTGAAGTGGCCGAACACACTCTTACGGAAGATCATGACGCCTGGCAGTGTATATGGGGCGGCAACACTTTCCAGACATCATCATACTACAAATTCTACTTCAGAGATGTAACTGCCCATGAAGCCTTCGGTTGGTTGTGGAAAGCAAAGTGTACTCCCAAGCTCAAAACATTCGGGTGGTTCATGCTGGTTGATCGCCTCAACACCAGAAACATGCCCAAAAGGAGGCACTACAACATTGGGACAAACTTTGACTGCCTCCTCTGTGGCCAACATATTGAAGAAACGGTGGAACACTCTTCTTTCACTGCACATTTAGTCAGGAATGCTGGAAACATCTTGGCTTCAACTGGTCAACGCAGCATGACAGACTTGACATGATCAAACATCAAAAGACCGTGCAGCCTAGAAAGATGTGGATGGATATCTTTTTAACGTCGGCCTGGAGCCTCTGGAAAGAAATAAACAACCACCACTTCAGGAAAACTAGGCCGTCAGTTGCATCCTGGAAATAGAGGTTTAAGTTGGACATCGACAATCTTAGATATAGAGTGAAACCTTCCAAACAACATATTGTTTCTACCATACTTGGATCCATACAGTAGGCATTTGTGTAAATTAGGGTGTCTCCTGGTGGTGCCTCAACCACCCATGTATGTAAATCACACATGTAATTGTACCCCCTGAGGTTTTGGTAATATATATATGCAGTAGGAGCCTTCCTACTGTCTTCACAGTCAAAAAAAGGCCCTAAGCAACCCGGCAACGACATTGATGTGTACCTAAGGCCATTAGTTGAAGAACTCTTACAACTGTGGAATGGAACAGGTGTACGTGCGTGGGATGAGCACATGGGGGAAGAATTTGACCTAAAGGCGTTGCTGTTCGTGACCATCAATGAATGGCCTGCTCTTAGTAACCTTTTAGGACAGACAAACAAGGGATACCGCGGATGCACGCACTGTTTGGATGATACCGACAGTATATATTTGAATAGTTGTAAGAAGAATGTGTACCTGGGACATCGTCGATTTCTTCCGAGCAGCATCCGTAAGAAAGAAAGGCAAGCATTTCAAAGGTGAGGCGGATCACCGAACGAAGCCTCGCCACCGCATTGGTGCTGATGTACATGATATGGTCAAGGATTTGAAGGTGATATTTGGAAAGTTATCCCGCGGACAACCTGTTCCGAAGGACGCTGACGGACGCGCACCCATGTGGAAGAAGAAATCTATATTTTGGGACCTGCCATATTGGAAAGACCTAGAGGTCTGCTTCGCAATCGACGTGATGCACGTGACGAAGAATCTTTGCATGACCCTTCTTGGCTTCTAGGGCGTGTATGGGAAGACAAAAGATACACCTAAGGTACGGGAGGACCAGCAACGTATGCACGGAGAAGACAGCATACATCAAGGTCATGCAAGCTACGCTCTTACCAAAGAAGAGAGGGAAATCTTCTTTGAATGCCTGCTCAGTATTAAGGTACCGTCTGGCTTCGTCGAATATAAAGGAATAATAAACATGGCAGAGAAAAGTTCCGAACCTAAAGTCTCATGACTGCCATGTGATTATGTCGCAACTCGCTTCCGGTTGCATTGAGGGGCTTCTACCGAAAACGCTCGATTAGCCATTGTGAAGCTATGTGCATTTCTCAATGTAATCTCTCGAAGGTAATCGATCCAGAAATCATACCAAGGTTCTGAGAATGATTTGGTGCAATGTCTTGTCGGTTTCGAGTTGGTGTTCCCACCATCCTTCTTCAACATCATGACACACGCCCTAGTTCACCTATGCGAAGAGATTAACGTTTTGGGTCCTGTATTTCTACACAATATGTTCCCCTTTGAGAGGTTCATGGAGTCTTAAAGAAATATGTTCATAGCCGTGCTAGGCCGAAGGAAGCATCTCCAAGGGCCATCAAAATGAGGAGGTCATTGAGTTTTGTATTGACTTTATTCTGACCTTAAGCCGATTGGTGTTCTGAATCGCATGCATAAGGTCGATCGATGGAAAAGGCACGCTAGGAGGGGAACAAATAATATGTATGGACGGACATTCTCTCACTCAAGCACACTACACAGTTCTACAGAATTCCACCTTGGTGGCTCCGTATATGGATGAACACAAGAATTTGCTACGCTCCAAACACCCGGAGCGGTCTGATGACTGGATTACACGTGAACAAACCAGGAGTTTCGCCAGCTGGTTGTAGACACGTACAATGCATGACACCTCTATTGAAGATGACCTGTACTTGCTGTCCCAGTTACCATCTTCGAATATAATGACTTTCAAAGGGTACGAGATAAATGGTAATACATTTTACACGATCGCCCAAGATAAGAAGAGCACCAACCAAAACAGTGGTGTCCGCTTTGATGCAGAAACCAAGGCGGGAAAGGAAACATATTATGGTTATATATAGGACATATGGGAACTTGACTATTGACGTGGTTTAAAGGTCCCTTTGTTTCGGTGCAAATGGGTTAATATGACACGAGGCGGGGTAACGGAAGACCCGCAGTACAGAATGATAACAGTGGATCTCAACAATCTTGCGTATGTAGACGAACCATTCGTCCTAGCCAATGATGTGGCACAGGTTTTCTATGTGAAGGACATGTCTACCAAGCCAAGAAAAAGAAAAGATAAGGAAGCGAATGCATCGTACGATGAGCCAAAGCGGCACATAGTTCTTTCTGGGAAGAGAAACATCGTGGGAGTGGATGACAAGACAGACAAGTCAGAAGATTATGAAAAGTTTGATGAAATTGCTCCATTCACTATGAATATTGACCCGAGCATCCCGTTAAATGATGAAGATTTTCCATGGTTACGGCGCAAAGGGACACAAGCGAAGAAAAAGTTTCACACCCAAAGATCTGGGATGTGATCGGCTTCACTATCATCACTTTCTTCTGTGTTTCACACCCAGGAGGGAATGTCTGTAATAGTTGGGGTAGTTATGTGTTTTGGCATTTGAAAGCGAAGAAATTTTATGTGCAAACAAATTCTTTTCATGCATTTCTTGATTTTTTCCAGCTAAATGACCCTGAAATTGAAAAGCATTTCAAATGAACTCAGAAAAGGTTGAAAGTTGGCATGGTATCATAATTTCATACAAATAGCATGTGCAAGAAAGTAGAGAGGGTTACGGCAAAAAGTGGATGCACTTCGTGTTCAAAATGGACAATCTCTTTCGAAGTATCAGGGTTTCCGACGAAAACTGAACTGTTACAAAGGCATTTCATTTTTTAAATAACCTAAGCATTAGTAAATTGAATATAATGATAAAACACACTAATATTAAACATAAGAAAAAAGAATCACTGAAAAAACTTTTTTCAAAGTTAAGTTATTCACAAACTAGTGATTCACACAAATTTCAAATAATTCAAAATTTAAACTATTCAAATTTGAAATCTACCGGCACTAACAGAAAGTTTGTAATTTTTTGTACCTAAAGCAAAAAATATTCACAAAGAAACTCTAAATACAGCAAAAAACAACTCAAAAATAAATAAAGCAAAAAAAAATAAAAAAATAATGCAGAAAAGAAAAACATTTATAAAAAAATGTTGGGGCGCGCTGCGTGTGGGCTGCAGACCTAGGGTGTGCAAATGCAGGCCTGAAGGGCCAGCAGGCTCACAGTGGCAGCAGCGCCTAGTTAGGCCCAAAAGCCTGCTATATAGAGGAGTTGAAAAGGCAGCCAGGCTGGGTTTATAAACCAGTCGGCTGCCCTTCCCTTCAGCAGTGGGACTAAACATAGCGCACTGCTGGTGGCGCAAGACCATTAGTACGGTTGGTGGCTCCACCGGTACTAAAGGGGTTTTAGTACGGTTGGTGCCACCACCCGGTACTAAAGGGGGTCGCTTCCCGCCGCTTGGCCTGGCCAAAACAGGCCTTTAGTACCTGTTGGTGGCTCCAACCGGTACTAAAGGTGCCTTCTATATATACAACAGGTACGAAAATTTCATTTTCCCTCTGTTTGTTCCTCTGTTTCCGTCGTCTCCGTCGCCCTCGCCGCCCCGTCCCCGTCGCCGCTCGTCTCCGTCGCCGCCCCCGTCCCCGTCGCCGCCCCCGTCCCCGTCGCCGCCCTCGTCTCCGTCGCCGTCGCCGCCCGGGCCCGTCCTTGTCGCGCCGTCCCGCGTCGCCGCCCCGCCACGCCTGCCCGTCCGCCCGCCGTCGCCTCGCCGTCGCCTCGCCGTCGCCGTCGCCTCGCTGTGAGCTCTCCCCTCTAACCCTCTCCTCGCCCCAATGCCACCATGGGCGCCACCCTCCCCGAGCCCATACACACACACACAAGCATGCATGATGAACACGCACACACACACACACGCATATATGTATGAATTAATGCATGTATATATTAGTATATACGTATTTTGTATGTTTAATTAGTTTAGATTATTTAGATTATTATTTTTCACTATTATATATGTATGAATGCATGTTAGATGGATATAATTAGTGTTTAATTAGTATGGAATTTTTTATATAATGTTGTTTTTCAGTTTTTTAATGGATGTATAGAAGTTGTGTTTTCTGTTTTTAGTGTTAGATGCTTAATTAGTATGAAATAGTATATAGATTTTTGACATATGCAATGATAGCATAATTAGTGTTATATAGAAATGTTAGAAATTTTAGTTATCAAAATCCAATCATTAAAAAATGTTACTTTTTGCGGGCATATAGCTAGTATTTGTTCTCGACGATGCCCGGACCGCATCCTCGCCGTCGACCCGTCCGCGACGACGTCCAGCCGACTCATGTCCGGGACTGGGCTCCGCCGGGCTGGCACTGGGAGGTGCTGCCTGGAGGGCCGCGCCGCTTGATGAGGAGCCCGGCCCCGGGTCCCGTCGTCAACCCTGATCTCATTTGGTGGCGTTCGCGTGGGCCAGTTATGGTGCGGAGGGACCCGGCCCTGCCAGAGGTGGTACGTCGGCGTGTCCGGGAGGAGGACGAGCACGTCCATCACTACATGGTTGCGTTAGAGGGCGGCAGGTTCTCCAATACCTGGCAGTTTCTTCGGGGATCTCACTTCAGCTATGATCCTGTGAGGGTTCCTTCTCTTTGGGTGTCCACCGCCGGCGTCGCAGGAACCGCGAGTGTCCTAGATTCTTCTGTAGTATTCGATCTTTATTAGCTACCTAGCCAGTGATGTACTATTCAATATTATACATTATTCAAGATGATGTATTCGAGATTATATCTATTATTCTAGACGATGTATTCGAGATTATATCTATTATTCGAGACGATGTAATTTGAATACTAAAGTGTTTTATATTTCTTTTGGATTAGTTAAATAAAAGCTATGGCAGACAATACCGAGAGAGAGGGAGAACAGACCATGTTCGATATGATACGCGGGCTAGATGATGATCAGAATGAAGAAGATTATGACGGCTCCGAATTTCTAATCAACACCGGAGAGGGTGATATGATATTTGATCGCGACGACCGAATTGATGAAGTCATGAACTACGATTATGACGATGACGAAGAACATGTTGATCCTGAAACAACAAAGACCGGCGAGGTATATATATTTATATAAGCAGGAATCTGGTGATCATCACATGTTTTAAATGACTTGAAGATATATTATCGAATCGATTTCTGTTCTTTCAGCCATCCGGATCGAGCAAATCTTCAGGCAAAAGGACGAAACGAGGCCCGAACAAAAAGTTGAAGCAGGGCGTAAAGTACAATATCGAGGCATGCAGCCCTACTGGCAAACCATTAGCGCCTAAGAAGATTGCGGACAAGTTCGTTCGTCAGTGCGGAGTTCTTGTGAAGGACCAACTCCCGATCAAACTTCAAGAATGGAGAGAGCCAGCAAAGCCACGTCCAGATGTTACTTTTGTCGACAAGAATCAAAAAGATCTGCTTTGGGATACTCTCATGGAACATTTCACCCTACCAGATCATTTCACAGAAGCAGATGTGCAGAAAGTCAAGGACGCTGCTCTTAGGAAGATGGCGATTGCATTCAAGAACCACAAGAATCGTGAATGGGACAAGTACGTCAACGGAGGAAGGAAGACTCCAGTATTCAAGGGAACACTAGAGAACCAACGTGCTCATTGGGACGATTTCGTGAAATTCAAGGATTCAGAATTAGCTAAGGAACGGTCGAGAATAAACAAGAAGAATGCCGAAAAAAGGATAAGTTCCATAAGCTGGGGGCAGGTGGCTATGCGGTGGCAATGCGTAAGTGGGATAAGTCGAGAAAGAGATGGAGGATGCAGGTGTCACTCCGGTTACTAAGAGCTGGCCCCCCAGAGTCAGGACTTGGTTCTATGCGCATGGGGGGAGTTGGACCCGGAGACAGGCAATGTTTCGACGAGGCAAGTCTGAAGGGAGCCGACGATGCGATACTTGTTGCAATAGAAGAGGCACGATCGGGGGTATTCCGGCCCAACAGAGAGAACGACGAGCTTACGCGTGCCCTGGGAAATCCTGAACACCCGGGAAGATCACAAGGTAAGGGCGCTATTCCGTGGTATGAGGGGTTTTCAGAATGGAACACCGACTACAGAACCCGTACGAGAAAGAAGATTGCGGAGGAGAAGAAGAGGAAGATGGAGGAGGAGCAGAGGAAGCGGGACTATGAACGCCTTCAAGGCCTAGAAGCAAGTCAAGCGGAATTGGCAGTCAAATTCCAGCGGCAGCAGGAGCAGATCGACTCACTTACCCAGCAAAGGGGGTCTCAGCAGCTGCAGCAGCTAGCGGATGATCCAGCATTGGAAAGCACCGGCCCATCCATGCCGAGAAGCAGCGTGGGTTCTGTCCCGGACGACGCAATGCTGGGTAGATACCCCGTGGATGACATCACGGAGAACACTAACTGCGAGCAACACGTCAAAATGAAGGACATATCCATGAAGGTGGCGGACGGTGTTGCTTTTACAAATCCCCCCGAGGCAACCTTCCATTGCAACCCGATTCCAGCGGGCTATGCTCGTGTCTTGGTTGATGAGGTGGTGGACCCACCATATTCGAGCTACAGACTTGACATTTCGGCGGACGGCGGCGCTTTCTCGGAGAGGCCAAACATCGATCATCCTATGGAAAAAGGATTGCATCATCTTTCAAGGCCACCGACACGCGTCGGCCGACTCCTCGTCGAAGTCCGCCACCGAGTCAGCAGACTCCGCTCCCCGCAAGTCCACCAAGTCCGCAAAGTGTCGAGGCCACTCCTCCTCCAAGTCCGCAAAGTGTCAGCCTCCTCCTCCTCCAAGTCCGCCACAGCGTCAGACGCCCCTCCTCCTCCAAGTCCGCACAACCTCAGGCCCTCCTCCTCCAAGTCCGCACAGCCAGCCCTCCTCCTCGTCCAACTTAGCCCGTCGGCCGTCTCCGCCGCCAAGAATCGCAAAGAGACACCCCGCAGCTATGGTGCATAGCGGTACGAGTCGAGGTAGTACAGGAAGTACAGGCGGAGGCAAGCGATATAAATATGGTCCAGCCTCTTCCGCAGAGGGCTTATGACAGGTCCGAGGAGGAAATCGCAGCCATATCGAAGGCCGAGGTGGAAGCCCATTTTGCACCGAAACCGCCACCGCCGCCAAGGGAGAAAGTGCCTGAGGAAACGATTGACCACTTCATTTGCATGGCTCAACCACCAGCTCCCAAGCCCGTTGACACAGACTATGAGCGCCACATCAGCAAGTTAAATCGAGAACGTCTACGTAAGGAGGCGAGCTCGGGATCGAGCAAACAAGAAGCAGCTGACAAAAAATGCGGGAAAACCATTCCCTAGCTAGGAGAACAGGCGGCGCAATCGATCCCCTCGCTTGTTGTACCAACAACACGTGACAGTACGCGCGCCCAATATTATTGTGGGCAAACAGTGCACGTTCCCGAGGTGGGCAATGTGGTAATAACGGAGGAGCATATAATGCAGGCTGAAGTTCTCAACATCACTGTTGGACAACTCCTCGAGATCGAGCCCATGCCTTTGCTTAGAGAGGATGAAATAAAACGGAAATATGTCCGGGGCCAACCTTTGGTCGAGCCAGACAAGGTCAAGAACCTCCCAACGAGAATGTATGAATTGCATCAATGGTACATGAACATTACCAAGATTTTAGCTCGATTGTCCCTCATGGTGAATGTCAAGGAGGAGCATTACTTCCATGAGAAAGCTCTGTCGGTTGAGTATTCTGAACTGTTTCAGCTATACAATCAAGATGCACTCGACAAATCTATCGTCAGTTGCTATTTTCTGTAAGTGATCTGTAATTTAAGTCTCAAGCTAGCTGTAGTGATCCTTTTGATCAATCATTACCTGTAATTATCCTCACTATATTCTTTTCTGTGGTATTATGCAGGATGAAGATGTATGAAATGAGAAAAGGTGGACGCTTTGGCATTGGGTTCATTGACCCAAATACCGTTAATGAATACACATGGCTAATAAATCCACATCATCAAAAGAACGTAGAGGACAACATGCTAGAGTTCTTGAAGCGCCTCAAATACAATGAAGATATACTACTTCCTTACAACTTCAAGTGAGTCACACTGTCTTGTACTACAAATTCTCTGTTTTTGCCTACTAGCTATCTACATGTTTTTGCTTACATATGCCCGCTTAATTAAGACATGCAAACGTGTGTGCATGCAGATTTCACCGGGTCTTGTGTATCATTAAAGTTGGCCGAACAGTTGAAATCTTGGACTCACTACTCAAAGAAAAAACTGACTATAACATCTTGTTTGGGATAGTCACAGGTAATTTCAATCATTATTAACTATATATCTCGGCCTATTTAGTTCGTCATTTCATGATATGAACTATTTAATAACCCTTTATTCATTTTCTTTGTCGGCGGGCAGGGCTTGGGCAAGGTTCATCGGCGTCACGAAGGCGAATGGAAAAAAGCTTAAATGGTTTCGACCCAAGGTAAGTAATTAAGTAGTACTAGCTAGCTAGCTAGCTGCCATCTCTTTAATTATCATGCTTGATTAATTATTATCTAATCAAATTCCATTCTCGTAAAGGCCCCAAGCGGTAGCGAGGAACTCGATCTGTGTGCATTCTGCGTTTGCGAGAACATTCGCATGATGGCGCCGAAAGGAGCAGATCTCAAAGACAGGAATGGATGCGTTTGTCGTAACACTATTCACAATTTTACACCATTATCGATATCTAGTCACATAACTAATACACATGCATATTGATCTCCTTCTTAACAGTTCAAAGAGGTGCGGAGAAGCTCCTAGAAATGGAGCGTAGAAGCACTTCAAGAGGAAATAGCGGGATTTTTGCTCGACCAGGTCATAAACCGAAGGAGAATACTATTACCGCTACGCCCCATGAAAACCACTTCCAATTGTCATCGTGCTCTGAAGGCACCAATTAGGCTAATGCCACTGGCTCCGAAGGCAACATGCATATGTAGGAGAAATTGTATACAGCTATACATGTGTGTATGTGTGAATTAATTAATATGGTGGTTTGTGAGACATTGATGATATATATATGCATGATTGGTTCTACTAGAAGTTCTATTTATATATATATATATATATATATATATATATATATATATATGCATAATATCGTAAAATACCAGCAAACGAAAAAGAATTAAAATGGAAACACAAAATTAAATGAAAAAGAAATCATAAATCTAAAAACCCCCCAAACCTTATAGTACCGGTTGGTCTTACCAACCGGTACTAAAGGGATCCAGGCCCCCGGAGCTGGCTCGTGCCACGTGGTTGCCCTTTAGCACCGGTTCGTGCTGAACCGGTACTAAAGGGGGGGGGCCTTTAGTGACCACACTTTAGTGCCGGTTATGGAACCGGCACTGAAGGGCCTTACGAACCGGTGCTATTGCCCGGTTCTGCACTAGTGACCCTTATCGTTCATCATCTTACCAGTGGGATCCGGAGGAGATGGCCAGCCAGTGGTATCCTGATTACACCCCTCAGTACACCGGGGAGAGCAGCCGTGGTCCTTGGCAATAGACCAACTTAGGCCAAAAGCCTAAGATTGGGGGAGTACGTATTTCTCACTGACTTTACATTCATGTTCACACACTATTCTAGTTGTCGGTGCTCATACTCTTTCATTGTATTATCCATGTTAGTTTAATTTTCTTTTTCTCGCTTTCTTCTTGTGTGTTTGCTAAACCTTAAGAAAAACCAAAAAATTAGTTAGTTTAATTTCCATGCTCGTAGTAGAATTTAAAATGAAAACCCAAAAAGATTTCTTGTTCTTCTTCTTACCTGTTAGGAGCTTTCCCATGTAAATAGTTTTCTTTTCTTTTCTTTTCTTTGGGGGTCGAGAGTAGAAGACCATATTGAAAATGTTTAATGGCTCTCATATGCATGATTGTTTATTTAACTTAGAGCCCATATTACTTATCTTTTCTCTTGAGTTGAATGCTTGCAGATTCCAGCTTAGTCCAATGCACGTGCACTATTATTATTATACACATCGTTCGGTCATGCAAGTGAAAGGCAATATTGACGATATATGATGGACTGATTGAGATGAGAGAAGCTGGTATGAACTCGACCTCTTTTGTTTTTGTAAATATGATGAGTTCATCGTTCATGATTTAGCTTATTATGAAGTGAACATATTTGCAATGACCTTTAGAGATTATAGTTGCTTGTGCCATGCTTGATTAGCACTACTAGAAAAAAGGGCTATAGATGGGATTGACACTAATGGCGCACCACACAAGCGGTGCGCCATTAGTATATACTAATGACGCACCACCTTCTGATACGCCATTAGTGTTGAAACTACTAATGGCGCACCTGGCCCAAGGTGCGCCATTAGTATCAAAAAAAAATTTGAACTAGTGCGCCTGTCCAAACATACTAATGGCGCATCCAGACGAAGTGCGCCATTACTAGTTAATGTTGTTTTTTTATTATATTTTTTTTGCAAAACTACTAATGGCGCACTTTTCCACCGTGCGCCATTACTAGTTTAAACTAGTAATGGCGCACTGTGGAGCAGTGCGCCATTAGTATGTTTTTTTTGCAAAACTACTAATGGCGCACCACCAGAAGGTGCGCCATTAGTAACCTGGATTACTAATGGCGCATTTATGGTTGGTGCGCCATTAGTAAGTGGGCAGCAACAAGATATTTTGGACAGCCTCTCCTACCCACACTCACTTTCTCCCCACTTCATTCTCTCCACCGCCTCCTCCTTGTCTCGGGTGCCTCCTCTTTTTCACCTCATTTCCACCATAGATTCATTCAAATTAAGTGGTTAAATTACCTTGTTTTGATAGGTAAGTAAGGGGGGAAGTTATATTTATGTTGTTCTCCCTACAACAATGTGCACACGCACTTTTTATGGCCTAGCTAGATCTATGTATGTTCGTGGTGTTGCATATGTTTGTGGTGTTGCATATGTGTTTGTGTTTGGAGGTGTACCGGTATTTGAAATGCGATAGTTGCCAATATTTTGCCGAAATGTTGATTCATTTCCGTTTCAGCGAGAATTTTGGCATTAAGCATTCTTTGTGGTCCTATTTTTAGGGAAAGTCATGCCAAATTTTTTCTTGGTTCTAAAATATCGTTTTGCTCTACCCCGCAGGCGACCATGGTCCTCACGATGACCGAAGGCATCGTGAATAGGTTTTTGAGGTCCTTGAAGGCTGAGATGCTTCAAAAGAACGAGACGGAGATAAGATGTCCGTGTCGAAGATGCAAGCTGAAGAGCCTTATTGCGGACCCGGATTCCGGGCAGGTGCGGGACCACCTGCTCTTGCGTGGTTTCATGGATGGCTATCGGTGGCAAGGTGATGAAGATGACTACAAAGTCGTCCATGGGGGCCGGGCAAGAAATGAGGAAGGGCAGCAAGACAACCACCGCGGCTCGGGCGGGCGAGAAGACGAAGAATCCCCAGGAGATGATCACGACGGTGATGCTGTACACAGTCATCATGTAGAAGATGCAGGACATGATGATGAGGAAGATGCCGGAGCAGACGATGGGCATGATCATGAAGATGATGATGCCGGCGGAGCAGACGACGCTGGACCATCGATGGGCTGGGTGCAGGTGTTGGGGAACGTAGCAGAAATTCAAAATTTTCCTACGTGTCGCCAAGATCTATCTATGGAGAAACCAGCAACGAGGGAAAGGAGAGTGCATCTACGTACCCTTGTAGATCGCTAAGCGGAAGCGTTCAAGAGAACGGGGTTGAAGGAGTCGTACTCGTCGTGATCCAAATCACCGGAGATCCTAGTGCCGAACGGACGACACCTCCGCGTTCAACACACGTACAGCCCGGTGACGTCTCCCATGCCTTGATCCAGCAAGAAGAGAGGGAGAGGTTGAGGAAGACTCCATCCAGCAGCAGCACGACGGCGTGGTGGTGGTGGAGGAGCGTGGCAATCCTGCAGGGCTTCGCCAAGCACCGCGGGAGAGGAGGAGGACTTGGGAGAGGGGGAGGGCTGCGCCAGAACTTCGTGTGAAGCTCCCATGCACCTCCCCACTATATATAGGGGTGGAGGGGCTGGTTTTTGCCCTCCAAGTCCATTGGGGCGTTGGCCAAGGTGGGAGGAAAGAAATCCCATTATTTCCTTCCCCACCCATTGTTATCCCCCCTTTTTTGGGATCTTGATCTTATCCCTTCGGGATATGATCTTATTCCTTCTAAGGGGGGATCTTGGTGCGCTTGACCAGGGGTGTGGGGCCTTTCCCCACTACCCACGTTCATGTGGGTCCCCGATGCAGGTGGGCCCACTCCGAACCTTCTAGAACCTTCCGGTACAATACCGAAAAATCCGAACATTTTCCGGTGGCCAAAATAGGACTTCCCATATATAAATCTTTACCTCCGGACCATTCCGAACTCCTCGTGACGTCCGGGATCTCATCCGGACTCGAACAACATTCGGTAACCACATACAAACTTCCTTTATAACCCTAGCGTCATCGAACCTTAAGTGTGTAGACCCTACGGGTTCGGGAGACATGTAGACATGACCGAGATGTTCTCCGGTCAATAACCAACAGCGGGATCTGGATACCCATGTTGGCTCCCACATGTTCCACGATGATCTCATCGGATGAACCACGATGTCAAGGACTCAATCAATCCCGTATACAATTCCCTTTGTCTAACGGTATTGTACTTGCCCGAGATTGGATCGTCGGTATACCGATACCTTGTTCAATCTCGTTACCGGCAAGTATCTTTACTCGTTTAGTAACACATCATCCTGTGATCAACCCCTTGGTCACATTGTGCACATTATGATGATGTCCTACCGAGTGGGCCCAGAGATACCTCTCCGTTTACACGGAGTGACAAATCCGATCTCGATCCGTGTCAACCCAATGAGACACTTTCGGAGATACCGTAGTGCACCTTTATAGTCACCCAGTTACGTTGTGACGTTTGATACACCCAAAGCACTCCTACGGTATCCGGGAGTTACACGATCTCATGGTCTAAGGAAGAGATACTTGACATTGGAAAAGCTCTAGCAAACGAACTACACAATCTTTGTGCTATGCTTAGGATTGGGTCTTGTCCATCACATCATTCTCCTAATGATGTGATCCCGTTATCAACGACATCCAATGTCCATAGCCAGGAAACCATGACTATCTATTGATCACAACGAGCTAGTCAACTAGAGGCTCACTAGGGACATATTGTGGTCTATGTATTCACACGTGTATTACAATTTCCGGATAATACAGTTATAGCATGAATAAAAGACAATTATCATGAACAAGGAAATATAATAATACTATTATTATTGCCTCTAGGGCATATTTCCAATAGTCTCCCACTTGCACTAGAGTCAATAATCTAGTTCACATCGCCATGTAATTAACACTCACAGGTCACATCGCCATGTGACCAACATCCAAAGAGTTTACTAGTGTCACTGAACTAGTTCACATCATCATGTGATTAAGACTCAATGAGTTCTGGGGTTTGATCATGTTTTGCTTGTGAGAGAGGTTTTAGTCAACGGGTCTGCAACATTCAGATCCGTATGTACTTCGCAAATCTCTAGGTCATATTGTAAATGCTGCTTCCACGCTCCATTTGGAGCTATTCCAAATGGTTGCTCCACTATACGTATCCGGTTTGCTACTCAGAGTCATTCGGATAGGTGTTAAAGCTTGCATCGACGTAACCCTTTACGCCGAACTCTTTATCACCTCCATAATCGAGAAACATGTCCTTATTTACTCCAAGGACAATTTTGACCGTTGTCCAATGATCCATTCCTGGATCATTCTTGTACCCCTTGACTGACTCATGGCAAGGCACACTTCCGGTGCGGTACACAACATAGCATACTATAGAGCCTACGTCTGAAGTATAGGGGACGACCTTCGTCCTTTCTCTCTATTCTGCCGTGGTCGAGCTTTTAAGTCTTAACTTCATACCTTACATCTCAGGCAAGAACTCCTTCTTTGACTGATCCATCTTGAACACCTTCAAGATCATGTCAAGGTACGTGCTCATTTGAAAGTACTATTAAGCATTTTGATCTATCTTATAGATCTTGATGCTTATTGTTTCAAGTAGCCTAATCCAGGTTTTCCATTGAAAAATACTTTTCAAATAACCCTATATGCTTTCCAGAAATTCTACATCATTTTTGATCAACAATATGTCAATAACATATACTCATCAGAAATTCTATAGTGCTCCCACTCACTTCTTTGGAAATAGAAGTTTCTCATAAACTTTGTATAAGCCCAAAATCTTTGATCATCTCATCAAAGAGCACATTCCAACTCCGAGATGCTTACTCCAGTCCTTAGAAGGATCACTGGAGCCAGCATACCTTTTAGCATCCTTAGGATCGACAAAACCTTTCGGATTGTATCACATACAACCTTTCCTTACGAAGACTGGTAAGGAAACTCGTTTTGACATCCATCTGCCAGATTTCGTAAATGCAGCCAATGCTAACATGATTCCAACGGACTTAAGCATCGCTACGGATTAGAAAATCTCATCATAGTCAACTCCTTGAACTTGCGAAAAACTCTTTGCCACAAGTCGAGCTTCATAGACGGTGACATTACCGTCCACATCCGTCTTCTTCTTAAAAATCCATTTATCTCAATGGCTTGCCGATCATCGGGCAAGTCCACCAAAGTCCATGCTTTGTTCTGATACATGGATCCTATCTCGGATTTCATGGCTTCTAACCATTTGTTAGAATTTGGGCCCCCCATCGCTTCTCCATAGCTCGTAGGTTCATTGTTGTCTAGCAACATGACCTTCAAGACAAGATTACTGTACCACTCAAGCGAGACGCATCCTTGTCACCCCACGAGGTACGGTAGTGACTTGATCCGAAGTTTCATAATCACTATCATAAGCTTCTACTTCAATTGGTGTAGGTGCCACAGGAACAACTTCCTGTGCCCTGCTACACACTAGTTGTAGTGACGGTTCAATAACCATATCAAGTCTCCACCATCCTCTCACTCAACTTTTCGAGACAAACATTTCCTCGAGAAAGGACCCGATTCAAGAAACAATCCCTATTGCTTTCGGATCTGAATTAGGAGGTATACCCAACTGTTTTGGGTGTCCTATGAAGATGCATTTTATCCGCTTTGGATTCGAGCTTATCAACCTGAAACTTTTTCACATAAGCGTCGCAGCCCCAAACCTTTAAGAAATGACAACTTAGGTTTCTCTAAACCATAGTTCATACGGTGTCATCTCAACGGAATTATGTGGTGCCCTATTTAAAGTGAATGTGGTTGTCTCTAATGCCTAACCCATAAATGATAGTGGTAATTCGATAAGAGACATCATGGTACGCACCATATCCAATAGGGTGCAACTATGATGTTCATACACACCATCAAACTATGGTGTTCCAGGCGGTATTAATTTTGAAACAATTTCCACAATGTCTTAATTGCGTGCCAAAGCTCGTAACTCAGATACTCATCTCTATGATCATATCATAGACATTTCATCCTCTTGTCATGATGATCTTCAACTTCACTCTGAAATTACTTGAACCATTCAATAATTCAGACTTGTGTTTCATCAAGTAAATATACTCTACATCTACTCGAATCATCTATGAAGTAAGAACATAACGATATTCATTTGATGCCTCGGCACTCATTGGACTGCACACATCAAAATGTGTTACTTCCAACAAGTTGCTATCTTGTTCCATTTTACTGAAAAACGAGGCTTTTTAGTCATCTTGCCCATGTGGTATGATTTACATATCTCAAGTGATTCAAAATCAAGTGAGTCCAAACAATCCATCTACATGGAGTTTCTTCATGGGTATACACTAATAGACATGGTTCGCATGTCTCAAACTTTTCAAAACGAGTGAGTCCAAAGATCCATCAACATGGAGCTTCTTCATGCGTTTTACACCAATATGACTTACATGGCAGTGCCACAAGTAAGTGGTACTATCATTACTATCTTATATCTTTTTGGCATGAAAATGTGTATCACTACGATCGAGATTCAATAAACCATTCCTTTAGGTGCAAGACCATTGAAGGTATTATTCAAATAAATAGAGTAACCATTATTCTCCTTAAATGAAATAACCGTATTGCGATAGACATAATCCAATCATGTCTATGCTCAACGCAAACACCAAATCTCGATGGTAGAGGGAGCGTGCGATGCTTGATCACATCAACCTTGGAAACACTTCCAACACATATCGTCAGCTCACCTTTAGCTAGCCTCTGTTTATTCCGTAGCTTTTATTTTGAGTTACTAACACTTAGCAACCGAACCGGTATCTAATACCCTGGTGCTACTAGGAGTACTAGTAAAGTACACATTAACATAATGTATATCCAATATACTTCTATCGACCTTGCCAGCCTTCTCATCTACCAAGTATCTAGGGTAATTCCGCTCTAGTGGTTGTTCCCCTTATTATAGAAGCACTTAGTCTCGGGTTTGGTTTCAACCTTGGGTTTCTTCACTAGAGCAGCAGCTGATTTGCCGTTTCATGAAGTATCCCTTCTTGCCCTTGCCCTTCTTGAAACTAGTGGTTTCACCAACCATCAACAATTGATGCTCCTTCTTGATTTCTACTTTCGCGGTGTCAAACATCGCGAATACCTCAAGGATCATCATATCTATCCCTGATATGTTATAGCTCATCACGAAGCTCTAGCAGCTTGGTGGCAATGACTTTGGAGAAACATCACTATCTCATCTGGAAGATCAACTCCCACTCAATTCAACTGATTGTTGCACTCAGACAATCTGAGCACAGGCTCAACGATTGAGCTTTTCTCCCTTAGTTTGCAGGCTAAGAAAATTGTCGGAGGTCTGATACCTCTTGACGTGGGCACGAGCCTGAAATCTCAATTTCAGCCCTCGAAACATCTCATATGTTCCGCGACGTTTTGAAAACGTCTTTGGTGCCTCAACTCTAAACCGTTTAAGCGAACTATCACGTAGTTATCAAACGTGTATGTCGATGTTCGCAACATCCACAAACGACGTTTGGGGTTCAGCACTCGGCGGTGCATTAAGGACATAAGCTTTCTCGTCCGCATAATTGCTCTTGTCAACTTTCAACTATATTTTCTCTAGGAACATATCTAAGCAGTGGAACTAAAGCGCGAGCTTACGACATAATTTGCAAAGATCTTTTGACTATGTTCGGGATAATTAAGTTCATCTTATGAACTCCCACTTAGCTAGACATCCTCTAGTCATCTAAGTGATTACATGATCCGAGTCAACTAGGCCATGTCCGATCATCACGTGAGACGGACTAGTCATCATCGGTGAACATCTTCATGTTGATCGTATCTACTATCGACTCATGCTCGACCTTTCGGTCTCGTGTTCCGAGGCCATGTGCGTACATGCTAGGCTCGTCAAGTTAACCCTAAGTGTTTTGCGTGTGTAAATCTGTCTTACACCCGTTGTATGTGAACGTAAGAATCCATCACACCCGATCATCACGTGGTGCTTAGAAGCGACGAACTTTAGCAACGGTGCACGTTAGGGAGAACACTTCTTGAAATTTTGTAAGGATCATCTTATTTACTACCGTCGTTCTAAGTAAACAAGATGCATAAACATGATAAACATCACATGCAATCAAATAGTGACATGATATGACCAATATCATTTTGCTCCTTTTGATCTCCATCTTCGGGGCGCCATGATCATCATTGTCACCGGCATGACACCATGATCTCCATCATCGTGTCTCCATGAAGTTGTCTCGCCAACTTATTACTTCTACTACTATGGCTACTGGTTAGCAATAAAGTAAAGTAATTACATGGCGTTGTTCATTGACACGTAGGTCATACAATAAATAAAGACAACTCCTATGGCTCCTGCCGGTTTTCATACTCATCGACATGCAAGTCGTGATTCCTATTACAATAACATGATCAATCTCATACATCACATATCATTCATCACATTCTTCTTGGCCATATCACATCACATAGCATACCCTACAAAAACAAGTTAGACGTCCTCTAATTGTTGTTGCATGTTTTACGTGGCTGCTACGGGTTTCTAGCAAGAACGTTTCTTACCTACGCAAAACCACAACGTGATATGCCAATTGCTATTTACCCTTCATAAGGACCATTTTCATCGAATCTGTTCCGACTAAAGTGGGAGAGACTGGCACCCGCTAGCCACCTTATGCACCAAGTGCATGTCAATCGGTGGAACCTGTCTCACGTAAGTGTACGTGTAAGGTCGGTCCGGGCCGCTTCATCCCACAATACCGTCGAAACAAGATTGGACTAGTAACGGTAAGCATATTCAACAAAATCAACGCCCACAACTACTTTGTGTTCTACTCGTGCAAAGAATCTACGCAATAGACCTAACTCATGATGACACTGTTGGGGAACGTAGCAGAAATTCAAAATTTTCCTACGTGTCACCAAGATCTATCTATGGAGAAACCAGCAATGAGGGAAAGGAGAGTGCATCTACGTACCCTTGTAGATCACTAAGCGGAAGCGTTCAAGAGAACGGGGTTGAAGGATTCGTACTCGTCGTGATCCAAATCACCGGAGATCCTAGTGCCGAACGGACGACACCTCCGCGTTCAACACACGTACAGCCCGGTGACGTCTCCCATGCCTTGATCCAGCAAGAAGAGAGGGAGAGGTTGAGGAAGACTCCATCCAGCAGCAGCACGACGGCGTGGTGGTGATGGAGGAGCGTGGCAATCCTGCAGGGCTTCGCCAAGCTCCGCGGGAGAGGAGGAGGACTTGGGAGAGGGGGAGGGCTGCGCCAGAATTTCTTGTGAAGCTCCCATGCACCTCCCCACTATATATAGGGGTGGAGGGGCTGGTTTCTTGCCCTCCAAGTCCATTGGGGCGTTGGCCAAGGTGGGAAGAAAGAAATCCCATCATTTCCTTCCCCACCGATTGTTATCCCCCCTTTTTTGGGATCTTGATCTTATCCCTTCGGGATATGATCTTATTCCTTCTAAGGGGGGATCTTGGTGCGCCTTGACTAGGGGTGTGGGGCCTTTCCCCCACTACCCACGTTCATGTGGGTCCCCCCATGCAGGTGGGCCCCACTCCGGAACCTTCTAGAACCTTCCCAGTACAATACCGAAAAATCCCGAACATTTTCCGGTGGCCAAAATAGGACTTCCCATATATAAATCTTTACCTCCGGACCATTCCGGAACTCCTCGTGACATCCGGGATCTCATCCGGGACTCCGAACAACATTCGGTAACCACATTTAAACTTCCTTTATAACCCTAGCGTCATCGAACCTTAAGTGTGTAGACCCTACGGGTTCGGGAGACATGTAGACATGACCGAGACGTTCTCCGGTCAAAAACCAACAGCGGGATCTGGATACCCATGTTGGCTCCCACATGTTCCACGATGATCTCATCGGATGAACCACGATGTCAAGGACTCAATCAATCCCGTATACAATTCCCTTTGTCTAACGGTATTGTACTTGCCCGAGATTCGATCGTCGGTGTACCGATACCTTGTTCAATCTCGTTACCGGCAAGTCTCTTTACTCGTTCCGTAACACATCATCCCGTGATCAACCCCTTGGTCACATTGTGCACATTATGATGATGTCCTGCCGAGTGGGCCCAGAGATACCTCTCCGTTTACACGGAGTGACAAATCCCAGTCTCGATCCGTGTCAACCCAACAGACACTTTCGGAGATACCTGTAGTGCACCTTTATAGTCACCCAGTTACGTTGTGACGTTTGATACACCCAAAGCACTCATACGGTATCCGGGAGTTACACGATCTCATGGTCTAAGGAAGAGATACTTGACATTGGAAAAGCTCTAGCAAACGAACTACACGATCTTTGTGCTATGCTTATGATTGGGTCTTGTCCATCACATCATTCTCCTAATGATGTGATCCCGTTATCAACGACATCCAATGTCCATAGCCAGGAAACCATGACTATCTGTTGATCACAACGAGCTAGTCAACTAGAGGCTCACTAGGGACATATTGTGGTCTATGTATTCACACGTGTATTACAATTTCCGGATAATACAGTTATAGCATGAATAAAAGACAATTATCATGAACAAGGAAATATAATAATACTTTTATTATCGCCTCTCCTCGATCCCCTTCCCCTCTCCTCTCCCGATGCCGCTGCCCCGCCGCCTCGACGACGCCGCGACGCCGCTGCCCCGACGCCCCGATGCCACGACGCCGCCCTCTCCTCTCCCGACGCCGCCGCCCCGCCGCCTCGTCGTCCTCGTCTCCGCCCCGACGCCCCGACGCCGCGACACCGCCCTCTCCTCTCCCGACGCCACCGCCCCGCCGCCTCGTCCTCGTCTCCGCCCCGATGCCCCGACGACGCGACGCCACCCTCTCCTCTCCCGACGCCGCTGCCCTGCCGCCTCGCCTCCCCTCCGATCTTATTTTGTTGGTAAGCCTAGTTGTTTGTGACTTCACATGCCGGATTATCCTGAGGTTTCAGACTAAAGACACTGCCACCTGAACCAGAACCCTTTGAGGGGACACTCACTCCTGTAGTTTAGCATTCAGTCATCATTTTGCAGTACATTCTTTTGCAATAAGTTAGATAGTTAAAAATCAGTACTTCTGAATTAAGGTCAACAGAGCCTTTTGTTCTGATTTTTTGTTCCACCAATTGCTGCTAGCTGTAGGGTTAGCAGATGCTGCAAAACCTGTTGTGGGTGACTACGTATGCGTGGACTACAACTGACAGAGCAGTGGCCTAAATAATACAAACTCCAGATGGTTATTGCTGCACAAGTTTCCATTTGGAGTTTCGAGACCTTTGAGTTAAAATGTAGTTATTATGTTAACTTGTTCAGTTACACGATCCAGCATTTTGTACCAATAAATAAGATTAGTTGTTCACATTTTTTGCCAATCTCCGACTATTCTGTCTCATGCATGCCAAAATTATCTGTACCATACCCACACAAATCTGAGTTCACATAAGACAAGTTTCAAACAGCAGCAATAGGCAAGAAGTCACAAACAACAGCAGCAATTTTGCTTTCGTGTATACTAATGTTGTATGCACAATATTTCTGATCCATCTCCTTGAGATGTGATATTCACTGTCAGTAGTTGTAATAATCAAATATGAGTTTGTCATTATGCCTTGACTTAGCACCTGATCAAGAGTAAATGGTTGTGTGCCCTAAAACTAGAGTAGACATCTGCTGTCGTTTGGACACCTGAACAGGAGTTGCCCCAAAAGTTGTTGTGGAACGTTGCAGAAAATTAAAAAAATTCCTACGGTTTCACCAAGATCCATCTATGAGTTCATCTAAGCAACGAGTCATGGGAGAGAGTTTGCATCTACATACCACTTGTAGATCGCGTGCGGAAGCTTGCAAGGGGATGGTGATGATGGAGTCGTACTCGACGTGATTCGAATCACCGATGTCCAAGTGCTGAACGGACAGCACCTCCGCGTTCAACACACGTGACGGACGGAGACGTCTCCTCCTTCTTGATCTAGCAAGGGGAAGGAGAGGTTGAGAAGCTTCGCCCAACGGCAGACGACGGCGTGGTGGTGTTGGTGCAGCAGAAGATCTCGGCAGGCTTCGCCAAGCGCTTACGGAGGAGGAGAGGTGTTGGGAGGGAGGGCTGCACCTTGGAGATGGGCACAGCAGCCCTCCCCCACCCCTCTATTTATAGGGAAGGGCAAGGGGCCGACCCTCTAGATGGGATCTAGAGGGGCGGCGGCGGGAGGGAGGCTTGCCCCCAAGCAAGGGGCGCCTCGTGGTTTCCCCCCAACCCTAGGCGCATGGGCCCAAGGTGGGGGCGCGCCCAGCCCTCCAGGGGCTGGCTCCCTCCCCTTTGCGGCCCATGTGGCCCTCCGGGGGGTGGCCCCTCCCGGTGGACCCCCGGAACCCCTCCGGTGGTCCCGGTACATTACCGATAGACACCCGAAACTTTTCGGTGTCCGTATGACAACTTCCCATATATAAAACTTCACCTCCGGACCATTCCGGAACTCCTCGTGACGTCCGGGATCTCATCCGGGACTCCGAACAACATTCGGTAGTCACATACTAGTCTTCCTAATAACCCTAGCGTCACCGAACCTTAAGTGTGTAGACCCTACGGGTTCGGGAGACATGCAGACATGACCGAGACGACTCTCGGGCAATAACCAACAGCGGGATCTGGATACCCATGTTGGCTCCCACATGCTCCTCGATGATTTCATTGGTTCAACCACGATGTCGAGGATTCGATCAAAACCCTGTATACAATTCCCTTGCTCAATCGGTACGTTACTTGCCCGAGACTCGATCGTCGGTATCCCAATACCTTGTTCAGTCTCGTTACCGACAAGTCACTTTACTCGTACCGTAATGCATGATCCGGTGGAAAACACCTTGGTCACCTTGAGCTCATTATGATGATGCATTACCGAGTGGGCCCAGAGATATCTCTCCGTCATACGGAGTGACAAATCCCAGTCTCGATCCGTGTCAACCCAACAGACACTTTTGGAGATACCTGTAATGCACCTTTATAGTCACCCAGTTATGTTGTGACGTTTGATACACCCAAGGCACTCCTACGGTATCCGGGAGTTACACGATCTCATGGTCGAAGGAAGAGATACTTGACATTGGCAAAGCTCTAGCAAACGAACTACACGATCTTTGTGCTATGCTTATGATTGGGTCTTGTCCATCACATCATTCTCCTAATGATGTGATCCGTTATCAACGACATCCAATGTCCATAGTCAGAAACCATGACTATCTGTTGATCACAACGAGCTAGTCAACTAGAGGCTCACTAGGGACATATTGTGGTCTATGTATTCACACGTGTATTACGATTTCCGGATAATACAGTTATAGCATGAACAAAGGACAATTATCATGAACAATGAAATATAATAATACTTTTATTATTGCCTCTAGGGCATATTTCCAACAGTCTCCCACTTGCACTAGAGTCACCAATCTAGTTACATTGTGATGAATCGAACACCCATAGAGTTCTGGTGTTGATCATGTTTTGCTCGCGAGAGAGGTTTAGTCAACGGATCTGCGACAATGAGATCCGTATGTGCTTTGCAAATTTCTATGTCTCCATCTTAAACATTTTCACGGATGGAGTTGAAACGACGCTTGATGTGCCTGGTCTTCTTGTGAAACCTGGGCTCCTTGGCAAGGGCAATAGCTCCAGTGTTGTCACAGAAGAGTTTGATCGGCCCCGACGCATTGGGTATGACTCCTAGGTCGGTGATGAACTCCTTCACCCAAATCGCTTCATGCGCTGCCTCCGAGGCTGCCATGTACTCCGCTTCACACGTAGATCCCGCCACGACGCTCTGCTTGCAGCTACACCAGCTTACTGCTCCACCATTCAACATATACACGTATCCGGTTTGTAACTTAGAGTCATCCAGATCTAAGTCGAAGCTAGTGTCGACGTAACCCTTTATGACGAGCTCTTCGTCTCCTCCATAAACGAGAAACATGTCCTTTGTCCTTTTCAGGTACTTCAGGATATTCTTGACCGCTGTCCAGTGTTCCTTGCCGGGATTACTTTGGTATCTTGCTACCAAACTTACGGCAAGGTTTACATCGGGTCTGGTACACAGCATGGCATACATAATAGATCCTATGGCTGAAGCATAGGGGATGACACTCATCTCTTCTTTATCTTTTGCCGTGGTCGGTGACTAAGCCGAGCTCAATCTCACACCTTGTAACATAGGCAAGAACCCTTTCTTGCACTAGTAGGGAAAACATTATACACAGAATGTTACCAGTAGCGCTTGTTAAAATGAGGCGCCATGCTACTTTTGATAGCGCGTTCGCGTAACAGCGCTACTGATTAGCAGATTAGCGAGCGCTGTCCCTGCGAACGCGCTACTACTATAATTGCCACACCGTTCGGCGTGGTAGGTATAGTAGTAGCGCCTTCATGACAGCGCTACTACTATGGTTTTTAGCAGCAGCGTTTTCCTTCCCACGCTTCTGATTAAAGCTACTTTCACCTTACCCCGCCCGGCCTGATTCCCTCTCTCCGCTTCCTCCCCAATTCCCGACCCGCCTCGCCACCGCCGTCTCCCCGACCCGCCTACGCCGCCGTCTCCCCAACCCCGCCTCGCCGCGCCTCGGTTCCGCCGTCTCCCCGACCCGCCTCGCTTGCCGTCTCCCCGACCCGCCTCGCCATTGCCGTCTCCCCGACCCGGCCATTGCCGTCTCCCCGACCGGCCGCCTCGCCCGCGCCTCGGTGCCGCCGTCTCCCCGACCCCATCTCTCTCCCTGCCCTCTGTAAGCACTCTCCCTTCCAATCCTCTCTCCCTTCTCGATCCTCTCTCTGCTTAGTATGAACCCTAGGTATTTAGTGCTAGTTAGTATTAACCCTAGGCTATTTTTAGTGCTAGTTAGTTAATTACTTAGATGGTAATTAGGGCAGAGTTCCTAGGTACTAATTAGTTAGTAAGAATTAGGTACTAATTAGGTACTAGAATATTTTTATTTATAGTATTATTTTTAGTAAGAACTAGTTGAATTAATAGAACTAGTTAGTAAGAACTTGTTTCTATTTTTTAGTTAAAGCAATTTTTCCCGCCTCGACGTGGACGATGCCTATCCCGCATCCTCGTCGTCGAGTCGGCGGAGGACGACACCTGCTTGACCAGATCGGCCATGTTCGGGACTGGGCTCCGCCGGGGTGGTACTGGGAGGCGCTACCTACCGGGGCGAGGTTGGTGAGGAGCCAGCACTCTGTTGACCGAACCTTGTTTGGTGGCGGTCGCGTGGGCCATGGCGATCCAGAGGCTCGAGGACTCCACGGAGGTGGTGCGTCACCGTGTTAGTGAGGAGGACGCGCACGTCCGTCGCTACTTGTTTGCGTTGGAGCACAGGCCGTTCTCCAATACCTGGCAGGTTCTCCGGGGATCTCACTGGAGCTATGATCCCGTGATGGTGCCTTCTCTGTGGGTGTCCACCGCCCGCGCCGATACCCGTCGTGTGCTAGAGTTTTAGTTGTATTAGTGATGTTATATGTATGACACTATTCGTGATGTATTAGTGACAATATTTTGAAATGCATGAGATGATCTACTTTTGGTTATTGAATGCATGCTAATTTGAGTCCTATAAGATATTTTGAAATGTATATCTTGTGTTGCTCAATATCCAAGTGGCGGTCATGTTTGGAGGTTACACCTCGAGTGGCCTATGTTTTGCCGTGAGTGTTGATTCATTTCCGTTCGGCAAATTTCAGCGCTTCGATATGTCCTATTTTAGCAAAGGTCATGCCGGATTTTTCCGTGAATTTTGGCATGACTTGTGCTAGAATATGTAGGAAATATCGAGTGCCCGGATTTGTGTGTTCAGATCTTGGTAGTTGTCTTCGATCGATTTTCAATTAATGTTTTAACTATGAACATAGGAAATGTCGACGACGAGAAGGATTTCGTATTTGCAAATCTGCGAAGACGAATGGCCTGTCGTGACGGAATCTTCCTAGATGATGATAGGCGCTCAAACATCAAGCTGGACGAGAACTTCCAAGTGGATACTGATGAAGTCACAACGACAAGTCTTTTTTCGTAATTAAGCATGACATCCGCTTTCATTTGCTTCAACTTATATTTTTTACTATTCTACTAGCGTATCCCCTGCCATGCAAGAGTTTTTGTATTGGATAAGATAGGTTTCAGTCATAGTATGGAGGAAAAGAAAGTTTACTTGAAGACCGAGCATGGTTATATTTTCCATGCGGTTATACAATTCAGACGACTACACCTATTTTGGATGCAAAACATGGCGAGCACTATGCAAGACTTATGCATTTGAGCCTGATATGGTTATCACCTTTGATATTCGTCAGGAAGATGATATTGAAGGTAATACCGACATCCGGGTCAATGTGCAAATGCCTCCATTATACCATTATGTAAGTTTCTCAACCATATTTATGTCTTTGATATTGTTTATTCAAAATAATTGACAACTAATTTGTATTGTCACTTATTTCCGTGCAAGCAAACATGTCCAAGCTTGGTAGACAGGACCAGATATGTCACCGGGCTGAACTCAAGCTGCGAGGAGCTCGGTCATTATGTTTCATGGCTTGAGGATCTTGATCTTGTCAAGACAAATTTTCTTCCTGCATTTAGAAATCTTAGTACTGAAAATGTGACCCATAGTGTTCATAATGAACTACGGTCACATCCATTTAGGAAGGATGGTAAGATTTTACTTTTTATCCTCATTGCATCTTTTCCATACATTATTTTTGAAGCTAAACTTCATTGCTAAGTATGTTACCATACGATGTTCTTCAACAGGACTCGATGAATGTTGTGCCTTATGGGATCGAGACTAAAGGTGTCATGAGTATTATCAACTTACGGCCAAGATATCCTACAACTTACTTTAGTGCATTCAAGATTAGCGACGGATGCTTAATAGTGCAAGACTGGACTAAATATGTGTTGGGGGAGCGCAGAGAAGTACTAGGGAGCAGCAACCAGAGACGCCTTCCACGATTAGGAGACAGGTTCATTTGCATGCTCCAACTTGATCAAGGAGGAGAGCTATACATGTTTTATGTTCTTTTACCTAAGAGAGAGCAGCAGGAGTGAGTAGCAGGAGTGAGTAGCTGGCTAGAAATGAGTTTCAGGATGATGATGTGCTACATTATTACTATGATGATAAAATAGCTAGTGTTCGTGGTAATGACTATGATGATTATTATTAGCTAGTGTTAGTGCTGATTAAATAAATAATGTTGATGGTAATGACCATGATGACGATTAAATATCTTGTGCTGGCGGATTAGATTCAAGTGGAGGCAACATGTGGTGCACATCGAAAGTACTACTAATCCAAAGTAGATCAAGTTTGGATTAGTAGTATACTTTTGACATGCACCACATATTGCCTCCACTTGAACCTAATCCACCTTCATTTAATACACTGTTATGGACATAATGATGTAAACCTCATAACAGCTGGTATTGTACCAATATTTGTATGATGGCGCATAAATACACTAAAAATAAAAAAATATAAAAAAATACTAGTAGCGATGGAAAGGAAACACGCTGCAAGTAGATAACTTAGCAAGAGTACAAGATCTTGAACAAGCGCTGCAGCTATTTGTACTAGCGATGGCGCATGATGGCACGTTCTTTGCTAAGCAATAGTTGTAGCGCCTTATTAGTAGCGCGGCTTCCCGCGCTACTAGTAGGCACAAAACACGCGCTACTGCTAGGGTTTTCCCTAGTAGTGTTGGACTGATCCATTTTGAACCTCTTCAAAATCTTATCAAGGTATGTGCTTTGTGAAAGACCTATGAGGCGTCTCGATCTATCTCTATAGATCTTGATGCCTAATATATAAGCAGCTTCTCCAAGGTCCTTCATTGAAAAACACTTATTCAAGTAGGCCTTAATGTTGTCCAGAAGTTTTATATCATTTCCCATCAAGAGTATGTCATCTATATATAATATGAGAAATGCTACAGAGCTCCCACTCACTTTCTTGTAAACGTAGGCTTCTCCATAAGTCTGCATAAACCCAAACGCTTTGATCATCTCATCAAAACGAATGTTCCAACTCCGATATGCTTGCACCAGCCCATAAATGGATCGCTGGAGCTTGCATACTTTGTTAGCGTTCTTAGGATCGACAAAACCTTCCGGCTGCATCATATACAGCTCTTCCTTAAGATGTCCGTTAAGGAATGCCGTTTTGACGTCCATCTGCCATATCTCATAATCATAGTATGCGGCAATTGCTAACATGATTCGGATGGACTTCAGCTTCGCTACGGGAGAGAATGTCTCGTTGTAGTCAATCCCTTGAACTTGTCGATAACCCTTAGCGACAAGTCGAGCCTTATAGATGATAACATTACCATCGCGTCCGTCTTCTTCTTAAAAATCCATTTGTTTTCTATCGTCACGATCATCGGGCAAGTCTGTCAAAGTCCATACTTTGTTTTCATACATGGATTCTATCTCGGATTTCATGGCTTCAAGCCATTTGTTGGAATCTAGGCCCACCATCGCTTCTTCATAGCTCGAAGGTTCACCGTTGTCTAACAACATGATTTCCAGGACAGGGTTGCCATACCACTCTGGTGCAGAATGTGTCCTTGTGGACCTACGAAGTTCAGTAGCAACTTGATCCGAAGTACCTTGATCATCATCATTGTTTTCCTCTTCAGTTGGTGTGGGCATCACAGGAACGGTTTCCTCCGCTGCATCACTTTCTCGTTCGAGAGGTAGTACTTCATTGAGTTCTACTTTCCTCCCACTTACTTCTTTCGAGAGAAACTCTTTTTCCAGAAAGCATCCATTCTTGCCAACAAAGATCTTGCCTTCGGATCTTAAGTAGAAGGTATACCCGACAGTTTCCTTAGGGTATCCTATGAATACGCATTTTTCCGACTTGGGTTCGAGCTTTTCAGGTTGAAGTTTCTTGACATAAGCATCGCATCCCCAAACTTTTAGAAACGACAGCTTAGGTTTCTTCCCAAACCATAATTCATACGGTGTCGTCTCAACGGATTTAGACGGTGCCCTATTTAAAGTGAATGTAGCTGTCTCTAGAGCGTATCCCCAAAATGATAGCGGTAAATCGGTAAGAGACATCATAGACCGCACCATATCCAATAGAGTGCGATTACGACGTTAGGACACACCGTTTCGCTGAGGTGTTCCAGGCGGCGTGAGTTGTGAAACGATTCCACATTTCCTTAAGTGTGTACCAAATTCGTGACTTAAGTATTCTCCTCCACGATCTGATCGTAGGAACTTTATCTTTCGGTCACTTTAACTTTAACTTTTCAAAGGTCTCAGACTTGTGTTTCATTAAGTAGACATACCCATATCTACTTAAGTCATCATTGAGAGTGAGAACATAACGATATCCTCCGCGAGCCTCAACGCTCATTGGACCGCACACATCGGTATGTATGATTTCCAACAAGTTGGTTGCTCGCTCCATTGTTCCGGAGAACGGAGTCTTGGTCATTTTGCCCATGAGGCATGGTTCGCATGTGTCAAACGATTCATAATCAAGAGACTCTAAAAGTCCATCAGCATGGAGCTTCTTCATGCGCTTGACACCAATGTGACCAAGGCGGCAGTGCCACAAGTATGTGGGACTATCGTTATCAACTTTACATCTTTTGGCATCCACACTATGAACATGTGTAATATTACGCTCGAGATTCATTAAGAATAAACCATTGACCATCGGAGCATGACCATAAAACATATCTCTCATATAAATCGAACAACCATTATTCTCAGACTTAAATGAGTAGCCATCTCGTATTAAACGAGATCCAGATACAATGTCCATGCTCAAACTTGGCACTAAATAACAATTATTAAGGTTCAAAACTAATCCCGTAGGTAAATGTAGAGGCAGCGTGCCGACGGCGATCACATCGACTCTGGAACCATTCCCGACGCGCATCGTCACCTCGTCCTTCGCCAGTCTCCGTTTATTCCGCAGCTCCTGCTGTGAGTTACAAATATGAGCAACGGCACCGGTATCAAATACCCAGGAGTTACTACGAGTGCTGGTAAGGTACACATCAATTACATGTATATCAAATATACCTTTGGTGTTGCGGGCCTTCTCATCCGCTAAGTATTTGGGGCAGTTCCGCTTCCAGTGACCCTTCCCCTTGCAATAAAAGCACTCAGTCTCAGGCTTGGGTCCATTCTTAGACTTCTTCCCGGTAACTGGCTTACCGGGTGCGGCAACATCCTTGCCGTCCCTTTTGAAGTTCTTCTTGCCCTTGCCCTTCTTGAACTTAGTGGTCTTATTGACCATGAACACTTGATGTTCTTTCTTGATTTCAGCCTCTGCTGACTTCAGCATCGAGAACACTTCAGAATGGTCTTCACCATCCTCGCATGTTGTAGTTCATCACAAAGCTCTTGTAGCTTGGTGGGAGCGATCTGGAGGATTCTGTCAATGACCGCCTCATCTGGGAGGTTAACGTTCACTGGGTCATACGGTTGTGCAACCCGGACATCTTGAGGATGTGCTCACCTTGTAACTGTTTTCCTCCATCTTACAATCTGTAGAACTTGTCGGAGACATCATATCTCTCGACCCGGGCATGAGCTTGGAAAACTAGTTTCAGCTCTTCGAACATCTCATATGCTCCGTGATGCTCAAAATGCTTTTGGAGCCCCGGTTCTAAGCTGTAAAGCATGCCGCACTGAACGAGGGAGTAATCATCAGCACGAGTTTGCCAAGCATTCATAATGTCTTGGTTCTCTGGGACGGGAGCGTCACCTATCGGTCCTTCTAGGACATATTGCTTCCTGGCAGCTATGAGGATGATCCTTAGGTTCCGGACCCAGTCCGTATAGTTGCTACCATCATCTTTTAGCTTGGTATTCTCTAGGAACGCGTTGAAGTTCATGTTGACATTAGGGTTGGCCATTGATCTACAAGACATATTTGCAAAGGTTTTAGAGTAAGTTCATGATAATCAAGTTCTAATCAAATTATGAACTCCCACTTAGATTAGACATCCCTCTAGTCATCTAAGTGTTACACGATCCGAGTCGACTAGCCCGTGTCCGATCGTCACGTGAGACGGACTAGTCATCGTCGGTGAACATCTTCATGTTGATCGTATCTTCCATACGACTCGTGTTCGACCTTTCGGTCTCCGTGTTCCGAGGCCATGTCTGTACATGCTAGGCTCGTCAAGTTAACCCTAAGTGTTTTCGCTGTGTAAAACTGTCTTACACCCGTTGCATGTGAACGTAAGAATCCATCACACCTGATCATCACGTGGTGCTTAGAAGTTTATTTAACTGTAGCAACGGTGCACGATTAGGGAGAACACTTCTTGAAATTTTTGTAAGGTATCATCTTATTTACTACCGTCGTCCTAAGTAAACAAGATGCATAAACATAATAAACATCACATGCAATTATATATAGTTATGACATGATATGGCCAATATCATATAGCTCCATTGATCTCCATCTTCGGGGCTCCATGATCATCTTGTCAACGGCTTGACACCATGATCTCCATCATCATGATCTCCATCATCGTGTCTTCATGAAGTTGTCACGCCAACGACTACTTCTACTTCTATGGCTAACGCGTTTAGCAATAAAGTAAAGTAGTTTACATGGCGTTCTTCAATGACATGCAGGTCATACAAAAATATACACAACTCCTATGGCTCCTGCCGGTTGTCATACTCATCGACATGCAAGTCGTGAATCCTATTACAAGAACATGATCTCATACATCACAATTCATCATTCATCACAACTTCTAGCCATATCACATCACATGATCAATCGCTGCAAAAACAAGTTAGACGTCTTCTAATTGTTGTTGCATCTTTTACGTGGCTGCAATTGGGTTCTAGCAAGAACGTTTTCTTACCTACAAATAACCACAACGTGATTTTGTCAACTGCTATTTACCCTTCATAAGGGCCCTGTTCATCGAATCCGCTCCAACTAAAGTGGGAGAGACAGACACCCGCCAGCCACCTTATGCAACTAGTGCATGTCAATCGGTGGAGCCGGTCTCACGTAAGCGTACGTGTAAGGTTGGCCCGTGCCGCTTCATCCCACAATACCGTTGAAGCAAGAAAATACTAGTAGAGGCAAGTAAGTTGACAAGATACACGCCCACAACAAAATTGTGTTCTACTCGTGCATTAGAGAACTACGCATAGACCTAGCTCATGATGCCACTGTTGTGGAACGTTGCAGAAAATTAAAATTTTTCCTATGGTTTCACCAAGATCCATCTATGAGTTCATCTGAGCAACGAGTCATGGGAGAGAGTTTGCATCTACATACCACTTGTAGATCGCGTGCGGAAGCTTGCAAGGGGATGGTGATGATGGAGTCGTACTCGGCGTGATTGAATCACCGATGTCCAAGTGCTGAACGGACAGCACCTCCGCGTTCAACACACGTGACGGACGGGAGGCGTCTCCTCCTTCTTGATCCAGCAAGGGGGAAGGAGAGGTTGAGGAAGCTCGCTCCAACGGCAGCACGACGGCGTGGTGGTGTTGGTGCAGCAGTACTCCGACACGGCCTCGCCAAGCGCTTACGGAGGAGGAGAGGTGTTGGGGAGGGGAGGGGCTGTGCCTTGGAGATGGGTACAGCAGCCCTTCCCCCACCCCTCTATTTATAGGGGAAGGGGCAAGGGGGGCCGACCCCTCTAGATGGGATCTAGAGGGGGGGCGGCGGCCAGGGAGGGGAGGCTTGCCCCCCAAGCAAGGGGGGCGCCCCCCTCAGGGTTCCCCCAACCCTAGGCGCATGGGCCCAAGGTGGGGGGCGCGCCCAGCCCTCCAGGGGCTGGCTCCCTCCCCTTTGCGGCCCGTGTGGCCCTCCGGGGGGTGGCCCCTCCCGGTTGACCCCCGGAACCCCTCCGGTGGTCCCGGTACATTACCGATAGACCCCCGAAACTTTCCGGTGTCCGTATGACAACTTCCCATATATAAAACTTCACCTCCGGACCATTCCGGAACTCCTCGTGACGTCCGGGATCTCATCCGGGACTCCGAACAACATTCAGTAGTCACATACTAGTCTTCCTAATAACCCTAGCGTCACCGAACCTTAAGTGTGTAGACCCTACGGGTTCGGAGACATCTTGAACATGACCGAGGCGACTCTCGGGCAATAACCAACAGCGGGATCTGGATACCCATGTTGGCTCTACATGCTCCTCGATGATTTCATCGGTTGAACCACGATGTCGAGGATTGATCAAAACCCTGTATACAATTCCTTTGTCAATCGATGCGTTACTTGCGAGACTTCGATCGTCGGTATCCCAATACCTTGTTCGGTCTCGCGTTACGCAAGTCACTTTACTCGCATCGTAATGCATGATCCGTGGCCAACACCTTGGTCACCTTGAGCTCATTATGATGATGCATTACCGAGTGGGCCCAGAGATACCTCTCCGTCATACGGAGTGACAAATCCATCTCGATCCGTGTCAACCCAACAGACACTTTTGGAGATACCTGTAATGCACCTTTATAGTCACCCGCCACGTTGTGACGTTTGATACACCCAAGGCACTCCTACGGTATCCGGGAGTTACACGATCTCATGGTCGAGGGAAGAGATACTTGACATTGGCAAAGCTCTAGCAAACGAACTACACGATCTTTGTGATGTGATCCCGTTATCAACGACATCCAATGTCCATAGTCAGGAAACCATGACTATCTGTTGATCACAACGAGCTAGTCAACTAGAGGCTCACTAGGGACATATTGTGGTCTATGTATTCACACGTGTATTACGATATCCGGATAATACAGTTATAGCATGAATAAAGGACAATTATCATGAACAATGAAATATAATAATACTTTTATTATTGCCTCTAGGGCATATTTCCAACAAAAGTTTAATCTACTCATCTTCACCATCCCTTGTGAACTTGCTGGTTGTTTTGTGTGCATGGAACATTCAAATATCTTACCCTCTTTGGACAACTTGACTTCGTTGGTGTTGGTCATGCTGTGCTGTCTAGACTGTTGGCAACATGCTGGTTATTTTTGTTTTTGATGTACTAATTCTGTAATTTGCATGGAACTATGCCAGTTGATACAAATATCTTAGCCTCTTAGGACAACCTGACTTTGTTGATGTTGGTCACACATGTGCTGTTTAGACTGTTTATATGGGGCTCTGATTTTATCATGAAGAAAGAATAGATAGTGTGGGTCGACCTTGTTTAATTTCTGTAATTCTTGTATATGATATTCTTTGGTGTGTATTGCATTCTCATCGTGGTTTTGATCATAGAACAAGAAGGAAAGGGCGATCGAAGTACCCACGCTGCAGCATGTAAGTATTTGCCCACTTTGCGAAGGAAGCCGGGCTAAAGAGAAGAAGCCACGTGGAAGGTGATTCTTGGTTATGTTTTTTTAAAAGCAATCCTTGGTTATGTTAGTGCCACTATATAGTACTTTACTATGAACACCCATCTTGGATGACCAATAGAAATTGCAGCCACATGTGCACCGATCTAATTTGAAACATCAAAATTGAAAAAAAATTACTCTTAATTTTGTGGTTTGCAAGCTAGAGTTTGCTCTTAATTTTGTGAATGCCTAATTAGGGTGCATTTCTGATAAACAAGAAAAGATAGCTTTGCGTTGACTTGCTTCCACATTTGTGTTCTTGCTAGGGACTGTTTAAAATGCTGGGATCAGTTTTGGAGACTGACCGACAATTTAGTACTGCTGGTGCATTTCCTTTTAGTCTTAGATCATAAACTACTCTTTGCGAACATAAATAGATGATCTCAAATCACCATAGTACTGTGGAAATGGTTTAATGCTACTTCTGGCGTTCTTACTTCAGCATCTGTATGCCCATGCAATGATTTTCTTTGAGCCTAGTTCTCCTATCATTAAGCTTTGTCCAAAATGTTGAATGATACTGCTTGGAGATGCATATATTGTTTCACCTCTTCACATGCCAATGTATTTTCCATGTTGTGATGGAGGCCTTTTTTGCCTTGTCCACCCGAGAGGCCCTTGAGTTTGCTGGAATGTCGATTAACTTCCGTTCCAGCAAATTTGGGTACTCCATATGTCCTATTTTCAGCAAAGGTCATGCTGAAATTTTCCGTGAATTTTAGGATGACTTTGCTAAAAATAGGACATATGGGGTACTTGTGACTAATGATGAAAGCTTAGGCTTTTAGGGTGCCTCGGCGTCAAAAAACCCTCAATGATAAAAGCTTAGCTTTTAGGATGCCTCGGTGTCGACAAACCCTAAACAATAACCAACTTTTTGACCAAACTTTGTTTCTATTTAGAGAGAAACATGGCCAACAACGATGAGGCCGGGGGTTCGGGAGGAAGGCATTCTGGGAGCTCTCCCAGGAGATGGAGGACCAACCTCAGTTGTATGAGGACGCCGCCTTCCCCACCGATCCTGAGACCACTGATGGTACCGCCGAGGATGACCCCACTGATGCCACCACTGATGGTGCCGTCGAGGATGCCACCACTGATGATGGCGGCACACGCACAGATGGCAGCCAACCGAAGAGGCAAAGGAAGGACCGGCGCCCGATCGTGCTCCTCACCCTCAAGGAGGAAGTTACTGAAGTGGACTCCAACGGGAATCCAACGGCGCCCGAACGAATAGTCAAGGGGTACTCGCTTCAGCTCGGGTGCATTCTCCGGAGCACCGTCTCGATCAACACCGAGAACCTGAGGCATCCTGACCGAGGGAATTTGCGCAACCTCCTCTTCACGAAGCTGCACGAACGATACAAGTTCCCCGCTGAATTTGCAAACACAAGCCTCAAAGGGAATAAAGTGAACAATGTTGCCCTCACGAAGATGAGCAAGGCCCTGTCTACTTGGAAAAGCAATGTGAAGAGAATGATCGAGAAAGGTGAGAGTTATGAGAAGATCAAGGAGAAAATCCTTCGATCACCGAAGATGACTACAACGACTTCAAGATCAATTACTCGAGCACCGCAAACTCCCAATCAAGTCAGTGGGGGAAACAAATGTGGGAGCTGAACATAGGGGAACACACACTCGGTCCCGGCAGTTACAGAGTGGCGGAGCCTATATGGGACAAGGAGGAGGCGGACCGTGCCGAGCAAGGCCTACCGCCCCTCTTCGATAAATACGGTGACAAGCAGACCAGGAACTTTGTCGGGGCCGGTACAAGAAGGACCCGAAAACAAAGGAGCTTACCACGGATCCGAAGACCAGGAAGCTTGAGCTTGTTACGGTAAGGAATACACCCCCCGTAATTAGCTCCATATGGTTGCATTCTAATTAATGAAGCCAAATTTCTAAATGGTTCACATTCCTTCCGCAGCGATCGAAAGCAGATGGCGGGGTCGACTAAGAGCAACCCTTGGGACACCACTCTAAATAGGGTGTTGAATGTAATGAAGAACAAGGATAAGCTCGAGAAGTCGGCGTCACCTGGTCGTGTGGCGGCAAAGGCTTGTCGACAAAATGGGGTCATACTATACCGCTGGTGTGCGGAAGGAGAAAAGACCAGCTCGAAAAGCGGTAGCGAGGTTCAAGAACTCAAGGCACAGTGGCGCGGATTCGGAGATTGTCCAAGAGCAAGTGCAACAACAACTCGGAGTGACGATCACCGCCATTGTGCCTACCTTGATCAAGGGGTTGAGTCGTGGATTGCGGGCGCCAACAGGCCGCCCGATTCCTAGCTTCACGGCCAGCAACTCGCATAATGCGATGGCGGGCCATTGGTGCCTCCGACGAGGCGGCATTGGTGTCTTCGACGCCGCACGGAGCTTAATGCACCGGCGTCGCCGGCTGGCACCTGCGCACAAGCGGCCCCTCCGTCAATCTGACGCCCGCCATTGGCGGTGCCTCGACATTTGCCGAGCTCGACGCCATCATCACGGTAACTAATTAAGCCTCTCTCGGCCGAGGACTTCATCTCCTTGCCTTTGACTGGGCATCCCTGACGCCCTACATGTTTTCGCAGGGCGCCGCCGATGTTCCGTGCACTCTCCTGCACTTCGTGAACAACGAGTTGGTCGATGTCGCCAAGGGCAAAATCGTTCAACCGGGCAACCCCTTGTTCCACGGTACCCAGATGCCACCCAACTTGTTTATGGTTCAACTGGTTCGGGTGCTGCCAGGCTGCAACGAGTTGTTACCTCCGATTCGACCTGTCGGGGCCGACGATGATGACGTGATGACCCTCAGCGCCTGCCTGAACTGGCCCCTGCTTTGGCCGAAGAGCCAAATTCGTTTGGGGGCGGGGGACACCCCCCCAAAGACAACACCGCCAGTCGTGCCGGCGCCAAGTTGGCCCCATGGCAAGAGACCGCATAGCGATGCGGACATCCCTATGCCATGGATCCAAACATGCATATGGCACAGGATCAGAACGACGACGACGACGATACATTTGGCAACGTCGATTAGTACTTTGCCGATCATGGGTACGATGGCGACTTCATGGGGCCTCCTTCTCAAGAACCCAACCCAACAAAAGACGTGTGCGATCTAGCTGGTACCGCAGACAAGCCAAGTTGCAACAGGCGTTGTATGGCGTTCAGCTCTCAGGAGACGCCTCCAGCTGCCGACTTCACCGAGCCTCAGATAGGCGAGGTGCGAAATATTATTAGCCCCAACACACTCAAGAAGGCGGTCTGTGAGCAGAACTCGGTCACATTACAGGAGAAAAAGAAGGCACGCAAAAGAAAGACTAAGAAGGGTGCGAGCCAGCCGGCACCGAGTACGATCCGTGCTCAGGACGGGCCACCTTCACCTAAGAATATCTCGAGGAGGGTGCATGTGGCGGGTAGGGCGATGCTACCGACAAATATGCTCAATGCTGCAACCGGTGCTATGCGGAGTCTGCATGACAGTGTTCTTTCTTTGGAGAAGCGGCGTCTCAGAGAGAAGGATGTGGCATACCCGGTTTTCGCGGCCAAGGTGCCAGAGGGCAATGGCTTTGTGGATAACTCCATCGGGCGTACGATCGTCCTGCGGTTTGATAACATCCACGCTATGTTGAACCTTCATCCGCTGCACTACACCTTCGTTCGGCTATTTTCGCTGAGTATGGAGATGCGGATCATTCACGACAAGGCCCCGAACATTGTGATAGTCGACCCCTTCTACATGTGTGCCAAGATCTTGGGCAGCGCTGGGGACCGGCAAGTCGCGAGTTCTTACCTCGAAGGGGTCATTCTGGCAAACCAAGATAAGGATAACTTCCTCGTGCCTTACTTTCCCGAGTAAGTCCTCCCCTCAACCGGCCCGTAACATATGAATTCTTAGATTTCGATCATTTTTCCTTTAACATTCCGTGTTTTATGCAGTGACACACATTGCACGCTCATCCTCCTAAGCCCCAAATATTCCATGGCCACGTATTTCGACCCGGACTGTCAGTCGAACGTAGACTACACAAATGTCAAGAAGGTTCTTGATGATGTTCTCCCCGGCTACGCCAAATCTGGAGGCACCTTCACCAAGCCTATTCGTAAATCACGGCAAGCACGTGTTCTCCCACAATACGATGTTCGCTGCGTCAAGCAGCCGCGGGCGATCGAAGGGTGCCTACTCGCCATCCATCACATGCGGCGATCGTGCGGGACCATCATCAACTTCGCTACCGAGTAAACTCAAAGATTGGGCAAAGAGCGTGTCGGCAATCCAGATGCGGACCTCGACAAGAATTCTTTCGCATCCGAATGGAGTTTGCGGAAATCATCCATCAAGATGTCCTTACCTCGGGGCAGTTCTACCTCAACAATTAACCATCCAACGGTGACATCGACACAATGCTACAAATGCGGTGACAACGACCGTTATTTCATGACTCCCACGATAGACGGCGGCTTCATCCACGCTCCGGTCCCTTAAGTCGAGTCGAAAGCGGTGATCTTGTGTCTAGTTCGAAACATCGATTGGCTCATGTTGTAATTAAACTTTAATGAACTTGTAGTATGTCTCTTTGGTTTCGAGAGTCGTTCAACTTAGATGTAATCGATGCTATTAATGTCTTGCTTTTCTCTTTCGATCGTTCTGTTGCATACTTATATATTGCTTATGTATTGTCTGTGAATTGGTACTAACGTTTCATTTGGCTAGTGCATAGCGATGCCATCATATGTCGTGTACAAGGGTAAGGTTCGAGTCTCGACGATCGGGAGGAGTGTCGGAGATAGGTTCACCGATTCAGCGGTATGATTACAAAGGGTACACCACTAGGGCCGAGGCGAATCTAGATACGCCCGCTATCTAGCGGAGAGGGAGGGCGTTGGAGGAACCGGATGAAGACGAGTTTCATCGTGATGATGCTCATTGTGATGACCGCAGCTCTCTTCTATGTGATGGTAGTTTAGATGATCGATATCGACTTGTAATGTGAAGACAAACTCGCTACTCGCGGTCTCGAGACTTGTAATATAATGTTCTATCTTTGTTCGGTCTTTTCAATTTGGAGACTAATACGATGAATTGTATTCGGAGACTAATATGATGAATTGTATTCAAAGACTAATCTTCTATTGTATTCAATGAATCTGTTGTTGATGTGTGTTGTCTATATTTTGTCCAATTATACATTTTGTAACCTGTGCAAAAAACAGAAAATAAAAACTAAAAAAACCTAATATTCATACTAATGGTGCATCACATCACAGTGCGCCATCACTACAAGAAATATGTCAACTTATGACCTTCTGTCAGTGACCCTCGAAGAATTGGTCATAAATCTATGACCATTTTAGACCAATTGGTCAAAAGCTGTTCAGGGGCTCCAAACCTCGAACCATTGCGCACCATTTTGGTCGAAGGTCGTAATTTCCTTACGAAATGGTCACAAAGCAAATAGTGCTAGTCCGCTGCCTTATTTCTAGTTGTTAACGACCAATATAGATGGTCATAGCCTTGTAAATTGTGGTGGGTTGCTATGACTAGGCGCCACCTCATCGGGTTTTGCCTATGTGTCATGTCCATGTGGCAGTTTTTGCCCTAGGTTGTGAAGCAACCTATATTTCTCATCATTCCCAAAATTCCCAAAAAATCTCATAAATTCTTTGGGTCATATCTTCGTCAAATATGTAAAACCTTCCTTGCCTAGTTCAAAAATAATTCAAAAATATTCATTTTCCTATTACATTCGAGTAACAGTTTGTGAAGGAAGTACCACTTTGGCATGTCCAAATAGTATCCATTTTCTCAATGCTTTCCTATGCCCAAATAACCATCCTCCACCAAATGCCAGCTCAATCCATTCATTATTTTGAGCCGAGCTTCAACATTCGTATTTATGTCCAGTGTGGTGGTTTGCAAAGCAAGTACCACCTAGGATCCTCCTTTTGAGTTGAAAATTTATGAAAACAGTCCTCTTATTAACTGATCATCCTCAGCCAAAACTCACGCCCATTAGCCGTGTACATTTCCCGTACCGCTAATCAAACACTTGGCTGCTAATTCATGTTTGAGCATCGATTGGTCTCCGCGTGAGAATCTTATGTTGTAATTTTCTTCCTAGCACCAACCTGGGGAGTGCCGAACCCACTAGACATGCCTAGGCCGCCCAGAACACATGGCAACGCCACGGTCACGCGGTGACCACGCGACGGGCATGCAAGTTTACGCGCTCTAGAGTTGGGTACCTCGGCCACCGCCCAAACCTCGATGTATCGCCACCAAACCATGTATTTATGATTAAATAGGTCTTTATGTTACTAGAAATGATTTTTGGAAAAAATAAATAGCAAACTATGAGGTAGCTGCAGTTCAAATTTGACCCGCTTCCCGCTGAATCGGCAGAAATTTGTCTTTTTCACGAGAGGTGGATCAAAAAATTATACACCAGACCATTTTGTCAATTGTGAATTAAATATGGCCTAGTATTTTATAAAAATGATTTGGTCCAATTTTAAAACAATTATTTGGTAGTTCCTTCACAAAAAAACCTCCTTTCGGGCACTCGAAAAATGGAAAATGGTTTTTTCGTCCAACGAAAATGAAAACTTCCTTAGGAAACATTGTTTGCTATTCCAATATGCACCCTTGTGCACAATATGAGATCATTTGAACAAACTATGCCATGAATGTGTCCATAAGATTGATCATTTGGCTTGAAAGCCATGAATCTTCACACTTGATACCTCCTTTCTGAGAACACTTTTTTAAAATAATTACCGTATTACAAGTTTATTATTTTTCCTGGAAACTTGGTCACATATAACGACACAGTGCGAAGGTTTTCCAATTTTTTGATTTTTTTTGAATTTTTTATGCCCGTTTCAAAATGCGGTCAAAACGGCGGGCTTGACCGTTCCTAGCTAGTTGTTGAATCTTGGAAAACTTTTGGTGTTTCTCTGATTAAATAGATAGTTATGTACCTAGAAATGATTTTTGGAAAAAATAAATAGCAAACTATGAGGCAGCTGCTTTTCAAATTTGACCCACTTCCAGCTGAATCGGCGGCAATTTGTCATTTTCACGAGAGGTGGATCAAAACTTTTTTCACCCAACCATTTGGTCAATTGTGCATTAAATATGGCCTAGTATTTTAGATAAATGATTTTCTCCAATTTTGCAACAATTATTTGGTAGTTCCTTCAAAACAAATCTCCTTTCGGGCACTCGGAAAATGAAATATGGTTTTTTCGTCCAAAGAAAATGAAAACTTCCTTAGGCAACATTGTTTGCCATTCTAATATGCACCCTTGTGCACAATATGAGATCGTTTGAACAAACTATGCCATGAATGTGGCCATAAGATTGATCATTTGGCTTGAAAGCCATTGATCTCCACACTTGATAGCTCGTTTCTGAGAACACTTTTTTAAAATAATTGCCGTATTACAAGTTTGTTATTTTTCCTGGAAACTTGTCCACATATAATGACACAATGCGAAGGTTTTCCAATTTTTTGATTTTTTTTGAATTTTTTATGCCCGTTTCAAAATGCGGTCAAAACGGCGGGCTTGACCGTTCCTAGCTAGTTGTTGAATCTTGGAAAACATTTGGTGTTTCTCTGATTAAATAGATACTTATGTACCTAGAAATGATTTTTGGAAAAAATAAATAGCAAACTATGAGGCAGCTGCAGTTCAAATTTGACCCGCTTCCAGCTGAATCGGCGGCAATTTGTCTTTTTCACGAGAGGTGGATCAAAACTTTTTTCACCCAACCATTTGGTCAATTGTGCATTAAATATGGCCTAGTATTTTAGAAAAATGATTTGGTCCAATTTTGCTACAATTATTTGGTAGTTCCTTCATAAAAAAATCTCCTTTCGGGCACTCGGAAAATGAAAAATGGTTCTTTTGAGCAAAGAAAATGAAAACCTTCCAAATCAACATTGTTTGTCATGCCTAAATACACACATGTACAAAATATTGGTTTATTTAAACTAACTATAAGAGGTTAAATGTTTGCCTGAATAAGAGGGTACAAACTATAAGAGAAAAAACAAAAAATGCTTAATTCTAATTGGTGGAACCAGCTGTGGCATGGATCAGTGACATGGCAAACATCTATCCATTCATCCATCCATCCATCCATCTGTCCGTCCATCCACCCCTCCACTCTCTCAGCTAACCCTAGCGCTCGCAGATCCCTCCCCTCGCCGCCACCCGCCCCTCCTCTCGCAGATCCATCCTTCCCCTTCCTCCTTCCCCTCCTCGCCCCGGCTCCCTGCTCCCCTCCCCTTCCAGATCACCGCCACCACCTCCCTCCTCCTCCCTCGCCCGGCCCCTGCTCCGCCGAGGCCCCGTCGGAGATCCGACTCCGACGGAATGGGGCCGATCCGCCACGCCCGAGCGCCCATCGCGTCGACAGGATGACTACATCCTGGCCTCGGCGCTTCCGCCAGCGGCGGCTCATCTCCTTCCTCGGGCACCACAACTTCAACCGCACCATGGATGTGTAAGCACGCAGTCGTCTCTCCCCCTCCCCCCTTCAAACATGCCTCTGCGAATGCATCTCTTGATCCGGGCTGCCAACTCCATCGGGCTGCCAACGCCAGATCACCGCCACCTCTGAATCCCATGGTCACCCGCCACACAATCCCCATCAACAACTCCCCACACCCGTACCTCCGACGCACGCCGCCGCCCCTCCTCATCCACGTCGCACCCGCATCCCCACCCAGAGCCACCGCCGCATCCGGTCCAAATCAAGCAGTAGGGAAGCCGTGGCCAGATCCATGAATCTCATCCACAAGGTCCCCTATCTCTCCCCTTTTCTCCTCCCCACGCCTCTCCCTCTCTCTCTCTGATTCGATTCAATTCGAGTTTGCAGACATGGTTCCTGTGTTCGTCAAGTTCGTGCTGCTGATGCAGAAGAACTCAGCATACCCATAGGGGCACTGGCGGAGGAGGAGGAGAAGGACCACCGGAAGGTCTTCATGGCACACTTCATGGCTCAGCTCCTTGCCCACAACCTGCGCTGCTGGGATAAGGACAAGGTCTGCCCCTCTCTCTCGATTTGCTCTCCTTTCCCCTTCCTTTTCCTTCGATTGGATTCTCTGACGGATGTGTTCATCGCAGGAGGACCCCTAGATGGACCTGACGCGAAGCTCAAGGAGGAGAACAAGGACCCCCACCCACTTCATGGCACGCTCCATCTACACCATGACCAAGCCAGTCGTCAAGCAAAGGTAGGGTTTTCATACTCATCAAATCTCAACATGTACTATATGTTTTGTTTCTTCATCATCCAGTCCTGCTACTTGCAATTGTACTGATATATATGAAACGTGTTGGTTAAAGCAATTTGTATGTATGTGTATGGTTAGACCGTGAGACTAGAACTGGAGCATCCCTCCCTTTTGGATCTTGAGTTTCTATTATGAATGAATATGCAGTAGCAACGCCATATAAGAAAAAACATATATCCATGCAAATTACTAGTGTCAAGATCCAAGCCTGACGAAACTGAATATTTTCAACACTTATACTGTTCATGATCAGTTTCAGTCCCTCGGTCTCTGTCGTCCATTTGATTTGCATCGCAAGGCCCTACTTGCTTCGTGCCGGTTCACAACCGCGGGACTACCACAGCCACAGATCAACCATCCAATGGTTCCCGCGACGTCCAGTGTCACTGTTAACTTTTTGACAAAGTTACTTTTGCTTCAGTGTCTTCTTTTACCTTTTAGCTATTTTGCTTAGCTACTTAAGCCCCCATTTTGGATCTGCCGAATGACCTGCAAATTGGATCCATGCAGATGTTATGTAGTGTATCTGAAATTGTAGTGTATCTACACTCAGGTTGCTCAATTTGCATATATTCTTTTCACTGGAACTATCAGATGTGCATGGTTATTTGACCATAGTTTTGAAAGCATATGCCACACATATAATGTGAGACAACAGTACATTGGCAGCACCAGTATTATTCCACATCCTAAATTACATGTGCGGAATTTTGTCCGCCACCTGTTATGCCTGGAGGTTTATAATTCTAAGTTCGTGATTCTCCGCCCTGTTGTCTAGCTGTGGACACCAGGTGGTGGCCTTTCTGGTCAAGGTGGTCACAACATGAGTATTTATTTGCTCTGTTTGTAATGCTTTATGTTTAGCGTGTGAAACTGGGTTTTGCAAGATAAATCAGTCACGTTTGGCTATTGCTACAGTAGAAATGTGACTTTGTTAATTAGCTTTGGAAATCAGTTGTGATTTAAGTACATGTATGGAATAGAGGAAAAAAGTAAGAGGGCAATTCAATTTCAGAGAGAAAGAGAGAGAGATACGTACATGCATGGTTCAGGCAATGATTTATACATGTATTCTTGGACTGCGCCATGGATGAGCATGTCTTGTTCAACTAAAATAATTTATTAATTGAAAAGAACTAACTCCAACAAGTGATATGTGCAGGTACTTGTGTGGTGAGAAGCAACCTCCGGCTGATCATCAGGGTCATGGCGCCCCCTCACCCTGTACATTTGGCGGCTCGCAGCGGGGACTTGGATTGCATCTGGAAGCTACTTGCGTGGGGAGCTGATCGGCTCCAAAGGGACTCTGCTAGGGGAGAACTAGATCCCTGCCATGGTCTTGCCTTACACATTGTTGGTCTACTGAATTTTGTTCTATGTGGTCGCTGTCAATAGTTTCTCTTGCCCAACGCATGATTACATTATCTCGGTCTTGTACAAATGCTAGCAGGTACTGGGTCATCTGTTCATTTGCATTTCACACAGGTTCATATTCTGCATAGTGTGAGACTGGCATCTTTCATTTTGTTTGCTGGAACATTGCAGAAAAGAACTTCTTTACATAGAAAACATTGCAAAAATAAAATGTGCGGAAATCTTGAACGGGTTTGGGTATGTTTCAGCATCTCTGTATTGCACTAGTAATTCACCAATGATTCTTAAGTTCTACCTGTGTGCACCAAATGTTTGTGAACTCTTTTGTAATTTGGTTAATCAGCATTTGTATTGTACCACTTCATGGTTGCTGTATCAAATATTATACCATTGCACTATTTATTTACTTTTCAAAGTTGTGAGAAATATAGTTCTTTTTTACTTTCAAGATAGCATCAAATTTATGTCTTCCATTTTTCTCATCTACGCTGCGTGTCTATGTATAGCAGCACAGTTTTAGTTGCTCTGTAGGTTATCAGTAGAACTCAACTAGCCAATTAACAAGTGAACTCACTATGCATTTGCTGAATCCATATTTGGAAAGTTCACTAACTCTGCTACTATAACAAACTGCTGGTGGTGGCTCTTTCCCAAGTAGTACATGCATCATTAGTCCTATATAGCTGCTGCTCATGTACTCATTTTGTTCTAGGAAAGTAGGAGGGCAGGGGCCCTTGATTTTCTCGCATAATTTGAGCAAATGTGATTTTTGTTCTCTGAAGTTGATTCTCATGTGTGGTCGTACCAACAACACATGCTTAAGACATCAGTGGCTGGACTATAGATGTTTGAATCAGGGAAAAAATGTGGGGAAATGGTCCATTTATCCGTCGATTCAGTTTTGCCTACTAATGTGTTGCAATTATATACCACATAATTATACACCATGCGGTGGACTTAAGTATCTTAGTGACTTCATTTGATGTGTGTATTTTTGTTTATTTTAAGCTTATGTTACTGTGAAAATGTACCTCACTGACCGTCTGTCTATTTATTGTGTACTTCTTGCATGAGGAGGTGACTAGTGATGCGGCGCACCAAGCAGCAGTAGGGGAAGGGGGTCTCCTGATCAAGGAGGCGGAGGAGTAGGGGCGTGCCCAGCCGGCAGCCCTGTCCTGCTCGTGGGGGAGGGGTAGGAGGGGTCTGCTCCTCTGCTTCCATTGCGACCGCGGCAGGTAGCTCCTCCATCTCCCTCCCCCTCTTCCCGTGCTCACTACTTCTGCTGCTAAGTTGATGAATATGTGATGCACTTGTCCCAAGGAATTTTAGAGGGATTTGTATGAACAAGTCATGTTTTTATTTTATTTTATTTAGGTTGTTAGTTACCAAACAGAGAGGGAAGATGAGCTCCTGCTTGGATTTTTTTCTGCCAGCACATGATTTGTATGTATGCAATCATCATCTGATTTGATGCTACCTTGTCGTTCATGCTGTGTGCATTGATTCCCACAAACTATAACCTGATTTGATGCTACCTTGTCTTTTTTTCAATTGATATTTGTCTCATCCAACACTCTGACTATAAATGTGTTGTTTTAATCCTGATGATGATGTAGTACTATTCCTCTTTTAACCCAAAATGAATAATTTTGTTTCATCATGTCCTGGTTTACTCAAGTCAGATTGTTTTTGGTTTGTACTTTGGACCCTGTGTGTTTCTCACATGAACTAGTGTTGTTGTAACATGAACTGTAGTAGGTCGTTGTTATCTAAATGTGATCATTGCAAGGAGGAACCATTGTTTGGCTTCATCCCTTCCTCATTTGATCATTTTTATGGCCCATATGCATTCTACGTGTTGCCTAACTTGGCATGACGTGCACGAAAACTGTTTGGGCATCCATACTCTAGCTCTTCTTAATTTTCATGCATGTTTCTTTCCAGACTTGTTCTTACTACTAAATAGCTCACCTGTTATTTTCTGTTTTCTTGTTGGCAGATATTTTGAGTAAATTCAAGACCAAAGATGTTCAAAGAAGCTCCAAGACATTCTTATATAGCAAGTTCTGTAATAATAGCTGCGTTATCTGGGAATTTAATGTATCTTCTCTTTGTTTGTGAATGAAATAGTAATTATGTATGTGATTTAATGTATCTTCTCTCTGTTTGTGAATTTCATGTATGTTTTAGAATTACAATTTCTGTTTCATATGAAATAGTAATTATGTATGTGATTTGAAAATGTGTGCAATGGAAACATGACTCATGCGACCCACTTATCAAAATAATTTGAGCACATTTGAAATTTCTGACGTGTGGGACCAGTGTATGATATTATGATATTTGGGACAAATGTGAAACAGTGGAAAATAAAATAGCAAAAAGTAAAAGATCATATCTTTGTAAAAGGCCGCATCTAGAAATAAAAAGGCCAAATTGTTGGGCCAGGCCCATGTAGCTAGAGAAAATTAATAGAGAAAATATACAGAAAAAGGCCGAATTGTTGGGCTCGGCCCATGTAGAAAATTGAATTGGACCGGCTGAATCTTGTGCCACATCGACTTGCCACGCTGGATGCCTCGTGGCACAGGGAGGTTGCTAGTGACCAAAAATTTGGTCAAAGAACCAACGACCTTTTACATATCACGAGAAGGTCGCTATAGTCGATTAATGACCCTCAGCTTTTGACCTTCTGTTTTTGGTCACAAAAAGGTCGCAAATGAAAAACTATGACCTTTCAGCGACCAATAGTGAGGGTCACAAGTTGACATATTTCTTGTAGTGCATTAGTATGACAAAGTATACTAATGGCGCATCATTAAACAGTGCGCCTTTAGTATGCCGAGGTTACTAATGGTGCATCTTGTTGCTGTGCGCCATTAGTATGCCGAGCACTGGTATACATGGCCCTCGGGAGGCATACTAATAGCGATTCAGATACACTAATGGCGCATCAGAGGTGCGCCATTAGTATACCAGATACTAATGGCGCATCAGTGGTGCGCCATTAGTAAAATATACTAATGGCGTGGCACTAATGGCGCACCACTAATGCGCCATTAATGGCCAAATTAGGTGCGCCATTAGTAGGCCTTTTCCTAGTAGTGTAGCTATGAGTTATAATGGTTTACCTTGCGTGCCAACATGCTATTAAAATGATTATGATGTGGTATGATGGGATGGTATCCTCCTTTGAATGAATTGAGTGACTCGACTTGGCGCATGTTCACGCATGTAGTTGAAAAAAATCAACAAAGCCTTCATGATATTTATGTTCATGGTAGATTATATCCTACTCATGCTTGTACTCGGTGTGAATTAATTTTAATGCATGTTTACGACTGTTGTCACTCTCTCAGTTGGTCGCTTCCCAGTCTTTTGCTATCCTTCACCTGTACTAAGCGGGAATACTGCTTGTGTCTAAACTCCTTAAACCTCAAAGTTGTTCCATATGAGTCCACCATACCTTCCTATATGCGGTATTTACCTGCCGTTCCAAGTAAATTTGTATGTGCCAAACTCCAAACCTTCAAATGAAATTCTGTTTTGTATGCTCGAGCAGCTCATGTTTCAACTAGGGATGCCTATATCTTCCATGCTAGGTGGGTTATTCTCAAGAGGAGTGGACTCCGCTCCTCATTCACGAGAAAGGGCCGGTAACCGGGATGCCCAGTCCCATGATCCAAAAAGATCAAAGCAAATCAAATTAATTAAACAAAACTCCCCTGGGCTGTTGTCCGTTGGAGGCACTCGTTGTTTCGAGCAAGCCATGGATTGATGCTTGTTGGTGGTGGGTGAGTATAAACTTTGACCATTCTGTTTGGGAACTGCCTATAATGCATGTAGTATGGAAGATATCGCCATCTCATAGTTGTTGTGTTGACAGTGAAAGTATGCCGCTCAAAATATTATTCAATCTCTATTTTAAAAATCGAGCTCTGGCACCTCTATAAATCCCTGCTTCCCTCTGCGAAGGGCCTATCTATTTAAAAAGCACCCACTGGAGAGCACACCGTCATTTGCATTCATTACTATTGGTTTATATTGGGTATGACTTGACTGGATCTCTTTTACCATGAATTACAATGTTTAGTCAGCCTTGGTCTCTGAATGTGCTCTGCATTTATGTTTTGCGGTCTCAGAAAGGGCTAGCGAGATACCATCTTGTTATATCATATTATGATTGTTTTGAGAAAGTGTTGTCATCCGAGTTTTATTATTATTGCTCGCTAGCTGATTATGCCATTGATATGAGTAATTGTGAGACCTAAGTGTTATTGTGAGTATGGTTAGTTCATAATACTTGTTGAAAACCTGAATGTTGGCTTTACATATTTACAACAACAAGAGCAAATAGAGTTTGTAAAAGTTTTTCTTTATCACTTTCAATTTATCAACAGAATTGCTTGAGGACAAGCAAAGTTTTAAGCTTGGGGGAGTTGATACGTCTCCAACGTATCTACTTTTCCAAACACTTTTGCCCTTGTTTTGGACTCTAACTTGCATGATTTGAATGAAACTAACCCGGACTGATGCTGTTTTCAGTAGAACTGCCATGGTGTTGTTTATTGTGCAGAAAACAAAAGTTCTCCGAATGACCTGAAAATCCATGAAGATAAGTTTTGGAAAATATAAAAAATACTGGCGAAAGAATCAAGGCCAGGGGGCCCACACCGTGTCCATGAGGGTGGGGGCGCCCTCCCCTGGGCGCGCCCCCCTGTCTCGTGGGCCCCCTGATGCTCCACCGACCTCAACTCCAACTCCATATATTCCGTTTCATGGAGAAAAAAATCAGAGAGAAAGTTTCATCGCGTTTTATGATACGGAGCCGCCGCCAAGCCCTAATCTCTCTCGGGAGGGCCGATCTGGAGTCCGTTTGGGGCTCCGGGGAGGGGGATTCATCGTCATCGTCATCATCAACCATCCTCCATCACCAATTTCATGATGCTCACCGCCGTGCGTGAGTAATTCCATCGTAGGCCTGCTGGACGGTGATGGGTTGGATGAGATTTACCATGTAATCAAGTTAGTTTTGTTAGGGTTTGATCCTAGTATCCACTATGTTCGAGATTGATGTTGCTATGACTTTGCTATGCTTAATGCTTGTCACTAGGGCCCAAGTGCCATGATTTCAGATCTGAACCTATTATGTTTTCATGAATATATGTGTGTTCTTGATCCTATCTTGCAAGTCTATAGTCACCTATTATGTGTTATGATCCGACAACCCCAAGTGACAATAATCGGATACTTTCGATGATGACCTTAGTTTGAGGAGTTCATGTATTCACTATGTGCTAATGCTTTGTTCGGTTCTCTATTAAAAGGAGGCCTTAATATCCCTTAGTTTCCACTAGGACCCCGCTGCCACGGGAGGGTAGGACAAAAGATGTCATGCAAGTTCTTATCCATAAGCACGTATGACTATATTCGGAATACATGCCTACTTTACATTGATGAATTGGAGCTAGTTCTGTGTCACCCTATGTTATAGCTATTACATGAGGAATCGCATCCGACATAATTATCCATCACTGATCCAATGCCTACGAGCTTTTCACATCTTGTGTTTCGCTTATTTACTATTCCGCTGCTATTGTTACAATTACTACAAAACTGCTATCTTTACTTTTGCCACTGTTACCATTACTATCATACTACTTTGCTGCAGATACTAAGTTATCCAGGTGTGGTTGAATTGACAACTCAACTGCTAATACTTAAGAATATTCTTTGGCTCCTCTTGTGTCGAATCAATAAATTTGGATTGAATACTCTACCCTCGAAAGCTGTTGCGATCCCCTACACTTGTGGGTTATCATGATCCTGCCTCCGATCTAACCCTCCGGTTTATATAGACACCGGAGGGGCTTAGGGTTGTACCAAGTCGGTTTAACAGAAAGGAAATAACATATACGGACACCTAAACTTGCCATCCACGTATACCAGAGTCCCTACCGGACACGAGAGGTGATCTTCTATCTTGTATCTTGACGGCCCATCATTCCGGCACATATCTAATAGACCGGACGCCCGAGGACCCCCTAGTCCAGTACTCCCACAGTAGCCCCTGAACCAGTCTTCAATGATGACGTATTTGGTGCACAGATTATCTTCGGCATTGCGAGGCGGGTTCCTTGAATAATATACATCGGGTTTCCTCTGTAAAAGAATTATATCCGGCTTTGCATAGTTAACACAACCGTTAGCCACGAAGGCGGGATATATAAAAAAGTAAGAATAGTGTCTTTTACTGACAACTTTTTCGGCGAAGTGTCAGACTTGACCCTTTGATGTTTTGAACCATTTTTACATCCCATGTTCCGTGTTTCGAGGCCAATCTCCATTGGCCCGTCATGTCAAAGCAGAGATCGTGCCCACTTAATATGGGATTGCTCATCAATAAAATTTGGGTAATCCAACCATTTATGGCGCACGCTTTCATTGGGAATAGGCGAGCTTCAAGGCGCAAGTGGGGGGACGGTTGTCATTTTTACCGCCTATAAGAGGGCAATAGATTTCTCTTTTCTTCCCCACGCCTTCCAATCTCGCAAGCTCTCAGCGCCCGAAAAGTTTCTGTCTTTCTCACCACCACCACCTCCTCCTCCGACCATGGCGGGATCTGGTTCCAAAGGCAAGCGGGAGGCCTCCTCCGTCACAGAGAAGGAGATAAAAGATCCCCAGAGTGCGGGATACCTTGCCGCCACCATCGCGCACAGGCTCCCCCCAAGAGTCAGATCATTCCCACTCTGGAGCCCGGTGAATGGGTCGTCTTCCTTCCTCATTTCCTTAGAGGGTTAGGTTTTCCACTCGACCCATTCGTCCGTGGACTTATGTTCTACTACGGGCTAGATTTCCATGATCTAGCTCCGAACTCTTTCCTCCACATCTCGGCGTTTATCGTCGTGTGTGAGGCTCTTCTCCGCATCCACCCGCACTTTGGCATGTGGCTGGAGGTCTTCAATATGAAGCCGAAGGTGGTTGACGGGAAGTACGCGGACTGCGGCGGAGCTATGATTAGCAAGCTGCCCAACGCCACGTGGCTCAAGGGGGCCTTCATGGAGACCGTAAAGATCTGGCAACAAGGGTGGTTTTACATCACTGAGCCGCGCCGCCTAAATGGACGGCAATCCCGTAATTCAGATCCGGAACCTCCATGACTGGGGGTCTCGGACGGAGGTGCAGACGCTGCAAATGCATATCACCAACGTGCTGAGCAAAAACGTTGGTCTAACCAACGTAGTGCAAATTATGCTCTTCCGCCACATCCTCTCCTGCCGGCGCCGGACTTCCCCCATGTGGGAGTTTAATCCGGAGGAGCCGTACTCTGCAGCATTTCCTCGGCACAACGAACGAGGGAATGTGGAAGCTACTCTTCAAGGCGCAGAAGAGTTGGCCCACAGGAGTGAAGACGTCAGCCTCAACACCAAGAATCCGGCCATTCTAGTAAGTGTTTAATTTTCGAAGATATATCTGATTTACGTATTCGATCAATACAAAACTCATCGGCCCACCTTTTTGCTGGGCTGGACCAAGAAGTCGGAGTGGATTAAGAGTCTCGCTCCATTGCCCGAAGACCCAGTCACTCCTTAGTGCTACATCTTGATCTTGTGTTGGTTTTCCTTGAAGAGGAAAGGGTGATGCAGCAATAGTAGCGTAAGTATTTCCGTCAGTTTTTAAGAACCAAGGTGTCAATCCAGTTGGAGGCTCCTCACAAGTCCCACGCACCTACACAAACAAACAAAGAACTCACAACCAACGCAATAAAGGGGTTGTCAATCCCTTCACGGCCACTTGCGAAAGTGAGATCTGATAGAGATAGTATGATAAGATAAATATATTTTTGGTATTTTATAATATAGATAGGAAAAGTAAAGATGCAAATAAAAGTAGATTGAAAGCTTATATGATAAAAGATAGACCCGGGAGCCATAGGTTTCACTAGTGGCTTCTCTCAAGATACCATAAGTATTACGGTGGGTGAACAAATTACGGTCGATCAATTGATAGAAAGCGAATAATTATGAGATTATCTAGGCATGATCATGTATATAGGCATCTCGTCCGCGACAACTAGACCGACTCCTGCCTGCATCTACTACTATTACTCCACACATCGACCGCTATCCAGCATGCATCTAGAGTATTAAGTTCAGAAGAATAGAGTAACGCATTAAGAAAGATGACATGATGTAGAGGGATAATCTCAAGCAATATGATATAAACCCGATCTTTTTATCCTCGATGGCAACAATACAATACGTGCCTTGCTACCCCTGCTGTCACTGGGTAAGGACACCACAAGATTGAACCCAAAGCTAAGCACTTCTCCCATGGTAAGAAAGATCAATCTAGTAGGCCAAACCAAACTGATAATTCGAAGGGACTTGCAAAGATAACTCAATCATACATAAAAGAATTCAGAGGAGATTCAAATATTTCTCATAGATAAACTTGATCATAAACCCACAATTCATCGGATCTCGACAAACACACTGCAAAAAGAGTTACATCAAATAGATCTCCCCAAGAGAGGGGGAGAACATGGTATTGAGATCCAAAAAGAGAGAAGAAGCCATCTAGCTAATAACTATGGACCCGAAGGTCTGTGGTAAACTACTCAAAACTCATCGGAAGGGCTATGGTGTTGATGTAGAAGCCCTCCATATAAAATGGTCGATTCGCCCTCCGGCGGAGCGCTGGCGAAGGCTCCAAGATGGGATCTCGCGGATACAGAAGGTTACGGTGGTGGAAATTGTTTTTCGTTGGCTCCCTGGATGTTTTCGGGGTACATGGGTATATATAGGAGGAAGAAGTAGGTTGGTGGCCGCTCGAGGGGCCCACGAGACAGGGGGGCGCGCCCAGAGGGGGTGGGCGCGCCCTCCTATCTCCTAGCCGCCTCGATCGCTTCTTGACTTGCACTCCAAGTCCTCTGGATCACGTTCGTTCCAAGAATCATGCTTCCGAAGGTTTCATTCCGTTTGGACTCCGTTTGATATTCCTTTTCTTTGAAATACTGAAATAGGCAAAAAAAACAGCAATACGGGCTGGGCCTCCGGTTAGGAGGTTAGTCCCAAAAATGATATAAATGTGTAAAATAAAGCCCATAAACATCCAAAAGGGGTAATATAATAGCATGGAACAATCAAAAATTATAGATACGTTGGAGACGTATCAAGCATCCGCAAGCTTAATTCCTGCTCGTCCTCGAGTAGGTAAATGAAAAAAAAACAGAATTTTTGATGTGGAATGCTACCTAGCATAATTCTCAATGTAATTTTCTTTATTGTGGCATGAATGTTCAGAACCAAATGATTCAAAATACAAGTTCATATTGATAAAAGAAATAGTAATACTTCAAGCATAATAATCAAAGCAATCATGTCTTCTCAAAATAACATGGCTAAAGAAAGTTCATCCCTACAAAATCATATAGTTAGGCTATGCTTCATTTTCGTCACACAAAAATTTTCCCAAATTCTACACCCCCGATGACAAGCTAAGCAATTGTTTCGTACTTAAATAATCTCAAACTTTTTCAACTTTCACGCAATACATGAGCGTGAGCCATGGATATAGCACTATGTGTGGAATAGAATATGATGATGGGGATTGTGCGGAGAAGACAAAAAAAGAGAAAGTCTCACATTAACGAGGATAATCAATGCGCTATGGAGATGCCCATCAATTGAAGTCAACATGAGGAGTAGGGATTGCCATGCAACGGATGCACTAGAGCTATAAATGAATGAAAGATAAAAAAAAACTAGTGGGTGTGCATCCAACTTGCTTGCTCACGAAGACCTAGGGCATTTGAGGAAGCCCATCGTAGGAATATACAAGCCAAGATCTATAATGAAAAATTCCCACTAGTATATGAAAGTGACAACATATGAGACTCACTATATGAGAGCATCTCTAGCCGGCCCCCAGGATGCCCCCCACGAGCACTTTTTGGACGTCGGCGGCTAATTTTTCTCCCAGTTGGGATCCTATGACCTCAAATAGCGCCGGATTTGTCTAAAATTATGGCCGACACGCGCAAGCGCAACGCAGCAAACCGGGAGGCAGCTGGGGGCGCCGGCGCGATACTTTCGCTGCCAAAGGGCCACTGCCAGCCTCTCTACCCCCTCTCCTTCTTTTCCTGGCTTGGCCCACCATGTGATGCATGCAAAAAAAGACAAGCTCTGTCCTGCATGCCTGCCTCGCTCCTCTGCTCTCTCTCCTTTCTCCCCTGCTCCTCGCTCCGGCGAGCCGGCCCCGTCTCCCGTCGCCGGCCTCGCCCGCATCCCCCCGGAGCAGCCGCGAAGAAGAAGGTCTCGCCCGCCCGGACACCGCCGCCCGCCCTCCCAAGCTCACATGGCCGCGCCTCTGCGCCTCCCGCCCTCGTAGCAGCACGCGAGCTCGCATGGCCGCGCCTCCGCACGTGCCTCCCGCCCTCCATTGGCCGCTTGCACGCAAGGGCTCCCGGACTTCACTTCGTCGGCCCGCGCCTCGCGTCGCTGTCAGGGTCCAGGTCGGGGGCCAGGTCGCTGGTGCTGCTCCTCGCGGATGCGTCGGATTTCGACGGCTCCTTCCCGCGCGCCGTGGCGCGCCTGGTCGCCGTCACCAGCGAGGCCCACCATGCGGCGCAGACCTGTAGCTTGCCGTCGGCGCGGCGCCTCGGAGCCACGGAAGCATACGACGGCGCGGGACACACGAGGCCGTCCTCATCGCCCTGCCATAGGTGCACCGGGCATGGCGGCTCCGGCAGCGCCATGGGGTCAAACTCCCACTTGCCGAACATAACGGCCATGTCCCTGTAGTACGACTCCTGGATCCCTTGCTGCGTCGCCATCTCCCTGTTCTTTCGGAGGGTGCCGTCAGCGGTGAGGGTGCGGCGGATCTCCACGTCGCGCTTGTTGGAGAGATAGGTGGTGTTGACGACGATGGTGGAGGTGGGCAGGGGCAGCCAGCTCTTCTCCATCCACTAGTGTATGATGCCGAGGGCGTGGTGCGCCACGCGCAGCGCCCACTGGTCATCGCGCTCCTGCCGGCCGTACTCCCGAGCCACCAGTAGTTCACCACCGCGCGGGCGAGCGGGTCGGACGGCGGCTGACGGGCGCGAGGAGGAGCCGGCCAGGTCGCAGGCGCGAGGCTGCGGGCGGTGGCGAGCAGGCGGTTGCAGAGCCGGTCGGTAGCGAGCTTTGTGAAGTAGAGCAGGCACGCTTGGGCGGTGGGGGGCAACGAGTGGATATCATTCCAGCCCTAGGCTAAAATTTTTGCCGGTAGCCCCCCAAGGGGCGAAAAAAATGCCTCTTGGGGGGCTCAACAGCTGGAGATGCTCTGAAGAACATGGTGCTACTTTGAAGCACAATATATGAGACTCGCTATATGAAGGACATGGTGCTACTTTGAAGCACAAGTGTGGAAAAAGAGATAGTAACATTGCCCCTTTTTATTTATTTATTTATTTTCTTTTTCTTTTTGTTCTTTTTTTTCTTTGGCCTTTCTTTTTTTTGGCCTTTGTTTTTTTTCTTTTTTTCTTTTTGGGGACAATGCTCTAATAATGATGATCATCACACTTTTATCGATTACAACATATGAATTACAACTCGAAGCTAGAACAAGATATGACTCTATATGAATGCCTCCGGCGGTGTACCGGGATGGTGCAATGAATCAAGAGTGACATGTATGGAAAATTATGCATGATGGCTTTGCCACAAATACGGTGTCAACTACATGATCATGCAATGGCAATATAACAAAAGTAATGTATGTCATGATGTTGAACGGAACGGTGGAAAGTTGCATGGCAATATATCTCGGAATGGCTATGGAAATGTCATAATAGGTAGGTATGGTGGCTGTTTTGAGGAAGATATAAGGAGGTTTATGTGCGATAGAGCGTATCGTATCACGGGGTATGGATGCACCGGCGAAGTTTGCACCAACTCTCAAGGTGAGAAAGGGCAATGCACGGTACCGAAGAGGCTAGCAATGGTGGAAAGGTAAAAGTGCGTATAATCCATTGACTCAACATTAGTCAAAAGAACTCATATACTTATTGCAAAAATTTAGAAGTCATCAAAAACCAAGCACTATGCGCATGCTCCTAGAGGGATAGATTGGTAGGAAAAGACTATCGCTCGTCCTCGACCGCCACTCATAAGGATGCACAATCCAAGGACACTTCATGTTTCAAATTTGTTACACAACTTTAACCATATGTGCATGCTACGGGACTTGCTAACTTCAACACAAGCATTCTTTAAATTCATAATCACCCAACTAGCATGACTTTAATATCACTACCTCCATATCTCAAAACAATTATCAAGTATCAAATTGATCATAGCATCCAATTCACTTCCTATGATAGTTTTTATTATACCCAACTTGGATGCCTACCATTCTAGGACCAATTTTATAACCATAGAAAATACCATGCTGTTCTGAAACTTCTTAAAGATAAAGTTAGCTTGATATGCTTAACTATAGGATATTAAAAAATAAAATTATAGAATTTATTGGTATTTTCATTCGATCATTATAGACTTTATTATTTGTTAATAATTTGAGGATTAATATTTCACTAAGGGTGTCTCGCGCATTCGCGCGGCTAGATTTTTAACTTGTAACCAATTTGTTCATTACTTTCATATGAATATGCCACATAGGATGTTGGTATATTAAGGAAATAAATGTTAAATGGACACTATTTTCATTGACAATCAAAATATCATGAATATATTAGCAGCTAATATTAGAAAGTTAGGCAACACACATTCTTCTCGCTCTCGGTCTATTTTACATTCATTGTCGATTTGCAATGACCTCAAAGGAGGCATAAGTCTTATTGATATTTTCAATATATAAATAAACTCCAACATTGGAATAAATATAAATATGAATTTCTTACATCCTATTATAGGTTTTCGTCCTCCGCGGGACTCAACATTACCGGCATGGTGGCTCGTGCATTTGTGGCCGTAAATTTATTACATATTGTTGTACATAGTTTTTTTGTCAATAATTAGTAGTGTTACTTAGCTTGATTATATTCACCTATAGATTGTCCACAGGGAAGTTCTGCAAAATTGAATTCCAAGGAGACGTGTTACTTAGCTAGATATAATCATTTTTAGGCTTCTATTCACGGAACTACTATTTTCATATCCTTATCAAAATCATACTTATATTTCTATTGACTCTCTACTAAATATTTTACTACCACATATGTCTTTCAATTAGTAGTGTTCTTTTGTTACATGAAGAAATTGCAAGGTGCCATCATTGTGGATTATTTAACCAAACTTAGAGAATAAATTTTGTCATGAAATATAAGTAACTTTTTTGTTGCATTCTTGCTTGCGGGTGCTTGCGGGGAAAACCATATTCAGATGTTATTTTATGGCTATCAAATAAGATTGATTCTCATAATCTATATAAAACCGATCAGACTGATTACTTGGTTAACTCGTGCCATATGCAAATATGGTATTGCATGCACTTCATGCAATATGGATTGCTTCCGATTGATTTTCATCATAGCTGATTTGGCTACTAATACACATATAACTTTTAGTTCCAGTTTTTAATGTCAACTATCGGAATTAGGACCCATCATATAATAAACATAAAGAATTATTTATGTTCTCTCTATTAATATCGTATCTTCATGAGGTCAACACTCTGAATCAATATGATACACTTGGATCCTGTGGATATGCCTCATGACATGTCTTTCTGGCTATAGAACATCACATAGTTATTTATAGTTTTCAAATAAGAATATTATTTTTGGCACTTCTTCAGGTACACGTATTTTGTGTATTAGCTGTCCATACAATTTTTGTTGCTGATAAGATCCTATTATAGAAATATTTCATTATTAAACAAAAGTATATTGAGAATTTGCTTCCTGGAAACTCTATGCTACGTGCGTACACATGCACTCTTTTTTATCTGGGTAGAGAAAGTATGTTATCGCCCATATGGATAGAGAGAGTTTTTTTGTGACTTAGAGAAAGTTTCTTATTCCACATGAAGCACTAATGTAGTCGTTCAGATTGATTACTTTCATAAAATCATATCCCAATTTTTTGGCTGAGATCATAAATGATGTCACTAAAAGTAGTATTATGATCTGACGCTTTTCCCCTCAAAAGCAGAAAAAACATAATAAGATTGGACTCTTGTTTTTTTTCAGGCCACTTTGACTTGTTATAGTTGGAAGCCATGTCTATTTTAGCTGTTGGGTAGCCATGCTGCTTTTATTGGAGCGGGCAGCCTTGCTTTACAATCCCCAGCACACGTTCACTTTTTTTTGACAACTAACACACGCTCACTTCTAATTGTCTAGGGCAGTGTTTTAATAGAAAAAACATATAACTTGGTTGGAAGTTGTGATCGGACTGTTGTTTTTCTAGGTGGCGTTCGGACTCTTTATACTTGGCAGCTGTGCCTTTTTATAGCTTTTTGGGAGTCGTACTTTTTTAGGCAGATGGGAGCATTGGTTTACAATACCAACGAACGTACAATTACAATTGTCTAGGAGAGACTTTTGTAATAGAAAAACTTATGACTTGCACGAAAGATGTGCTGATTTATTTGTACGTGTCATGCCAAATTGTTTTGACACACCTATATTTCTATGTAACGCTACATGTATTAAATCTTAACCGTTAATATATAAAATTGATGGTCAAGATAATTTAATCTATGTGGATGAACGTGAAGGCTTGTTTGACTCCTGTAATATATATATAATAGATAATATAAGTTAAGCATGAGATACTAGTAATTTCTACAAAATTAAGGCAGCGCCGTGCTCTAAAAGATATAAGTGAAGCACTAGAGCAAAAACTATCTAGCTCAAAAGATATAAGTGAAGCACATAGAGTATTCTAATAAATTCTAATCAAGTAGGCTTCTCCCAAAAGGTGTGTACAGCAAGGATGATTGTGGAAAACTAAAAAGCAAATACTAATATAATACACGATGCTCCAAGAAAAACACATATCATGTGGCGAATAAAAATATAGCTCCAAGTAAAGTTACCAATGAACGAAGACGAAAGAGGGGATGCCTTCCCGGGGCATCCCCAAGCTTAGGATTTTGGCTATTCTTGAATATCTTGGGGTGCCTTGGTCATCCCCAAGCTTAGGATTTTGCCACTCCTTATTCCATATTCCATCAAATCTTTACCCAAAACTTGAAAACTTCACAACACAAAACATAACAGGAAATCTCATAAGCTCCGTTAGTGGAAAAAAACAAAACCACCACATAAGGTACTGTAATGAACTCACTCTTTATTTATTTTGGTGTTAAACCTAATGTATTCCAAGTTCTCTATGGTTCATACCACTTAATACTAGCCATAGATGCATCAAAATAAGCAAACAACACACGAAAAACTGAATCTGTCAAAAACAGAACAGTCTGTAGCAATCTGTAACTAACGCAAACTTCTGGAACTCTAAAAATCCTACCAAAATAGGAAGTCCTGGAAATTTTGTCTATTGATCAGCATCAAAAAGAAAGAATCAACGCAAAAGCACGTTTCTGTGATTTAACAAAACTAATTTCGTGCGTGCAAAGTTTCTGTTTTTCAGCAGAATCAAATTAACTATCACCATAGGTTATCCTTGCTTCTACTTGGCACAAACACTAATTAAAACATAAAAACACATCTAAACAGAAGGTACATGCAAAATTTATTATTAAACAGAAACAAAAACAAAAAACACAAATAAAATTGGGTTTCCTCCCAACTAGTGTTATCATTTAACGCCCCTAGCTAGGCATAAAAGCGAAAATAGATCTAAATAGTGCCATCTTTGGCACTAAATTCATAAGTAGCCCACATGATAGATTCATAAGGTAATTTGACTTTCTTTCTTGGAAAGTGCTCCATGCCTTTCCTTAATGGAAATTGGAACCTAATATTTCCTTCCATCATATCAATAATCGCGCCAATCGTTCTAAGGAAAGACCTACCAAGAATAATAGGGCAAGAAAGATTGCAATCTATATCAAGAACGATAAAATCAACGGGCACCAAAGTTCTATTTGCGACAATGAGAACATCATTGATCCTTCCATTGGCTTTTTAATGGTGGAACCCGCAAGGTGCAAATTTATAGAGCAATCATCAAGATCATGGAAACCTAGAATATCACATAAAGTTTTCGGAATTGTGGAAACACTAGCGCCCAAATCACACAAAGCATAGCACTCATGATCTTTAATTTTAATCTTTATAGTAGGTTCCCACTCATCATTAAGTTTTCTAGGTATAGAAACTTCCAAATTAAGTTTTTCATCATAAGATTGCATCAAGGCATCAACGATATGTTTGGTAAAAGCTTTATATTGACTATAAGCAAGAGGAAAATTAACAACGGATTGCAACAAGGAAATACAACCTTCTAAAGAACAATTATCATAATCAAATTCCTTGAAATCCGAGATAGTGGGTTCAATGCTATTTAAAGTCATGACCTCTCCAATCCCACTTTTACCAAATTTAGCATCAAGATCTAAAAACTCTGAATTATTGGGACGCCTTCTAACTAAAGTTGACTCATCTCCAGTCCCATTATTATCAAGATTCATATTGCAAATCAAAGATCTAATAGGAGACACATCAATAACTTTAAGATCTTCATCATTATTTTCATCTAAACTAGAAGAACACGCCTTTACGAAGCAATCTTTCTTAGCACGCAATCTGGCGGTTCTTTATTTGCACTCATCAATGGAAATTCTCATGGCTTTGAGAGACTCATTGATATCATGCTTAGGAGGAGTAGATCTAAGTTTAAAAGAATCAACATCAAGCGAAAGTCTATCAACGTTCCTAGCCAAATCATCAACTTTGAGCAATTTTTATTCAAACAAAGCATTAAAATTCTTTTGAGAAATCATAAATTCTCTCACACTATTCTCAAAATCAGAGGACATCTTATTAAAATTACCATAAGAATTATTGTTGGAATTTCCATAATTATTAGAGGAATTACTAGGGAATGGTCTAGGATTAAAGTTTCCTCTATAAGCATTATTTCCAAAACTATTCCTACCAACAAAATTCACATCCATAGATTCATTATTATTCTCATTCAAAGTAGAAAAAGGCAAATCATTGGGATCAAAAGGAGCACTCTTAGTAGAAAATAATTTCATAAGTTCATCCATCTTTCCACTCAAAACATTAATTTCTTCTATAGCATGCACTTTTTTACTAGAAGATCTTTCGGTGTGCCATTAAGAATAATTAGCCATAATATTATCAAGAAGTTTTGTAGCATCTCCTAACGTGATTTCCATAAACGTGCCTCCCGCGGCCGAATCTAAAAGATTTCTAGAAGCAAAGTTCAAACTGGCATAAAATTTTTGTATGATCAACCATAAATTCAAACCATGAGTAGGGCAATTGTGAATCATCAATTTCATTCTTTCCCAAGATTGGGCAACATGCTGATGATCAAGTTGTTTAAAATTCATAATATCGTTCCTAAGATGATAATCTTAGCGGGAGGAAAATACTTAGAGATAAAAGCATCTTTGCACTTGTTCCAAGAATCAATACTATTTTTAGGGACGAAAACCTAACTTTAGCACGATCTCTAAGTGAAAACGGAAATAACTTCAATTTAACAATATCATTATCCGTATTTTTCTTCTTTTGCATATCACACAAATCAACAAAGTTGTTTAGATGAGTAGCGGCATCTTCACTAGGAAGGCCGGCAAATTGATCTTTCATAACAAGATTCAGCAAAGCAGTATTGATTTCACAAGACTCAACATCATTAAGAGGAGCAATCGGAGTACTAAGGAAATCATTATTATTGATATTGGAGAAATCACACAATTTGGTATTATCTTGCGCCATGGCAACAAGTAATCCAACACACAAGCAAACAGAAAAATGCAAGCAAAAAGGAGAGGAGAAGATTGGGAAAGAGAGGGCGAATAAAACGGCAAGGGTGAAGTGGGGGAGAGGAAAACGAGAGGCAAATGGCAAATAATGTAAATGCAAGGGAGATGAGTTTGTGATGGGTACTTGGTATGTCTTGACTTGAGCGAAGACCTCCCCAGCAACGGCGCCAGAAATCCTTCTTGCTACGTCTTGAGCTTGCGTTGGTTTTCCTTGAAGAGGAACGGGTGATGCAACAATAGTAGCGTAAGTATTTCCCTCAGTTTTTGAGAACCAAGGTATCAATCCAGTAGGAGGCTCCTCAGAAGTCCCCCGCACATACACAAACAAACAAAGAACTCGCAACCAACGCAATAAAGGGGTTGTCAATCCCTTCACGACCACTTGCGAAAGTGAGATCTGATAGAGATAGTATGATAAGATAAATATATTTTTGGTAATTTATAATATAGATAGGAAAAGTAAAGATGCAAATAAAAGTAGATTGAAAGCTTATATGATAAAAGATAGACCCGGGGGCCATAGATTTCACTAGTGGCTTATCTCAAGATAGCATAAGTATTACGGTGGGTAAACAAATTACTATCGAGCAATTGATAGAAAAGCGAATAATTATGAGACTATCTAGGCATGATCATGTATATAGGCATCACAGCCGTGACAAGTAGACCGACTCCTGTCTGCATCTACTACTATTACTCCACACATCGAGCGCTATCCAGCATGCATCTAGAGTATCAAGTTCATAAGAACAGAGTAACGTGTTAAGAAAGATGACATGATGTAGAGGGATAAACTCAAGCAATATCATATAAACCCCATCTTTTTATCCTCGATGGCAACAAACAATACGTGCCTTGCAACCCCTGCTGTCACTAGGTAAGGACACCGCAAGATTAAACCCAAAGCTAAGCACTTCTCCCTTGGCAAGAAAGATCAATCTAGTAGGCCAAACCAAACTGATAATTCGAAGAGACTTGCAAAGATAACTCAATCATACATAAAAGAATTCAGAGGAGATTCAAATATTTATCATAGACAAACTTGATCATAAACCCACAATTCATTGGATCTCGACAAACACACCGCAAAAAGAGTTACATCAAATAGATCTCCACAAGAGATGGGGGAACATGGTATTGAGATCCAAAAAGAGAGAAGAAGCCATCTAGCTAATAACTATGGACCCGAAGGTCTGTGGTAAACTACTCACAACTCAATGGAAGGGCTATGGTGTTGATGTAGAAGCCCTCCATGGTCGATTCCCCCTCCGGTGGAGCGCCGACAAAGACTCCAAGATGGGATCTCATGGATACATAAGGTTACGGCGGTGGAAATTGTTTTTCGTTGGCTCCTTGGATGTTTTCAGGGTACGTGGGTATATATAGGAGGAAGAAGTAGGTCGGTGGCCGCCCGAGGGGCCCATGAGACAGGGGCGCTCCCTCCTATCTCCTGGCTGCCTCGATCGCTTCTTGACTTGCACTCCAAGTCCTCTGGATCCCGTTCGTTCCAAAAATCACGCTCCCGAAGGTTTCATTCCATTTGGACTCCGTTTGATATTTCTTTTCCTCAAACTACTGAAATAGGCAAAAAAACAGCAATACGGGCTGGGCCTCCGGTTAGTACGTTAGTCCCAAAAATGATATAAATATGTAAAATAAAGCCCATAAACATCCAAAAGGTGTAATATAATAGCATGGAACAATCAAAAATTATAGATATGTTGCAGACGTATCACTTAGCTGGAGGAGATGCTGGTCCCGTGCCTTATCAATCACCGGAGAAGAAAATCAAGAAGAAGGGCAAGGGGCCCAAGGATGGGCCCCGTCAGAAAGGCCCTTCAGATGCAGTGTCCGGAGAGACCGAGGCCGTCTCCTCTCAGGAGGAAGATGAGAACAAAGAGGAGGAGGAGGAGGAGGAGGAGGAAGTGGAGAGCGACTCCCCACTCAAGACGAGGAGGGGTGGGAGAGGACAGCCTCCAAGAACCTGGAGGGAGCGATGCAAGAAAGGGAGGGTAGTCCTCTTGGATAGTTCAGACTCAGAGTCCAAACATAGCTCGAAGAGGATCCAAAGGGAGAAGCCCCTAGCCGAAACGTAAGTATCAAAAACTTACTTGTTCAGTTATCGCTTAATCTACCTCTGTTATATAAATCATATCATTCATTTACCTTTCAGCCCTCGTGCGAGATCCCGATTCCCTCCTCTTCGGAGGGGAAATCTCTGCCACATTAAGAGGCGGAGAGTGACGGACCCTCGCGTGCCTGCCCCCCTGCCATGGAGGACACCGAGGTGTCATCTCAAAGGACATCTCCTGGCTGAGGAGCGGACGCGGCCGTCCAGAAGACGCCCGAGGATAACACCTCGGACTCCGTAGAGCGGGAAACAGCGACCCACATGACCACCGAGGGTGGGGGCCTCAACAGTTTGGGCCCTCGCCGCACACCGTCCCAGAGACCAATACGGCTCCGAGTTCGGACCAACACCCCCCTTCGACAGGGGGGAGGAGCACCAGCTCCATTGGCGGCCTCTGTCAATCCGAAGGCCGCTGATACTCTGCAGGAAGCACTGCAACGTGCTTCCATCATGGAGGAACACCGCACCTGATGGGTGCAGTTATGGAAAAGGTTCGATCCGCAAAGAGCGGACTAACCGAAGCCTTTAGCATCCTACCACTACTAGGAAAAGGGCTATAGATAGGATTGATTCTAATGGCGCACTGTGGTAGCGAGGCGCCACTACTATACTAATGGCGCTGTTTGTGATCGCCATTAGTGTGGAAGATACTAATGGCGCACCGTAAAGCAGGTGCGCCACTAGTATGAATTATTTTTTCCATTTTCCCATACATACTAATGGCGCATCTGGTCCATAATGCGCCATTACTATTTATAACTACTAATGGCACACCAAGCAGGCAGTGCGCCATTACTGTAAATTTTGTTTTATTCTTTTTTTGCAAAACTACTAATGGCGCATCGTCGCACAGTGCGCCATTACTAGTTTAAACTAGTAATGGCGCACTCAGAGGAGATGCGCCATTAGTATATATACTTATTATTTTTACTTTTTTGCAAAACTACTAATGGCGCACCGTATGTTGATGCGCCATTAGTAACCAGGGTTACTAATGGCGCATTTTCCTACGGTGCGCCATTAGTAACCTGGGACCAACAAGATATTTTGGACAGCCCACACCTACCCACTCACTTTCCCCACTTCATTCCATCCACCTCCTTCTCCAAGCTTTCGGCCATCTCCTCCTCCTCACCTCATTTCCACCATAGATTCAACAAAATTAAGTGGTGAAATTACCTTCTTTGATAGGTAAGTAAGGAAAGCTATCTTCATGATATATATCTACTTTTTTTCTCCCTAGCTCGCTCCAACAACGTGCACATGCACTTTTGTGGCCTAGCTAGATCTATGTATGTTTGTGGTGTTGCATGTGTTTGTGGTGTTGCATATATGTTTGTGTTTGAAGGTACGGTATTTGAAATATCGATAGTTGCCAATATTTTGCGGAATGTTTTGATTCATTTCCGTTTAGCAGAATTTTGGCACTATGCATTCTTTTGGTCCTATTTTTAGGGAAGGTCATGCCAAATTTTTCTTGGTTCCAACATATCGTTTTGCTCTACCCATGACGACCATGGTCCGCACGATGGTGAAGGCATCGTGAATAGGTTTTTGAGCTTCGCGAAGGCCGAGATGCTTCAAAAGAACGAGGCGGAGATAAGATGTCCATGTCGAAGATGCAAGCTGAAGAGCCTTATTGCGGACCCGGATTCCGGGCAGGTGCGGGACCACCTGCTCTTGCGTGGTTTCATGGATGGCTATCGGTGGCAAGGTGATGAAGATGACTATCAAGTCGTCCATGGCCGGGGCCGAGCAAGAAATGAGGAAGGGCAACAAGACAAGTACCACCGCGGTGAGGGCGGGCGAGAAGACGAAGAATCTCTAGGACATGATCACGACGGTGATCTTGTACGATCATCATGTAGAAGATGTCGTACATGATGATGAGGAAGATCAAGGCGAAGGGCATGATCATGAAGATGAAGATGCCGGAGCAGACGGACGATGGAGGCTGGGTGCAGGACCCTCATATTCAAGAGCTGCTTCTCAAGCGGACGGATAACGCAAGAGCTGCCGCGAGAGAAAGCCAAGCTGGATCAAGCTGGAGATAGACGCGGTTACTCCATTATATGAAGGATGCAGGCCGAGGATACCGCCTAAAAGTAACGCTCATGGCTCGGAGATGAAGGTAAAACACAAAATGACCGACGATGCTTCGACGAGAACATGTCATTCGCACGAATGTCTTCCCAAGGGGAACAAGTGCCCGCCCGCCGAGGAGGCGAAGAAAATCGTGTGTCCTCTGGATTTACCGCACGTGAAATACCATGTGTGCATGAACAATTGCATCATTTATCGGGACGAGCACGCTGAGTCTACCATATGTCCGTGTCTTGGCGTCACTCGATACAAGAAGAGGAAGAAAGCTCCTCGAAAATCGGTGTGGTACTTTCCGATCACTCCTCGTCTGCAGCGGTATTTCGCGGACCCTAAGGTAGCAAAGCTCCTGCGTGGCACGCGGATAGGGAGGAGAAGAAGCGAGAAGATAGCGCAAATGATCCGGAGATAGATAAAAAGACAAGATCTGAGTCACCCTAAGGATGCGAGCGCTGGCAAGCGTTGAACTTCAAGACCCGAATTTGGGAGCGATCCAAGGAACATCGTCTTTGGCGCGAGCACCGATGGAGTCAATCCGTTTGGCAGCGAGAAGCACACATAGCACCTGGCCTGTGTTTGTGTGGATGTACAACCTTCCCCTGGTTGTGCATGAAGAGGAAGTACATTCACATGAGTATGCTAATTGAAGGGCGAAACAACCAGGAGCGACATCAATCAGTATCCGGGGCTGCTGAAGAGGAGCTTGACACGCTGTGGAAAACGCCAGCCAATACGTGGGACGCCCAGAGAAAGAATATTTCCCTATGAGAGCCGTGACTTTGCTCACGACGGTGCACGACTATCTCGATTACGGATATCTCGCGGGCAGGTAGTCCACGGATTTTCGGATCGTAAGGTGCATGGATGACACAACGTATCGCCAGACTAGATAGAGATCCGGGTCTTGAAAACCATGTTCATGGGACATCGAAGGTGGCTTCGCGACGATGACCCGTGGAGAAACGCAAGGATCTGTTCGATGGTGAAGCCGAACCCGAAAACGCCGTGTACGAGGAGCGGCGAGGAAATAGACAAGCTGTTGAAAAATTGGAAAGACGCCCTTGCGCCGAAAGAAGCGAAAGCGCGCGAGCAGCTGCTGAAGGTATGGAAAAGCGAGGTATGTTTTCTAGGACTTGTCGTCTTGGAAGATCCACCGTGTGCCTCACAGCCTTGATGTCATGCATATCACGAAGAAGCGTGTGCGAGAGTCTGCTTGGTACCTGCTCAACATGCCGAGAGGACCAAAGATGGGCGAAAGCAAGGGCGACTTGAAATCAATGGGCATCAGCAGGAGCTTCACGCTAATGATGATGATGATGATGATGATGATGATGAGGCGAAGCGGGACACGGAAAGTCGTCGCCAAAGGCAAAAGGCCAAGAAGACCGGAAATGACTACCCTCCGCGTGCTTCACTCTAAGTCGGGAGGAGATCGAGCAGTTTTCACCTGCCTCCTAGGAGTAAAACTTCCTTCTGATTCTGTGGGAAGATAAGCGAGATACCTAGACCCAGTGAAGCGAAGTTCAGCGGGTGAAGTCTCACGGTATCACGTCTTGATGACGCAGATACTTCCAGTTGCAATTCGTGGGATCATGGACGCGCACGTCCGTAAAATGCTATTTGGCCTATGCAACTTTTTCGACGTCATCTCTCGGAAGTCAATTGGCGTGAGGCAACTCAGAAGGCTACAGGAAGAGATCGTGGTGATACTATGCGAGCTTGAGATGTACTTCCCCCCTGCATTCTTCGACGTTATGGTGCATCTGCTGGTCCATATAGTGGAGGATATCATCCAACTCGGGCGGCGTTCTGCACGGCATGATGCCGTTCGAAAGGATGAATGGTGTCATCAAAGGATACGTTCGCAACATGTCACGTCCAGAGGGAAGCATAGCCAGGGGCTTTCTAACCGAAGAGTGCATCTCCTACTGCACGAATTATCTAGGCATCGAGAACCCCGTTGGTCTGCCCGTCAACAGGCACCTCGGCAGGCTCGCTGGATGGGGTCACCATGAGGGTCGCCGCGAAATGCATGTCGACTTCGAGGGTCGACTCGCCGACTTTGAAAGAGCAAACCTAGTCGCGTTACAACACATAGACGTGGTCGATCCTTGGGTGGTAGAGCACAATGACCGAGGCCAACAGAGGACGGACGGATATATACTCAAAGAGCACAACTCATGTTTCACGCGTTGGTTCAAGCAGAAGCTTCTGTCGTACCCTTTACATGAGGATTCTTCGGCGGAAGAACAACTCATATTCGCCTTGTCACAAGGCGCCGAGCACAACCTGATGACCTATGAGGCGTACGATATCAACGGCTACACATTCTACACCGAGGACAAGGACATGAAGAGCGATGGTTATCGAACTCCGGGTAACGATGGAATCCTACACCGTAGCGACAAGGACAGATACTACGGAAGGATCGAGGAGATCTGGGAGCTGAGCTACTGTTGGAGAGAAGGTCCCGATGTTCCGTGTCGATGGGACAAAAACGTCATAAAAGAAGACCGGTATTTCACCACCATGGTTATACCGAAGCCAAATCCAAGACCCATGGCAAAGCGTCACCATGAAAAATGAGCCATGGGTACTGGCTTCCCAAGTGGACCAATGCTTCTTCATTACCGACCGCCAAAGCCCGGTCGTGTTGTCGTGAGGAGAGGCAAAAGGAAGATCATCGGAATGGATGGAGTAACCAATGAGCAAGACTTCGACAAATCGGCGACCGAAGATCGAACATGGCGGCGACGATGAAGTAGCAGCACACACCACAAGAAGAAGCAGGACCACCCTACCTAAGGGCGTCCATTCCACGAGAAGAACTCCATTTGCGAAAAAGAAGGGCAAGAAGATTGTGAACAGATAGCTAGCTAAGACCGATTGTATTTAAATCGTAGTCTTCATTTCTCGATTGTATTTCATGGGCACTTTTGATATCATGAATATTTTTAAATTTCATGGGCACTTTTTGAATTCATGAGGACACTTGATCTCGATTCCCCCTCCATCTCGATCTCGATCCCCCTCCATCTCGATCGCACCCGCACCCTCCCCCGCTAGCTCCACCCATCGCAACCCTCCCCCGCTCCACCGCCGGAGCACCCGGCCCCCCGCACCCGCACTTTTTGAACATATTTTAAAAAAAAATTAATATTTTTATAAAAAAATATTACTGTTATAATTTAAACAAGTTTGAACATATTTAAACACAAATAAATATAAAAAACAGCATTTAAAATGCATAAAAAATATTACTGTTATGATTTAAACAAGTTTGAACATATTTAAACACAAATAAATATAAAAACACCATTTAAAATGCATAAAAAAATATTGGGGATCCTGGGAATCGAACCCAGGACCTCCTGGTGTGTGTGCTACGTGCTGACCAGTCGAGCTAGTGGGTGGGTTCTGTTGTAGATAGGGTTAGGTTGTAGATATGGCTGGCGGGCTAGATTATAACAAAAATCTAATGGCGCACCGAGGGGTGGTGCGCCGTTAGAATAGTCGTACTTATGGCGCACCGGGGGGTGGTGCGCCATTAGAAAGCTTCCCTCCACCTATTCCCCTCTGGCCTCTCTCCCTCGCTCGCCAGATCCCCCACTCGACCTAATTAACTTTGCCTTGCTCCCCCGCGCCGTCGCCCCCGCACCCCGAGCAGGAGGAGATGACGACCGCCTCTACCTCGCCGTCCCACCTCCGCCCGCGCCCGCGCCCTCGGCGTCCTCCGCCCAAGCCGAGACGCAGAGACAGGCGAGTGGAGGAGCCCACCGCGTGTCACCGGAGCTTCAACGCCCAGCCGCTGCCGGAGCTTCAACGCCGGCGTCTTCCTCCATTCCTCCATCCCCTCCCCCAGGTGATTCCTCCCTTCTCCTCCACCCCCTCACCTGCAAACCCTAGGGCCATGGCGGCAGGCTTCTTGCTCCCTTGTAAGAACATCCTCTCTGTTGGCCTACATGTATTTCAGAGAACAAATTCGTAGTTCATTTCATTGTGTTGGCCTGCATTAGGTAAGCATCAAGTGGATTTAACTATTTTAGATAGTTTCAGTTAACTGTTTTGCGTTTCCTGAAGAGGTTCACCTATAGTTTCAAAAATTCAGTCACTGGATATATGCAATAATTTACAAAGAGCAAGTGATGTAGAGCAAAAATTCAGCAAATGATGTATAGTTTCAAAAATTCAGTGAAACTGAACCTACCCTATTGCTTCATGTAGCAAAGGCGGCAATGCAAGCAAGATCATGCTTGGCTTAGCCAAATTCGTGTTACTGAATTTTTTTCAACACGATAAAATTTTCATGCTACTAAATGTTATAGAAATGCAACGGAACAGAGAAATACTAGGGCACACAACATTTAGAGTACTCTGAAATTCAGTTCTGAAATTTTTTGTTAGATAGTGGCTACACTAATCTAGAGTAGTATCCCAATCTGATGGAGTACTCGATTTAAAACTCCTAATCTAGACTAATATTCTATAATCATTCACAATAACCTTGCACACGTATAACTAGTAGTACTTGCCTGATTAAACACAACTCACTTTGGATTACTCCAACAGACAAGTGCCTTTGAACAGTACCGAAAGACCTTGCCAAATATCTGCTTATTTTCTCCTTGATACAGAAGATGTGCCTTGCATGCTTGTGAGTCTTGCAACACATTGCGGTTGTGTGTAAGATGGAATTGACATAACCGTTTAGAGAAGATATTACATCATACTCAGCTGAGTCAGAAAGCTATAATAGATTTGCATCTCTCCAAATTGTTTCTTATTCAGAGTTTGAACAATGTTCAGCAGAAAGAAAAGGGTATGCGTGCTTGATGTCCAAAAGTAACCGCGATGCCGTGCTATGGTAGCTGGCTCGAGGATGTGGTGGGGATCTTTGCATGCCTAACACTGATTTTTGTCACAGTACCCGAATATTACTGATGGCCTCTTTCTATAGATGTTGCATATGTAGAGTGTAATGAGATCTTAGTGTCATTTATGACACATATTAGACAATGGGCAGCTTTGTCATTTATGACACATATTAGACAGTGTGCAGCTTACCAGATGTATTAAAAGAAATCATTTCTTTATTTTTGTTAAGTGGTGCGAACAAAATCATTTATCTGGTTTTATTATTTTGCATACCCACTTGGAACTGCAATTTCATTTATGTTGTTATAAGTTTGTTGCTGTCAGCATGAGTTAACTTGCTGTCATTTATCGAAATTCAGAATGTGCTGGACTATATGTTCATTGGTACTACTTGTGATCTGCTCTTTGTACTACTTGGAAATTTTGTCAACTTGTCTTTCTTCTTGCTTTGTACCCGAGAGGCCCTTGAGTTTGCGGAATGTCGATTAACTTCCGTTAAGGCAAATCGGGTACTCCATATGTCCTATTTTCAGCAAAGGTCATGCTGAAATTTTCCGTGAATTTTAGCATGACTTTGCTAAAAATAGGACATATGGGGTACTTGCGACTAATGCATGGGCCGGGCTATCTTAGTACTTAGTTAAGTAGGATCAACTGCCCTGCCATTCTTGCTGCATTAAATCATAGGTGGCAATAGAGCCAAGTGATTAGGCCCAACTTAGAATTATCCTTAGCATCGATAAACCCTAGATGATAAACCCAACATAGGTGGCAATAGAGCCAAGATTAGGCCCAACCTAGGCTGCGATGAGCTGTTACCTCCGATTCGACCCGCTGGGGCCGACGAAGAAGATGAGATGACCCTCGGCACCTGCGTAAACTGGCCCCTGCTATGGCCGAAGAGCCAGATTCGTTTGGGGGCGGGGGACACCACCCCACAGACAAGACCGCCAGTCGTGCCGGCGCCAAGCCATGGCAAGAACGCCGCAACGCTACCGGACCTGCCGGACATCCCTATGGCACAAGATCCGGACGGCCCTATGGCACAGGATCCGGACGGCGACGACAACGACGACGGTACATTTACCAAAGTTGACAAGTACTTTGCCGAACATGGGTACGCTGACGAGTTCTGCGGGCCTCTTTCTCAAGAACCCAACCAAGACCACCGCGATCTAGCTGGTATGGCGGAGAAATCCAATTGCAACAAGCGTCGTCTGGCGTTCAGTTCTCAGGACACGCCTCCAGCTCCCGCCTTCACCGAGCCTCAGATAGCTAAGGCGCGAAATATTATCAGCCCCAACACGCTGAAGAAGGCGGTCTGTGAGCAGAACTCGGTCCCATTACGGAGATCAAGAAGAAGGGCGGAAGCGAAAGACTAACAAGGCGCCGGTGCGAGCCAGCCGGCACCGAGTTCGATCCGTGCTCGGGGCGGGCCACCTTCACCTAAGGATATCTCGAGGAGGTGCATGTGGCGGGTAGGGCGGTGCTACCGCCAAATATGCTGAATCTGCAACCGGTGCTATGCGGAGTCTGCACGGTGTTCTGATTTTGGAGAAGCGGTGTCTCAGAGAGAAGGATATGGCATACCCAGTTTTCGTGGCCAAGGTGCCAGAGAGCAAGGGCTTTGTGGATGGCGACATCGGGGGTATGATCGTCCTGCGGTTTGATGACATCTTTGCTATGTTTAACCTTCATCCGTTGCACTACACCTTCGTTCGGCTGTTTTCGCTGAGCATGCAGATCACGGATCATTAGAGACAATACCCGGACATCGTGATAGTCGACCCTTCTACATGCGTGCCAAGCACTTGAGCAGCGCTGGGGACCGCCAAGTTGCGAGTTCACACCTCGAAGGCGTCATTCTGGCAAACGCAGATAAGGATAACTTCCTTGTGCCTTACTTTCCCGAGTAAGTCATCCCTTAACCGCCCCGTAACATATGATTTCTTAGATTTGATCGTTCTTTTTTCTAACATTCCGTGTTCTATGCAAAGTGACACATTGCACACTCATCCTCTTAAGCCGAAATATTCCATGGCCACGTATTTCGACCGAACCGTAACTCCATGATAGACTACACAAATGTGAAGAAAGTTCGGATGATGTTCTCCCGGCTATGCCCAATCTGGAGGCACCTTCACGGGCCAGTTAAATGAAATCGGCAAGCACATCTTCTCACACTGTCTGAGTTCTGCTGCGTCAAGTAGCCGCTGGCGGTCGAAGGATGCCTACTCGGCCTCCATCACATGCGGCGTCGTAAGGACCATCATCACCTTCGCTACCAGATAATCTCAAAGATTGGGCGCGAGCTTATCGGCAGTCCAGGACGCGGACCTCAGACAAGAATTCTTTCGCATCCAGTTGGAGTTTCCGGACATCATCCATCAAGATGTCCTTCATACCGCGGCGCAGTTCTTCCTCAGATATCAACCGTCCAACAGTGAGATAGATGTAATGCTACAAATGCAGGGTGACAACGACCGTGATTTCATGACCATCACGACAGACGGCGGCTTCACCCATGCTCCTGTTCGATGACTTGAGTCGAAAGTAGTGATGTGTAGTTCTGAAACATTGATTGGCTCATGTTGTAATTAAACTTTAACGAATTCGTATGTCTCTTTGGTTCGGTTGTTCAACTTAGATGTAATCGATGCTATTTATTAGTAGGACCATGAATCGTGCTATTAATGTCTTGCTTTTCTCTGCCGATCCTTTTGTTGCATACTTACACATTGCTTATGTATTGGCTGTTGTTTGGCTTGTGCATAGAGATGTAAATGCGTATGTAGGTGTACAAGGGTAAGGTTCGAGTCTCGATGGTGGGAGGAGTGTCGAGACAGGTTCACCGTTTCAGCGATAATGATTACAAAGGTACACCACTAGGGTGGAGGCGAATCTAGATATGCCGCTATCTAGCGGGAGAGAGGAGGGCGTTGGAGGAACGGATGAAGACCGGTTTGATCACGATGATGCTCATCGTGATGACCACAGCTCTCTTCTATGTGATGGTAGTTTAGATGATCGATATCGACTTGTAATGTGAAGGCAAACTCGATACTCGCGGTCTTGAGACTTGTAATGTTTTATCTTTGTCCGGTCTTTTGAATCTGGAGACTAATATGATGAATTGTATTCGGAGACTAATCTTCTATTGTATTTGATGAATCTGATGTTGCTGTGTGCTGCTGTCTATATTCTATGCAATAATATATTTTGTAACCTGTGCAAAAATCAGAAAAGCAAAAAAATAAAACCTAATATTCATACTAATGGCGCACCACACAAGACACTAATGGCGCGATGTGATCATCACACTAATGGCGCATTAGCTGCTGGTGCGCCATTAGAATGCCAAAGCACATTTGTACATATGGCCCTGGGAGGCATTCTAATGGCGCATTGCAGCTATACTAATGGCGCACTCGTGGTGCGCCATTAGAACACTAGATACTAATGGCGCACGAGTAGTGCGCCATTAGAATTTAATTCTAATGGCGTGATGCCAGTGGCGCACCAGTAGTGCGCCATTAGAAGGCAAATTCGGTGCGCCACTAGCATGCCTTTTCCTAGTAGTGTACTGACGGGCTTTGAGGTATGCGATGTAATTCTCTTTACAAGCTTTTTGTGTATATAAAGCTGAACCCATGTATAGACAGTAGCCCCGAGACTCTATCCGGATTAGAATGATCCGGATAGAGGATCAAAAACAAATTGATAATGTAAGATATTATCTTGTTGGACAGGCATCTATGCTAGCGGCTACTGCCCAAGCCATAGAGGTTTCCGAGCTCAATCGGAACCTTCGGCTAGCCGATGAAGAACTCGACCGCATCAACAAGCGTTTTAACGAAACCCAAGGTATGTGGCACTACTACATACCCGAAAGTAATATGTGTGTTAATCTTTTAAACTGACTAAATGTTATGACTATACTCACAGTTGGCGCAACCGAGGTCGAGTCCCTCAAGAGCGGCCTCGCCCAAGCCAATAAGGAGGCAGAGGTGAGCAAGGTGGCCACTGACAAAGAGGCCAAGCAGTTAGAGGTGGAGCAAACCACCCGACGAAGACATGAGGCGCGGGTGGGGGAGGTCGAACAGGAGCTCAAGGACGTCATTGCTAAGTGTGAGTCCTTGGAGCAGAAGAGTTCGGAAGAAGCCTCCGAGCTCACCAAAGCTCTTGAGAGCGTATAGGAAGCCCGGGTTGAAGCCCAGGGTGCTTGCCAGGAGATCCAAGAGGCGAGGCAAATAGTGGCTGGTAAGGCCTATCTTATGCAGAGTAAATTTACAAGGAAGAGATACATTTTACTGACCCGAGTTTGGAGTTCCCCAGGCGCCTTTGCGGATCTGCCGAGGAGTATCGTCGATGCCGCCGAGTTCTTCCGCGCCGAAGAGTGGAGTTCAACGGAGAAGCTATTCTGGTCGCAATACCTTGTGCTAGAGTATCCGGCACCACTCAGCGATCAGCTGAAGCAGCTGACGGAGCTGCACAGGGTGGCCGGACTAGCCATGAAGGACGTAATAGTCTGTCTTTGGCCAGTCGAGCGAATATCCAGCAGCTACTTCAGGCTTGTCAAGCGGCTGGTCGTGGCGTGTCCTCGGGGTGACGCCATCAAGCGGTCGGCCTGCATAGAAGGTGCCCGGATGGCCTTCGCCCGAGTCAAGGTACAATGGGCGAAGATGAAGGCCACCAAGATTGCCACCGCGGGGTCGGCTGAAGGCAAGGATCACCGGCGGTCGGAGAAGTACTTCGGCGAGGTCCTCGAGGGAGCCCGCATCATAGAGGGCCAGTGCTCAAAAGATATCATATTTGTTTAGTAGAGTTCGGCTTGTAAAAACCGTGTAATGAACTTATGGTGTAAAATATCTATGCTTGCGCTTTATGATTAGTTTGTCCTCCTGTTTGGCCGTTTTAATTTATAAGTCTGAAAGTTTGCCAGTCGTCTGCTTCTGCCCTCATGTAAATATTACAGGGGTGTTCGGGAACGCATGGCCGCACTTTATCCAACGTCTTGGTCCAATATAGGAGGCTTCTTGCGAGGTGAACTAGGCAATCAGATTATGCGGCTTTAGTACTTTCACTTAGCCATAAGAGTCCATTGGTGGCGCTAAGTACTAGCCCCTTGTTGCATGAGCGGCAGTCTGGAGTCTGGTGCCTTTGCAACGCGTTTGGTCAAGCCCAGCCCCTCGTATAACACAGCATAAATCGCGAACGATTAGTAGTATAACACTAAGTCAATGGATCGCTGACCCACTCTTGCATATCATGACAGTCAGTTTTCGGCTTTCTCTACTGAGGTACTTAACCGGACGAACCAGAAATACAATCGCAGTAGTTCTCCCTTTACTACCTTAGCCGAACTTGCGGAACATAAGGTGGCAAACACAGGAGCCGGGCAACCCAACTATAGACCAAAGACATGATTCGGAGCCAATGCATATAATGCAATATCCGGGACGCCGAAGAGTTCGCTATAGGTGGTCGGACTTAAGAGTTTGCGGTGCCGAATACAACCCATGGTATAAAGGCCATGCCGAAACGTATGTCAGTCGAACATAAGGGGGAACACAGATGGCAAGATAATACAAGAACACAACCAAAAAGGTGATGGTCATCTACTTCCTTTATATCCTTATTAATACGTCGAGGCGTGTTTCGACAGACAATGCCATTTAATATTAAGGTCATGTTACATGCCTAAAGAGAAAAATAAAAGGTTTAGATAAGGGAAAGTCTAACATAGGGCCTAAAAATAATAGTTCACAAACACCAGTGATGCTCAGTCGCACGTCTACATCGTTTCTCCTTAGTAATAAGTTCTTTGATAGGAGTCTTTGATGGTTGGGAAACGCTAGCCTTAAAAGGGATCTCCTAAAACAACCATATAGCAAGTAGGGCTCTTGATGAACCTGCAGTGGAAAAAGGTATATGCAGTCCAGATGGGTCAAGCTGGTTAAGCCGCCCAGGGTATTTTTAGTGCGTAGTTATGTAAGCGCGGTACGTAAGCCGCGACCTGATGGGGCGATCGGCGGAGGCCGAACTGTTAATCAAGGTCCGGATCCATTGATTTATCACAATTATGCGCGGACCAGACTCATTTAGATACATCATTTTCTTTATTGGTCGATGAACTATGCGGCTAGATAAGGCCGCCATACACCTCGGCTGTGAGGGCCGCGGTGTGCTCTTTAGTACGGATGAGGCACTCCATATTTCCATTGACTGTAATAACGCCCCAAAGTCCAGGCATCTTAAGCTTTTCAATTAACCGTAGTGCGGGACTGCATTAAAGCGGGCGAAAGCAGTTCGTCCGAGCAGTGCATCATAGCCACTGTGGAAAGGGACAATGTCGAAGATTAACTCTTCGCTGCGAAAGTTGTCCGGGGAGCTGAATCCTACCCCCAGTGTTAGTGATCCCATGCAACGAGCCTCCACGCCCGGTATCACGCCTTCAAAGGTAGTGTTACTAGGCTTGATTCTTGATGGGTCAATGCCCATCTTGCGAACAATGTCTTGATAGATCAAGTTGAGACTACTGCCCCCGTCCATAAGGACTCTAGTGAGATGGTATCCGTCAATAATTGGATCAAGTACCAGGGCGGCCGAACCCCCGTGACGGATACTGGTTGGGTGATCCCTGCGATCAGAAGTGATCGGACAGGCTGACCATGGGTTAAACTTGGGGCCGACATGCTCTACAGCGTAGACGTCCCTTAGTGCGCGCTTGCGCTCCCTTTTGTGGATGTGAGTGACATAGATCATGTTCATTGTTTTCACCTTGGGGGGAAACTGCTTCTGACCCCCAGTGTTCGACTGATGGGGCTCATCATCGACTTCACTTGGAGGTCCCTTTCCCTTGTGTTCGGTATTTATCTTACCGGCTTGTTTGAAAACCCAACAATTCCTGTTGGTGTGGTTAGTGATGCGTCTCCAACGTATCTATAATTTTTGATTGTTCCATGCTATTATATTACCTGTTTTGGATGTTTAATGGGCTTTACTAAGCACTTTTATATTATTTTTGGGACTAACCTATTAACCGGAGGCCCAGCCCAAATTGCTATTTTTTGCCTATTTCAGCGTTTCGCAGAAAAGGAATATCAAACAGAGTCCAAACGGAATGAAACCCTCGGGGGAGTTATTTTTGGAACAAACGCAATCCAGGAGACTTGGAGAGGACGTCAAGAAATAAATGAGGCAGCCACGAGGCAGGGAGGCGCGCCCTAGGGGGTAGGCACGCCCCCACCCTCGTGGGGCCCCCGTGGCTCCCTTGACCGACTTCCTTCGCCTATATATACTCGTATACCCTGAAAACATCTAGGAGCACCACAAAACCCTATTTCCACCGTCGCAACCTTCTGTACCCGTGAGATCCCATCTTGGAGCCTTTTTCGGTGCTCCGCTGGAGGGGGAATCGATCACGGAGGGCATCTACATCAACAGCATAGCCTCTCTGATGAAGTGTGAGTAGTTTACCACAGACCTTCGGGTCCATAGTTGTTAGCTAGATGGCTTCTTCTCTCTTTTTGGATCTCAATACCATGTTCCCCCCTCTCTTGTGGAGATCTATTTGATGTAACTCTTTTTGCGGTGTGTTTGTCGAGATCCAATGAATTGTGGGTTTATGATCAAGTTTGTCTATGATAAATATTTGAATCTCCTCTGAATTCTTTTATGTATGATTGAGTTATCTTTGCAAGTCTCTTTGAATTATCAGTTTGGTTTGGCCTACTAGATTGATCTTTCTTGCCATGGGAGAAGTGCTTAGCTTTGGGTTCAATCTTGCGGTGTCCTTACCCAGTGACAGCAGGGGCAGCAAGGCATGTATTGTATTGTTGCCATCGAGGATAAAAAGATGGGGTTTTTATCATATTTCTTGAGTTTATCCCTCTACATCATGTCATCTTGCCTAATGTGTTACTCTGTTCTTATGAACTTAATACTCTAGATGCATGCTGGATAGCGGTCGATGTGTGGAGTAATAGTAGTAGATGCAGAATTGTTTCGATCTACTTGTCGCGGACGTGATGCCTATATACATGATCATGCCTAGATATTCTCATAACTATGCACTTTTCTATCAATTGCTCGACAGTAATTTGTTCACCCACCGTAATACTTATGCTATCTTGAGAGAAGCCACTAGTGAAACCTATGGCCCCCGGGTCTATTTTCTATCATATAAGTTTCCGATCTATTTTATTTTGCAATCTTTCATTTCCAATCTATATCATAAAAATACCAAAAATATTTATTATCTCTATCAGATCTCACTTTTGCAAGTGGCCGTGAAGGGATTTACAACCCCTTTATCGCGTTGGTTGTGAGGTTCTTATTTTTTTGTGCAGGTACGAGGGATTTGCGTGTAGCCTCCTACTGGATTGATACCTTGGTTCTCAAAGCTGAGGGAAATACTTACGCTACTTTGCTGCATCACCCTTTACTCTTCAAGGGAAAACCAACGCATGCTCAAGCGGTAGCAGTTAGCGGGCTTATCGGGTGTGCCATGAATCTGAGGGCCTCTCAAGGATTTTATCCAAGCTGGATGGCTCGTCCTTGTTACCTTTGAAAGGTTTCTTCCGTTGACCGGATTTAGAGCCGTTGAATCCTACATTGACTGTTGTATCGTCTGCGTCGTCGTTGTTGTTCCGATGTTTGTTTTTATTCCGACGTGGTTCACCATTGCCATCCCTCACCTCAGAAGTGTCGGGGTCACCCGAGTTGTTGCTTCTACGAGCCAACCAGCTATCCTCGCCCGCACAGAAGTAGGTCATAAGTGCAGTTAAGGATGCCATGGTCTTCGGCTTTTCCTGCCCGAGGGGTCGGGTGAGCCATTCGTCCTGGACGTTGTGTTTGAAGGCCGCTAATGCTTCGGTGCCCGGACAATCCACACTCTGGTTCTTTTTAGTTAGGAACCGATTCCAAAGCTTGCGAGCCGATTCACCTGGTTGCTGGATTATGTGACTCAAGTCGTCAGCATCCGGCGGCCAAACATAAGTGCCCTGAAAGTTGGCCCGAAAAGCAACTTCCAAATCTTCCCAGGTTCCAATGGAGTTTTCTGGGAGGCTATTTAGCCAGTGCCGTGCTGGTGCTTTCAGCTTTAGAGGAAGATATTTAATGGCGTGGAGATCATCTCCTCGAGCCATGTGAATGTGGAGAAGAAAATCTTCAATCCAGACGGCCGGATCCATTGTTCCGTCGTACCGTTTGATGTTTATGGGTTTAAACCCTTCCAGAAATTAGTGTTGCATTACCTCATCGGTGAAGCATAAACAGTGTGCGGCCCCTCTATATCGCGCAATATCTCGGCGGAGGTCGGCTGACATCTGAGTTTGGTTATGAAATGGTCGTCGCGTCGGGCTTCATAGTCGCTGTCTCGCGCCGGGGCACGGCCTCTTGATCCGTAGACTGATCTAGTCTGGCCAGCTTTATTGGCTAGGTCACTTTGCAAGTCATATGTGTATCCCACCACTGCTATCTCACTGCCTCTTCGGCGAGGGGGTGCGGGTTGGTGTTCGGCTTGATATGCCACTTTATCCCATCCACGTGGTGGTCGGTCTGGTTGATCTATCTGATTGTATTTCGACGGTATGCTCAAGGGATTCGCCGTCGAATTGTGGCAGCAGCTTGCGCTTGGGGTAACTTTTGGCAGGTCGCTCGTGACCGTATTCCTCAGCGGTCAGGACCTTAGTCCACCATTCATTAAGCGTATCCTATTCAGCTTTGAGCTGCTATTGTTTCTTTTTCAGGCTCCACGTTGTGGCGATGAGCTGTTGCTTGAAGCGTTCTTGTTCGAGGGGTTCCTATGGGACGATAAAGTCATCGTCACCGAGGCTAACGTCCTCTTTGGATTCTGGCATATAGTTGCTATCCTCTGAATCTCCATGATCAGCGTGTTTGGGGCTATACTGACTCTCTTCCCTTTCATCTTGTTCGGATGTGGGCTCGACGGGGTATTCGGGATCTTCGGCATCATTCGGAGTCTCATTGTCTCCGGTGCCGGTATTACTATCCTTCGCCCAACGTGATCGCGAGCGGTGCTGCTGACGTCGGCGCTTTGGTGGTTTATCGACGGGTTTGTCCTCATCGGGGTTTTGAGTATCCTCGTCGTCCTTTTTATCAGGAGTGTCCACCATGTATACATCATAGGTTGAAGTGGCCGTCCAACGCCCTGTGATGGGTGGGACTTGGGTCGGTTCGGCGTCTGCATCGTCGTCCATACCATCAATGTCTTCGGACGCGTAGTCCAACATGTCGGTTAAGTCCTCGATAGTGGCTATTAAGTGGGTGGTGGGTGGGGCATACAATTCCCCGCTCTCAGTGTTGGGGGACGTAGTAATTTCAAAAAAATTCCTACGCACACGCAAGATCATGGTGATGCATAGCAACGAGAGGGGAGAGTGTTGTCCACGTACCCTCGTAGACCGTAAGCGGAAGCGTTATGACAACGCGGTTGATGTAGTCGTACGTCTTCACGATCCGACCGATCCAAGTACCAAATGTACGGCACCTCCGAGTTCAGCACACGTTCAGCTCGATGACGATCTCCGGCCTCCGATCCAGCAGAGCTCCGGAGATGAGTTCCGTCAGCACGACGGCGTGGTGGCGATGATGATGTTCTACGGCGCGAGGCCGCCTAAACTCCGCGACGATATGACCGAGGTGGAATATGGTGGAGGAGGGCACCGCACACGGCTAAGGAACGATCCGTAGATCAACTTGTGTGTCATGGGGTGCCCCCTGCCCCCGTATATAAAGGAGCAAGGGGGAGGGGCGGCCGACCACGGGAGGGCGCGCTAGGGAGGAGTCCTACTCCCATCGGGAGTAGGACTCCCTCCTTCTAGTCCAACTAGGAGAGGGAAGGAAGGAAGGAGAAGGAGAAGGAAGGAGATGGAGGAAGAGTAGGAAGGGGGCGGCCCCTAGTCCAGTCGGTTTGGGCTAGGGGGGCCGCGCGCCCTACTTCCTCTCTTCCACCACTTGGCCCATGAGGCCCATTGCTTCTTCCTCGTATTCCCGTAACTCCCCGGTACCCCCGAAAATACCCGAATCACTCAGAACCTTTCCGAACTCCAATATAGTCGTCCAATATATCGATCTTTACGTCTCGACCATTTGAGACTCCTCATCATGTCCCGATCTCATCCGGGACTCCGAACTCCTTGGTACATCAAAACTCATAAACGCATAATATAAGCGTCATCGAAACCTTAAGCGTGCGGACCCTACGGGTTTGAGAACTATGTAGACATGACCTAGAACTATTCTCGGTCAATAACCAATAGCGGGACCTGGATGCCCATATTGGCTCCTACATATTCTCGAAGATCTTTATCGGTCAAACCGCATAACAACATCGTTGTTCCTTTGTCATCGGTATGTTACTTGCCCGAGATTTGATCGTCCGTATCTAATACCTAGTTCAATCTCGTTACCGGCAAGTCTCTTTACTCGTTACGTAATGCATCATTCCGTAACTAACTCATTAGCTACATTGCTTGCAAGGCTTATAGTGATGTGCATTACCGAGAGGGCCCAGAGATACCTCTCCGACAATCGGAGTGACAAAACCTAATCTCGAAATACGCCAACCCAACATGTACCTTTGGAGACACCTGTAGTACTCCTTTATAATCACCCGATTACGTTGTGGACGTTTGGTAGCACCAAAGTGTTCCTCCGTAAGCAGGAGTTGCATAATCTCATAGTTACAGGAACATGTATAAGTCATGAAGAAAGCAATAGCAACATACTAAACGATCAAGTGCTAGGCTAACGGAATGGGTCATGTCAATCAGATCATTCTCCTAATGATGTGATCCCATTAATCAAATGACAACACATGTCTATGGTTAGGAAACATAACCATCTTTGATTAATGAGCTAGTCAAGTAGAGGCATACTAGTGACTATATGTTTGTGTATGTATTCACACATGTATCATGTTTCCGGTTAATACAATTCTAGCATGAATAATAAACATTTATCATGAAATAAGGAAATAAATAATAACTTTATTATTGCTTCTAGGGCATATTTCCTTCAGTCTCCCACTTGCACTAGAGTCAATAATCTAGTTCACATCACCATGTGATTTAACACCAATATCCATATCTGTATATGATTAACACCCATAGTTCACATCGTCATGTGACCAACGCCCAAAGGGTTTACTAGAGTCAATAATCTAGTTCACATCGCTTATGTGATTAAAGCCAAAGAGTACTAAGGTGTGATCATGTTTTGCTCGTGAGAGAAGCTTAGTCAGCGGATGCATCACATTGAGCCGTATGTATTTTGCAAATATTCTATGTCTACACTGCTCTGCACGGACCTACTCTAGCTAATTGCTCCCACTTTCAATATGTATCCAGATTGAGATTTTAGAGTCATCTGGATCAGTGCCAAAACTTGTATCGACGTAACCCTTTCGACGAACCTTTTATCACCTCCATAATTGAGAAACGTCTCCTTAGTCCTTACTAAGGATATTTTTGACCGCTGTCCAGTGATCTACTATTAGATCAAAATTGTATTCCTTTGCCAAACTCAGAGCAAGGTATACAATATGTGCAGTTCACAGACATAGCATACTTTATAGAACCTATGGTGAGGCATAGGGAATGACTTTTCATTCTCTTTCTATTTTATGCCATGGTCGGGTCTTGAGTCTTACTCAAGTTCACACCTTGCAACACAGGCAAGAACTCCTTCTTTGACTGTTCCATTTTGAACTATTTCAAAAAATTTATCAAGGTATTCATTGAAAAATCTTATCAAGCGTCTTGATCTATCTATATAGATCTTGATGCTTAATGTGTAAGCAGCTTCTCCGAGGTCTTTCTTTGAAAAACTCTTATTCAAGTATCCTTTCATGCTATCCAGAATTTCTATATCATTTCCAATCAACAATATGTCATCCACATATAATATTAGAAATGCTCTGAGCTCCCACTCACTTTCTTGTAAATACAGGCTTCTCAAAAGTCATATAAAATCATATCTTTGATCAACTCATCAAAGCGTATATTCCAACTCCGAGAGGCTTGCACCAGTCCATAAATGGATCGCTGGAGCTTGCACACTTTGTTAGCACCTTTAGGATTGACAAAACCTTCTGGTTGCATCATATACAACTCTTATTTAAGAAAACCATTAAGGAATGCAGTTTTGACATCCATTTGCCAGATTTCATAAATTGTGGCAATTGCTAACATGATTCAGACAGACTTTTAAGCATAGATATGAGTGAGAAACTCTCATCGTAGTCAACACCTTGAACTTGTTGTCGAAAACCTTTTGCGACAATTCTAGCTTTGTAGATAGTAACACTACTATCAGCATCTGTCTTCCTCTTGAAGATCCATTTATACAATATGGCTTCCCGATCATCGGGCAACTCCACCAAAGTCCATACTTTGTTCTCATATATGGATCTCATCTCAGATTTCATGGCCTCAAGCCATTTCGCAGAATCTGGGCTCATCATCGATTCCTCATAGTTCGTAGATTCGTCATGGTCAAGTAACATGACCTCCAGAATAGGATTACCGTACCACTCTGGTGCGGATCTCACTCTGTTTTACCTACGAGGTTCGGTAGTAACTTGATCTAAAGTTACATGATCATCATCATTAGCTTCCTCACTGATTGGTGTAGTAGTCACAGGAACAGATTTCTGTGATGAACTACTTTCCAATAAGGGAGCAGGTACAGTTACCTCATCAAGTTCTAGTTTCCTCCCACTCACTTCTTTCGAGAGAAACTCCTTCTCTAGAAAGGATCCATACTTAGCAACGAATATCTTGCCTTCGGATCTGTGATAGAAGGTGTACCCAACAGTAACCTTTTGGGTATCCTATGAAGATGCATTTTTCCGATTTGGATTTGAGCTTATCAGGTTGAAAACCTTTTTCATATAAGCATCGCAACTCCAAACTTTAAGAAACGACAGCTTAGGTTTACTGCTAAACCATAGTTCATACGGTGTCGTCTCAACGGATTTATATGGTGCCCTATTAAACGTGAATGCAGCTGTCTCTAATGCATAACCCCAAAATGATATTGGTAAATCGGTAAGAGACATCATTGATCGCACCATATCTAATAAAGTACGGTTACGATGTTCGTACACACCATTACACTGTGGTGTTCCAGGTGGCGTGAGTAGTGAAACTATTTCACATTGTTTTAACTGAAGGCCAAACTCACAACTCAAATATTTTCCCTCTGCGATCATATCGTAGAAACTTTTATTTTCTTGTTACGATGATTCTCCACTTCACTCTGAAATTCTTTGAACTTTTCAAATGTTTCAGACTTATGTTTCATCAAGTAGATATACCCATATCTGCTCAAATCATCTGTGAAGGTTAGAAAATAATGATACTTGTCGTGAGCCTTAATATTCATCGGACCACATACATCAATATGTATGATTTCCAACAAATTTGTTGCTCGCTCCATTGTTCCGGAGAACGGGGTCTTAGTCATCTTGCCCATGAGGCATGGTTCGCAAGCATCAAGTGATTCATAATCAAGTGATTCAAAAAGTCCATTAGCATGGAGTTTCTTCATGCGCTTTACACCAATATGACCTAAACGGCAGTGCCACAAATAAGTTGCACTATCATTATTAACTTTGCATCTTTTGGCTTCAATATTATGAATATGTGTATCACACGATCGAGATCCAACAAACCATTTTCATTGGGTGTATGACCATAGAGGGTTTTATTCATGTAAACAGAACAACAATTATTCTCTAACTTACATGAATAACCGCATTGCAATAAACATGATCAAATCATATTCATGCTCAATGCAAACACCAAATAACACTTATTTAGGTTCAACACTAATCCCGAAAGTATAGGGAGTGTGCGATGATGATCATATCAATCTTTGAACTACTTCCAACACTCATCGACACCTCACCCTCAACTAGTCTCTATTTATTCTGTAACTCCTGTTTCGAGTCACTAATTTTTAGCAACCGAACAAGTATCAAATACTCAGGGGCTACTATAAACACTAGTAAGGTACACATCAATAACATGTATATCAAATATACCCTTGTTCACTCTGCCATCCTTCTTATCCACCAAATACTTGGGGTGGTTTCGCTTCTAGTGACCAGTCCCTTTGTAGTATAAGCACTTAGTCTCAGGCTTAGGTCCAGACTTGGGCTTCTTCACTTTGAGCAGCAACTTGCTTGCCGTTCTTCTTGAAGTTCCCCTTCTATCCCTTTGCCCTTTTATTGAAACTAGTGGTCTTGTTAACCATCAACACTTGATGATTTCTACCTTCGTCGATTTCAGCATCACGAAGAGCTTGGGAATCACTTTCGTCATCCCTTGCATATTATAGTTCATCACGAAGTTCTACTAACTTGGTGATGGTGTCTAGAGAATTCTGTCAATCACTATTTTATCTGGAAGATTAACTCCCACTTGATTCAAGCGATTGTAGTACCCAGACAATCTGAGCACATGCTCACTAGTTGAGCGATTCTCCTCCATCTTTTAGCTATAGAACTTGCTGGAGACTTCATATCTCTCAACTCGGGTATTTGCTTGAAATATTAACTTCAATTCCTGGATCATCTCATATGGTCCATGACGTTCAAAATGTCTTTGAAGTCCCGATTCTAAGCCGTTAAGCATGGTGCACTAAACTATCAAGTAGTCATCATATTGAGCTAGCCAAACGTTCATAACGTCTGCATCTGCTCCTGCAATAGGTTTGTCACCTAGCGGTGCATCAAGGACATAATTCTTCTGTCCAGCAATGAGGATAAACGTCAGATCACGGATCCAATCCGCATCATTGCTACTAACATATTTCAACACAGTTTTCTCTAGGAACATATCAAAATAAACATATGAAAGCAACAACGCGAGCTATTAATCTATAACATAACTTGCAAAATACTACCAGGACTAAGTTCATGATAAATTTAAGTTCAATTAATCATATTACTTAAGAACTCCCACTTAGAGAGACATTTCTCTAGTCATCTAAGTGATCACGTGATCCAAATCAACTAAACCATAACCGATCATCACGTGAGATGGAGTAGTTTTCAATGGTGAACATCACTATGTTGATCATATCTACTATATGATTCACGCTCGACCTTTCGGTCTCCATGTTCGAGGCCATATCGCATATGCTAGGCTCGTCAAGTTTAACTTTGAGTATTCGCATGTGCAAAACTGGCTTGCACCCGTTGTAGATGGACGAGAGCTTATCACACCCGATCATCACGTGGTGTGCAGGCACGATGAACTTTGGCAAAGGTGCATACTCAGGGAGAACACTTCTTGATAATTAGTGAGAGATCATCTTAAAATGCTACCGTCAATCAAAGCAAGAATAAGATGTATAATAGATAAACATCATATGCAATCAAAATATGTGACATGATATGGCCATGATCATCTTACGACTTTGATCTCCATCTCCAAAGTACTGTCATGATCTTTATCATCACCGGCATGACACCACGATCTTCATCATCTTGATCTATATCAATGTGTCATCACATGGTTGTCTCACCAACTATTGCTCTTGCAACTATTGCTATCGTATAGCGATAAAGTAAAGCAATTATTTGGCACTTGCATCTTATGCAACAAAGAGACATCCATAGGGCTTCTGCCAGTTGCCGATAACTTCAACAAAACATGATCATCTCATACAACAACTCATATCTTATCACGTCTTGACCATATCACATCACAACATGACCTGCAAAAACAAGTTAGACGTCCTCTACTTTGTTGTTGCAAATTTTACGTGGCTGCTATGGGCTGAGCAAGAACCGTTCTTACCTACGCATCAAAACCACAACGATAGTTCGTCAAGTTGGTGTTGTTTTAACCTTCGCAAGGACCGGGCGTAGCCATACTCGGTTCAACTAAAGTTGGAGAAACTGACACCCGCTAGTCACCTGTGTGCAAAGCACGGCGGTAAAACCAGTCTCGCGTAAGCGTAAGCGTAATGTCGGTCCGGGCCGCATCATCCAACAATACCGCTGAACCAAAGTATGACATGCTGGTAAGCAGTATGACTTGTATCGCCCACAACTCACTTGTGTTCTATTAGTGCATATAACATCAACGCATAAAACCTAGGCTCGGATGCCACTATTGGGGAACGTAGTAATTTCAAAAAAATTCCTACGCACACGCAAGATCATGGTGATGCATAGCAACGAGAGGGAGAGTGTTGTCCACGTACCCTCATAGGCCGTGGCGAAGCGTTATGACAACGCTGTTGATGTAGTCGTGCGTCTTCACGATCCGACCGATCCAAGTACCGAGCGTCACGGCACCTCCGAGTTCAGCACACGTTCAGCTCGATGGCGATCTCCGGCCTCCGATCGGCGAGCTCCGGAGATGAGTTCCGTCAGCACGACGGCGTGGTGACGATGATGATGTTCTACCGGCGCAGGGCTTCGCCTAAACTCCGCGACGATATGACCGAGGTGGAATATGATGGAGGAGGGCACCGCACACGGCTAAGGAACGATCTGTAGATCAACTTGTGTGTCATGGGGTGCCTCCCTGCCCCCGTATATAAAGGAGCAAGGGGGAGGGGCGGCCGGCCAAGGGAGGGCGCGCTAGGGAGGAGTCCTACTCCCATCGGGAGTAGGACTCCCTCCTTTCCTAGTCCAACTAGGAGAGGGGAAGGAAGGGAAGGAGAAGGAGAAGGAAGGAGATGGAGGAAGAGTAGGAAGGGGCGGCCCCTAGTCCAGTCGGTTTGGGCTAGGGGGTCGCGCGCCCTACCTCCTCTCTTCCACCACTTGGCCCATGAGGCTCATTGCTTCTTCCTCGTATTCCCGTAACTCCCCGGTACCCCCGAAAATACCCGAATCACTCGGAACCTTTCCGAACTCCGAATATAGTCGTCCAATATATCGATCTTTACGTATCGACCATTTCGAGACTTCTCGTCATGTACCCGATCTCATCCGGGACTCCGAACTTCTTAGGTACATCAAAACTCATAAACTCATAATATAACTGTCATCGAAACCTTAAGCGTGCGGACCCTACGGGTTCGAGAACTATGTAGACATGACCTAGAACTATTCTCGGTCAATAACCAATAGCGGGACCTGGATGCCCATATTGGCTCCTACATATTCTACGAAGATCTTTATCGGTCAAACTGCATAATAACATACGTTGTTCCCTTTGTCATCGGTATGTTACTTGCCCGAGATTTGATCGTCCGTATCTAATACCTAGTTCAATCTCGTTACCGGCAAGTCTCTTTACTCGTTACGTAATGCATCATTCCGTAACTAACTCATTAGCTACATTGCTTGCAAGGCTTATAGTGATGTGCATTACCGAGAGGGCCCAGAGATACCTCTCCGACAATCGGAGTGACAAAACCTAATCTCGAAATACGCCAACTCAACATGTACCTTTGGAGACACCTGTAGTACTCCTTTATAATCACCCGATTCGTTGTGACGTTTGGTAGCACCAAAGTGTTCCTCCGTAAACAGGAGTTGCATAATCTCATAGTTACAGGAACATGTATAAGTCATGAAGAAAGCAATAGCAACCTACTAAACGATCAAGTGCTAGGCTAACGGAATGGGTCATGTCAATCAGATCATTCTCCTAATGATGTGATCCCATTAATCAAATGACAACACATGTCTATGGTTAGGAAACATAACCATCTTTGATTAATGAGCTATTCAAGTAGAGGCATACTAGTGACTATATGTTTGTCTATGTATTCACACATGTATCATGTTTCCGGTTAATACAATTCTAGCATGAATAATAAACATTTATCATGAAATAAGGAAATAAATAATAACTTTATTATTGCTTCTAGGGCATATTTCCTTCACTCAGCCCCCAGCCCGCGCTGGGTACAGTTCGGAGGTAAAGCCTCCGTGATGGTGAGATACTGCATTAATCCCAATGCTTCATCTAGGAGCGAAAGTTGGACTGGAAACTGAGGGCAGACCTCGACAGTTCGGAGTGATCGTCTAGAGGCAAATACAAGATTGCATATGGGTCTCTAGTTGGGAGCTCCATGAGGGGAAGGAGTGTGGTGGGGCTAATGCTCCCGTCTTCGGACGATACACGACCTGCCACAGATCAAAGTTCGGGCCGGTATGAGAGTTGACCTCTGAACGGGATCTAACAGGGGATACGAAAAGCCTTCTTGGCGGGGCACAAAGCAGCAGCCGAGGACGCGAACCCCTCGAAGATTAGATCTCCTCGGATGTCAGTGACGTAGTTTAGGTTTCCAAACCTGATCTGGTGGCTGGGGGCATAACTGTCGACCTGCTCGAGGCGGCCGATCGAGTTGGCATGAAGCACGAAGCCACCAAACACAAAGACCTGTCTGGAAAAAGGTTTCCCTGGACGTAGCATCATTGTTGATGAAGAGACGAGCCATCAATCCTTCTGTCGACGATACCGCGGAGCTCTCAATGAAAGCACCAATGTCGGTGTCAAAACCGGCAGATCTCGGATAGGGGGCCCAAGCTATATGTCTGAGGATTGGTGGTAACTATGATCAAAAGGACACAGTGTTTACCCAGGTTTGAGCCCTCTTAATGGAGGTAAAACCCAACTCCTGCTTGATTATATTCAAAGGGTATAGGGGTTACAAGAGTTGATCTACCACGAGATCGTATTGACTAACCCTACTTTGGCTATCTTAGTAATGTTGTGATCCTGCCTCCAATCTAACCCTCCGGTTTATATAGACACCGGAGGGGCTTAGGGTTGTACAAAGTCGGTTTAACAGAAAGGAAATAACATATTCGGACACCTAAACTTGCCATCCACGTATACGGGAGTCCCTACCGGACACGGGAGGTGATCTTCTGTCTTGTATCTTGACGACCCATCAGTCCGGCCCATATCCAATAGACCGGACGCCCGAGGACCCCCCTAGTCCAGGACTCCCACAGAGACAGAGAAAAGAAGCCTAACCGAATGCAGAGGAAAGGGGCTTAGCCCAACACAAGGACTGGCTTTTTTTCTTACATCAGCACATGGACTGGCTAGATAGACACAAGAGTGAATTATGAAAGAAAAAGAAAAAAGACACAAGCGTGTAGTGTAGAAGAGGCATTTCTGAATTGGTTCCTATAACCTGAACAAGTAAATTGCTCAAGACCACTACATTTGTGGTTACGGTACACTCCTAAACCATCGCGTTTGCCGAAAATCACAAAAAATCACCAATTCTACAGCGTGAGTAACAAATTGCACTAATTCGGAAATAAGCCGCGTCTAATAGTGTTACTGACGGGCGTGACCCGTCTGTCGGGCTGATTTGGCCAAAACTAGTCCTAGTAAATCTGTTGAACTGCTGAGGTGGACAGGGTCCTACCTGCCAGCCTCACATCTCTCTTCTCCTTCTTCCTCCTCTCTCTCTCTCTCTCTCTCTCTCTCTCCTGGCATTAGACGAGGTAGTGGAGGAGTGGGCAGTGGCATGCTAAGGAGACGAGGGCGCCGACGACCTTGCGTAGGCTGCAGAGGTGGGGTAGAGGACGTGCGCGTAGGGCAACACTGCGGAGGGCGTTGCTGGAGATGTGGTCGAGCCGGTCGGGGCCAATGTGGAGCTTGTCGAGGCCCCCATGGCGCGCTGCGAAGATGACGAGAGCGGCGACAGTAAGGTCCTGGCACCCGGAGAGGCTGAGCGCACGGAGGAAGGGGGCGGCCTCGACGGTCGCGTGACTGATACATCCATTTTGCATCATGTTTTCTTATTGTTATTTATAGTGTTTCTTTTCAATATAACACTTCCTTGAGTAATTCTAATGTCTTTTCTCTCATAATAGGCAATGTTTACACAAGAGGAGAATACCGGCAACTGGAATTCGGACATGAAAAAACTATGTTAGATATGCATATTCTGCACATCTTCAAAATATCTATAGTATGTAAAAAAATCGTAGAAAATCAAGGTAGGATGAGCGCCCCACCTCGCCCTACCAAGTCCTCCACCTAGACCTGGCCATCCACCGGGCCAGGCCCAACCAAGCCCGAGGTAGAAAACTCAGGCCTGAGCCCGGCCTGGCCCGGCCGTCACGACTACTTTTCAAGCCCAAGACTGGCCCACCACTACAAGAAAACCTTCGACCCTCTTCAGTAAACGTCAAAAACAGCGGGCCTGAGCCCGGCCCGAAGTAGCCTTCAGGCTCAAAATCTAGGCCCGGGCCCGACCCGGAAGCAGCATCAGACTGGGCCGGGTCGGGCTTTTTCGGGCCGGGCCGTTCGCGTCGGGCTGCCCATGGCCAGGACTACCTCCGCCTATGATACTGATCATATCCACACTAACCATCTCATTACATCACACAAACAACGAGATTCTCGCATTACCACTAAAATCAAATTTCAATTCTATCAGTCCTATTATCCATACTAATTGTCGCTCAAATGGGTGTACCTTAGTACAATGCTGACTATGTATTCAAAAATTGTTTGCTCATTTATTAAAAAATGTTTTATCTTGTATTTGAAAAATATTAATCAAGCATTTGAAAATGTAAAATGTGTATACATAAAATGTTGATCATGTATTCTAAAAATGTTAATCTTGTATTTGGAAAATGTTAATCCAGCATTTGAAAATGTTTAATGTGTACGGAACAAATGTTGAACATGTATTAAAAATATGAATCTTGTATTTAAAAAAATATTAATCAAGCATTTTGAAAATGTGAAATAAGTATAGAAAAATATTCATCAAACATTCATTTTCATTTTAAAATGTATATGGGAAAAATGTTGATCATGTATTCAAAAAATAATAATCTTGCATTCAAACAATATTGAACACATATTAGAAAAAATGTATTTGATATATACCAAATTATTTACAATGTGTACTAGACATAAAAAATATATAAGTTTTCTAAAAATGTTAATCATGTCTTCCAAAATGTTTAACATGTATATAAAAATGTTTCTGTTGTATACAAAAATAATGAATTTGTACTGTAATTCTTTAACATATGTGGAGAAAAATAAAACGAATGAAAATGGACAAAAAGTTAAAAGAAACAAAAGGGGAAGGCAAAGAAAACAGAAGAGCACAAAGAAAGAAACAAAAAAAGTATAATGAAGAATGAAAGAAAACCAGTGAAAGTGAAGAAAACTATATTTATAACGAGGAAAAAGAAAAACTGAAGAAAATCGATGAAGAAAAAACCTGTCAAAACCAATAAATAAATCAAAAAACTGGTGTGAAACAATAAAACCGGAGAAAACAAAGAAAAAATAAAAATTCAAAGAAATGCATTGAAGAAATAAAGAACACCGGAAGAAAAGAAGGAAAAACGAAAAAAGCTGAAGCCAACACCCTGTCTTGGAATAGAGGAATATTTCTTCCTTTTTCGCAAACGGGCGCCGCACACACTTTCCTCCACGCTCGGCCTTTCAAAATTGATGATTTTAAAAAGAATTGATGTAACTTTTTTAAAATCGATGAACTTTTTTCAAAGTTGATGGTTTTTTTTAAAAAAAGAATATGAACCTTTTTCAAAATCAATGAACTTTTTCCAAAATTGATGAACTTTCTGTAAAATTAAACACAGTTTTTTCAAAATATATGAACTTTTTCCCAAAACCACTGAACTTGTTTTTCAAAATTGGTGAACTTTTTTCAATTTTTGTGAACTTTTTTTAAAAAAAATTGATGAAAGTTTTCTTCAAAAATGATGAACTTTTAAAATTGAACTTTTTTTCAAATAATTCCAAGATCTAAGTGATCTAGTATATAAATAGCGCATTTACGGTAGTTCTTATATTCTTTGGCGCTGTTTTCAGTTAGTGCAATTGATTACCCTGAGTGGTTAGCAACTTAAGGTAGGGCGAGCGGCCCACCTCGCCCTATCGAATTCTCCGTCTGTGATGGTGACCATATCCATACCAACCATCTCAGTACACCACACAAACAACGAGGTTCTCAGATTACTACTGAAATCAAATTGCAATTCTATTACTCCCTTCCATCCATATTACTTGTCGCTCAAATGAATATATCTTAGTACAAAATCATGTGATTATATTAGTCGGATCACCATAGGACGACACATGCCTTATTTTGGACTTGGCTGAAATGGCCGAAATTTAGAATTTTAGTTATGCCGGACCGAGTACCAGAACCTAGCATTTATTTTAGTTAAAAAAACTGACTCCACTTGCAGTTTTATTAGAGGTAAATTAAATACACTATGAGTGTTTTTTTTTCGGGAAAGAAACTTTTCATTCATCAAAAATGCACTAGGAGTCTTAGAAATTACATGCGACGATAAGTTTGGTGTACAAACTTATAAAATACTAGATGATAGCCCGCGCGTTGCTACGGGACATTATCTTGACCTAATGTAAAACTATAAAATGAAATCATATATGTGATGATATATTATAAACAAATGAGACCGATTATAAACAAATGAGACCAAGAAGTGATGTCGTACAATTGTGCTGATAGTACACAATGCTACGACAGTTATTAATAAAATTTATTACATATACAGATGATTATAAGAAATTCTTTGGTTGCTGCAAGTGCTTGTACATGAGCCTTTTCCTTGATAATAACTGGTCAATAACAAAAACCTAAGAAAGTATGCATGCCAGTAAAAGAAAATGCTATGTAGATTGCAGTTGTGTATCTCTCTTCTTGTCCGTTGGCTTGCACCTCAATACTGAACTGTAGATCAAATAGAGCAATCTACAAATCAGCATGTGCAACTTTATGGTGATAACTAATAACATTTACTGTGACTACAACTATAGCATGTAGATCTTGTTATATCAGCTATGCTTGAGAGGCTGGCAGAAAAGGAAGTGGATATAATGATGTTTGATGGTTCTTAGACCTTGTGAAGGGTGAAACTGAACCGATGAGAATAGCGGAAACCTTTGATTCGGATGTGAACATTTAAGCTATAGTTCAGGTGGAATCAATTTAGTGCTCGCACTTGAGTTGATACTTAAAAGCACACAAAATCCCTGAGTTGTAAAGACAATGGGTAAGCATCATAGAAATATATATACATTCACGACATCAATTTATTAAAAAGAATTTGGTATGAATATACTAATGTAAGATTAAGGTTTCGTTGAAAACTACATCAATATAGGCAGACATATAATTCACAAATCACCAAACCAAAAGACGTGTCATGCACAAACATTCATAAGAAAGAGACTACATTCCTAGACAATAGATAAACATATCTTTCAGCATACTCAAATTTTTTCCTCTCCGGATCTTACTATCAGCGCCAAAAGATATCTTGCTATGAGTTTATGATGCATTCCATGAATCATTTGCTAGGATAAATAGTGAGATGTGCGGTCTGTAAAAGTGGGAAAGGACATGGTCAATGATGAAGATAAACATCCTGCCAACCATAGATAAAATATTTTCTGCATAGACAAACGGACCTGCAACTGGCCTCGGTTTTGTTCAAGTGCCTTCTCCACCTAGATAAAAAAGAACATCAACTAATGTAAAGTATAGGGGGGTTAAATTTGGCTGACTGGTGCATCATGGCATGTTGTGGTACTTGCTGCACAAACCAAAAAATACAAAGATAATTGAATCTCTAAATAAAGTACATACCAATTTTATTTTATTTTTGAATCATGCTGGAGGCCTATATGTGTAATATTAAAAATAGAATAGAGAAGGTTTACCAGTTTACATGACCTGAAGCAGTTCAGTCCAAATAAGCCTACAAGAACACTACAGACTGAGAGGAAAAAGAAACAGACCATGAATACGACCTGAAACATCAAAGCTACAGGAAGAAAAGCCAAAGCCCTGAACACGACCTAAACATCAACTAAAGCAAAACTACTGGAAGAACAAACGCCCTGAAATTGCGACAGCCCTCTGCCATGCCTCGGAAATAATTTGATCGATTATTCTCTGCAGCTGTGTGTGGATGTTAGTAAATTCATCACAACAAAACCAAAGTGGACATGTCGAAATGAATTCTCGCAGCATATATAGTTCAGAGATGCAGGATTGTGAAATTAGGAGGGGTGAAAGCACAGAGGGGAAGCAGAAAATCAGAGGCGAACTGGCGTGTGTGTGGGATGAAGATGGAAGTGCGTACATGTATTTAAACCCGACCGCGGCGACGGCTGAGTTCCATAGCTGCAGGGTAACTGACGGCAAGATATTCAGAGGCGATGAATGCAGCGATGTCGTTTCGTGTCCCTCGTAGAGCCGCCGATGAGATAGTGGCGGCAATAAAAGAGCCATCGCAGGGGAAGACGAACTAATAATTGAGTTTAGTGCGCTCGTGGAGGCGAAAGGGCTGGTGGCGGCGGACGCCCGTGCGAGCATCGATCGACGATGCGGAAGAGACGCAGCAGCGAGTAACGGCATAGGCTATCTTTTCTTTTCTTTGGGCTGGATCAATGAAAGAAGCTAGCTGCAGCCCACGTGCAAAAAGTGAAGGGGAGGTAATAAAGCCAGTCGGGGAAGGTAGCGAGCGTTCGTGCAGCGGTAACAGCAAAAACACAGGCTTGTAAGACCAGGTTGTGGTGGGTCCCTTAGCCAGTAACTGAAATCTTATGTGGCATGATTGTTGTAGTGGTCGGTCCCGTACGCAAGACACTAATAGAATGCTGAGATGGCAGGCCTGATGAGTTGGATAGGCTGCATGTGAAGAGAAATAACATAATGGGGATGAACTATTTAGGTATTATAGATATGATTGTGGCCATCGAACTCGAATGGGCGTGCCAAATACGGTCACAAATCCCGTACGCGGACGTATCCGGTGCATGCGTGGATAGGGTCCATTGTGAATGACAGTTGGTGCTTGGCCCGATGCGCTTTTAGAAAAAAAAATACACCTACTTCTTTTTATTTGCGGAAAAATGCTAACTCTTGAGGTGTTCAGCATGTCAATGCAAACCAAAAATTAAGACGAAATAGACCCACGACCACCTACACTTAGAGGCCGCCACCGCCAACTACCATCGATCAATCTTCAGAGCTGTACTGACGCATCAACCTTGCCCATTCTAGCTGTCGTCGATGCCACCACGACGCCGGATAACACCATCATCCTGCGCTCGTCCATCAACACACGCCCAATAGTGAAACCCCGGTGCACCATGCCATTGGGACCCGCAATTGTCGACGTATCAGATGCAACGCCGCACCTCCTGACGAACACCACGTGCTGCCACTGCTCCCATCCCCTCCACCTGCAGTTCCTCTGCACTCCCAACCGAGCCCCAAGGCCCTTGACGACACCTCCAGGAAGGTCACGACGTGAAGCACCGTTGCCGCCAAATTCGAAGAGAATTGTAGGTTTTCACCCGGCATGAGATCGGGGTGGGTAGATTGGGCCTTCAGCTATGCCTTCGTGAAGGAAAGCGACGCCCATGGACGATGTCGCCGTTGGGCGGCCAGACCGGCCAAGTTTTCCCCCGGGCCCAAGGTACACCACCAGGGCTCACCATCATCGGAGCCTGCAGCCGCAAACCACTAGAACGACGAGAGAGGCAACATGAGGGAGGGGAACCACCAGATCTGACGCGCGACACCAAACCGCCGGAGGATCACCGGCCACCCGATCCGATCCCCGACAGCCCACCTGCCCCGCCGCGCCCGGACGAGGAGGCCAGCCTAGGGGCCGCCACCCCGGATCCAGCACCCCCCGCCCCAGATCAGGCAGAGCATAGCGAGGCTGCCGCCACGGCCGCCCCTAGGAACCGTCCGGCCGCCACGCCGCCGTGCTCATGGAGACCGCCGTGGGCCAGATCGGCGCTGCTGCCATAGATCGAGACCTCATCCTTTTAGCTCATAAATATTGTACTTAAAAATGAAATAACTTACTTTTAAAACTTGTTAATTTATTATTTTAACATATTCACAATATTCAAAATAAAATTTCTGAATTATAAAATGACGCTCAAATATTCAAATATTGTACTGTAGTAATATTTACTGCTCACAGCCTCACACGCAACATCATCAGGTCACCCCCCACATACACCCTCCCCAACGCATCCCTTGTAAAGTCTTGTCGCCTCTGACAGGCGTTAAGAAGTTGGAGAGGCGCTGGATCTTCTACTACTTGCTTAATCTCCACGACGTTTGGCTTTCTCCACGCTTCAGAACGTTCTCCAGTCTCCTCCTCTCTCTCTGAATCTCCGATAATCACTGGTATGCTTCAACTTTTATCTCCCTCCCTCTCAAGCTCTTGTTTTACCTTCTCCCTGTTAGCTCCAATTTCCTCTATTTCCCGAAATGTTTTCTTCAACTTTGAGTTGTTACATTTTTACCTAAAATGTTTATTCACGAATCCTTTTTGTTGTAGATCCATTCCGTGGTTAGGACATGAGCAAGCCATGGAAGAAACGCGAGGAGCTGGATGAAGATCGCTACTGGAACCACACAGTGGAGCAAGATAAGCGTTTCTTCAAGGTTATGATTGGCGACTTCCATGAGAGAATGGTAAGCTATTTTTAAGTTTAGCTCTGTTCTAGCCTCCTAGGGTAATTTATTTTCAGCTGGATTATGTTCTAGCTTTCTATGGAAACAAGAAAAGAACCTCTAGGAGTGAAACTACATTACTTAATTCAGCTGAAAGGGCTTCCAAGTACGCTCGGAAAAAGGAGAGGATGCTTTGTTACCGCTGCGGAGAGAAGGGTCACTTCATCGCGGAGTGTGTGGCCCAGCTGTGCGAGTCCTGTGGTAAGCCTGCGCATGTTTCTGGGGATTGTCCTCTGCTGAGGGACCACATCCCGGCTCTTACTGTATATGGTGTGTACTGTGCGGAGCTGATGTTCTTCGAGTCTGCGGCGGCGAGGGAGATCCCAGTTGACGCGCCGAGCCTTACTACTGGTTTGGTAAAAGTGACACAGGGAGATGTTTCTCAGGCTCAGATCGTGAAGAGACTTCGGGAGTTGGCTCCAGGAGAGTTTCAGTGGGAACTCGTACCCATGGAGGATAGAGTTTTCAGGGTGGAGTTTCCTTGTTGAGGACTTGGGCGTTTGTTGAGTTTTGGGATGTGTAAGGTGCGAGCACGAATGGCATTTTGGAGTTCCACAGTGGAAGAAGGTTGAGCCAAGGAAACCACTTACTCGTGTGTGGCTGCGTTTCTCGGGGCACCGTCGAGGCTCTTTCGATGTCTGAGTGGTGGCTAGTTTGGGCATTATGGTCGGTAAGACAGAGAAAGTGGATATGGCGTTCACTAGAGCTCGGGGTGGCTCGGCTGCGAGTCGATATTCTGGACATTGAGTATGTTCAGGCGTCATCAACTAGACCTATAGGCGAGGTGTTCCCACTTGATATTGAGTTTGAGGATGCAGAGTTATTTGCTGAGGTTGCTGCTAGTACTGATGTGGATATGCACGACAGGGGTGATGATACCGGCGCTCCCAGGGAGCGGTCAGACGAGGCAGCACAGGAGCCCAATGGTTCGGGGCCTGCTGCTCAGGGGCCGGAGGACGGAGCTGGGAGGGAGCAGTCACCGGCCTCGTCTTTACCCCATAACTCACTTCGGTTTGGATCTTTTTTGCCGGTGTCTGCGCCACCTCGTCTGTGGAGCGATCGGGTGGACTCGGATGATGTGTTCGAGCTTTCGCTCCCGGCCCTGGACTTTGGGACGTCACCTCGGCGGTCAGCCACCCGTGAGGGGAGGCCTCGGGAGTCGCCAGAGAGACCAGGGTCTCCGATCTCCTCGCAGCGGGGGGCGTCTGGGCAGGTGGCCAAGACCCCCTCTCGCTCTCCTGTTTCAGCGCAGGCGGCGCTGGTTCCAGGGTCCAGCGGCGGTGGCTTACCTTCGGGGCAGGAGGCCCTGGAGGTCCGTCTTGCGGGGTCCTCCTTGGCGGTGGGGCCGCAGGTCGAGCTGGACGAGGGTCAGGGGCAGGTGGCTCCTGAACCTTCTGCTACGGCGGCGGTTCTTCAGGCCGAGCACACGGCTGCCACGACGCCGGCTGGGGGGGGCGGACTAGGGCAGGAGGCTCTGGTGCCAACCCCGTCAGGCCTTTTCTCATCTACTCCGAGGGCTGCTCCAGGAGCCGCTACTCGGGAGGAGGTGATCGCGTTCGGCGGGATCCGCGACCCGGCTACCGAGGGCCGGCGGACGAGCTCTCGGCTCCAGGACCTTCCGGAGGTGGATGATTTGCAGCAGAGGTGCGCTATGCGGCGGCCAAGCTGCGTGATGTGGAAGCACTACAGGTATGTCGGTTAATGTTTCAAATTCCATTCTGCATTTCTCTAAGGATGAGATTATTAATAATGCCAACCAAGTGGGGGTGTCTCTTGGGAATAATAATTTGGAAATTGAAAACTCCGTTAATGATCTTTTAGATTTGGAAGCGGAGCAGGCCTTGGAGTCTATTAGAAACATAGCGGCAATTAAACCTATGAATGATCACGGAGATCGAGGCCTTGGGTGTTTGGTGCTTGATAAATTTCATGCGGATCTTGTCCCACTATCCGCAGAGCGATGAGGATGAAATCAGGCTGATGATGGAGCTCATGCTCAGCGAACGCAGTTATGAGGACGGGCTTGGTGATATTATTCCTAAACGTAAATGGAAGCGGAAGGTATACCCTGCTTCCGCGGTACGCAGGAGTGCTAGAATTCGTAAGGCCAAAAAATTCCATGATGACCTATGTGTTGGGGAACGTAGCAGAAATTCAAAAATTTTCCTACGTGTCACCAAGATCTATCTATGGAAAGACCAGCAACGAGTAGAAAGAGAGTGCATCTACATACCCTTGTAGATCGCTAAGCGGAAGCGTTCAAGTGAACGGGGTTGATGAAGTCGTACTCGTCGTGATTCAAATCACCGATGATCAAGTGCGAGCGGACGGCACCTCCGCGTTCAACACACGTACAGCCGGTGGCGTCTCCCCGCCTTGATCCAGCAAGGAGAGAGGAGAGGTTGAGAAGACTCCTCCAGCAGCAGCACAGCGGCGTGGTGGTGATGGAGGAGTGTGGCAATCCAGCGAGGCCGCTAAGCACCACGGGAGAGGAGGAGTACTTGGGAGAGAGAGGGCTGCAACCAAAGGCGGAGACCGAATCACGTGTATTCGTGTGTTCTCTGGGCAGCCCTATGCCTCACTATTTATAGGGGAGAGGGGCTGCCCCTTTAGGGTTTCCCACCCCAAGGCGGCCAGCCCAGATCCCATCTGGTGGCGGCGAGAGGGAGAGAGGGAGGCGCACCGGGGTGGGCCTTAGGGCCCATCTGCCCTAGGGTTTGCCCCTTCCCCACTTCCCACGCCTTGGGCCTTGGTGGGGGCGCCCCAGCCCACCTAGGGGCTGGTCCCTCCCACACTTGGCCCACGCAGCCTTCAGGGTAGGTGGCCCCACTTGGTGGACCCGGGACCCTCCGGTGGTCCCGTGCGTTACCGATAAAACCGAAACTTTTCGGTGACCAAAACAGGACTTCCCATATATAAATCTTTACCTCCGGACCATTCCGGAACTCCTCGTGGCGTCCCGGATCTCATCAGGGACTCGAACAACATTCGGTAACCACATACAAACTTCCTTTATAACCCTAGCGTCATCGAACCTTAAGTGTGTAGACCCTACGGGTTCGGGAGACATGTAGACATGACCGAGGCGTTCTCCGGTCAATAACCAACAGCGGGATCTGGATACCCATGTTGGCTCCTACATGTTCCACGATGATCTCATCGGATGAACCACGATGTCAAGGACTCGGTCGATCCGTATACAATTCCCTTTGTCTAGCGGTATTTTACTTGCGAGATTCGATCGTCGGTATCGATACCTTGTTCAATCTCGTTACGGCAAGTCTCTTTACTCGTTCCGCAACACATCATCCGTGATCAACCCCTTAATCACATTGTGCACATTATGATGATGTCCTACCGAGTGGGCCAGAGATACCTCTCCGTTTACGGAGTGACAAATCCGATCTCGATCCGTGTCAACCCAACAAACACTTTCGGAGATACCGTAGTGCACCTTTATAGTCACCCGATTCGTTGTGACGTTTGATACACCAAAGCACTCCTACGGTATCCGGAGTTACGATCTCATGGTCTAAGGAAGAGATACTTGACATTGGAAAAGCTCTAGCAAGCGAACTACGATCTTTGTGCTATGCTTAGGATTGGGTCTTGTCCATCACATCATTCTCCTAATGATGTGATCCGTTATCAACGACATCCAATGTCCATAGCAGAAACCATGACTATCTGTTGATCAACGAGCTAGTCAACTAGAGGCTCACTAGGGACATATTGTGGTCTATGTATTCACGTGTATTACGATTTCCGGATAATACGGTTATAGCATGAATAAAAGACAATTATCATGAACAAGGAAATATAATAATACTTTTATTATTGCCTCTAGGGCATATTTCCAACAGTCTCCCACTTGCACTAGAGTCAATAATCTAGTTCACATCGCCATGTGATTAACACTCACAGTCACATCGCCATGTGACCAACATCATCAAATGAGTTCGGGGTTTGATCATGTTTTGCTTGTGAGAGAGGTTGTAGTCAACGGTGCGAACCTTTCAGATCCGTGTGTGATTACAAATTTCTAGGTCATATTGTAAATGCTGCTTCCACGCTCCACTTGGAGCTATTCCAAATAGTTGCTCCACTATCGTATCCGGTTTGCTACTCAGAGTCACTCGGATAGGTGTTAAAGCTTGCATCGACATAACCCTTTACGCCAAACTCTTTATCACCTCCATAATCGAGAAACATGTCCTTATTTACTCCAAGGACAATTTTGACCGCTGTCCAATGATCCTTTCCTGGATCATTATCGTACCCCTTGACTGACTCATGGCAAGGCACACTTCCGGTGCGGTACACAACATAGCATACTATAGAGCCTACGTCTGAAACATAGGGGACGACATTCGTCCTTTCTCTCTTTTCTCGCTATGGTCGAGCTTGTCTTAACTTCATACCTTACAACTCGAGGCAAGAACTCTTTCTTTGGTGATCCATCTTGAACACCTTCAAGATCATGTCAAAATACGTGCTCATTTGAAAGTACTATTAAGCATTTTGATCTATCTTATAGATCTTGATGCTTATTGCTCAAATAACCTAATCCAGGTTTTCCATTGAAAAACACTTTTCAAATAACCCTATATGCTTTCCAGAATTCTACATCATTTTCGATCAACAATATGTCAATAACATATACTCACCAGAAATTCTCTGAGTGCTCCCACTCACTTCTTTGGAAATACAAGTTTCTCATAAATTTGTATAAACCCAAAATCTTTGATCATCCTATCAAAGTACATATTCCAACTCGAGATGCTTACTCCGGTCCTTAGAAGGATCATTGGAGCTAGCATACCTTTAGCATCCTTAGGATCGACAAAACTTTTACGATTGTATCCCATACAACCTTTCCTTCTGGCTGGTAAGGAAACTCGTTTCGACATCCATCTGCCAGATTTCATAAATGCAGCTAATGCTAACATGATTCTGACGGACTTAAGCATCGCTACAGATGAGAAAATCTCATCGTAGTCAACTCCTTGAACTTGTGAAAAACTCTTCGCCACAAGTCGAGCTTCAGAGACAGTAACATTACCGTCCACGTCCGTCTTCTTCTCAAAGATCCATTTATCTCAATGGCTTGCCGATCATCGGGCAAGTCCACCAAGGTTCATGCTTTGTTATGATACATGGATCCTATCTCGGATTTCATGGCTTCTAACCATTTGTTGGAATTTTGGCCCACCATTGCTTCTCCATAGCTCGTAGGTTCATCGTTGCCTAGCAACATGTCCTTCAAGACAGGATTACTGTACCACTCTGAAGCAGTACGCATCCTTGTCACCCCACGAGTGCGGTAGTGACTTGATCTGAAGTTTCATGATCAATATCATAAGCTTCTACTTCAATTGGTGTAGGTGCCACAGAACAACTTCACGTGCCCTGCTACACTAGTTGTAGTGACGGTTCAATAACCATATCAAGTCTCCACCATCCTCCCACTCAACTTTTGAGACATACTTTTCCTCGAGAAAGGACCCGATTCAAGAAACAATCCCTATTGCTTTCGGATCTGAATTAGGAGGTATACCCAACTGTTTTGGGTGTCCTATGAAGATGCATTCTATCCGCTTTGGGTTTGAGCTTATCAACCTGAAACTTTTTCACATAAGCGTCGCAGTCCCAAACATTTAAGAAATGACCGCTTAGGTTTCTCTAAACCATAATTCATACGGTGTCATCTCAGCGGAATTCGTGGTGCCCTTTTAAAGTGAATGTGGTTGTCTCTAATGCCTAACCCATAAACGATAGTGGTAATTCGATAAGAGACATCATGGTACGCACCATATCCAATAGGGTGCAACTATGATGTTCGGACACACCATCACACTATGGTGTTCCAGGCGGTATTAATTGTGAAACAATTTCCACAATGTCTTAATTGCGTGCCAAAGCTCGTAACTCAGATACTCATCTCTATGATCATATCATAGATATTTCATCCTCTTGTCACGATGATCTTCAACTTCACTCTGAAATTACTTGAACCATTCAATAATTCAGACTTGTGTTTCATCAAGCAAATATACTCTACATCTACTCGAATCATCGTGAAGTAAGAACATAACGATATTCCTTTGCATGCCTCGGCACTCATTGGACTGCACACATCAAAATGTGTTACTTCCAACAAGTTGCTATCTTGTTCCATTTCTTTGAAAACCGAGGCTTTTTAATCATCTTGCCCATGTGGTATGATTTGCATATCTCAAGTGATTCAAAATCAAGTGAGTCCAAACGATCCATCTGCATGGAGTTTCTTCATGCGTATACACCAATAGACATGGTTAGCATGTCTCAAACTTTTCAAAAGCGAGTGAGTCAAAGATCCATCAACATGGAGCTTCTTCATGCGTTTTACACCAATATGACTTACATGGCGATTGCCACAAGTAAGTGGTACTATCATTATTATCTTATATCTTTTGGCATGAAAATGTGTATCACTACGATCGAGATTCAATAAACCATTCATTTCAGGTGAAAGACCATTGAAGGTATTATTCAAATAAATAGAGTAACCATTATTCTCCTTAAATGAATAACCGTATTGCGATAGACATAATCCAATCATGTCTATGCTCAACGCATGAACACCAAATCTCGATGGTAGAGGGAGCGTGCGATGCTTGATCACATCAACCTTGGAAAACACTTCCAACACATATCGTCAGCTCACCTTTAACTAGTCTCCGTTTATTCCGTAGGTTTTATTTTGAGTTACTAACACTTAGCAACCGAACCGGTATCTTAATACCCTGGTGCTACTAGGAGTACTAGTAAAGTACACATTAACATAATGTATATCCAATATACTTCTATCGACCTTGCCGACCTTCTCATCTACCAAGTATCTAGGGTAATTCTGCTCGATGGTGGTTCCTTTATTACGAAGCACTTAGTCTCGGGTTTGGGTTCAACCTTGGGTTTCTTCTTTGGAGCAGCAGCTGATTTGCCGTTTCATGAAGTATCCCTTCTTGCCCTTGCCCTTCTTAAAACTAGTGGTTTCACCAACCATCAACAATTGATGCTCCTTCTTGATTTCTACTTTCGCGGTGTCAAACATCACGAATACCTCAAGGATCATCATATCTATCCACGATATGTTATAGTTCATCACGAAGCTCTAGCAGCTTGGTGGCAATGACTTTGGAGAAACATCACTATCTCATCGGAAGATCAAATCCCACTCGATTCAAGTGATTGTTGCACTCGGACAATCGAGCACAAGCTCAACGATTGAGCATTTCTACCTTAGTTTGTAGGCTAAGAAAATCGTCGGAGGTCTCATACCTCTTACGTGGAGCACGAGCACGAAATCTCAATTTCAGCCCTCGAAACATCTCATATGTTCATGACGTTTCAAAACGTCTTTGGTGCCTCAACTCTAAACCGTTTCTTGAACTATCACGTAGTTATCAAAAGCGTGTATGTTTGATGTTCGCAACATCCACAAGCGGCGTTTGGGGTTCAGCACACTGGCGGTGCATTAAGGACATAAGCTTTCTCTGTCCGCATAATCGCTCTGTCAACTTTCAACTATATTTTCTCTAGGAACATATCTAAGCAGTGGAACTAAAGCGCGAGCCACGACATAATTTGCAAAGATCTTTTGACTATGTTCGGGATAATTAAGTTCATCTTATGAACTCCCACTTAGATAGACATCCTCTGGTCATCTAAGTGATTACATGATCCAAGTCAACTAGCCCGTGTCCGATCATCACGTGAGACGGACTAGTCATCATCGGTGAACATCTTCATGTTGATCGTATCTACTATCGACTCATGCTCGACCTTTCGGTCTCCGTGTTCGAGGCCATGTCGCACATGCTAGGCTCGTCAAGTTAACCCCAAGTGTTTTCGCTGTGTAAAACTGTCTTACACCGTTGTATGTGAGCGTAAGAATCCATCACACCCGATCATCACGTGGTGCTTAGAAGCGACGAACTGTAGCAGCGGTGCACGGTCGAGGAGAACACTTCTTGAAATTTTGTAAGGATCATCTTATTTACTACCGTCGTCCTAAGTAAACAAGATGCATAAACATGATAAACATCACATGCAATCAAATAGTGACATGATATGGCCAATATCATTTTGCTCCTTTTGATCTCCATCTTCGGGGCTCGATGATCATCATCGTCACCGGCATGACACCATGATCTCCATCATCATGATCTCCATCATCGTGTCTCCATGAAGTCGTCTCGCCAACTTATTACTTCTACTACTATGGCTACCGGTTAGCAATAAAGTAAAGTAATTACATGGCGTTGTTCAATGACACGCAGGTCATACAATAAATAAAGACAACTCCTATGGCTCCTGCCGGTTGTCATACTCATCGACATGCAAGTCGTGAATCCTATTACAAGAACATGATCAATCTCATACATCATATATCATTCATCACATTCATCTTGGCCATATCACATCACATAGCATACCCTGCAAAAACAAGTTAGACGTCCTCTAATTGTTGTTTGCATGTTTTACGATGGCTGCTATGGGTTTCTAGCAAACGTTTCTTACCTCATAAAACCACAGCGTGATTTGCCAATTGCTATTACCCTTCATAAGGACCCTTTTCATCGAATCCGTTCCGACTAAAGTGGGAGGCGGCACCGCTAGCCACCTTATGCACGAAGTGCATGTCAATCAGTGGAACCTGTCTCACGAAAATGCGTGTAAGGTCGGTCCGGGCGCTTCATCCCACAATACCGTCGAAACAAGATTGGACTAGTAACGGTAAGCATATTGAACAACATCAACGCCCACAACTACTTTGTGTTCTACTCGTGCAAAGAATCTACGCAATAGACCTAGCTCATGATGCCTTTGTTGGGGAGCGAGCAGAAATTCAAAATTTTCCTCGTGTCACCAAGATCTATCTATGGAAAGACCAGCAGCGAGTAGAAAGAGAGTGCATCTACATACCCTTGTAGATCGCTAAGCGGAAGCGTTCAAGTGAGCGGGGTTGATGAAGTCGTACTCGTCGTGATTCAAATCACCGATGATCAAGTGCGAGCAGACGGCACCTCGCGTTCAACACACGTACAGCCGGTGGCGTCTCCCCGCCTTGATCCAGCAAGGAGAGAGGGAGAGGTTGAGGAAGACTCCTCCAGCAGCAGCACTGCGGCGTGGTGGTGATGGAGGAGTGTGGCAATCCAGCAGAGGCTTCGCTAAGCACCACGGGAGAGGAGGAGTACTTGGGAGAGAGAGAGGGCTGCAACCAAAGGCGGAGACCGAATCACGTGTATTCTGTGTGTTCTCTGGGCAGCCCTATGCCTCACTATTTATAGGGGAGAGGGGCTGCGCCCCTTTAGGGTTTCCACCCCAAGGGGCGGCCAGCCCAGATCCCATCTGGTGGCGGCGGAGGGGAGAGAGAGGCGCACCAGGGGTGGGCCTTAGGGCCCATCTGCCTAGGGTTTGCCCCTTCCCACTTCCACGCCTTGGGCCTTGGTGGGGGCGCCCCAGCCCACCTAGGGGCTGGTCCCCTCCCACACTTGGCCCACGCAGCCTTCTGGGGTAGGTGGCCCCACTTGGTGGACCCCCGGGACCCTCCCGGTGGTCCCGGTACGTTACCGATAAAACCCGAAACTTTTCCGGTGACCAAAACAGGACTTCCCATATATAAATCTTTACCTCCGGACCATTCCGGAACTCCTCGTGACGTCCTGGATCTCATCCGGGACTCCGAACAACATTCGGTAACCACATACAAACTTCCTTTATAACCCTAGCGTCATCGAACCTTAAGTGTGTAGACCCTACGGGTTCGGGAGACATGTAGACATGACCGAGACGTTCTCCGGTCAATAACCAACAGCGGGATCTGGATACCCATGTTGGCTCCCACATGTTCCACGATGATCTCATCGGATGAACCACGATGTCAAGGACTCAGTCGATCCCGTATACAATTCCCTTTGTCTAGCGGTATTTTACTTGCCCGAGATTCGATCGTCGGTATCTCGATACCTTGTTCAATCTCGTTACGGCAAGTCTCTTTACTCGTTCCGCAACACATCATCCGTGATCAACCCCTTAATCACATTGTGCACATTATGATGATGTCCTACCGAGTGGGCCCAGAGATACCTCTCCGTTTACGGAGTGACAAATCCGATCTCGATCCGTGTCAACCCAACAAACACTTTCGGAGATACCTGTAGTGCACCTTTATAGTCACCCGATTCGTTGTGACGTTTGATACACCAAAGCACTCCTACGGTATCCGGAGTTACGATCTCATGGTCTAAGGAAGAGATACTTGACATTGGAAAAGCTCTAGCAAGCGAACTACGATCTTTGTGCTATGCTTAGGATTGGGTCTTGTCCATCACATCATTCTCCTAATGATGTGATCCGTTATCAACGACATCCAATGTCCATAGCCAGAAACCATGACTATCTGTTGATCTGTGAGCTAGTCAACTAGAGGCTCACTAGGGACATATTGTGGTCTATGTATTCACACGTGTATTACGATTTCCGGATAATACAGTTATAGCATGAATAAAAGACAATTATCATGAACAAGGAAATATAATAATACTTTTATTATTGCCTCTAGGGCATATTTCCAACACTATGAAAGGAATATTCTGGAATAGCAGAGGTCTTAAAGACTTGGCTAAACGTAGGTTTCTTGCGGAGGCGTCTTTAGAGCACCGTTTAGATTTTATCGCTCTCTCTGAAACTGGTAGGGATAATTTTGCACCTCAGTTTCTTAGCACTTTGTCGGGAGGGGTTGAATTCGATTGGCATTATGCGCCTCCAAGAGGGAGGTGCAGGGGCATCTTCTTGGGTGTGAGATCGACTCCTTGAAGTCCGGAGTGTTGTTATGGGTGACTTTGCGGTGAAATTCAGAGTCGGATCCAAAATAGATGGGTTTAAGCGGGTGTTGGTGGCGGTTTATGGGGCGCTGGCCGAGCTTAAACCAGAGTTTTTAGCAGAACTGGTTCAATTTGCGGGTCGAACAACTCCCAATTCTGGTTGGGGTGACTTCAATATTATTAGGAGGCGGGATGAAAAGAATAACGATAATTTTGATGGGCGCTGGTCCTTTATGTTTAATACTATCATTGAGAGTTTGGATTTGAGAGAAATCGAACTCTCGGTAGACAATTTACTTGGGCTAATTCTTTGCGAATCCGACATATGAGAAGTTGGATCGGGTTCTATAAATACCGAATGGGAGCGAAGTTCCCTCTGGTCACGGTACAAGCGCTCACAAGAGGATTTCGGATCACCTCCGCTTTTGTTGACTCGGGGAACCAAGGCATGTGGGAAACAAGAATACTTTCTCTTTTGAAGCGGCATGGTTTGAGAGAAGGTTTCTTGGATATTGTTGCCAGAGAATGGGCTAGAGAGTCAGGGTAGATCTCTGTCGACGGATGGCGAGAATAAGATTCGCACTTGAGGTGCTTCTGCGGGGTTAGGCGAAACATCTAAGTGGAGTTTATAAGGTTGAGAAAACAGACTCTGGAGATTATCCAATACGGATGTTAAAGCTGAATCAGCTGTTCTTGACTCTGGATTTGTCTTTGTAAGGTTGATCGGAAAAGAGGTTAAAGGAACTCCTCCGCGAAGAAGAGCTGAAGTGGGCGCTCGAGCAAAGGTTAGCAAGGTAATCCAAGGGATCACGAACACTCAATTCTTTCATTTGATTGCGAATGGCAAACACAGAAAGAAAAGAATTTTTCAGCTCGAGCAAGATGAAGGCACAATTGTCGGTCACGATAACCTCAAGCTTTACATTCTTGAATCGACAAGCAGTTATTTGGACCGCGGAGGATAGCGCTGTGTCCCTCGGCGAGTCGAGGTTGAGGATGTGCCTCAATTAAGCTGCTGCTGATAACGAAATGCTAGTGGCGCCTTTTACGGAAAAAGAGGTGCATGATGCCATCTCTCGGATGGAGAACAATAAGGCTCGAGGACGGATGGGTTCGGCTGAGTTTTACAAAAGATGTTGGCATATCATTAAGGGGATCTTTTACCCTTGTTTCATGACTTATTTGCTTTGGGCGGCTGCAACTTTTCATTTGAACTTTGGAGCGATAACGTTGCTTCCAAAGAAGACCGATGCTCTCAGGATTGAGCAGTTCCGCCCTATTTGCCTCTTGAATGTCGGTTTCAAAATCTTTACCAAGGTTGGGACTAACGAGGCTCACACAGATTGCGCGATTCGTGGTGCAGCAATCCCAAACGCTTTCATGCCAGACAGAAACATCCTTGAAGGGGTGGTGGTGTTGCATGAGACGCTCCATGAAATCCACTCTAAGAAGCTTGATGGAGTCATCTTCAAAGTGGACTTTGAGAAGGCGTATGACAAAGTTAAATGGCCTTTTCTGCAACAAGCCTTACGTATGAAAGGTTTTCACGAGAAGTGGACGAGACAGATCGAGACCTTTACGCAAAAGGGTAGTGTTGGTATAAAAGTGAATGACGATGTAGGTCATTACTTCCAGACACATAAGGGCTTGCGGCGGGGAGATCCGATGTCCCTATTCATTCAACATAGTAGCCGATATCTTTGGCGGTGTTGTTAGGGAGAGCCAAGGAAGTTGGCCAAATAGGGGCTTGGTGCCACACTTAGTGGATGGGGATATCCATCTGCTGTCTGTGGATGACACTATTATCTTCATGGAGCATGACTTGGTAAAGGCTAGGAACACTGAAGTTGCTGCTTTGTTTATTTGAGCAGCTAAGTGGGCTCAAAATTAACTTCCACAAAAGTGAATTGTTACGCTTTGGGAGAGCCAAAGAGGAACAAGAGGATTATAAGCAGCTGTTGGGTGTGGTTTGGGTGAGCTGCCCTTCACCTACCTAGGAATTCCTATTCATCACCGTAAGCTCACGAATAATGAATGGAAGTGTATTGAGGATCGTTTGAGAAGAAGCTAAGTTGTTGGAAGGGCAAGCTCATGTCGTATGGAGGCCGTTTAATACTCATTAATTGGTGCTCACGAGCATGCCCATGTTCCTTTGTCCTTCTTGAAGTGCCGGTTGGTGTTAGGAAGCATTGGACTTCTATCGATCGCGATTCTTTTGGCGGGGATGAGCTTAAGAGAAAATATCGGTTAGCGAGGTGGGATATCATTTGTAGACCGAAAGACCAAGGGGTATGGGGATTGAGAATCTCGAAGTTAAGAACAGTGCTGCTTAGTAAGTGGTTGTGGAAGTTATCCTCGAGAGCTGATGCCTTGTGGGCTCAAATCTTGCGTAACAAGTATCTCCAAACCAAAACTTTGGCTCAGGTGTCGGTTAGACCAACTGATTCACCCTTTTGGAAAGGGCTTATGAAGGTAAAGCTTTCATTTTTTCAGAGGTCAACGCATTTAGTTGGTAATGGTGCGACCACGAGATTCTGGGAGGATACTTGGCTTGGTGAGGCGCCACTAGCAATCCAATATCCGTCCTCAGATCGTATAAGCCTTGTAGCGACGCTATGGTTCTTGATGGTACTCGCCGGTACCCTGGATATCCAGTTTAGACGATCGTTAGTGGGCAATCGTTGGGAAGAGTGGCTGCATCTAGTTAGGAGACTCATGCAGGTTCGACTTTCTCAACAACCTGATAAATTACGCTGGAATCTCACTAAGTCGGGTGGATTCACGGTTAAATCAATGTACATGCATGTCATTAATTCTAGCTCGATTCCCACTTCTAAGCATGTGTGGAATGTCAGAGCTCCTTTAAAGATCAAGGTGTTTATGTGGTTCCTTCATAAACAGGTGATCTTAACAAAGGATAATCTTGTTAAGCGTAATTGGACAGGACCTACTAGGTGTAGTTTACGTGATCGAGGTGAAACCATTAAACATCTCTTCTTTGACTGCCCCTAGCTAGAATTCTTTGGGCGACGATTCAAGTCGCTTTTAATATTACCCACCAAGGTCGGTTCATATGTTGTTTGGGACATGGCTATCTCGGGTAGAGCCGGGTTGGCAAAACACATTAAGCAGGGGTTTGCGCCTTTTGTGGGCTCTTTGGAACTGCAGAAATGATTTCGTCTTTAACCGTTCAACAAATATCCATGTTTTGCAGGTTATCTTGAGCTTCTGCTCTTATCCGTTCTGGTCGCTACTCACTCCGGCGGAGGCCAGGAGCTTTTAGTTCTGCTGCTACCCGATGGGAGGCGGTAGCTCGGGATATATTCAGCCGGTTTGGATGGCGGTCGTCTAATAGGATAGGCAACTAGTTTTCCTGTCTATTTTAGAGCCAACCGGCTGTGATGTATTTGTGCTCTGGCTAGCTTGTGTATCTAGCCTTCGGGCTCTGTGTGAGCCTTTTCTTTGTTTTATAGTTATCATCTTTCAGACTTGGATACTTTGTGGACTATGTTATGATTAATAAGATGGCCGTATGCATCATGCTGATGCAGAGGCCGGGGAAGCCCCCTTTTCGAAAAAAACTTAATTTGGTCAGATCTGGGCAACTCTCTGTTCTCTCATGTTACTCTGTTTCGTATCTGAACTACATTTTGGAGTCCTTGTATAGTAGATGAGCTTTCTTCAGCGTTTTCTTCTTTGTAACAGATTTTAGAGTCTCCTGATCTTGTGTGCTTTACCTTGTTCCCTACAGATCATACCAGATAAGTTTGCCCAACATTTCAGGGGGCAAATAGGACGAACTATTAAGGTAGCATCACGCCATGGCTATACTTTTGATGTCCAGATTACCAAGAATTTGGAGAAACTAGTCCTTGAATCGGGATGGAAGGCGTTTGTTCGTGCCCACAACTTGAGAACGGGGGACTTTCTTGTGTTCAAGTATGATGGCCACTCTCAACTGAAGGTTTTGATTTTTGGCCCGAGCGGTTGCGAGAAAACATGCAATCTGAAGAAAAATGCTGCTCCTGGTAAAGAATGGTGGGGCACTGCTGGCATGGTAAACACTTGTCATGATCTTCCCATGAAATTTCCACACAGTAGAAGAAAAATTAAGCCAAGTACAGATAGCTCAAGGCAGGGGAATGACATCATCAATGTCAGCTCGTCGAGCTCTGCTTCAGATTCAGCAGGTTATGATTCACAATGTCAAACCTGCCATACATTATGCCCCATAAAACTTCATATATGCATCACACTTATATTTTCTGTGTTTAGGAGGTGTTTCATCTTCAGAAGATGATCATTCTCTGTCAGGTTGTATCCTCGCAAAGGGCACCCTCTTGAATGAGACCAGCTGAATTCTTGCAAAAAGCTTGAACATTTGATGAAGTTTCATGTCCCCAAACTACAGATTTTTTTGACCTTGTTTTATCACATTTTTCGAAGTTTTTGCAAACTCGGGTGTACCTACACCCGAGAGTAGCCACAACTTTCCCCTCTTGAATCTAAATCATGTGCAGAAGAAGCAACTTGAAGAAAAAATCCGAGCTATGAATTCCGAAATCCCCATTTATGGGTGTGTCATAAGCAAGAGCAGTATTTACGGAAAAACCCGCACCCTTGTGAGTCAAAATCTCTGTTCTCGAATGGATACTGTACATTAGTGGTGCCGCCTTTTGCAAGCTGGCTGCTATCTTTGCATCTGACTTGCAGAAACCATGTTTGTCTCACCCAAATGTTGTTGGCTTATTCTGCATATTGATTGAAGTTGTAGTTGAGTCGTGTAACCTTTGGGATAGAAAATTCTAGTTGGAGCAGATTGAAGTGTGTCTGGACGTGTATATAGTTCACTACACCATGATGTTTGCTTCGAATTATCATTACTAAAGATCATTTCTCCCTTTATCAGGGAATATCAAGAAAGTATGCTGAAGTATACCTTCCATTTGAGGAACAAATGCTGACCCTTCAGCACCATGGCAAGAAGTGGGAAGTGCGGTGTTGTGTTAAGAACAGAAAATCCAAAAGGCTGATGAGAGGGTGGATGCATTTTGTGCGTGGCAATAACTTGCAGCTGGGAGATCTCTGCCTCTTTGAGCTACTGAGGAACAAGAAGAAGTATGTGATGAATGTCCATATCATTCGCAAATCCCTTTACAAGAGGTGAAGTTTGGCATACTTCCTACCATTGGTACCAACTTTTGATATGGTGAATTACTGCATCAAGCATTGTTGTAAACCAAGGATTGTTTGCCAAAAGATTCTGGGTATCAGAAATTCCCTGTTATATAATTTAGGAGTTATGAGCTGATCAGGTCTAATTATGTCTGGGCTGCAGTCCATTGCATCATCTCTCTATCTCACTATACTCTCTCTCCAGGAAATGCGCATCTGAAGAAAAGCTGGCCACAAGATTCAAGAAACAAAAGTAGCAAAAGGAGTTTTGGGTAAGGCCAGAAGAGTGGAGCCCTGACAATATACTGAAGCGAAGAGCTCAGAGTTCATAATAAAGCTCAAGTCCAGTTAGTTTCAGCTGCCTTTTGTGTTATTATGGATGTAATACTCTTAAGACCTTATGTTTAAGTGGATGAACTGTAATGTCAGACAGGACAATATTATGTTAGAGGTTATTGCGTGGATGTACTGTGGGTTATGGCCAGTTGCTGAGTTTTACTGTTTGTTGCAGTGCCTAGGACATACTGTACCTGGGTATCGTATTGTGTGTGCTATAGATATTGTCATGAATAGGGGCTGGAAAATACTAAATTTGAATATCAGAGGCATTAATTATGATAAAAAGCGGACTGCACCATCGAACAAGATTGAGGAAATAGGATGTGCCGTCTTTATCTTCAAGAAACAAATAGAGATTTCTTTGATCAGAGATACTTAAATACTTCTATCTTAGAAGGCTAATAAGTTTGAATATCTGACCTCTATGGGGCACTCAGGAGGATTGCTCGTTGTCTAGAATGATAATATATTCATAAGGGAAAAATATTCCAAAATGAATTTTCCCTGTCTGTTTCATTTACTTCAGTCCACAATGGCGATTCCTGGATATTAACCAATGTTTATAGCCTTAGTCAGCAAGAAAAATTTCTTTGATTGGTTTCAAAGCATTACAATGCCAGATGATCAATCATCGTGGGAGACATTAACTTCATTAGATATCCTGAAAATAGGAACAAAGAAGGGAGGGTGGGACACACAGGATATGATGCACTTTAGTGAAGCCACCAGTCACTTGGATTTGGTAGAGATTCCTTTAAAAGGAAGAAGCTATACATGGAGCAATATGCAAGATATTTCTCTTCTTTAGCGTTTGGAATGGTTTTTTCCTTAGAAGCTTGGACCCTGTCATACCCAAATAATTTGGCTATCTCCCTAGCCAAGACCACTTCTGATTATACTCCATGTGTCATAAAAGTTGGCACTTCAATACCCAAGCGAAACTTATTCATATTTGAGAACTATTGGCTTGATCACCCAGATTTTCAACAGCCTGTCAAGAACATTTGGCATCAATCTGTCAATGAAGTGGATAGTGCAAAGGTATTACTGTTAAATTCATAACACTAATAAAATATATCAAATTGTGAGCCAGAAATTTATCAAATCTATTAGAAGCGACTCAAAAATACAAATACAGTTATTTGCAAAAAAAAATTCAAAATTGCGAACATGTATCAAATTCGCAAATATTTTTTTTCGAATTCACAAAAAAACTGAAAACGCGAACAATTTTTGAAGTCAGGAACTTTTTCTAAATTTGCAAATAATTTTTGAATCAAGAATATTATTTGAATTCATGAACTTCTTTTTATTTAACGAACATTCTTCAAAATCGTCAGTTTCAAATTCATGCACATTTTTAAAGTTATGAACTTCTTTCAAAATCTGAATATTTTTTCAATCAAAAAAGATTTTAATGAATTCACAACATTTTTGAAAATCACAAACATTTTTTGAAATTGTGAATATTTTTAAAATTTGTGAACAAACTTTGTACTGGCGAACATTTTTTGTATTTGGCGAACCTTTTTTGATTCTGTTAACATGTTTTTGCATTCATGAACATTTCTTGAATTCAAAATATTTTTTCAAATTCACAAACTAGTTTTGAAATCCCAAACATTTGTCCAATTCATGAACATTTTTTTAAAAACCGGATATTTTTTTGAAATTTAGAACATTTTTTAATTCATGAATAGATTTTGAAATCCTAAGAAAATCGAATCTGATTTATGAACAGTTGTCAAAGTAAAAAACAAAAAGGGTCGCCTAGCCCGCACATTGGCCAGCTCAGGGACTGGCTAGATAGACACAAGTGTGAATTCTGAAAAAAAAAAGACACAAGCGTGTAGCGTGGAAGAGGCATCTCTTAATTTGTTCCTGTAACCTGAACCCTACGGGTATTTCTTTTTTTTCGAAACGGAAACCCTACGGGTATTCCTCCCTTGCATGAACTCAGTTCATTCATAGGATTCCATCTTCCTCGGCTCGACGCTGAGGGTTGTATCTTGTACTGCATTGAGTTTATCTCTGATCGATTCGCGAACGAAAATATCTCTGACAGATTCGATTGTTGGGACAACCAGAAAGAAAAACCGATCTTAATCGCATCGATCTGCTATAATTGTTCAGTCTAGTCAATATGACTCAGGAATCGGTCGAAAGTTCGATTTTTTTAAAGCTTTCCTTGTGTAATTTTTAGAACCGCGTAAGCTTCAAAAGGTGCTCCCTCCGTCCCATAATATAAGAACGTTTTTGACACTACACTAATCTAAAAACGCTCTTATATTATGGGACAGAGGGAGTAGCATATATAGGTCGATCGTTTGCATAAAGTGAAAAGAACCTTGGATTCCATCCATGTCGGCTCGGGGAACACGCGCGTGTATCCATATGGAGACGCCTCGCCTCGCATCCTACACCGTCAACGCGCCACACTGCATGCGTACGTACGTCGGAATACCGTGGTATGACACCAATATGTGTACTACGTACTACCGCTGTCCCTATCTATCCCCCGAAAGTTAAGCAGACACTAATTTTAGGCAAAGGCTGTTTCACGAAACTTCTATTCAAATGCATCACACACTTTTGGATCCGGCAATTTTGTGCCAGAAAATCAACAACGAATTTTATCCAGCAAACCATGATTTTTTGCAAATTCCAAGGGTATACAACTGGTGTCAAGTTTCCATGCAGTGACACAAGACAATGGTGTCAAATACTTTTAAATGGCAGCTGTATAATTTGTAGTGTTTGGATCACGAGCTTCAGTGTTATCTTTATTTCAAACAAAATATATACTCTAGCTTACTACCTTCTTGATTAAGTAATAAGGCTTATTCCATCGACACTCACATGGTACTATAATTATGTTGGAAATATGAGCAATTTAACGAATAATTTTATTAACAGAAATACTAGATAAAGCATGACTAGTATAGCAGTGATGAAACAAGTCATGCGATTTGACAAAGAGAAGGTAAATAACATCTGCATATATAATCTAGAACCGATTATCTCTAGAGCAGACAGTAGATCAAGATGCATAAGAGAGAAGGTAAACATCGTCTGCATATATGAGTTTGAAGTAAACACATCTAGAACAGACACTAGATGAAGTTGCTTATACGACATAGAACCTAACATACATAGGACAGAAACTAGAGCCAAGAACTGTAGTAGGACTTCTAACAGAAAGGAGAAGAACACGTACGGCACAACAGCAGCAGAAGCGCTAGACTTGGGGTCGGTGTCCTCGCCTGCCATGTCGTCGAGGAGGTCGTGGACGTCGGGGAAGAAGTCGTCGTCCGGGAAGTAGTCGTCGGCGACCGGATCGTCCTTGATGAAGCAGCCAGTAGTCACGCAGAGCGCTCCCCAAAAACCTTATCACCCTTCTCCCGTACAGGACTCAAAGAATGCGGTTTCGGAGGCCTACTGTCCCGACCTTCGGTGCACGCCGCAAGCCGGGATGGAGAAGATAGCAGCAACGCAGTGCTCAGGAACCGGTGGCGAGAGGAAGAAGTAGTTCTGCTGTATCTCTCTGAGAGGAGCGACCTCCCTTTTATAGGCGCAAGAGAAGGAGGTGAGAGGTTGTGTCGGGAGCTGAAGGGAATGCGGGAGACGAAACGAACAGACAACAGCCGAAGAGGCGCGCCGTTCGGATTCAGTGTCCACTACAGAAAAAATGTTTCAGCTTCCGAGTGACCTTTCGCGCGCGGCGCGTCGTGACGAGGCGTGGCGTGTGCGTGGCGTGGCGTGTCGTGGCGAGGCGGGCGGCGGAGGAGGAGCGCGCGTGGATGTCCCTCTTGTTCTCATGCTCATACAAGTGGGGAAGGAGCCTCCCTTATAAAGAGGTCCAGCTCCCTCTAAACTAGCAATGTGGGACTAAACTTTAGTAGTATCCCTTGCCTTGCACAAATGGGCTAAGTGGGCCTCTAGGATTTATTAGGAATTTCTGAAATAGTTATTGGGCTGCCCCAATATAGACTAAATTCAGCAATCCCCACCAGATCCCGAGGCACACGAAATTTGCCTTTGGTTTCAAAACACTGTTTTATATACGATGCTGCAGTGGAGACTGTTAAGTTGAACTTCCACCTAGAACTCTATGCTACACTAGTAAGCAACTTGAGCAGTGGACTGGGCCTTGAACTGCAAGTTTTCTGCGAATCTAGCTTCACATAAAGCCTTGACCGATACGTGGCTACCGTGGGTCTTCCCCGCTGGTGGAGCTTATGCGTCATACTCCGAGACCTTTCATGAGTTTACTAGAGAGAACCCTACTTTCATAGATTGCGACGTTTAACAATCAGACTCATATAGGTGTGTTCTTCAAAAGATGTTCTGCAGGATAACATCTCTGCTTAAATAAGCCACTTAGAACACATTAAGATATACATCAACCTGCCATGCAGATTAAGAGAGTATTGCATCTTCATGGAGTGGTATTGGGAATAGTAGGGATACTCTCCTCTCAGTTGACCAACAGCTTGTCTTCCACATCTAATTCACGGGATCTCCGATCACAAAGAATAGGTTACCACTGTGAACAACTCATATTGTGGGTCTCATACCCATCTCCCTCGATGCATTATCTATCACATTACGCGATAGACCCTTAGTAAAAGGATCTCCCAGATTTTTAGGCGTTTGGATATAATCCAACGCAATAACTCGGAGTTTTCATTTTCCGACAGACTTTAACCTTCTCTGAGCGTGTCTTGATTACTTCATGTTATCCTTTGAGCTGCTCACTTTTGTGATCACAGTTTGATTATCGCAGTTCATAAGGACACCGGTACAGGTTTCTCAACAACCGCAAGTCATTCAAGAGCCGGTGAAGCCAATCTGCTTCAACCGTAGCTGTATCTAGTCTTTGTGAGTTCTGCTTCCATTGTTGACCTCGTTAAGATGGTGCTGCTTGCAAGACTTCAAGAAACAGCGCCACCTCCATGAGTGAATACATATCCGCTCGTGGCCTTTATCTCATCAACATCGAGATCCAGTTTGAGTCACTATACCCTTCAAGCACCTTTGGGTGCCGGTGTAGTGAATTCCATAATTTGATGCCTTTCAAATAGCAAAGCTCTTTCTAGAGCTTTCAATGCACATCTCCTGGTTTTGAGACAAACCAGCTCAGCTTGCTAACAGCAAAAGAGATGCAGTCTTGTAGCAGCTAAGTACATAAGCAAGCCAATAATCTGAGAATACTTCAATTGATCTCTAGCAATTCTTGATTCTTTCAAGCGAGACGCTAGCATCATATGGTGTTGGAGAGGGCTTGCAGTCACTATAGCCAAAGCGACTCAAGATCTTTTTCACATAGTGAGATTGAAGCAATGTAATCCCACCATCATCATCTCTCAACAACTTGATGTTTAGAATGACATCAGCCACTCCTAAATCCTTCATCTCAAAACAGCGAGATAGGAAATCCTTGACCTCCTTAATAACATTCAGATTTGTTCCGAAAATCAGTATGTCATCAACATACAAGCAAAGCATAACTCCCTCGCCCCCACCATGGCGATAGTACACACATTTGTCAACTTCGTTCACAACAAAGCCTGCAGCTGTTAAAGTTCTTTCGAACTTCTCATGCCCTTGTTTGGGTGCTTGCTTTAGTCCATACAAAGACTTGACAACTTGCACACTTTCCTTCGACCATCTATTACAAACCCATCTGGTTGTTCCATATAAATTTCCTCATCCAACTCTCCATTTAGGAAAGCAGTCTTAACATCCATTTGATGAACGAGAAGACCATGTGAGGCAGCTAGTGAAAGTAGAACTCAACTAGTGGTCAGTCGAGCCACAGGTGAGTAAGTATCAAAGAAGTTTTCACCTTCCTTTTGGGTATAACCCTTAGCCACGAGCCGAGCCTTGTACTTTTCGATAGTACCATCAAGCCTAAGCTTCTTCTTGAATACCAATTTGCATCCTATAGGTTTGCACCCATAAGGACGATCAATTATCTCCCAAGTTTCATTCGCCAAGATGGAATCCATCGCGCTACGAACTGCTTCCTTCCAGTAGTCAGCATCTTCAGATGCATAGGCCTCTGAAATAGAACTGGGAGTGTCATCTATGAGATACACAAGAAAATCATCACCAAAGGACTTTGCAGTCCTCTGTCTCTTGCTCCTAGTAGGAACTTCATTGTTTTCCTCCACAGGACTTTCAAAGTGTTCCATCGAAATGGCAGGTTCGATGGTATGGCGGTTCTGATTCGATGAACTAGGCATCTCTGATTAGATGAGGTAGCCATATCCTTCATGGGAAAGATATCTTGAAGAAAGTCGCATCATTCGACTCCATGATCGTACCAACGTGCATGTCCGGTACCTCAGATTTTACAACCAAGAATCTATAGCCGATGCTATGAAAAGCATATCGAGGAAAACACAATCCACGTCTTTGGTCCAAGCTTCCGCTTCTTTGGAATTGGAACATTGACTTTCGTAAACAACCCGATGTTCATGAGATAAGAGAGTTTTAACCTTTTCTTCTCCCATTCCTCGAATGGAGTTATCTCTTTGTTCTTTGTGGGAACTCGATTTAGGACATGACATCTTTGTCAATATAGCCTCCCAAAGCATGCCTTGAGAGACCCGATGTGTCTAACATGGCATTAACCAAATCAGTTAGAGTACGGTTCTTTCTTCGGCCACCCCATTTGGTGAGGTGAGTAGGGAGGCGTCCTCTCATGGATTATACCATGTTCCGCTTTAAAAAGCATCAAACTAATTGGAAAAATACTCTCCACCACGGTCGGACCTAAGCCTCTTGATTTTCCGATCAAGTTGGTTTTCCACTTCAGCTTTATAGATCTTGAAAAAGTTCAAAGCCTCATCCTTAGATTTCAAAAGATACACACAACAGTATCTAGTGGAGTCATCAATTAACGTCATGAAATATTTCTTTCCACCTTTTGTCAAAACACCATTCATTTCACATAGATCTGAATGTATAAGTTCTAGTGGTGCAAGATTTCTCGTCTCCATGATCACGTGAGATTTCTGAGGTTGCTTAGCTTGCACACACACTTGACACTTAGATCCCTTAACGGTGGTGAAACTAGGGATTAAGTTCAACTTCGCTAGTCGCGACACGCAACGAAAGTTAACATGACAAAGTCGTGAATGCCACACATTTGATTCACTATTGTTGCAAATATGATTAACAACTTTATTGCAAGCGTCGATAAGGATAAGCGAAACAGGCCTCCGACTCATAGCCTTTACCGACAAAGGTTCCATACTTGGATATTACAAATTTATTCGACTCAAAGACAAGCTTGTAGCCATCTCTACACGAAGAGATCCGCTAACAAGATTTTTATTGACGGAGGGACATAATGCACGTTCTTGACCGCACAATCTTCCCGAAGTAAACTTCAGATCGACCGTGCCAACACCACGAGCGAAGCACTTGAACCGTTGCCCATCAGACGGTTGAAGTCCTATGATCCGATAAGGCGAAAACATGGAAATATCACCGCATACATGCACATTAGCACCGTGTCAATCAACCAATCAGGAGAATGACATCTTGAAAGAATAGTGGAAATATACCATACCCAACATCCTTCATGTCAATGTCTCCGATGACAACATTAGCGGTCTTGCCGCCTTTCCGAGATGATGCTTGTCATAGCGATTGGGGCAACTAGGAGCCCAATGATCAGGATCTCCACACACATGACAAGCACCTTTCTTCTTGTCATTCTTCTTCTTGAAGTTTGTGTGCTGCACAGCCTTGTTCTTCCCATCAAACTTTCGTTTACCATCAAACTTGCCCTTGTTCTTGAACTTGTGGGATTGGAAGTTTTCTTACATGCCAGTTGGCACTAGATCCTCCTCAATACCTCGAGCACGTGTGTCCTTTGCTCTCGCCTTTTCTTCCACATCAAGAGTGCCAATGAGATCCGAGCGGAAAACTCCTGTCTCTTATGCTTGATAAGGTAGCAAAGTTCCTCCACGAAGGAGGAAGCTTAGTGATGATACCCCCGCAACAAACTTGTCCGGTAGGATACAATTGAAGTGCTCAAGTTCTCTAGCAAATGGCGTATCTCGTGAGCCTGCTCAACCACGGGCGCTCTTGGTCATCCTGTAATCATAAATTGCTCCATGATGTACAGCTCGGTGCGGCATCCGATACCCAAAACATGGCCTCGAGTGCGTCCCACATATCTTTTCCATTGTCAATTGACGCATAAGCATCAACTATGTTCTCACCAAGAACACTCAAGAGAGCAGCCTTAAACAAGGTATCCATTTTCGAAAAGCTTGTGCTGTTGGGCATCTTGCTCTCCTTCAGTTTGCCAAGAGTGGCGTCATAGCAACTCATGGTTTGAAACCATAGGACTGCTCTCACGCGCCATCTCTTATAGTGGATACCCTCAAACATAGGAGGTCTCATGGAAGCAGCAAAAACATTCGAGGTAAATTGCCTATAATAAGGTTTTTGGATTGTTGGAAATATGAGCAATTTACTGAATAATTTTATTAACAGGCATGACTAGTATAACAGTGATGAAACAAGTCATGGGATTTGACAAAGAGAAGGTAAATAACATCTGCATATATAATCTAGAACCGATTATCTCTAGAGCAGACAGTAGATCAAGATGCATAAGAGAAGGTAAACATAAATCGCATATATGAGTTTGAAGTAAACACATCTAGAATAGACACTAGATGAAGTTGCTTATCGACATAGAACCTAACGTATGTAGGATGAAACTAGAGCCAAGAACTGTAGTAGGACTTCTAATGAAATGAGAAGAACACGTCTGCACGGCAGCAGCAGCAGGAAGCGCTGGACTTGGGGTCGGTGTCCTCGCCGCCATGTCATCGAGGAGGTCGTGGACGTCGGGAAGAAGTCGTCGTCAGGGAAGTAGTCGTCGGCGACGGATCGTCCGTGATGAAGCAGCCAGAGTCGCGCAGAGCGCTCCCAAAAACCTTATCACCCTTCTCCCGTCACAGGACTCAAAGAGTGCGGTTTGAGGCCTCTTGTCCCGACCTACGGTGCACGCCGCAAGCGGGATGGAGAAGATAGCAGCGCGGTGCTCGAGAACGGTGGCGAGAGGAAGAAGTAGTTCTGGTGTATCTCTCTGAGAGGAGCGACCTCCCTTTTATAGGCACAAGAGAAGGAGGCGAGAGGTTGCGTCGGGAGCTGAAGGAATCGCGAGGCAAGCGAGCAGACAACAGCCAAGAGGCGCGCTTCGGATTCGAGTGTCCACTCTGAAAAAATGTTTCAGCTTCCGAGTGACCTTTCGCATACCCGTAGTGCGTGGCAAAAATTTAGACATCGGCTCGGCTCATTCCCGCAACCCGCGGCGCGTCGTGACAAGGCATGGCGTCATGGCGAGGCGGGCGGAGGAGGAGGCGCGTGGATGTCCCTCTTGTTCTCATGCTCATACAAGTGGGAAGGAGCCTCCCTTATAAAGAGGTCCAGCTCCTCTAAACTAGCAATGTGGGACTAAACTTTAGTAGTATCCTTGCCTTGCACAAATGGGCTAAGTGGGCCTCTAGGATTTATTAGGAATTTCTGAAATAGTTATTGGGCTGCCCCAATATAGACTAAATTCAGCAATCCCCACGGATCGAGGCACACAGAAATTTGCCTTTGGTTTCAAAACATTGTTTTATATACCAGATCTGCAGTGGAGACTGTTAAGTTGAACTTCCACCTAGAACTCTATGCTACACTAGTAAGCAACTTGAGCAGTGGTGAGCCTTGAGCGCAAGTTTTTGCGAATCTAGCTTCACATAATGCCTTGACCGACACGTGGCTACCGTGGGTCTTCCCTGGGTGGAGCTTATCGTCATACTCGAGACCTTTCATGAGTTTACTAGAGAGAACCCTACTCTCATAGATTGCGACGTTTAACAATCAGACTCATATAGGTGTGTTCTTCAAAAGATGTTCTGCAGGATAACATCTACGCTTAAATAAGCCACTTAGAACACATTAAGATATACATCAACCTGCCATGCAGATTAGGAGAGTATTGCATCTTCATGGAGTGGTATTGGGAATAGTAGGGATACTCTCCTCTCGGTTGACCAACAGCTTGTCTTCCACATCTAATTCACGGGATCTCCGATCACAAAAATAGGTTACCACTTGTGAACAACTCATATTGTGGGTCTCATACCCATCTCCTTGATGCATTATCTATCACATTCGCGATAGACCCTTAGTAAAAGGATCTCCCAGATTTTTAGGCGTTTGGATATAATCCAGCATAATAACTCGGAGTTTTTCATTTTCTGACAGACTTTAACCTTCTCTGAACGTGTCTTGATGACTTCATGTTATCCTTTGAGCTGCTCACTTTTGTGATCACAGTTTGATTGTCGCAGTTCATAAGGACACCCGGTACAGGTTTCTGAACAATCGGCAAGTCATTCAAGAGCCGGCGAAGCCAATCTGCTTCAACCGTAGCTGTATCTAGTGCTGTGAGTTCTGCTTCCATTGTTGACCTCGTTAAGATGGTCTGCTTGCAAGACTTCCAAGAAACAGCGCCACCTCCATGAGTGAATACACATCCGCTCGTGGCCTTGATCTCATCAGCATCTGAGATCCAGTTTGAGTCACTATACCCTTCAACCACCTTTGGGTGCCCGATGTAGTGAATTCCATAATTTGCAGTGCCTTTCAAATAACGCAAAACTCTTTCTAGAGCTTTCCAATGCACATCTCCTGGTTTTGAGACAAACCGGCTCAGCTTGCTAACGACAAAAGAGATGTCGAGTCTTGTAGCAGCAGCTAAGTACATAAGCAAGCCAATAATCGAGAATACTTCAATTGATATCTAGCAATTCTTGATTCTTTCAAGCAACACGCTAGCATCATATGGTGTTGAGAGGGCTTGCGGTCACTATAAAAGCGACTCAAGATCTTTTCCACATAGTGAGATTGAAGCAATGTAATCCCACCATCATCATCTCTCAACAACTTGATGTTCAGAATGACATCAGCCACTCCTAAATCCTTCATCTCAAAACAGCGAGATAGTGAAAGTAGTCTTAACATCCATTTGATGAACGAGAAGACCATGTGAGGCAGCTAGTGAAAGTAGAACTCGAATAGTGGTCAGTCGAGCCACATGTGAGTAAGTATCAAAGAAGTCTTCACCTTCCTTTTGGGTATAACCCTTAGCCACGAGCCAAGCCTTGTACTTTTCGATAGTACCATCAGGCCTAAGCTTCTTCTTGAATACCCATTTGCATCCTATAGGTTTGCACCCATAAGGACGATCAGTTATCTCCCAAGTTTCATTCGCCAAGATGGAATCCATCTCGCCTCTTAACTGCTTCCTTCGATGGTCGGCATCTTCAAATGCATAGGCCTCTGAAATAGAACTGGGAGTGTCATCTATGAGATACACAAGAAAATCATCACCAAAGGACTTTGTAGTCCTCTGTCTCTTGCTCCTAGTAGGAACTTCATTGTTTTCCTCCACAGGACTTTCAAAGTGTTCCATCGAAATGGCAGGTTCAAGAATTGTGGCTGGTTCTGATTCGATGAACTAGGCATCTCCTGATTAGATGAGGTAGCCATATCCTTCATGGGAAAGATATCTTCGAAGAAAGTCGCATCATTCGACTCCATGATCGTACCAACGTGCATGTCTGCTACCTTAGATTTTACAACTAAGAATCTATAGCCGATGCTATGAAAAGCATATCCCAGGAAAACACAATCCACAGTCTTTGGTCCAAGCTTCCGCTTCTTTGGAATTGGAACATTGACATGTGCCAAACAACCCCATGTTCGCAGATAAGAGAGTATTAACCTTTTCTTCTCCCATTCCTCGAATCTTTGTTCTTTGTGGGAACTCGATTTAGGACATGACATGCTGTCAATATCGCCTCCCCCCACCATGCCTTGGAGAGACCCGATGTGCCTAACATGGCATTAACCAAATCAGTTAGAGTACGGTTCTTTCTTTCGGCCACCCCATTTGAGTGAGGTGAGTAGGGAGGCGTCCTCTCATGGATTATACCATGTTCCGCACAAAAAGCATCAAACTCATTGGAAAAATACTCTCCACCACGGTCGGACCTAAGCCTCTTGATTTTCCGATCAAGTTGGTTTTCCACTTCAGCTTTATAGATCTTGAAAAAGTTCAAAGCCTCATCCTTAGATTTCAAAAGATACACACAACAGTATCTAGTGGAGTCATCAATTAACGTCATGAAATATTTCTTTCCACCTTTTGTCAAAACACCATTCATTTCACATAGATCTGAATGTATAAGTTCTAGTGGTGCAAGATTTCTCGTCTCCGCAGTCACGTGAGATTTACGAGGTTGCTTAGCTTGCACACACACTTGACACTTAGATCCCTTAACGGTGGTGAAACTAGGTGAGGGAGTCCTAGACTAGGGGGTGTCCGGACAGCCGGACTATCAATATCCGTCGGACTCCCAGACTACGAAGATAGAAGATTGAAGACTCCGGCTCGTGTCCGGAAGGTACTTTCCTTGGCGTGGAAGGCAAGCTTGGCAATACGGATATGTAGATCTCCTACCATTGTAACCGACTCTGTGTAACCCTAGCCTCTCCGGTGTCTATATAAATCGGAGGGCCTTAGTCCATAGGACGAACATTACATCTCAACAATCATACCATAGGCTAGCTTCTAGGGTTTAGCCTCCTTGATCTCGTGGTAGATCTACTCTTGTACTACCCATATCATCAATATTAATCAAGAAGGACGTAGGGTTTTACCTCCATCGAGAGGGCCCGAACCTGGGTAAAAACATTGTGTCCCTCGTCTCTTGTTACCATCCGCCTAGACGCATAGTTCGGGACCCCCTACCCGAGATCCGCCGGTTTTGACACCGACATTGGTGCTTTCATTGAGAGTTCCTCTGTGTCGTCGCTGATAGAGCGGATGCCTTTACCCGTCTTCAAAGACGGTGTTTTCGCCGAAGGGGCCTTGGCCGCCGGTCAGACTATCCGGCTTGGTGGCTTTCTTATGACCGCCTGTCCGGCCGCCGCTTCGGCAATGACTTCTCAAGTCGTCGGAAGCAATCTTCGTGTCAGCCCTAAAGCTGCGAGCAGTTAGATCAATTGAGCTCTCGTGCGTTAACGAGCTCTTGGATCGCATCGCCGCCCAGGAGTCGCTACGGACTACAATCGATCGGGCTTAAAACCGATCCGAGAGATTAACTCCCCGGGCTACCCACCACGTCGAAGTGGTAGAGGAACAACTTCGGCGATTCTTTGCGGTGTTGAAAACAATCCATGTCCGGATTCCCGAACCCTCCATGCGGATTCCAGCGGAGGGGCGGACTTTGATCGAGCATCTGAACCTAAAATCATCGTCCTCCGGACTCGCTGGACTGTCTCAAGCAAATCAAGCTTCGAATTCGGAAGCCCTCGCCTTTGAGCCCAAAGATGGGCATGGATCCGGATTTTATTCCACCCACCCGCCCGGACATATCGACCTATCTCTAATCGGCAAGAGCCTTGAAACAGTACATCATTATTGGGCGATTCCTCTGGTTATGGGCGGGATAAAGGACTGCCGAGAGGAAAACACAATCTCAATCTTCTGCAATAACTGCACGGACAAGGGAATTCTGAACGCCATTGATCATCGCAAGATTACGCGCTTCACCGATCTGGCGTCCATAGTATGAAAGTACTGTGCGATGGAGAGTTTCCGGAAAACTGAAAATCAATTTTGGGATAATACGGCCCCAAACCCAGTCCGCGGTAAAAGGGCGCCTTATAATCAGGCCCCAGATGCAAAAACGAGAAAACAAAAACCCAGCAAGGGAAACAGAACCGTACTGGAGGGATGGCTCAATGGACTCTGTAAACTTCATAGTGCAGAGGGAGCTATCCCAACACATAGCCTTCGAGCATGTTGGATATTACGACAGGTGGCCAAAAGTGGCGAAAAGCTTCTAGCTCCGGGAAACCACTCCAACAATACCGGCACGGTATCAGTAGTCTTCGAGACTTTCGCATCAAATAATATGCGAAAACGAACAATCCGCGAACTTGCCGAAGTCTACCAAGTAGCAACAGCAAATCCATGGAGTGACACAGCTATTACCTTCAACGCCAGCGACGAGCCCACATCTCGAACTACCAGAGCCCCAGCCGCACTGGTACTTAGTCCCATAGTGGACGGCTTTCGACTGACAAAAGTCCTCATGGATGGCGGCAGCGGACTAAACCTCATTTACGAGGAAACTCTGCGGAAAATGGAAATCGAGTGGAGCCGTATTGAGCGAAGCAGCACAACCTTCAGAGGAATAATCCCTAGCCGGGAAGCGCGCTGCACCGGAAAAATCACACTCGATGTGGTGTTCGGCTCTCCGGACAATTACAGATCGGAAGAAGTCACGTTCCAGGTGGCCCCGTTTAGCAGCGGCTATCACGCCATATTAGGACGAGAGGCATTCACAATTTTTCAAGCAATACCTCATTATGGGTACATGAAGCTCAAAATGCAGGCCCGGCGGAATAATCACTCGTTAGTGATCCGGACATAGCACTCCGCGCCGAAAACAAGACAGCCGCACTAGCCCTCGAGGCACTATCCGAAGCCTTAGCGGCAGAGGAACTCACCGCGCTGCGCTCTACGGTAAACATGGACGATGTGATACTTGATAAAAGATCCAAGTCCACCTCCTTCAAACCAACAGACGAGATAATAAAATTTCAGGTCCACCCAACGGACCCAACAAAAATGGCTTCCATCG